>VBSM01001265.1:68984583-69024300 GCA_008086735.1 Cheirogaleus medius | reverse complement strand
GGATAACAGACTTAAACCTAAGGTATGAAACTATTAGAATTCTAGAAGAAAATGATGGAAACACTCTCCTAGACATCAGACATCAGCCTAGGCAAAGAATTTATGAAGAAGACCCCAAAAGCAATCACAGCAGCAGCAAGAATAAATAAATGGGACATGATCAGACTAAAAAGCTTCTGCACAGCCAAAGAAATAGTCATGAAAATAAACAGACAACCTACAGAATGGGGGAAAATCTTCACATCCTACACATCTGATAAGGGGCTGATAACTAGAATCTACTTAGAACTCATGAAAATTAGCAAGAAAAAATCAAACAACCCTATCAAAAAGTGGGCAATGGACATGAACAGAAACTTCTCTAAAGAAGAGAGAATAATGGCTAACAAACATATGAAAAAATGGACAACATCTCTAATCATCAAAACGTCCCAAGACAATAGATGTTGGCGTGGATGTGGAGAGATAGGAACACTCCTACACTGCTGGTGGGACTGCAAACTAGTTCAACCTCTATGGAAAGCAATATGGAGATACCTTAAAGCAATACAGTGGATCTACCATTTGATCCAGCAATCCCATTACTGGGCATCTACCCAAAAGATCCAATGACACTCTACAAAAAAGACACCTGCACTCGAATATTTATAGCAGCACAATTCATAATTGCAAAGCTGTGGAAACAACCTAAGTGCCCATCAATCCATGAGTGGATTAATAAAATGTGGTATATGTATACCATGGAGTACTATTCAGCTCTAAGAAATAATGGTGATATAGTACATCTTGTATTTTCCTGGATAGAGAGAATAAATGTTTTAAAATGAGAGAGACAGAGACAGAGATAGAAAGAGACAAAGAGGAGGTGGGGGGAAAGCAGGGGAAAAAATCCAAGAATTAGCACAAGAGAAGTTCACAGAATTGAGGTTTTTGAGTTTCAGACTACAAACGCTCGACTGAGAGCCTAACACAATAAATGCAAAGAGCCCACAGCAAGCCAGTTCCAGAATTGTGGGATACTGGGAATAGAACAAAATGAAAAACTGGGCACACACAAAAGAGCAAGAATCAGAATACCACCGGACTTCCTGACATAACATTGAAAGCCTGAGAACCAGGAAAGGATGCCTTGAAAAATTGTGAGTGAAAATTTTCAAAATAGAATTTGTGCATGATTTTCATCTTAGCAAAAAAATAAAAAAATTATAAAGCATATATAGATGTGTGTAAGTGCACAGACAAAAGAAAAATAAGAACATAAATAAAAATATGTTTAAGAAAGAAAAATAATTTAAAATAGCTGGTTAGATTAAAATTCATCTCGTTCCAAGCCGGAAGAAAGCATGCACTTTGATTATTTGGTCATCTTATCATCTTTTTGGTGTATTAACGATGAAGATGTGCTCTGAAGACATTTATCCTTAAAATTCTTTATCAAATAAGATTTAGTAAGGTTGATACTGACACATATAAATACATAATAAGAAAATTTGTACAAATTTATGAAAAGAAAAACTACAGAAGTGAGAGCCCATGTATTGCCCCTTCAGTGGAGATACTCTGCCTAAGAGTCTGATGTCCAATTAGCTCAGCATGTTCAAAGAGACAGTTGAAATTACTTTTAATATATGTAGCGTCAACTGAATACTTCTCTTCTGCAGCACATCTGTAATGCACAGGTAAGTGACTTTTATTGGCTTCGCAGAAGGCATTAGCCAGGATATTTGAATGTAGGGTTTAATTTTTATTTTTCCCCCAAGGGGGAAAAAAGCCCTATAATCATTAAAAAAAAAATCTGGATAAGCTGGATAAATCCACTCTTCACCTAACCATACAGTGGTTCACAGAGCTGGCAGACTCAAGCAACAATCGAAAGGCAAAGAGAACATCACAGCTGAACATTCTTGCCACATGAGACAAGACAGCTGCAATAAAAACGAAGTTTGAAAGTTGGATGAAAAGTACTGAGCATGAGGACTACAAATTATTTGGGACATTTAGTTTATTCATATAAGATGAAAATGAAAGCATTAGTGATAAAATTTAAAATATGATCATCAGTATCCTTCTGACATTGAGTGCTCTGAACATGTTTCTCTAACCCAGGGAGAAAGGGACAGAGACAGAGAGATTAATGGACCACAGACTCCCTGAATGATGACTTACTCCTTTAACCAGAAGAGAGCTGTCCTCAAAGGGAGCCTGATGACATTTCATCTCACCGGCCCCTTTAGCAATATTTTAAGCTCTTCTTCTAAGTGATTATGAAGATTCTACTTATGTGGATCTGGGTATCTGAAATATTGAGAAACCAAGACCATAGGAAACGCCCGGATGACAATTTGTGGCATTAGCTCTCCTCCATTCAACCTAATTTTCTAAAATTGATAAGATTGAATTAAACAGCATCTTTCTGTTTCACTGAGACCAGCAGGAAATAGTTTGTTTTGCTTTTCTCTCAATGGTAATTAACTTTAAATATGAATTTATTATTAAAGGGAACATGGAAATATCATAAAGCAGAATCTAAAATTTGCATAATCCTTTAAGATAAAACAAAAGACTTCTAAGAAATGCCACTTGGCTCTCCCCTCGCAGGAGCCCTCACGTCTGTGTTGGCTCCTCCATGCCACAGGGGACTCGGCTGGTGGCCTGCTTGGAAAATGCAATTTCCTCATTGCTTACCTTCCTGTTCCTCCATTTTCCCAACACTGGTCCCAGTATCTGAGGGATGCAGAGGAACATAAGACAGAAATGACTTCGTGGAAGCACCTTCAAATACGCATTACTCTGAAAGAGAGCATTCATTTGACTTTCCTCCTCTGTAGAACACAGAGTCTATCTTCCCTCTCAGTTATTCACTCGTTCCTATATTTATTCGACAAAGATGTACTACAGGCTTAATATATGTCCTAATTTGTAACATTTTAGACATTCGTGGTACTGACTTTCCTAAATTCAACACAATTTTCTAAAATTGACAAGATTCAATTAAACAGCATCTTTCTGTTTCACTAAGAGCAGCAGAAAATATTTTTAGATGTCTGTGCTCGCAGAAGTTTCCCTAGAACAGAGCAGGTATTCATTCCTTCCTTCACTCATTTACTCGCCAAATATTTATAGAATAGCTTTTGCAATGCACATCGGTTCCTGCCTGCCCAGTATTTCTCAGGGAAAACTGCTCCCCATTTTCAGTCCATAGGGTCCAGGGGAGGCCGACTCCTCTACCCTCCAACTCCAAGGTTAGGGACAGCATCTCCCCAGTGGACTGGTTGTTTCAGAAATGGGGATTTGACCCAAACCAAGCTAACCAGAGTCACCCCTACCTAGGGCTTCTGTTAGAACAGTGAGAAGGAGACAACCTCTTATTTCTGAGCTCAGGAGTCTAGAATTGCTGGTTGCTCTAATTGCCTCCCCACGGAGAGAATATGACAGGGAATGAAGCCAACATAGAGGGACATACAGCCAGGAGATGGAAAGAAAGGCTGTCATGGTGCCATCATCTGCCCACCTGTGTCCCACCACGTCTCATGCACTGCACCTCACCAGTGGAATTTTTATTGATATTAGCCAATAAAGTCTGATTTATGCTTATGCCAGTTGGAGTTATATTTCTGTCACCTGTAATCCAAGGGGTACTAACACCCCTAAACCAGGGACAGGCACCACACCAACCTGTGGGGCTATAATGGCAAATGAGACAAGTCAATGGGTATCAGTTCAGCTTCCACAACAAGAGGACAAATAGGAACAACAGAGTGTCAGGTTAAGAGAGCCAGCTTCACAATCAGACATACCCAAGTTCAGGACCATGGTGTGCTATTTACTGGATGTAGAACCTTCAACTGTCTCCATCTAGAAAATGGGCATTTTTGGACCTACCTTATAGTCTTAAAAATCACATGAGATTCTAGATGAAAATCACTTATCTAAATGTCCAATAAACCATGATTATTATTAGTAAGAGAAATCTGATTGGATTCTACACCCGCCATTCCATGACATTGGAACAGAGAATTCAGCTCTCTCACATCCAGGTCTTCCTTGAACTGGGGCAAGCACTCCCAGAATAATGTCTACGCTCTAGGAAACATTGCTACTCATAAGCAGAGAGTCTCCATGCTTGCTGTCCACAGTGACTGTGCGGGGTAAACACTATTATCGTGGGTTTATCACTCCAAACCCAGGAGAACATCTAAAACACTGTTTCCTCAAACCGCCCTGCTATATCAAGAAAGTGCAGGTAAATACACGAGAACAGCTGCTCTGAAAAGTGAGCAGAGGGCTCACAAATTCTCTTACCTCCAGGTGACCTCTTTGGAGGATTTCTATTTTGGGATCTAGGGCAGCCTGCTTTTCAACTTTATGTCGAAGACATAGGAAGATTCCTTCTTTCCTCTAATGACAAGCTAAGTGTCTACATCCTGCAGAGGAAGGCATAACTATACACATATACGTATACATGTACAAATGCACATATGTGCCTGGAGTTCTGTAGGGTTGCCTCCAAACACTGAAGACTTTAAAATAAAAGCAGTTTTTTAAAAGGTAACCACTAGAACACAAGCTTTGTGCAGCAACCTTGATCCGTCAACCTTCCAGGAACAGAGCATTAACCATGGACAACTCAAAGATCCATCAAAGGTAACAGCTACTCCGACCCCTAGAAAGATGCCTTCTGTACCTTATGAGGACTATATTTTAATTCACGTAGTCAGCCTCATACCTCCTCAGTTTGAATTCCCCATATTTCATTACCTCATCATGCACCTGCATCTAGTTATATACACTGTCTGTCTTCACCTGATCATGTTTTGGTTGAGGAAGACATCATAAAACTACTAATAACACTTCTAACAATCACTACCACCATTCACTATGCTTTTTATGTGTCAGAACCTTGCAAAGAAGGCGATGTTATTCCAATTTTACTAGATAGCTCTGTCTTCTTTCTGTTCATAGCACTTATCACAACTGTCATTGCATCATTTGTGTGACTATCTTGTTTAATGCCTGGTTCTCCCACTAAACCATAAGCTCGGTGAGATCAAGGACTGTGTCCCTTTTTACTCATCACGTTATCCCTGGCACCTACCTAATGCCTGGAACATAAGAGAGCCTCAAAGAATAATTGCTGAATGAGTAAATATTAATAAAACAATGTGCAGATTGTGATATTAAGTTTAAAAAGTCAAGTAAAATATGTTAGGTCACAACTAATTAATGAGCAGCAGAATGTCTGGCCACGTCCACCTCCAGTCTCCAAACTCTTTCCTCTGTGTAACAATGCCTCTTGCTTATCCAAGTCTTCACAAATTTGAATTTATTTTACAATAGAAAGTGTACCAAGATAACCAACTGCCATAGTGACTAATGGTGTTTTAGTTTAAATAAGCTTTCTTTACTCATAAGCTGATGTTTAATTTAAATAAACTTTCTTTACTCCTTACAGTGAACGAAACAACAAAGGTAAGAAGTATACAATCAACGCTACAATTCTCAACTGCCCAAACCTCCCCTAACAGCCCTAGAGACGACCCAGCTGTTGTTAACAGGCACGCTCTCTCAGGGGAAACATTGCCCGAATGCGATTACCTGGAAATGACATCATGATTTATAACACAATTTTCTAAATTCTAAAGCTGTAATATATAATGAATCAGACAATAGCCACGTGGGACCTGGTTTCCTCTTAATTAGGGTTATCTGCATTGCCTACTTTCTTCCAATTTTTTATTTAGAAAAAAAGGAAAACTCTCTCTGTAAAACATGAAATGCAGACAGATTCAAAGGCTCTGTCATTTAAAAATGAGTATCCGGAGAGTTAAAAAACAAAAAAGGAAATAAGAATAATATTTTAAATAGCTTTTTCAGTATTCTCTAGAAATGTACTCTATATAGAGAAAGGGTAAGTATTCTGGAAAACTAGATCCATTTTCTAACTTTACTGATACATTTTTCCCCTTTTGAACAATATGGAATAAAAACTACCAACATGAGCCACTGGCACAGCTTCAAAATGAAGAGACCTTAAGTTTTATTTTTAGCAGTATACTTTCTACTTAGAGGAGTTAAAGCCTTTGGGTGGATCCTTCTGATACAATTACTAGCACAACATAATCAGTATTCCACAAAATACTGAGGAAAGAGGACTATAAAATTAATGACACTATATATTTTTAATTCCTTCCCCCATTTTGAATATCTTTATCACACCATCCTGATGGTTTACCATACACATACCCTTTGAGGGAGGTAAGTGAATAGGACCTAATCGTAGTTCAATTAGCATCTGAAATAAAGGGGGTTTATTTTTGTTGTTATTTTTGGCTCAGACAACCAAGAATGAAATTACGATGCTCATGAATCACTGAAGTATAGAGGAACCTGTTTAGCTTAGTTTTTGAAATATGTTATTTTATTTCTTTGGCAGAATCCAAATGTTCAAAAGATATTTTAACTAATGGAGGGATCATTTCTCGGAAAGCGAAGTCCTGGATGAAAAAATAAAGAGAAGTCCCGGCACACGCAGTTAAATTGCGTGTGTACAAAAGGCGCTCAGCATGGACTGCAAGGATAGGGCGGATATTCGTTTTGAGCTTTTGGCTAGAAAGTGACAACTTAAGCTGAAAGAAAATAAAGCATCTTGTCATAGAGAGGGCTATGGAAAGCAGCAAACACCTGTGTTTTCAAGGGCAGTGCGTACAAGCAGGACAGATGGGGCAGAAACTGGGGCTGGAGAGGGGGGTGGAGAAAATATTTGGAGATTAGAAATCAAGTACTACGTTTGTACCCAGGATTTATTTTTTCTTTTTTCATAACTAGGATACATCATGATGTATTAGTAGAACATAAAGGTTAAATATTTATGCTATCAAATCAATAATAAGAGAATACAAAAGTCAGAAGAACTGAAGAGGATGAATCCTCATATCTCTCCCATCCATCCTCAAAAAGGTCTCACTGCCTGCAGGACCCTAATCAGACAACACCTCATGGGGGGTCTCTAGTCCTACAGGCAGGTGCCTTGCTGAATTAGACAAGGCTCAGGAGAAATTACTCGGAGATTTCAACCTCTTTTATGATGAGAACATCACGTGGCACTGTGAAAAGAGCCTGCACAGTGAACAAATGGCAAAAGTCCCTGTTGTTTGTGCCACTAAGGGGCTGTGTGCGTCGGTATGAGCACTTTTCCTCTCTGAGCCTCAAGCTCCTTGCTGAACCCTTCTTTACCCCAACACTTCCTGACTCCAGGACTGGAGGATGAAATCTAACCTGAGCTCTGCCCTCTGCTGAGCTCCCAAGCTGGCGCTTCCCTCCCTGCGACATGCAGGCTACAGCGAGGCAGAACAACCCACCTCGTGGGGAAACACTGGAAAGGATCTAGAAGGAAGCAAAACGTCTTCATAGGAAAAGAATCACTTTCTAGGTTTTCATAAGAAGAGAACCGAATATGCACAAAGTGATACTATTTGGAACTGAATCATCAATTACCTACCACGAAAATATACTGCTTTAGACTTGAAAATAACCTTTGATGGAGATAACTTATTACTTAATTTAATTATAGTTCTTATGAGAGACATTCCAGGAACGAGCAGCCCTAAATAATTTTTTTATGTCTTAACTCCCTTTTGACTCATTCATTTACTTGCCAATTTACCCTCTAGCCACACACAGAGAGACGCAGGGAGAGAAGGAAAGAGAAGGGGAGAGAGAAAGAGAGAAAGACAGAGAGAGAAAGGGGCTACATATGGTTACATATACCTTACTGTCTAATAAATTAAATCATACTTTTCAGGAAAAAATTGACTTTTTCCTACCCCTGACCTCTGATGACTCTATAATTTGGATCTTTATAAGAGAAAAATGGAAAATAATGGGCAATGTCCCAATAGCAGTTATACCAAAGAATGCAAAAACATTCTTCATATAACCATTTTACATGGTCTCATTAACTTCTCTTTTGAAAATTCACCCCCTAAAAACAAAGGACATGACAACACTATAAATCTCTTCTCCTGGCAAATTAATACACTATATAATTAATTAATGTTCCTTTATTTTAATTACCACTAGTTTTTATGTTTGACTTTGGTAGAAATAAAGTAGCCTTTTGATTCTGAGCAAATTTTCTCAAAATAATCATTTCTGTGACCCAGTCAGTGTCCTGTAACACCCACTCCCCCCATGGAGTAATTATCCTTTATTTTTTACTGACTTTTGCATAAACAGGAGGCGGCTCAGGAAGGGGAATAGACCGTGCCTCGTCCATCCTTGCAGTCCCCTATTCTGACATCCTAGCCAAGCTTCTCAGGCCCACTGCCCTGCCAGGCACCTGTCCTATGTCCTGTTCTTGGGAGGTACTGCTCTCAGCCAGCTGTTAGGATTGGAAATTAAGCTGATAAAGTAATCTTTACCACAGGGTTTGCTGCCAAAAAGTTAATTTGGGTTATCCTTTCCAGCAATGTCTGCATCTTGGTGGAGGAATCTCCTCCCTAGAAAACCACTGTATTACGTGCAGGTGAGGGGCAGGGCAGGGGTGTCCTCAGAAGTTAGAGACACTGATCTCCCATATTCTAATTTTTTCCACATGATTAATAGATTGAGCTAAAAGTATCCAACTATTGGCTCTCTGTTCCATAAGTAAACATAAACGGTTATAAGAGAAATGCCCAGCTGCCTAATAAAGAAATGTGGAATAAAACAACTGCATAGCCCTGTCATTCTGCAGACCAAAACAACTGCATAAACCAGACGTATAAAACATCAGACCCGATCATTTCACTTTGAAGATATATTGTAGGATCTTTAAAATCATTTGTATAAAGATGCCTGGATCAATTCAATACTGTGTATGATAATAAACAATCAGAAACAAGCCAGTTTATAACAATGAAAGGTTAAGAATATTATGTCATATCAATGAATACCTTATCATTGTTAAAAAACAGTCCATAGGAAGTTTCAGTTATGCAAGATGTTTAAGTTCCAGAGATCTGCTGTACAACATTGTACCGACAGTTAACAATACCATATTGTACACCGAAAAATTTTAGAGGCTAGATCTCACGTTAAATGTTCTTACCACAAAAAAAAAAAGAAGGCAGCACATATGCAAGTACTCAGTTTTATAAATTATATATAAAATAATGCTAAGTAGGAAAAGTTGAACATCATGTAACACCCTGCTTACAACTAAGCAAAGTGTACAAACAGATAAAAATTGGAAGGAAATTTAAAGTTATAAGCAGACTTAAATTATGTTCCCTTTTATTCTGCTAAATTGATTCAGCATTTAATGACTTTTTAAAAAATCAAAACAGTAGACAAAGAGGAAGAGGACGAGTCCTCAAGTACAAATGCCACCATGAGTCTTGACTTGCACAAAGAACATGGTTCTTACGTTCAAGGATAACTTAATGTCTCAGCCCTTTCGGTGGTCAGGCTCCACCACACTCCCACCGTCAGGCAGAGCTGATTGATCACTTCAGTAGAACTAGCCAAACAGAACCAGATATGGGTCAGTAGGCTTTTACCACTGGGGCTATATTACATTTATATATGGGATATGGCCAAATACCCTCATGGCAGGCTTCAGTCCCCTACGTTTCCCTAAAGCTTTGTCTACACTGGCCAAACAAAATCTGAAAATAATCATGTACTGTGCAGAGCTGCTTTATCTCTGCTATCACCAGCTAAGGTTCACAACTATATATTACAAAATCCTTCCTTCTCCATTTAAAGTACAAAAATAGATGACAGTAGCATGCTGCTTAGCGCCTTAATCCCTGCTCAAAATAGCACAGCTTAAAAAACAATTCTGGCAGGTCCCATATAATATCAACAAAAACTCTAGCGTGCATGGCACTTTACAGTATATAAAATGCTTTTGTAAACATTAGTTTGTGCCACCACAAGATCCTTACATTAGTTAAAATTCAGTTTAGCTTACATTAAAATAGAGCGTCAAGTTCCAGCAGCATTCTAATTGCATGGGAAAACTAGGCAATTAAAAGAAGTATACTTAGAGGAACTACTTCTCAGACAGCTACGATATGAAAAATGAAATCACTAAAGCTGATAATTCTATTAATCCAAAGTAAGGTGGATGGGTATCAAACCCGCCATAAAGCCTCACTATTTTTCACATGTCCTTTTAATACTTACGTATTACAGTGTGGGGGGCACAATTTAGTATTCATTCCTAGATACAGCAACTCAACTTTCATACCTATTGTAATTCAGTAGACATTCATTCACTGTTGATTATGTGCCAAGCTCCAGGATAATTATGAGTAAGACAAGGTCCCTGACTCCAGTCACTGAGGCAGGGCTACAGGATGGCCCTATCAAGCTTGAGATCCAACTGAGTCCTTTAAACTCTGGGATGACAGAACACATGAGTTTATCTCTTCTCCCACCAAGACTCCATTACAGTTATAATAAAAAGAGAGCATAAAAGCACAAGGGCAGAGAATGGGAGGGTAGCCATCAACAAACATGGATTAAAACAGATTTCCATAAAAGCAGGTAGAAAATAGTGCCTAAGGAAGCAGCAATGGAAGCCCAGCAGAAAATACACCTTTGGAGGGCCCACAGCCCAGGAAGGAGCTGACCTACCCTGCAGAAACCCACACAGACTCAAGGTGCAGAACTGCCAGGTACTCTGAGCATGATGTAGGGTTGACAACAATGGGTACTAGTTAGCGAGGACTAAATAAAAGTTATAGACTAGATTGCTGCCTACTCTTCCTCATCGTCTTGTTGCTGAGTGTTAAATTATCAGGTTTCTGGACCTCAGGCTAATAAAAGATGTAGCAAAATGAAGGACATACATCTTATTGAAAAGAGCCAGCAAGTAATCAAGAAAATGGATTTTGAAAAGTTCGCACTAGAGAGATTGTATTAAAATGTTCAGAACACCAAGGATAAAGAGAAGATCCTATAAGCTTCTAGAAGGAAAAATAAAGTCATCAATAAAAAATGAAAAATCAGATTGGCATTAGACTTCTCATCAGAATCATGGAGGCTAAAAGATAATTTAAAATGCCTTCCAGTTACAATCAGGAAATTATTTTCAGTCTAGAAGTCTTAGCCTGTCAACCCCATAATCAAAAGGACAGAATAAAGACATGATCAGACATGCATGGGCAGAATAAAGACATTAATAGAAATGCATGGGCTAATAATGCATGAAGTTTACCTTTCATTCACCCTTTCTTAGGAAATTATTTGAAATTTGGCTCATAGCTAGACAGCAAACCAGGAAGAAAAAAGCATCACATTTCAAAAACTGGATTCAACCACGAAGAGCAACGAAGGGTCATCCCAGGGTGACAGCCATGCAGCTGATCCGGGGTCAGTCAACCCAGAAGAAAGCAGCAGGCAAACAGAGGAAATGAGCATTCCCCTTCACAAAAGGGATTCCACAGATTTGATGCTATCCTTGAGACTGGCGAAACTTAAGAAGATGATAAAGGGAGGCAATGCCAGAAAAAAAAAAAAAAGACTAGTGGAAACTGCAAGAAATCTTTATAGGAAAGGAAATACAATCATAATATACCACTTGGCATCTTAGTGAACAATATTTACTTGATCATCATAATGTGAAAACTATTTATTGATTTTCAACTTTTAAAATTTACACTATAAAGAAATGACTGATGGCTTAAATTATGAGTAAAGAACAAATGTAGATGTTAACACTGATAATACAAAAATTAAAAGAGAGGTGTGAAAAATTGGAAGAAGAAAGATAAAAAGGAGAGAGGAAGGAAGTACAAGGATGCTATTAATCCCCATCTCACAGAATGAGGAATCAAGAGATACCATCTGTACTTGACGACACAAAAGGCCAAGCATCGGTTACCTGCTTAAGGTTAGGAATATAACTGACAGAGGAATTATAATAGTGATGGACTTGTTTTAAGAGACATGGGTCAAATGAAGTAGGGTGATACAAGGATTTACACTTCTTTTATCATAATAAGAAGTCAATAAATAATAACTAAAATAGATAAATCAAGTAATAAGAGTATAAATTTACATAAAAAGGAGTGGAAAAATATTTTCATATTTACTTATATATCAACATGATGAATTTTCTAGAGAGATTTTTCTGTGTTTTGGGAAGATTTTTCACTATATATAGTTTTATGGCCTTTCATTTTTTAAGCATGTAAATGATTTACCTTTTCAAAGAAATAAATATGTTAAAATTTAAAACATAAAAATATATTACTGGGGTGAAATCATACCTTTCAGGTACAGTGTACACTATCTGGGAGATGGGTACACTTATAACTTTGTCTCAAGCAGTACAAAAGCAATCTATGTGACCAAAAACATTTGTAATATTCTTAAATAAAAAAATATATATTATTGAGTAATATAAAGGAAACCAGCCAAAGAAACAAAAGATGTAAAAGTGTTTCCTTCTTCAAATGGATGGAAGTAATCAGGGAACTAGTACTTGTCATTCTAAATTTGCTTGCACAATACTTTTTAATAATTTGTGAATATCAATTTTGATAAAAAATTAAAAACCTCAAATGGAGCAACAGGCTTATTGAAGAAAAGATGCCTTTAGGAGGAAGCAGTTGTCACATATGAATACAAATAATGAATCATCCTCTACAATCCCCTCTCTCCCATTTTCTCCATAGCTTCCTCCTCCCCGCTTCTCCCAAGAGACAGTCATAATAACAATACAATTTCCAATAAAAGATGCTTTGACATTAAAAATAATACAGAAATATATTTAATGCCTTCAAGACTTAATAAAAGTTAATTAAAATGAATACTTCTCCTTTAAAACTTTTATAAATGAGGGAGGAAACAGATGTAAATTGTTATATTACTCGTTAAAAGAAATGGAAACTTAAATTACTATATCAATTTTTACAGACTATATTGCCAATCATAAAATGCTTTATTATGCACAATTAGTAACTGATGATAGTACAAAATATGTATACAGTTATTACCAAAAATATTTCTTTATGTAAATAAAAAATACAAAAACACTCATATTGAGAGTAAAATTAAAAGCGAGGAGTCCCAGAACAATGAGTAAGTACTATCTGCGTGAACCTGGCCAGGTAACTTCTCTCTTTTTTCTTCACCTCACTTCTTCATCTGCAAAATGAGTTGGATAAATTCGATCATCTCTAAGATACCTGCCAGCTCCAATCATTTTGTTTTTATTTTTCAGGCCAATTTACTAGTGACAATGCAGTAGCAAGGATCAATTAGTAGATATAACCAGTTCATGGCCATTAGCATCGGGTTATGGTAAGAGGCTGGCGAACTGTAAATAGTCTATCAACCACATCACACTGTTGGACCCAAGTGAGGTTACCACGACCTTTTCAAAGTGCTGCCACTAAGTTCTAGTTTGTTTACTCAATCGGTCATCGGATGTATCCTGGTGCAGCAGACTGAAGAAATACCAAAGGATAGTTCCTGTCTTCAAACTGTTGACAATGTGTATTGGTGGGGGAGGTGACAAGTAAACAAGAACAGTGCAATGTGGAAAGTGCTCTGACAGAATTAAGTCTATGGTGCAGAGAATAGAGTAAATAACTCTAATAAAGATTGTGAAAAGAGGGTAGGGAAGGAGAAAAGAGAATTATGAAACATAACTTAGGATCCAAGTGGGAATTTTGCTTTTATTTCCCTTAAGTTTCATCATGTTAAATTTAGCTCATTAATCTAGCTTATTGAAATATTGAATCCTAATCCTATAACCCATCATATTAACCCTCAATCCCAATCTGTGCCACCTATATGGCATTTCTATCTAAAATACTGATATAAAAGTTGAACAAGAAAACACAAGAGGACATGAGCAAGATAGTGGAACAGGAGGACCCTGTTTTGTATCCCTCCACAGCCAACAATAATTTCACAGCCATCTAGAGACAAAGGTGCCTTTGCAGAAGATTTGGGATCCAAGTAAGAGACTATAAAACTCCAGTAAGCCCAAGACCCAGGAGGGCCTTTTGAGTGGGGAGAACTACACGTGGGTGATGGATTTGCCAGCCATGTCCCTGGCTAGAGACCCAGAAATGGCTCCTGTACCCATTCAGACTCAGCTACAGCCCCATTTGGTCATGGTGCTGCTGTAAGAGCCATCTGCCCCAGGACCCAGGAGTCATGCCCACTTTTGCCTTGGGCAGCAAACCTGCCAACCTCAGCCCTAGCTGTGAACCGGATATGGCTCTGAGGCTTGGCTTTGGTCTTTCTCAACAGTGGTCCAAGATCAGTCTGGCTGGCAGCATAGGGTCCCAGAGAGAGACAGACCCATCTGAGTCCCCAGAGCAGGCTTTCCAACCTCAGTCCCATAGCAAACCCTGAAATGGCTCTAAAACTTAGCTCCAGCCCCTCTCAGCAGTGGTCTGAGATCAGTCATGCCAGCAGTACTTGGACAAAAGGGACACATGCCTACCTCAGTCCTCTGGGAAGACCTGCCGAACTTGGTTCCAGCTGTGAACCTGAAAGCAGCCCTGTGACTTGGTTCCAGCCCTTTTTGGCCATGGACTAGGGCAGCAATGCCTTCCAGGGACCCAACCAGTGACCCAGCAGGAATCTTCCCACAGACCCAAAGAAAGCCACAACCACCCATAAACCTAGTAACAGTCCTGCTATCTGCAGATCCTGAAGCAGACCATCATCTCAGAGCCATCCCTAAGGACCAAGCTCCTGGAGACAGTCCAGTCTACCCTGGCACCAGGCAGGATTCATGCCTGTTAGAGCCCTTGGTATTAGGCTCACCAGCCACAGACCCCAATGTGGACACATAAGCAGCCACATGACCCAGCTCTAACCCCATTCAACCGTGATGCTGAAGGTAATCCCATCAGCCCAGGAACCTAACAAGAGAAGACCTTAATCTGCTTAAACTAATCTCTACTGACTAAAAGAGGTGCTTTCTCCTTCAAATGCACAGACAACAACACAAGGCTATAGGGATAACAAAGAATAAGGGAAATATGACAACATCAAAGGATATTAATAAAGCTCTAAAAATCAATCCCAAAGAAAAGAAGATCTATGAATTGTCTGAAAGAGAATTAAAAATAATAATCTTAAATAAGGTCTGTGAGATGCAAGACAATACAGTTAGACAACTAAATGAAATTAGGAACACAATGCATAAACAAAATGAGAAGTGTAATAAAGGAATAGAAACCATAAAATAAAGAGGAACCAAACAAATATCCTGGAGTTGAAGAATATAATGACAGATGTGAAAAATTCAATGAAGAGCATTAACAATAGTCAATCATGCAGAAGAAAGAATTAGGAAACTCAAAGGTAAGTCATTTGAAATTAGCCAATTAGAGGAACAAAAACAAAAAAAATTAAAAAGAATAAAGAATGCATAAGCAGCCTATGCAAGTATATAAACATACAAGTTATGGGAGTTCCAGGAGGCAAAGAGAGAGAGAAAGAGACAGAAAACTTACTTAAAGAAATACTATCTGAAAACTTTACAAATCTTGTAAGGTATATGGACATCCAGATCATAAAGCTCGAAGCATTGCAAGAAAGATCAACCCAAAGAAGAATACTCTGAGGCACATTATAATCAAATTGTCAAAATTCAAAAATAAAGAGAGAATCTTGAAAACAGTAACAGATAAGATTCTCATCATATACAACAGAAACCCCATAAAGGTATCTTCTCAACAGTCCCCCAGTGGACTTCTCAAGAGAAACATTAAAGCCAGGAGGTAATGGATAATATATTAAAAGTGTTAAATTAAAAAAAAACCTGCCAATCAAGAACACTATCTTCAGCCAAGCTGTTCTTCAGAAGTGAAGGTGAGATAATGACATTCCCAGACAAACAAAGCTGAGTGAATTCATCACCACTAGACCTGCCCTACAACAAATGGTAAAGGGAGTTTATCAAGTTGAAATAAAAAATGCAAATTAACAACATGAATACATATAAAGTTAAAAACTCAGTGGTAGGCAAATGGTCAAATTTAGAATATTCTAATACTGTAATGGTGATGTATAAATCACTTATATCTGTAATATAAAGGTTAAAAGACAAAACTATTAAAAATAACCATAGCTATAATAATTTGATAATTTGTTAAAGCATATACAATATTAAAATATGTAAACTGAGATAACAAAAACATGAAATATGGGGGGGAGTAAAAATGTAGAGTTTTTGTGTGTAAACAAAGTTAAGTTGTTTTTATCAGCTTAAAATAAACTGCTATAATTTTAACATGTTCTAGGTAAGCCTTATGGTAACCAAAAAGCACAAACCTATAGTAGATACACAAAAGATAAAGAAAAAGGAACCAAGGCATACGCCACTAGAGAAAATCACCAAATCACAAAGGAAGAAATCAAAAAAGGACAAAAGGAACAAAATATCCACTAAATAACTATAAAACAAATAATAAAATGGCAGTAGTAAGTCTTTACCTGTTAATAATTACCTTGAATGTAAATAGATTAAATTCTCTAATCAAAAGACATAGAGCGGCTGAATGGATAAAAAAATAAGATCCACCTATATGTTATCTAGAAGAGACTCCCTTCATCTTTAAGAAGACACGTAGTCAGAAAGCAAAAGAATAGAAAAAGGCATTCTATGCAAATTGAAACAAAAAGAGAACAGGGGTAGCTATTCTATCATACAAAAGAAACTTTAAGTCAAAAGCTGTAAAAACAGACAAAAAGGTCATTATATAATAATAAAGGTGTCAGTTCCTCAAGAGAATATAACAATTGTAATTATATATGCACCCAACATGGGAGCACCTAAATATAGAAAGCAAACATTAATAGATCTGAAGGGAAAGACAGAAAGCAATATAATAATAGTAGGGGACCTCAATACCCCACTTCTGACAATGGATAAATCATCCAGACAGAAAATCAATAAGGAAACAGTGGATGTAAACTACACATCATACTAAATGGACATCACAGACATTTACAGAACATTCCATCTAACAGCAGCAGAATACACATTCTTTTCAAGAGCAAACTCTCAAACTCTTCCAAAACACTAAAGAGGAGGGAATACTTGCAAACTCATTTTACAAAGCCAGCAATACCCAGATACCAAAGCCAGACAAGGACACTACAAGAAAAGAAAATTACAGGCCAATATCCCTGATGAATATAGATGTAAAAATTCTCAACAAAATACTAGCAAACCTAATTCAAAGGCACCTTAAAAGGATCGTTCACCATGATAATGAGGAATTTATTCCTGGGATGCAAAGATGGTTCAACATATGCAAATCAATAAATGTGAAACATCACATTAACTGAATGAAAGACAAAAACCACAGGATCATCTCAATAGGTGCAGGAAAAGCATTTGACAAAATTCAACATCCTTTCATAACTAAAAACTCTCAACAAATCAGATATAGAGGGAATGTATATAAGCACAATAAATGCTATATATGTTAGCCCACAGCTAACATCATACTTAACAGTGAAACATTGAAAACTTTTCTTCTAAGATCAGGAACAAGATAAGGATGCCTATTCTTACCACTTCTATTCAAAACAGTACTGGAAGTCGTAGCCAGAGCAATTAGACAAGAAAAAGAAATAAAAGACATCCAAATCCAAAAGAAAGAAGTTAAGCTGTAAGTGCAGATGACATGATCTTATACAAAGAAAACCATAAGACTCCACCAAAAGACTGTTAGAACTAATATACGAATACAGTAAAGTTGCACGATACAAAATCAACACACAAAAATCAGTAACATTCCTATGTGCTAACAATGAACTATTTGAAAAAAGAAATCAAAAAATAATCCCATTTATAATAGTATCTAAAATATAAAATATTTAGGAATAAATTTAACAAAAGAGATGAAAGACCTGTACCCCTAGAAAACTATAAAACATTGATGAAAGAAATTGAAGAAGACATAAGGAAAGAAATCCTGTGTTCATGGACTGGAAGAATTAATATTGTTAAAATGTCCATACTACCAAAAATGATCTACAGATTCAATGCAATCACTATCAAAATTCCAAGGTCATTTTCCACAGAAGTAGAAAAAAATCCTAAAATTCATATGGAACCACAAAAATCCCTGAATAGCCAAAGTAATCCTGAGCAATAAAAACAAAGTTAGAGGCAACACACTACCTGAACTCAAAATCTACTATTAATACAAAGCTATACCAATCAAAACAGCATAGTGATAGCATAAAAACAGATACACCAAGGGTACAGAATAAAAAGGTCAAAAATAAGCTCAAGGATATTCAGCCAATTAATTTTTGACAAGGACACCAAGAAGACACAGTGGGAAAGGAGCAGTCTCTTCAATAAATATCCACATGTAAAAGAATAAAATTGAATCTTTATCTTACACCATATACAAAAATCAGTGCAAACGAATTAAACACCTGAAACTGTAAAACTCTGAGAAGAAAACATAGGGGATAGGCTCCTTGACATTGGTCTTGGCAATGATGTTTTTAAACAGGACACCAAAAGCACGGGCAACAAAACCAAAAATAAACAAGTGGGACTACAGCAAACCAAAAAGCTTCTGCACAGCAAAGGAAACAATCAAAAAGAGAAAAGGAAGTCTATGGGTTGGCAGAAAATATTTGCAAACCACATGTCTGATAAGGAATTAATAGCCAAAATATATAAAGAACACATATAATTCAATAGCAAAACATGAGTAACTTAATTTTAAAATGGGCAAAGGACCTAAATAGACATCTGCAAAGAAGTCATTTAAAAGGCCAACAGGTACTATATATGAAAAAGTGCTCAACATCACTAATCATTAGGGATATACAAATCAAAACCACAATGAGATAGCACCTTACACCTGGTATGATGGCTTTTGTCCAAAAAAAAAAAAAAAAAGATATAAGTGTGGAGAAAAGGGAACATTTGTATGCTATTGATGGGTACGTAGATTGGTGCAGCCACAGTAGAAAAGAGTATGGAGATTCCTACAAAAATTAAAAATAGTACTGTATTACCCAGCAATCTCTCTTATGAGTATACACCCTCAGGAAATGAAATCACCACCTCATGAAGATATCTACACTCTCAAGTTCATTGAAGCATTATTCACAATAGCCAAGATATGAAAACAACTTAAGTTCCCATTAATGGATGATGAATAAAAATACTGTGGGGTGTGTGTGGGTATATATATATATATACATATGTGTGTGTGTGTGTGTGTGTGTGTGTATATATATATATAATGGAATATTATTGAGCCTTTAAAAAGAAGGAGATCCTGCCATTGAGACAATATAGATGAACCTAGAGGACACCATGCTAAGTGAAATAAGCCAGACATGGAAAGAAAAATACTTCATTGGAGACATACACAGAAATCACTGCAAGAATTCAGCAATAGTATTTGAATACTATAATTAATCTGAATGAGTATGGTCTATAGTTGATTTCCAACCCTCCCATCAACAATAAAAGGAACTATTACAGGGGAAAAAAAGAAAAATACTGCATGATCTCACTTACATGTGGATTCTTATTTACAGAAAACAAAACTGAATACATAGAAAGAGAGTAGAATGATGGGGTTGGGTGGGGGCTAACGGGAAGATGCAGGTCAAAGGGTGCAAAGTTGCAGTTATGTAGGATGAATAAGTCTAGTGACCTAAAGTACAACACGATGACTACAGTTAATAATATTGTATTGTATAATGGAAATTTGCTGAGAGTGTATTTCAAGTACTCTTACCACACAAAAATTTAAATAAATAAAGGTAACTATGTGAGATGATGGATGTATTAATTTGCTTGACTGTAATTTGCAATCACTTCACTAGGTATATGTACATCAAAACATCATGTTGCACACTTTAAATATTAAATAAATAAGAAAGGATAAGAAAGTCCTGCAAAATGCAGAACCAATCTGACATTCCAAGTAGACGAGGAACATGGTTATTTGACCAATTACATGCATACATGCACTAAGCTCATATGTCTCCATTTGGCTATCATGATAAACCAATATAAACGCCACTTTCAGTCTGGAAATCCTTCCAAAGAGAGGACTGAGGTCTAAGGATCTGTCCTTAGTGAACCTACATTAGATCCTGGTTTTCTTTTCCAGGCTCCCATATCACCTGTTTAATAGTCCATCCTTAAAACTTGTCTAGAATAGTCATTAAGTTCCCTGGTCTTCCCTGGGAAGATTCCACCCTCTTTCTATTTGGAAAAAAAAAATCAGAATTTTTGTTCATTTTCATGATTTCTCAAGATTATTTTCTGTAGCTGTCCACAAATCTTATTTCCAAATGCTCCCCGTATCCTGGAATATAATTTCATTAATATCTGAGGATTTGAAATCAACTAGAGCTACAGTATCTCTCATCTATCAGTTATGTTATTGACCGAAAGCACTAAAAGATACAAATCCCAACAAGGAATGGTATGGACTATAAACAATCTTCATCATTAAAATGGAGCGAGAATGAATGGATAAAAAAGAGAATATGAATTCAAAGCAAGAGCATGACATAAAAATGGCAGCTTTGTCATTTTAATCCTTTGAAAATATACAAAACAGTAATTTGTTTCAATAACTCAGTGCCCATTTTTAATGACTATTACATATAAAAACTGCCCATTCCCAGAAAATGAGTGTGTGGCTAGGTTCTGTCCATGATCCTCTCTGCTTCTCCCTCTAAATGGACTTACCTTCTGAGAGCCATCTACTACTTAAATGACTACAGATCTATGTCTCTAACCTGATCTTTCCTAAAAACTCTATTTCCAGCTGTCTACTTGGCTTTTCTTCCGAGACAGTCCACTTTAACCTCAGGGTCACCCTGCCCCAAGCCAAACTATTATCTTTTGACAAAATTAAAAGTTCCCCTTTTCCCCTGTTGTTACTAACATTCATTCTTCCTGCACCCCTAGCCTGCAACCTAAACCAACTCCATTCTTCCTTCTCTCCTACATCCAAATCAGTCAACAATTTCATCAATCTTCCCTTTGTAGTATCTCTTGCATAATACCTTGCTTTAATTTTCATAATCAAAACTCAAATTCAACCTTTATCACTCCACACAGCCTCTGCAGCAGTTCCCCCTACCCAACTTCAGAGAGAAGGGCAACAGATCCAACTTTCCAAAACACGTTCCCATCAAGCCATTCCTAGGCTAGAATCTAGCGCTTCCAATGACTTTCCAACTTCCCCATGGGCTGAGCAAGGCCACTCCCAGTTTAACCTTGAAGACCATCAGTTCTTGTTTACTCACTGCCACCAAACCTTTGCATCACATGCCCAGCCAGAACTCTTTTTACAGTTCAATTCAGTAACATCTATTCCTCCTTTCAATCTTACCTATCAGTCAAAGGCATAAATACATGCAGAATGCAGGAATGAATAAAGGCTACCTACAAGGGGCTCAGAATGAAACTGAGTCAACTGGGAACTTGTTGGGCACCTACTTGCAAGACACTTTGCTAATCACTGTACAGGACATGAAGATGTGTATTATGGTTAATCCTGAGAGTACCACCACATATAACATCTTATAGAAAAATGCATCCCAACTGCCAATCAAAATAAATTACAAACCTCTAGGGGAAAAAAAATCATATTATTAGGCTCGGTGCAGCCTGTATCATAAAATAAGTATGTCTGAAAAGGTGCATCAAAACCTGACTATTTTTGTCAATAAATACTAAATTCACTCTAAAAAATGAGAGCCACCTCATGAAAGTCAGCAATTTCATTACAGTACAAATAACCTTTGATCCTTAACCTCTATCTATATGTCTAAAATGTCTTACTTTTTAAAAGACAGATTTGTGCCTGAGATATTTGTGAATTATGGTTTAGAGAAGTTAAACAAGATGAACTCTCAAAGGTCCTTCAAATTCCTTAAGTCCTCAAGGGTTAACTACTTCCACATGGCTCCTCTAAGTGACTCTGCAGAACAAAGTACATCGCTTTACAAAGCATCCTGGTGGAAAATCCACAAACTATCTAGAATAGTTCCAGTTCCAAGACGACTACTAAAAGGTTTCTTCCTCTTTTAACAAAAGAGCAGTCCCATCAGAAATTCCTTACCAGTGTTCTAGAAAAGCAATGTAGTGTCTTCTCAACACAATAAATGCCATCTAAGAATTATTTAACTATTTTCACAGTAATTACCACAGCATTATCTAATTAATATTTTATTTAAGATCACTAAGGAAGTTCCACATGCCAAGAAATACATCTTAAATCTATGTTATGCTGGCTTTTAAATGCAACCATATGCATTGTATACTGCTTTACGCTTAATGAGCAAAAACAAATGAACACTTCTGAAATTCAAAAATGAAAGATTACAAAATGCTGGAAAACATATTATTCCGATATCTATACACAAAAAATGGATGATAAAACTATCAAAATGGTGCAGATGAGGGGAAGAGATTGACAATCAAAGCACACAACAGAAGATACTACCATAGTACTATCGTGAAGCTATTAGCTATGTGAAAGGGATTCTCCTCTAATCTCCTATCCTGAGTAACAGCTCCACAAAATGAAAAGGGAATTCTACCCCAGTCAAAAGACATACATAGAAGACATAAATGTTTCCCCTCTCATAGTAAGCCTAAACATAGACACAATGTTTTAAGGAGCTAGGCATTTTGTGTGTGTGTGTGTGTGTGTGTGTATGCGCGTGTGCACACGCATACACATATGTGCACACCAGGGGTAATCTTAGCATGCATTTATTCATTAGTTCTTTCAAGAATATCCAAATAAAATTATTTCAACTATTCTCATGGAGATGCAATGCTCACAACCTGAAAGTTAATAAGAATCAAGGATAAATGTTAACAAGTACTAGAATTAAAATAAACCTTCACCATTACAAGCAAAGAAATGGCTAATGCAATTAAGGTTCTTATGTGACTAAAAAGCAGACATTTTTGGTCCTTTCATCAGTTTCATCAGTTGAAAGGACCAAAAGGTTGTTTCCATTTTTTGACTATTATTAATGATGTTACATGAACATTAGCCTACAAATTTTTGTACAGACATATGCTTTTATTTCTCTTGGAAGAGTAGAACTGCTGGTTCACATGGTAACTCTGTTTAAGAACTGCCAGACTGTTTTCCAAATGGGCTGCACCATTTTCATTCCCATCAGCAGTGTATAAAGGTTCCAATTTTTCCACGTCATTACTAACACTTGTTATTATCTGTCTTTTTGATTATAGCCATGGTAGAGGGTGTGAAGTGATATCTCATTGTGGCTTTGATTTACATTTCCCTGATGGCTAATGATGTTGAGCATCTCTTGGCCATTTGTGCTTATTAGCCATTTGTGTATGTTAGCTCTGGATTTTTCACAGATGGCCTTTACCAGGTGGAAGAAGTCCTTTCTATTCCTGGCTTACTGAGTGTTTTTATCATGAGGGAGTGTTCCATTTTGTCAAATGCTTTTTCTGTCTATGGAGATAATCACAGGGCTTTTGATACTTTGCTGGTACATAATTTTACATACTTATGAAATCTATGCAATCCTAAAAACATGCAATGCATTTCATATTTTTATAAAAAGGTTTAAATTTACATTAAAAACTCTAAAAATTATGTCTGTTAAACAGAAATTACGGGAAACCCTTGTTTTGGACAGAACTCCTGCACCAGGTCCCACCAGGACAGACCAAACCAGAATGGACTCACTCCTGTTAAATTCCATATAATTAAACTGAAACTTTAAGGAAGCAGAAAGATCCCCAAACAGACCAGTTTTTCCTGAAAACAGGAGATTCTAGGCTACCTGAGTCAGTGAAATAAGCAAGTACCCTCAGTTTTAACACTTACAAAAAAGTAATCTGATGGTAACCAATCAGTTTTCTTTTTTTTTATTTGTTTTGTTTCCTTGTTCCCACCTTACAAAACCCACTTGCCCAGTGGGAGCTCTCATTTTATTTTGTAGAATGGAGGCTGTCCCATTCATGAATCACGAATAAAAAGTCTATAACTTAATTTACTGTAACTTTGACTTTTGACATATCTGTAACAAAAATTGTGGAGAAGCATATCAGTAATGTATTTATTACAAATTTATTATAAAACTTATCTAGGGTCTTTTTAGACTGGTAAAAATAGTGGTGCTTTTTGTTTTTTCTTTTTTTTTTATTCTACCAGTCTCAATTTTTTGTGGTCCTACTTTTTCAAACTACTTTTTGGCTACTTCTGTTCTTCAGAACAGCAGCCCAAATACACCCTAAAAGTCTATGGACTACTCTACATAAGCCCAAATTAAACAGAGTTTCCATGTAAGTGAATATTATAGAAAGCAAGTCAACTAAAACAGAAATGGTATCATCAGAGGATCTGTGTTCAACCGTCAAATAAACAAATCTGTATAATATAAGACGGCAACAACACATAGTTTCACTAATAGTCAAATTTACCTAAACCAAGTGGTTTTTAGTAAATCCGGTGTGCAATCTTTCAACTCAGTTAACTACCTTCTAGCATTTAACAAAATCATTTAAGAGAATAGGTTTTGTCTCCATGATTACACACATTCTGTCAAAATATGTATACACAGATGATGGCGCATTTACCCCTTTGTAAAATTCAAATCTAATTGGATATGCTATCTTCCATGCAGAATTTTTAAACAGATGCTAAAAGCTCATAGAGTATTTTAAACCAGTTCAAAGTAACAGACCTCCAAAATAACTAATGTACATTTTTGAGGTCTCAGAAACTGTATTGGCTAACATGGCTGCCGCCAACTAGAACTAGCTAGAACTAGATTAGGAAGTGCTCCCATGAAGGAGATGAGAAGAGAAACATATTAAAAGGTCATGATATGAGATCTTATTAAAAGAAAGTCTCGATAACATTAAGAACATTTCTTCTGCTTATTTTCAATGTTTACATTCAACCAATGAGTCTGAAAATACAACGAAGCAAAAAAGATGCAATTATTATTAAGATAATATATCATTTAAAATCAATTTGAGGAGCAAATTATATCTGCCAGCCATTAACCAAATCACATATTTTCAAAAAAAAACAAACTTATACATAATTTACTTAATTTTATATTGGGTATCTCCCACCCTACTCTACTCCCAAAACCCAAGCTACTTAGATGCAGACGTTTTGGTTCATGTTTAATTCTTCTCCTAAGATTTCCAATGTTGCATATATTGCCAGAATTTCATTCTAACTCTTTCTGGACACATAACAAGGAGAAAATGCTTACAAAATTATAGAGATATACAAGAACACAGATTGCATCATAGAAAGATGAGTCACTTTTCTCTTCACCCCAACATTCAGGATTCTTACACACTGGGATTGGACTACACGAAACCCAGTGGCCAAAAGGGACTCTTCTTCCACAAAACACTGCACTAATTCTCCAGCATTCAGCTTTTCCACTTGAATGGAATAAAAACCCTTTTGAGAACAACAATTACAATCCCCCCATTTTTTTTCTCATGCACACTATTGGACTTCTTAGTGCATGCACAATGCAAATAAGGCAAGCTTCCTTTCACAGAGTGATTAATATGCAAAGACAGGCTGCTTTTTTAGTAGGATGTGAAGAACCACCAACAAGCCTTTCTAAGCCCAGAGGTTTCTACAATTATTTCCACTGTTTATTTTTAAACAGAAGATTACACAATAACACCAAGCGCTTTAGCTGTGATTTGCCAATATTTTGTAAACAATGACAATTTAGATTTTAAGCCTTTTGTATCATATTTAAATCTATGGTCAACTATTGATTCCAACGTTATTAATTTTTTTTTCCAAATATAGGAAACTGACAAGCAATACTTTCTTTTTAAGAAACTGCACTTTGTTTTTAAATAGCAAATTATTTGTCTGGCATGAACTTTTGGAAAATTTGTGATTTTTTAAAGATTTATTATAAATTTCAAATTAAGACTAAGAAGTTACATTTTTCTAAAAGAGCTGTAACACTAGAAACTACATTTTAATAGTAATCCATCTAATTTACATGTATCCTTATAAAACTTGTGAGTTTTCTAAATTACTATCAAATACAATATAAGGCTATTTTGATAGAAAATTAAATAAAAGTTGTTCAATAAAACAATGCTACAAAGAAAATAGGATCTTTGTAGAATGGATTACATACATATGCACATTTAAGGAACATTTCTAACCACATTATTTCCTTGGTGATTTTTTACTAAAGTTTCCAAGAAAATGCAAACCATATCAGATATGATCATTAGACCTTCCTTAATAAAAAATTCACTTGTCTCATCATTTTGTTTTTGGACTATCTGCACCTACAAAGTCTCATGAAGAAATTCCAATCACACAATTACCCGACATTTCTACCTAATGTTTTAAGCAAAAAATCATCAACAACTCAAATGTTTTGTTGTGGGTATTAATTTTTTAATCAATGCATTAAACATCAAAATGTAAATTTGATTTTTATGATCATTTTTTAAAACTCTATAGATATAATTTTAAGATGTTAGATATGGATGAGACCACTTCAAACTGAATTTCAGTCAAAATATTTTTAAAAATGTATGTATATCAATTCCCATCATGGCCTAAATGAAGCCCATCTTCTTGCCAACAGTCCCAAATCCCAAGACATGTGACTCTGCCAGACAATGATATCTGCATACCATCAGGTTTTCTACAGGATAGATATTAGCATCAATTCAAGGACATCAGCAAATCATTCAAGACATTTTTGTTTCCTTGTGAAGTTCTAGTGTCCAACTAGAACAAGTCACAAGAGCCTGGATTCTCCAGACAGCATCAGATATAACCAACCTCACCAAATTCATCTGTAGTTTAAATTGTTTTTTCCTTCATATCTTTAAATTCTAAATGAATTCTATCTTTAAATTCCTGAAAAAGGAAAAGTACTAATTTATTTTTTCTAGTCTACAAATAAAAAGATAAAAGTCAAGACTATATTGAACTCATGTTAAATCTCTGATGGTAAGCAAGTTAAAACAGTAATTTTAAACCCACTTACCCCAAACAAAAGGTTTACCTTTTCATTTAGAAATGCATACATAAATTGTTAAAATAATTACACATATTTATAATGGATGCTTTCTCAAAATATCTCCAACTATATATTTATTATTATGGTTAAATAAAATAATTTAACTGTCTGAGGTTTGTTTGTGACAGCTATTCTCTTAATATTACACAGGGCAGCAAAAGTATAGCTCAGTAATATATTGATTTACCTCCCAGTGACTGCAAAAGGATCTACTGTGAATATCTCTAAACACCAAATAATAAATGATTATTCAGGTTTCTTATTTAGATACAAAACTACTCTTAAATATCTAAGTCAATTACTGTTTGAAGTGTTTATCTTCTAAAATATAATGGCTATATTCAGCTTGGCAATAAAGAAAGACAAACAATAAAAATATTCTTTTTATGAGAAGGAAGGAAGGGAATTGAACTGCCTTCAGGACCAGTTAGATTAATTGAGTCTGACTGGTAATTTAAATTCTGATTCCAAAACCAATTTAGCTCAAAATGACCTCAAATTGTAATTTAGGGCAGTTAATGGACTCCTTTTCAATCTCTTATCTTCAAAGAAAATCACATAATGTCCCTTTTTTTCCTTCATTATGACAGATGGTTTTCTTTGATGAAAATTTTAAATTTTAAACATGTGATGAGTAACTTTAAGTTACATACACAAGAGGGGGAAAAAAGGAATAAATAGCTCTTAGTTATCATTTTCTGACATTTCAAGGTTGTCTCTGATGTCATTCCATAGGAATAAATATTACAAGTATAAGCAAAAACAATTTAGAACATGGTCTTGAATTTGTCACAAAGCTACTCCAACTGCACAGAACACAGGAGTGATTCCATAAATACCGGATCAAGTGACTGTGTCTAGTAAACGTTCTATTACCCAGCTAAGTCTGGGACATGGCCATTTGCAAACGTATTCATGAAACTGCTCTTGGTCTGGTTTGCAGCATCACTGCCACGCCCGTGTCTTTATATTCAAGAAACGTGGAATCTCAGGCCACCCTGGACTCTCTTGAGAAATCTTAAAGTTTAGAAAAGTTCCCTCAAAAATCTGGCCTTAACTCTTTGAATTGCCAATCCCTTGAAGTTGCCTTCACATTCCTCTTTTTAGGTCTTTGCCTTTGATGAGCCCCTAGAGCATTTACCTTTTCCTTTAAGAACTCTGCAAGCTTCTTTCAATCTCAATAACTCTATACTAAAACGTGTGAGATAAAAGATTTTTCTGCTTTCGGCGGTAGCAATTATGAACCCTGACATAGGTTATCAGTAGGTTCTGAGTTTGCTCCAAAACGAAAGCCAGTACTTCCCGTCATCCCACTACTTTAACTGCGCGGCGCGCATGCGCACACAGGACTGCAAGCTACAGGAGGGCGGCAGCCATTATCGCTCCTCCCATCCCCCCTCACCCCAGCAGAAGACTGGATTTTTATCAATGGAGAGGCTGACCCAGATGGGCTTTGCTCTTGTGTATACTAGACTTTGCCGAGGCTAGAAGCGCCCTACTGAAAATAAAGGGATTAAAGGAAATATTGAGTACTGAAGAAAAATACCCACAACCCATTTCTCCCACTCAGCTGGGAGAAAAACAGGAGGCAGACTTACACCATGCCAGCTGCGAAATGCTGAATTCTCTTAAATTGACCAGCGCAAGAGAAAATGTAAGTACTCATGAGTGGCCGTGGACGTCCCTCGCGCAACAGACCAGGTCTCTGCACAGTCCTCCGTGCGAGTGACGTCCACCGCGCGGAGCAACGGACACCCAAGGATCCTTAGTCTGAGGAGTGAAAGGAAACAACGGGAAACGCGAAAGAAGATACTAAAGCAAATATAACAAAGAGGAATTCAGAGGAAACAGACAACACAGGAAGCAAGTGGAACTTTCTGAAATCCTCAGCAATAATGAAAGATGTTGTATCACGAAAGAAGAGGATGCTACGCTCTCCCTCAGAGGCTTCTTTCCCTTACTTTTCCATTCTTCATGTTCCAAAGAATTAAGGTTGCCAGATAAATGACTTTCAGATTAATGGAGTGTCACCAGGATGATCTTTAGCAGCCACCATGATTTAAATATACTAAATGTTATGGCTCCACTGTTGTGGCAAATTGGACAGGTTTGATATTAACCCTATGCAAACAGAAAGGAGGTCTATATAAATCAATTTGATATTTGAAGTGCTACTTTTCTCAAAATCAAGATCTACTAGACTTTGCTTTCCACAGGAGGTAAAACAGCTATGCAATCAGCCATAGTATTTCTAACTCAGTTGCAACTCACAGTGATCCTGAATTCTTGGAAAATTAAAAATAAATGGAAAAAATGTGATTCTCATTATAATCAATACTTAAATCCAACACTAATTGTGTATTTCTTCACTGTGGACTTTAGCAGAAAGAAAGGAAATGGGAGAAAATTACAGAGCTCACTATGTGCCAAACAGTTGTGTAAACTACCTCATTTCATCCTCACAATAACCCTATTAAGTGGGTATTATCCCTAATTTACAGATAAATAAACTGACCGTTGGAGAGATTAAATAATTGGTTCAAGATCATGGAAACAGAGAAGCCACAGTACAAACCATAGTTTTGATACCAAAGGCCCATGGGGCATCATCTACAGTATGCACTGCCTCTAGAACACCAAAAGGAGATATTAAATTAAGAAAGGAAGATAATTAGTAATTATTAACCCAAATCAAAGAGCTTCCATTGGATTTACATAATAACAGGTTTTTAAGGCTGCCACGTTATACCCTAAATCTAATCTTCATATAGCAACTACAGCCTAACTGGTGATTGGCAGCATCTCATTTAAACAGAATGGACACTCTCAAATGAAATAGGAATAAAAGACATTAGAAAAGTAGTCAATCACAACCCTTCCCACGCCTTTGCTGATCAAAACAATACATTGAATTTGTGACAAGAAGAATCTTCAAAAGATTTTGCTACCCACAGGGAGATTTTTAAAAGGTTTAGAAAGAAAGATGTGAATATCATGGGCAATGATGTAAGAAGATAAAATTGTAAATAAAAATAATCAACTCATGATAAATGGAATCACTAGGGGAAAACCCCTCACTTTACTCATTTTCTTTCACATGCCTTTGTCCCATCATCCTTTGCAAAGGCTGCTCATCTACCTGGCTCTTTCTCCAAGGTGTTCAGTTCAGCATGTCCAGGTAGCCCATTGGATGAAGCCTTCACCCAACCTAACAGCCCTTCTTTCCTTCTTTTTTGTTAAGTGTCCAGGATATCAGCTCTTCCTCAGTCTTTGACTCTAAGTAAAGAACTGGAATTTCACTATTCAAATGAAATCCCTGAGGTCCCTCTGAGTTTCTAACTTCCTTCTCATCTTCCTTATATTCTTAACCACGTTAAGTACTGCTGCCCTCGTTTTCACTGCACTATTTGTTTTACAACTGAATATAAAGCAATATATGTTCATTATAGAAAACTCAGACAACATAAAAAGTAATTTACCTTCAACCAGTCTTGATGACAGAGTAAGTGAAGAGGTGTATTTTTTTGTTCTTCTTTTAAAAAAAATTTTTTTTTTTTTTTAGAGACTAGGTCTCACTCTGTCACCTAGGCTGTAGTGCAGTGGCACGATCATAACTCACTGCTGCCTCAAACTCCTGGGCTCAAGCAATCCTCCTGCCTCAGCCTCCAGGGTAGCTGGGATTACAGGTGCCAGCTACCACGCCCAGCGGTGTATTTTTAACAAAACTGGGATTATAGCTACAAATACTGATTGTTTCCAACTTTTTTCACTTCACATTATTATACTTTTCTAACCTAGGCATCACATCACTAATCTCTGCTTCTGCCCATCTGCTCAAAATTACTTTCTGAATTATAGACAAGATACCATTCTACATGCTACACAAATACAACAACATAAATATTTCTGAGTGTGATAATGACCCCACAAAGTACTAACTGTAATTCAAGGTGGTTTTTTTCTCCACTGAAAGAATATAAAAATACAGACTACTAGGACATTTGAGTTTTCTTGGTTTCTTTAGCTGGTCTCTCTCCACTCCCTCCCAAATAGGCAACAGGCGTATTACCCACCTCCACCCTTCCTCTCAGCAGAGCCCAGTGCTTCCTTCAAAGCTTCTTTCAACTCTCTCTTAAACTGTGAGTGGGTTCTCCAACCACCCCTGGTTCCCAGGCCATCTTTGTCTTGCATCTAAAATGTTAGGCACCCCACATTTTGGCTGTAGATGCCACCTGGCATTCCCAGTTATCTTTTCATTCCCAAATAGACAGTAAGCTCTCTGAGGTCAAGGTATAATATTAATATTTAGGAAGCAAGGGTGTGTGCCTGTAGTCTCAGCTACCCTGGAGGCTAAAGTGGGAGCCCGGGAGTTTAAGACCAGCTTAGGCAACACAGGGAGACCTGTTTCAAAAAAGGGTATCATATTTAGAATTTTGTTTTGTTTTTTTCACACCCTGCAGCTAAGACTACTTAGATGCTCAGTAAGTATTCTTGCTGTCAATTCTTCCCCTCCCTGACAATTCATTAAGTCCTTCTAATGTACTCCCTCCCTTCTCCACTACAAACTGCTTCACCCTCTCTCCAGTCCTGCATTCTTCCTTCTATGACAGTAGCTTTCAAACTCTTTTGAACTGAGCCATGATGTAAATGGGTTACATATTACACACACACTGAAACAACAGTTCCTCAAAGCTGTACTTACCCTTTGATATAAAACACACTCTCTTTTCTATTCCATTTCATTCCTTCCTCCCTCCTTTTTTCCTTTTCTTCCTTCTTTCCTTCCTTCCTTTTTAATGTATATAGAGGCCAACTAAATAGATTTCACCACCCACAGTTTGTAAAATACTGATCTACAAGTTAAGATAGTAGGATGCCCAAACTTTTCTAAAACCTAAGGTGTCTCTTCATTTCCCCATCATGTTGACAGTACCGTGGTTTTTTTTCACTGCCTCAAGTTCATGACTTTTAAAAGTCTTTCTCTCTCTCAGGCATCTACCATTTGGGATCTATCATATAAGACACTTGCTGGTTGATTTGTCATCTCTAAGATCTCAGCTATGCCCTTTTTATCCATACCCAATGTCATTACAAGTATATCTTTCCAAAATCATCTGCTCTATAAAATATATCACAGTTGGGTTTCTTTAATCTAATAAGCCCCTCTGGCAGTACATAAAATTTAAATTGTATAAAGTTTTTCAGCTACATGTCTACTAATAAAAGATATGGTTGTGAAATATTTTCATTTGCAACCCATTTCACATATATTATCTTATTTTGTTTGTATATTTAAAGGAGGAAATCACAGTTAAAAGAGGTTAAGTAACTTATATACATTCACTTGGCTAGTTAGTAGCAGAGCCAATACTTGAACTCAGATCTTTTGAATCTAAGCCCCACTGTGTCCTTTCTCTACATACGAGTCTTCCTATTAGTTTAGCAAGATACTTTCATTGGACTTCACTGGTCTCCGAGCCAGCTTTAACTGGCTCTTCTGCTCCCATCCTCTGCATTCTCTATCATCTGACTGATGTTTCATACAAAAATCTTTTTGCTAACCCTTTACTTCGTCCAGCCACTATGGTGTGTGCTATATAAAACCAAAATTCCCTTTCAGTGCTGCAATTATCTCTACCAATTTGCTCCTACTTATTTCTCTGCTAATTCACAGCTAGCCTCCAACACAGAGCCTGGCACAGTACATGTTCACAGCATAGCTGCTACTAATGACTATCCTCTGAATCACTTCTTAAAATGATGTTTCCAACGCCTCCAGCAGCAACCCTCTCCTTTGTCTAGCATTTAAGATTTTGATATGACCTGCCCCGAGATCCAGCCTTTAACTGCTCTTCAAAAGCAATTCTCTGGCCAGACCCATCTCCCCTTGCAGGGAAACAGGCCCTCCCCTCCCTATTTATCCTTAGGTCCGTGGAGGCTGCATCAAGTACTAGCTTTTCCACACTGTTTTTCAGACACTAAAATCAACCAAGATGATGTCTACCTTTCTAAGCAATTGCACAGTTATTGCCTGCCTCCTTCCCTTGAGCACTTTTTCATATATTTAGTGTGTTCCATGATTTCTTAATGGTTTGAACTAAGTATCTTTTCCTCAACAACCTGCAAGCTTCTGCAGGGCCAATACAGCACAGTATTCTTTCATTTATTTTGTCCCCCTGCTCCCAGCCTCTAGCACGGAACTTTGTCCATCATATTTACAGTACTAGGCTCCTTTTTAACAAACATTTCAAATAAAATCTCCATTCAAGATAAATTTTTAAAAGCACATGTTGAGTACCTACTTTCCATATGTGATTTTATTTAAGCCACTGAAACCCTTAAGGGAGGTGTCATTAAGCCCATTTTACAGATGAGGAAACAGGCTCAGAAGGGCCACAACTTGCAGAAGGTCAGTTTGTTGGTCCATACCCGTTTGGACCCCACAGCTCCCAATATTGCCACTCACTGCGGTCAGACTCTGTCAGCCCAGAAGCCTCAGGAACGCACATTTGCTTGGCATGTATTCCAATGCTATATATATTCAAATTATCCTTGCTTTAGGAAAGGATGAAATGCAGCCAACTGGTGTAAGTTATGGTCCCAGCGCCACTTGTGTAAGTCACTTAACCTTTCTCAGTCTCAGTTTTCATTTCAAAACCGAACACAACCTGGCCTTACAGAACATTTTTTTCTCCCAATCTCTGGCTACTCCTTCCCAAGCACCCCTACACTGCTTCCCAAACACAACTGTATTTGTGTCTCGACCACTGTTCCAGGTGTTTGCTCTGCCTGAATCACCCCTTGTCCTGTTCCACCTAGTGAAGGGAAACTCATCCCCCAAGCCCAGCTCAAGGGAGTATCAAGTAGAATGAATTCCTTCCTTCCTTGTGGTCCAATAGCATTAAATTCATGCCTCTACTTGTAAGTATAGTATGTCTCGCTCCCCTCTAGGTGGTAAGCTCTCAAGGCAGAGGCATTTCTTCCTGGACTTTATAACCTGAAACCGGGCACAATTCTTGTAGCTATTTGACCTTCTCAAGACTTTAGGAAGGTTTGTTGAATTAAGGAATTCAAGAATGTTTGTTGTAATTCAACATTTGTTGAATTAAGCAATCAATCATGCCCTAAAATGAGAATACCATCTGTTCTTCCTATGTCACAGAGTTGTTTAAATGTTACATCCTCGCCTCCCCAACCACCAAATCCCCCCGGATAGTCTCTCATACTCTGTTTTTTCCTTAGCTTTTTATCTGAATATGTCATTATAAATATGTGAATATGTTTTATTTTTAATGTCTATCTTCCTCTGCACCATTAGGCTGGAAGCTCCAGGAAAACAGGGAAGATATATGTTTAGTTCACTCCTGTATTCCCAGCACCCCGCACAGATAAAGTCCTCAATAAATATTTACTGAATAAATGATGTGAAGACTAAATGATATAATGCATATCGAAGTGTTTTGTAACCAGAGGGTGATGATTAAGATGTAATTATTGGTATTATGTATCCACTTTATCTCCTTTTGGATAGCTAAAACAAAATCTTTAGTCTCTTCTCCAATATTGTATGCATTTAGTTGGCAAAACTACTTCTTGTCCTGCCAATCGGGCGCTTATGTCTGACTCATTTGAATAATAGCAATTGCTTTATTTTATTCGAGTTAGTAATTTACAAAAATACCATCAGTGAGAAATATCAAATCAGTGCAGATTTCACTTAATGTTTTCTGTAAAATAAAGGTGAAAAAAACTTCTTTTCAAAAATGACTTTGATTTCAATATGATTCTCATCTTCAAAGCACTAGAAAAACCACCATTATGAGGCGTATGTTTAACAAACTGGAACAATTAGCTTATATTCTCAAACGAGTGGGTCCAACCAAACAAAAGCATAGTTGCTGGACTTTTTTTATAGTTCCTCAATGCATGGGAGCCTTCCAAGGTTCTGAGGAATGGGAACCTGGCAATGTGTTCTCATGGTCATGTGTTTCCTAAATCTTACAAAAGCCACAAAGTTTTGTATTTTCTTTAAAGGAGGCTTTCAAAATTGTATACCCTTCAGGCTCCTTGATAACCAGATCCACCCTTGAGCTAATGGCTTTCAACCCTATAATCAGACCACTTTTCTCTCCAAAGTATTCACAACCAACATGGCAGTGCAGGCATATTTAGCAACCAACTTTTTAAGTCTAATCGCCATCATTGAAGAAGTCATGTTCTCATAATATCCTTTTTTAAACGCTCCTAAAAAGAGAGCACCATGACTGAATAATTATTTTTTTCTAAATCCCTATACATCCTCCTTCCTTATTAATAAACACAGCTTACATGCACTGAAGTCCTGTGATCTCTAAAATATTCACAACCCTAACATGTAAGCATTACTAATATTGCTGTTTCACAGAAGAGGAAATTGAAACATGGAGAAGTTAAGTAACTTGTCCAGGATCAGGCAGCTAGTAAAAGATACGGCTGGGGTTTCACCCTAGGGTTGTCTATCTCTTAATCGCCATGCTTTACTACTCCCAGGGTTCCTTGACAGCAGAAATTATGTCATCTCACTCCTTTGTAATTCCCCACAGAGCTGAGGATAAAAAGCTGGCACTCAATAAACATATTTGATCAACTATTTAAAAGAATACCTAATGTAACACAATCTCAGTGTGACATTATTATGAATGTTCCTAAATGATGAGGTAATCGGATACCAAAGGAAGAGATTAATATACCACACAAGGCATTTTACACGTTATCTCAGGAATGACACAAAATAGAAAGCGAAAGCTCAGATGCTGCCAGTGTTTGCAGCTACAAATCAAAAAGTACTCAGTGAGAGTATATAGTGGAATGTAGGTTACATGGAAGCCTTTTAAATCATATCAGCCCTGTAATCTTTGAATTCAAGAAAGCATTACATATATTTGGGAGAAAAAGAATGCACGACAGGTTTATTAAAATCTGTTTTTCAAAAACATACATAACCCAGGACAGACCAAACGGCTTATCCTTTTTATTGCAGTCCTTTATGTCTCTACTTTTGTAGAAGCCAAATTAATACTGCAGGAAGGGAAAAGTGTATCAACCTAACTGAAAACCAGTTAACTCACTGGCTGCACATAGCCATGGCCTAAGAGCGTTTTAAGTGAAATGTATTGAAATTGCCTGAAAGGCCGCCATTTGGCACCCAGACCAACATCAAAAAGCAGTGCTACTAATGAGCATCTGCAGCTAAGAGACAGTATTTCAACAACATGAAATGAAAGGGCATAATGGCACCACTGCCAACGCCAAATAATTTACATCCCTTTACATCAGCGAATGGTTTTAAGGTTTGGCATCAAGAGTTAATAACAAAAAGGGCCAGAGGTGACATGACTATGACCTTCAGATTGACTTCTGTATTCTATTGCCCTACAGTAGTCAGCACATCTACCCGTTTTATTACAAATGGTTTCACTACAATGTTTTTTAATATTAAAACGCTGAAACTCATAGAAATCTAATCATTAGGATTCAGAGAGGGCCCTGGGCATTTCTCCCTTCCTAAGAGGCCATCTCTTACAATGTTGCTCAGAGATTCATTGAGTATATTAAGAAACGTATAAAATCCTTTTTCTGAATTTTACTCAGAATTCTTTCTTTTTAACCAAAGGAATCTTAACCTTGTCTTTTTTGTTCAAAGCTCAAATGACCATTATTTTATACATCCAAATGATTGTTTTCAATTTTGTTTAATTTGTAACCCACTTTTAAGAATATTAAAATGCTCTTTGTAATTTGCTGCAATTTCTTTTAAAGTTCCAGACATTTCTAGCCTATACATTTGTTTAGACTGATAAACTGAAGAATGGTCAATTATGGAATTTACATTAAAAATATGTATCTTGATGCTGTAAAACATCTGTGTGCTCTAAAACTGAATACTTAAATATTGCAGGAGAGCCTTTTAAAAACGTCTTTGTCTCCTCCCAGGCAACAGACTGTTCCCGCAGACTGACGGGGGCAGGTGTGGTCCTTTCTTTCCCCGCCTGCCAATTGGTTCTGCTCTCCATCACCACAAACCCAAGCTCATCAGGGAAAGTTCAAACCGTTCTTTAGCAACAGGTAGTCAATCACTTATTTTACACTAAGTCTGGAAGGACTGTCTGTAAAGTGTCTTTGGAGGTCTGCCAGTAGTATTGAAGCCACTTTCAGTCTGGAGAGCAGCCACAGTTCTTCAACACTGAAGACGTAAATATGGGGAATTCATCAAACCAATACTAAATAGAAGCTTCTTCACCTTGAAAAATTAAGTGGTTGCATCAGAAATTCCAAAGTCCATATTTCAGGCAGTGTAAAGTTTACAAAATGCTGTCTATAATTTGAGAAACTGAGTTCTATAGCGAACAAAAACATCTGTCATGTCTGAAGATTAGCTTTTGAATGACAAAATGGTGCTATTTATTTTAAGAGGCAATTAAGACATTGTTCCCTGTGACAGAAAAATACAGATATAAGTTACTTACATTAAATTACATATTACCTATCTGAGGAATTCAATTAATAATGAATGTATGAAGCACTATGCAAAAACTTCGTGAATTGGGGGGTTTTGCGTGACTAATTTCCCCCTCTTATTGCTGCCTTGAGTAAACACCCACATCTCTTGCAAATAACACACCCACACCATATTTTTCTTAGTTTTTTGTGAGATTTTTGGGGGTGATTACTACCTTAATTCTTGAACTATCAAGTGCAAGAAACCAGTCACCAGTTAAATCAACAAATTCTTAGCTCAACCAAATTAGCATACGAAGACTTAGTGGAACCTCCTTTACCGAACACAAATACATCCTGCTATTTTCTGTTATTCCGATATTATTTTAAAAACAAAGAAAAGATCCTGGGTAAAAGTATCTGGAAAAAAGTCATAAAGATCAATAATTTGGGGTAAGAAAGAAGGAACTTCATGAAGAATTAATTCTAAAAAATAATGCAAGACTAATGAAAATTTAGCCAGGTTGGAAGATATTTAGGACCTCCGTAGTGAGAACAGTTACTCAAAAACTTAAAAAAATGACAGGCCACACTTGCACAATGCCTGGGTTATATTCTTTTTGTTTTTAACTCTCCAATTTTAAATAAATTCTCAGTTTTAATATTTTTAATTATGCTAATATTTATGAAAAGAAAATAATCTTTTGAGGGTTTGGATAGAGTTATGACAGGTTTCAGTTTCTTAAATATGGCTGTATTACGTTTGGTTAAATTTTATTCAGAAAGACACAAATCCAATCTTAAAATGAAAATCAACAAAGACATATATGTAGCTCGCCATAATTGTGTTCACAGAAGACTTTGCTGAAACGCATCTTCATTCGTTTAGCTAGAGATATTATATTAACATACGCTTTACTTGTATGTTAGCTTTTGCAAGATTGCAAAGATGCTCTTTGTTCTTAACCTGGTGTTATCTTGTTAGAAACCTAGTCCCATCCACTCCTTGACTCTTCCAAGTTAAACTGGCAGAAGACTGTAAAATTAGGAGGTAAACATGTGACTTAACTATTCCAGATTGTTCAAGCCAACAATTTTTCCACACAACATCCAAAATTGCTTCTAGAATAGGCTCAAATTTACTATGCAATTCCATAACCTTTTATTGTATTCCTAAAGAGCAGAAGACACCGAAACGAGAGAAGAGCAGACGACCTGATTGATTCATTTCATGTACCAAGGTTAGAGTGCCTTATATCTAAATTGTCATAAGTGTAGAGTGGAGCACAGAGCCTGAATATCATTGCCCGTGGAGATGCTACAACATTTGCAGCCACACACACACACACATCAGTGTGTGTTATATTGTTTTTATTTTCTTCCTGACCCTTTGACTTGAATTCTGTTTTTTTAACTATGGTAGAAACAATAAAGGAAAATTATTTCCCTTTGGAAAACCATTCAACTTCTTTCTTTTGTTAAGTAACCTTGTATGTGTTTCGTGTTCTGCCTTCTTCCCACCTTCAAGGTATTGGGGCCAGGAAAGAGAACGATTTCATTCCAGGGAGCACTGGTCAGAATGCCACCCTTGCCTGGGCATCCACGAACATCTCAATGTGGGATCTCCTGGGCGTGTACTCGCCTGCAACTCCCACAGGCTCCAAACACTGAGGGTTACACCCACCACGGTGATGGAAAGGACGACCAGGCGATCCCTCCCAAAGATCTGGTGTCCCTTGTCACTCTCCCACCCAGAGAGGAGGAGATCTCAAAAACACACACACACACCCATGCAAACAAGCACCTCTACGGAGACCCACGGGCGCGAAGGAAAAAGCTATGGCCAGGGCGGCCCTGGCCAGGTGGCGGCGGTGACCCAGCGCCCGGCGGACGAGGCTGGGTCCCCAGATCCGCGCTCCGCCAAGGCCCCGCCCCCGCATCGCCCCCGACCCGCGGCCGGCCGGTCAGCGCACGCGCGTCGGTGCGCCCTGCCACGGCGCGCTCCCAAGCGACGCGCTCTGGCTGCGAGGGTGTGTGCTGGAAGGCGCGGTGGGATGCTCCAAGTCGGCGTGGAAGAGGCGAGAGTGGGCAAGCACGGGCGGGCCGGACCAGGACACCTCCCGGTGACCACCTGGTCTCCATTTTATTTCCTCGGCAACTGCGGGGCAGGCGCGGGACCGG
>VBSM01001265.1:68957886-68982964 GCA_008086735.1 Cheirogaleus medius | reverse complement strand
TTTTTTTTTTTTTTTAAGTGCAGAAAATTAGAAATTTGGAGAGGGATGGGGGTTGCTGTCGCTGGGTTTTGTTTTGGTTTTGTTTGTTTGTTTGTTTGTTTTGTCCTGACTATGAAGTTCGCTCTCCCACAGAGAGGCAACATACAACACAAGTGAGCAGATCCCCTGGGAAGGAGGTGGGAAGCGACTTAAGTTAGAAGAAAACGCAGATGTTTAGAAGGAATTTCCAGAAGTAACCGAAAGGGAATGTTTTCTCATTTATAAATGCTGAAACCTGTGGTCTCTGTATTAAAATCGCCAAGGCTTTTATGTAGGTATTATGATTTAAAAAAGTGATATTAAATAATATTTTCTTACAAGGGGACACAGCCTTAATTCTTAAAGATATTAATGTAGAATATTACCGAGGTACCAACACAAAGGACTTTAATGAATCTTACAGCTGTGTTTTTAAAAATGGGTTGGAGGGGATTAGGGTGAAAATAAACATGTCTCAGTACCTGGAGGCTTGAGTGTGTAAAGAACAAAGGTGAGGATGGTGTTCTAGATGTAGGACTAGCCTATTAGCTTAGCACATGGAAACCCTCTAACAGAGAGAGGAAGGCTGCCTAAATTCAGAGATACCGATGCATCAGTGTTACTCCCTTTTTCTTTAAAGGTCATATTCCTCACTGCTGTAGCACTTTTTAAAAACCCATCCTCTGCTGGCGGACCAGCCACCCTCCGTTACTGGAGAGACCCCATCTCCTCCTGTATAGTAGACCAAGCGGGCTACACCAATGCACTGTGATTTTGGGGGAACCCCTGAAAAGTATTTCTTTCACCAAGTAAATCTTTCACAACATTTACTTTGTAATATTTATCTTATACCAAATACAAATAATCCAAAAATACAGAAAACTAGAAAGAAGTAAAAATAATACCAAATCCCACAGATTCCAGAGACACCCATATATTTTCTGTCTTCTGTATATGCAAATGATTTTTATAATTGACATATTATGGTAGCAATTTGAATCCTGCTGATTTTGCCTAACATTTCATTATAAGCATTTTCCTGGACCATTAAAAAGGCTTTCTGAATATTTTTATAGCTACATAATATTTCTTCTTGTGGATGATTCTTCAATGGTTTCCCCGTGGTTGGATATTTAGATTGTTTCAAGAGTTTGATAATATAAATAATACTTTATTTGAACATCTTTCCACAAATATTTGTTGAACAACCACTGTGTTTAGCCCTGTCCTGGGTACAGTGGACTATATATTTTTAATAGTTGCTATATTTAAGTGTCTAAAATTACCACATTAAATATTATAAATTTATATGGATGAATGTATCAGATCCTTTTCTAAAAAAGAGGTTTTGGTAGTAAGCAAAGATGAGAGAACAGGCTGGGGGCGGGACAGGGAAGTGAGGTTGGGGCACCCAAAATAAAACTTTTCTAATTTTGCCACCAAGAGTGAGAGACACATCCTTGCCTGCGAAACTCCCTCCTTATAGCCCATGTCAGTAGAATTAAAAGATTCCTCACTATTTTCTCTCCAAATGTCCCTATTTTTAGCTTTCCAGTGTAGACAAGTGTGGAAATCCTATCTCACTTCAGCATGACTGAATTTCTTTTTTCTCTCTCTCCAGCCCCTCCCTACCCCATGTAGTTGTTGATCTCTGTTGTAATGACTCATTCTAGAATTCTGCCCCAGGCATTCCAGTCCACACTCTGAGCATCTCTCCCATGTTCTTTCAACAGGATGCATCACTTGTCTCCAATTCTTTGGCTCTCCACTTGTCAAAGCCTACATCTGTGAGCTCTGTGTTGCATTTTAATCCTTCCCTGAACCTCATTTTAAAATGGGATGAAACTGTGGCCCTCTCTAGAACTCTCTCCCCAGAGAGAGTCCCAGGGAGAGAGGGGTGAATGGCTGTCAGGCACATGTCAATGAGCACCTACGGTGTGAACATCCATGGGGCAGAAGCAGAGGATGTACTTTAGAGAGGGAGCTCTGTTAGTAAGCAGAGAGCAGTCTAAGAACACAGCCACAGCAAGGAGACCAGCTGGGAGGCCATGAGAGTTCTGGGTGGTGTGGCGGGTCCAAATCGAAGGCAGCAGCAATGGGAAAGGAAACAAGGAGAACACAGACTTGAGACACACTTCCAAGATAAGAACAGCAGAACTTCAAAACTTTCCAAAGATTGATGTCTGAGAAACAGGAAGAAATCCAAGTTCCTTTTATTCATTCAACAAATATATACTGAGTCTCGACTAAGCTTCTGGCACTGCTCTAGAAAGTAGGGCTGTAACAGTGGACAAAGTAGAGTCTTCACCCTCACTAGCTTCTGTTCTTATGGGGAAGACAGATCTTAAGTCATTAAACATCTAGTATACAGATGGTGATAGGTGCAAAGGAGAGCAATAAAGAGGGGTAAGGAAACAGGGAGTCCTGGGGTGGAGAGGGATTACCATTTTGTTTTGGGGGCTAAACAGCAGATATTTGACAAAGATCTAGAGAAAGTGCTGACTCCAAAGCTTCCAGCATGGGCAATTGAATAGCTACTGGGGACATTGACAGAGGAGGGGCAGATTCTGACCAGAGGATGAGCAAAGGAGCAATGATGGCAGCTCTGGGCATACTAAGTCAGAGATGTCCAAGTGGAGACATGCAGAAGACAGACACAGAGAGACAACCCAGAGAACATCAACGTTGAAGGTATGGGCAGAAGGATTTGACAAAGAAATAGTGAAAAAGCAATCAGAAAGAAAGAGAACTGAAATATGACACAAACCTATGAAAAATAAAAATTTGAAAATATGACAGTGTCACAAACCTAAAGGAGAAGAAAGTTGGAAGTGGTCAAAAAAGATAAAGATTTAAAAGAGCTTCCTGGATTCGACCACTGGAAAGGCCTTAGTGGCCTCCGGGAGAACAGCATTCACGGAGTGGCGGGGAAGGAGACATCACTCTCCCAGGAAGGAAAGCGAGGGGAGGAGGCAGGAGCAGGGGGTATGGACCACTCTTTCCAGTGGTGCGATGATGATAGTGCCATGATGATAGGACGGCTTGTCAGGGAAGGAGGCTTGAAAGAGGGTTTTCTTTTCTTCTCTTTCAATACGCGTATTTTATCGCTATCAGGCGATATTTTATCACTATCAGGTGATAAAATAAGTTAAATCGATTGTTCACTCCAGCTCCCCACCACCATGACTTTATGCACTAACTTGACTTAGATTACTTGAAAAATGGACTTGGTCTAGAGGGAAGTGCCCCCCCCCCATTTAGGGCTTCTTTCCTGTTGCTGTTGAGAAGGGAGCCCCCAGGCATGATTCCCAGGCTCTCAGATAACCCAAGAACTGTATTTCACTGTGGACTTGGGCAAAACGCATTCTGGGAAACAAGAAGCTTAAGGCTGACACAAGAGGTGATGGTCTAGGGCCAGGAGAGGCTAGAAAATAGTCTTGTCCGAAGAGCTGAGCATGAAGCAGGAAACTGTTAGGACTGGGAGGTAAAATTGAGCCCATGGAGCTCAAGAGTGAAAGTGAGAGCCCTCCAAGTTCATTCCTAGCTTCTCATATTCCAGATCTGTTTAACACCAGAAATTACTTCTAAGCTCTACTTTGTGGTGGAGCCAAGGCAACTGACATGCTTCCTCCCTATTCAAGGCTGGCTCAGGCACTGTCAAGGACTAGTGGACACTCACTCAAACCAAAAGAATGATGCTAGGGACCGCCAAAGCACAGGAATGAGACAGAGGTCAACACAGAATCGCTGCTCCTTTGTGTAGGTTGTGCACTGCACAACTTCAAGGGATGCCTTTCAAATTCCACTCGTCATATATTTATGTGTTTTTTATGACAATTTTTCTGGTATTAATGGAAGTAAAGCATCAAGGAAGAGGTGTTGTTGGGTTTTTTTTTTTTCCTTTCCTTTTTTATCGTTCAGGAAGTTTATTAGAAAGTGCTTTCAGGATTAACATCTGTGCGGAATGGGAAGAACCTAGGTTGGACAGAGAGAGAAGTTGGGCCTCAGTGCAGGCACAAGGCTTCAGCCAGGCCCTTGAGAGCTCTGAAACTAGTTGTAATATCCTTCCATTGACCAGTCACTGGATTCAGGACACCCTGGGAGTGCGACTTGACCTTGGGAGAGACGGCTCTCTTCAGCTGAAGGCAATTTCCAGCGAAGGGCATCCCCCGGCCCTGAAAGGGGAATCTGGACAGCCTAGCATAGCGCCTACCACCAGATTTCAGCTGTCAATCAAAATATCGTATTCTAGGAAGGGAAATTTTTCTTTTTTTATCGTGGTAAAATATAAAATACACATAATACGAAATGGATCATTTTAATATGTGCAGTCTGGGTCATTAGCACATTCACCTTGTTGTGCAACCATCACCACTGTCCACCTCCAGAACATTCTCATCTTCCTCAAGTATGAAGTCAGCTACTCTAGGTGCCCGATAGAATCAGACAGTACTTCTCCCATTGTGACTGGCTTACTTCACTTAGCATAATGTTTTCAAGGTTTAGCATGTGTAATGATATCTTTCTTTTTGTTTTAGCATGTGTAATAGTATCTTTCTTTTTTAAGACTGAATAATATTCACTTGTATGTGTACACCCCATTTTCTTTATCCATTCATCTATTGATGGAGACTGGGGCTGCTTTCACCTTTTGGCTATTGTGAATAATGCTGCCTTGAACATGGGTGTACCAATACCTGCTCAAGTCCTTGCTTTCACTTTTTTTTTTTTTTTTTTTTTTTTTTTTTTTTTTTTTTGGTATATAGCCAAAATTGGAATTGCTGGATCACTCATAACTCTGCATTTAAGTTTTGGGGGAATTTCAATCTTGTTTTCCACAAGGACTGCACTGCCTTTTCCACTCCCACCAGCAATGCATAAGGGTTTCAGTTTCCTCAACACTTGTTATTTTCTTTGTCTTTTCTTTTCTTCCTTTTTCTTGGATAATAGTCATTCTAATTGAGTGAAGTGATATCCCAATGTGTTTTGACTTGCATTCTCTAACATCTAGCAATAGTGAGCATCTTTTCATGTGCTTATTGGCCATTTCTATACCTTCTTTAAATGTATATTCAAGTCTTTTACCCATTTTTTAGTTGAGTTGTTTGTTTTGTTGTTGTTCAATTGCAGGAGTTCTTTACATATGCTTGATATCAATCTCTTATTAGATAAATGATTTGCAAATATTTTTTCCATTCCGGGAGTTGCCTTTTCACTTTGTTGATAATGTTCTTTCATACACAAAAGTTTTTCATTTTGATGAAGTTTAATTTATCTATTTTTCTTCTGTTGGCTATGCTTTTGCCATATCCAAGAAATCATTGCCAAATTTATGTCTTGTAGCTTTTCCCCTATGTTTTCTTTTAAGAATTTTATATTAATAGTTTCAACTTTTACATTAGGTTTTTGATCCATTTGAGTTAATATTTGAATGTTTGTTCTTGGTGTGAGGTAAGGAATCTACTTCTCCCCCGCCCCATACGTGTGGATATCCAGTTTTCCCAACACCGTTTGTTGAAAAGACTTTCCTTTTCCCATTGAACTGTCTTAGCACCCTTGTCAAAAATCATTTGACCATATATGTGAGGGTTTATTTCTGGACCTTCTATTCTATTCCTTTGGTTTGTATGTCTGTCTTCATACCGGTGCCACAGTGTTTTGATTACTGTCTCTTTGTAGTAAGTTTTGATATCAGGAAGATGAGACCTCTAACTTCATTGTTTTGGAAGATTGTTTTGGCTATTCAGGGTCCCTTGAGATTCCATATGAATGTTAGGATGCATTTTTCTATTTCTGGGATTTTGGTAGGGGTCGAGGGGTGCTGTTTTCTAATCTGTCTAAGTTGTTATTTGGGCTGTCATTGGAGCCATGCTGACACCGTGGAAATTAGTGTATTTACACATCTCCCTCTGGAGCTATCGGAAACTGAATCACAGGGAACTATCACAAATTGCCATTTGAGCAATTTATTCTTTTCAATATAGATATGGAGGGATGAGGCAGAATCAAATCACAAGAATCAGGCCATGAAATATGTGGACGGCTTTGGGAATTTACAGTGAGCTAAAAGAACAGGTTTAAATGGTTCCTTGGCTCTGAGCTGAATTCAAACCCCGGGCTGTCTGACTCCCTGTTTTGTCCTTGAAAACAAACAAACAAACAAACAAATAAACAAAACTCAGAAACAGGTGACTTACCAGACTTATGGAAGGATCCAGGGTCTCCATAGCAAGATCTTAAAAATCAGAAAGCATGACCGAGCTTACGTTAAAGACACAATAGCTTCCTCTGTCCCCATTACATGGCCTCCCACACACCCCAGCAGCAATGAAGTGAAGTGGATGAGTGCTCAGCCCCTGGAGTTTGACAATCCAAGTGTAAATCCTAGCATCTCCACCTGTAGGCTCTGTGGATTGCGGTAAATTACCTGACACCTTAAACCTCATCTTTCTTGTCCATAAAATGGGATTGGAGCAATATCTACCTTTCAGATTCCTTGTGAACATTAATTAAAATAATGTATGTAGAGGGCCTAGTGCCAGCCTGATACTCTTTCATTCAGTGTGTATATATTGAACACATATTGCCTGCAGGGCACTGCATTAGTAGTTGGGAATAAAAGAAATGAACAGAATGTACATGTTTATAGGCTTGTCAAGAAGACAAATAACTAAACAAAGAGACCTTAAATAGTATAAATTGCAATTAGAGCTATGAAAGAAATAAACATTATTCCTTGGTAAAGAATGATAGCAGAGATCTACTTTGGGACAGGAAAGGCTTCCTGGAGGAGGTGACGTGTAAGTTGCAGTTTCGAGAATGAGAAATACCAAGCTATGGAAAGGGCAAGTGGAGGTGAATTCCAGGAGTGTGCAAAGACCCTGAGGTCAGAAAAACCTGAGTGGTTCTAGAAACTAATAGAATATCAGGGTGGCCAAGGTGGCAAGAGTAAGTGGGGGAGGGACCCGAGGCTGGTGCAGAACATGTGAGCCCCCTCGAGGGCTAGAGGAAGGAGTCTGTCTTTTATTCAAAGTTCAAAGAAAGCCCCCGGAGGGTTTTCAGCAGCAGAGTGACATGAATTATTTTACGTGTTTTAATATCCACTCCGGCTGCTGAGTGGAGAACAGCTTGTAGGGAGGGAGCAGCGGGCGTGGGAGGCTAGTCAGAAGCCACTGCGGAAATCAGGGAAGAGAGGATGGAGGCTGGGGGGGTGGGGGGCGGTGGCAGCGATGGAGACAGAATTGACCAAACTTGCTGATGGATGTGAGAAGAGAAAGAAGGAGAAGTCAATGCGCAGAAGACACAGGGAGCGTTTGTCTGGAGGTGATGGGAAATTGAGAGTTCCATTTTGGACAAATCTGTTCCACCTTTGAGACATCCAAGTGGCGATGTTAAGTTGATGGTCAGACACGAGAGTCTGGAAGTCAGAGGTGAGGTCTTGGCAGGAAATATAAATTTCAGAGTCATCAGTGTTCATGGTATCTAAAGACATGGGACAAGATGAGCCCACCTAGACAAAGACGTAGAAGGAGAAGAGTGGAAGGCCCAGGTCCTGACCCTGAGAAACACCAAAATTCTGACTTCAGATAGAGAAAGAATAACAAGCAAAAAGACTGAGCTGAAACTCTAGAGAGACAGGATGCCACCCAGGAGAGAGTAGTATCTCAGGACCAAGAGAGGTGAGAGTTTTTAAAAATGCAGGAGACGTCACTCTGCTAAATGGTGCTGAGAGGCCAAGTAAAAGGAGGACAGAGAAGAGTGTCCACTGGATTTGGGAACATGAGGGTCATTAGGAAACGAGGCAAGAATAAATTCACGCTCTCTGGGCTCAAAGTGAATGCCTAATAGATCTATTAGCTACAACGGTAATAACCATAAGGTCCCTACCCATTCCTTCTTTGCACTTCTGTGATAAGAGAAAGAAAGACATTTGGGGCCTGCTCAGGGGACAGAAGTGCAGCACTTGGCGATCAGCTATTCACAAGTAGAAGTTGATCTTATTTTAAGTTGCAAGCTAGGAATCCCTTGCCCTTTCCAAATAATTGCCATAGTAGTTGTGGGCAACTAATATTTTAGAAAATTTGGTTGCATTAGTACTTGGGGTAAGAGGGGAAAAAACATTTTTCTTTCTCTCCCTGCTAGCTTTGCTTCTCTGATTTAACCCTGTTCATTGTCCTCGCTCCCTGTTCCTCTGTGTGTCCTGTTGTTGTCCTGCTTCCGTTTGTCACACACTGAAACACCATCCGCCACCAACCCCAGCATCCAGGAAAAGGGCCTTGTAGGCAGAGCCGACGATAAATTTAGGCTCCTCCAGGTTCATCTGTATCTTTGTGGCCAGCAGTGCCCATGCAGGGGCCTGTGCCACCTTCTCTGCCCTGCACAACCACCCTGGAGTGTGAGAAGGAGGAAGCAGGATGTGGGTGCTCATTGCGGGTGGCAAAGTCATTTATCTCAGCCGCCCCCTCCCCAACCCGAGTCTTTGCGAAAAGAACTGAACTCTTTCCCTGCTTGACACATTCACTGCACTATATCTCTCTTGAGAATCCTTTGGCACCTTCCTGAAGAAACACAGCGCCTGGAAGATGGCGTTGCTGGCTCTACACAAGTCACAGAAACCTAAAGAACCCTGAATTTGAAGTGAATATGGGTCTCCATGAACCTCCGTCCGTGTCTTCCAAAGACCGGCAGCCATTTTTAGCCCTTCTGCTTTGCCCTTCAGGTGCCAAGATTTCCACAGAGCCCGAAAGCTCCTGGGAGCTCCAAGGAGACACAGCCCTCCTTCCAGCCATGCTCTCCGAGAGAGAAATTCCCTGTTGCATCAGCAAGAGCGGTGGAGCAAGCCAGGCGTGCTTCAGCAGGGGAGGCTGTGGCGCCAACCGCCATGCATCCTTGCATCAGCAAAGGAGCAATCATGAATCCAGGCTCCCCTCCTCCATCCCTGGGCAGGAGAGAAACGTAACAAACACCAGACCTCTGGCTCCCACTGCCCATCACTGCCCCCAGCACCCCACCGTAAGTGTCACTCTAAATGTTTGTTGAAAGAATGGGATCAATAAACAAACCAACGTGGGGCTCAGCGTTACTTGGTTCTGGGGCTTTGGTCCAGGGTCTCTTCCCCAGCTTCCCTGGCAACTGTTTGGGTGCTCGTTCCATCTTACAGAGACTGATGCCATGGCCTCCACCTCCCCTCTCCAAATCCCCTGGCCCCAGAGCCACCTGCCTAAAAGAATAGTGGTGAAAAGCTAGAAGTGTCACTTCCCTCAGGCTCAGTCACGAGGTCATTTCTTCCCTGACCCTTCCCACCTCTTGCTCCTTCCCACTTCCCCTGGATTCAGAGCTCTTGCCAGAAGCTTCCAGAATCCCTTGTACTTACCTCCATCTTTGCACTCACATCACACACTGCAGTCTAACTGTCTATTCCTGACTCTGTTTCCTCAACTAGCTAGTGACATTCTGTAGGACAAAGACTTTTCATTTTAATGTCTGTTTCGCCAGCACCTAGCATGTTGCCTGGCACATAGGAGCTGTTCCATGCTTGTGGTGGAATGAATGAATGAATAAATGTCATCAACAACTTCTTCCTAGACTGTTTGTCTTGGATGTGGTAAAAACTACCTTTCTACTGTGCGGGAGTTGCTCGGGGAACAAAGTATACAGTGGTGACAATTATAGGTCTAGCAAGCAAAGTCCGATTTCATCTTAAGATATCTCACAAATGGCCTTTGGTCTCAATCTCTCAGGCTAGCCTCTGAAACCAATCTTCTTTCATTCTGATTCTCCTATCCTTCATTCATCGAGAAGATTCTATGTCCTCACCAATTCCAAGTGGTCCTTTGTCCGGGAAGCTCAGGCCCTCGCACCACCTGGCTTCCTCTGGTCTCTCTCAGTTCCTCCTCTAAGCCCTGGAGTAACAGCCCCCAGATCTCTGCAGAAGACATCTGTCCTGGTTGGCGGCTCCTGGCTCACAATTCCCTCCTCCTCCTGTGACCTTCTTCTAATGCTTGGTCCCTTTCTGCCTTTGCTGGTAAAGCTCATGATGAAACAGGGTAACAAACCCCCCTATTAATGATTTTCCCTCTTTCTGTTTGCTGGATAATCTCAAGTTTCTTTTCTCCCCCTACGATTTCTAAACAAGTGAATGGGGAAGTTATTTCTCTTATTAACAATTCTGTGTCCCTGGGTCACAGCACAGATTCTACTTTTATCTACTGGCAACATTTTTACTCATGTTGTCTACTAAAGTACTGAGAATACAAATAGTTCCATGTACAATGAACCTTCCAACAGCACGAGGGAATTTAGAGCAATAGGCAACAGCTGCCCAACTCCTCAGCATCCCCCTCTGCCTTCCACACCTGCCTCCTCACCTGCCACTACATGTATTCTAGTTCATTAGTACCCTTCTCAAATGTGATGCTCAGAGCAAAGCTTAATACCCTGAAAGAGGCCTGCCCAGTGCAGAGGTCAGTGGAGCTGCTGCCACCTCAGCTCAGGATGCTACAAATTGTCACATGTAGTCCAGAGGCCCTCTCACTTGCAACTGGCTGAGCAGGAGTCAAAATCTCAATACAGACCGTGATCTCTCTTCCTCACCTAACCTGTCTCCTCGTCCAACCAACCGTGTCTTGCTTGGAAAACCTGATGTAAGACAATCTATAGAAAAAAAACAATGTTCATATTGCAAAATGATTACTAAAGGATCTCTTAAGTAAGTTATTCTTTAAGTACATCTAAATATTCTTATGTGTTCATGTTTTTATTTAAGCACCTTCTACATTCCAGGCTTATGCTAGCTACAGTTAAGCAGTAAACAAGACACACTCTCTCCCCAGATAGATCAAGGGGAAGAGGAAATAAATGTCAGTATATATATTTTGGGGGCAAACCACTTTACTCATATGCTTTTATTTAATCCTCACATGACTCCCTGAGTTGGCCGAAGAATTTCCATTTGTTCAAGGGTCTGAGCCCATGACTGCCCAGCCCTGCATCAGCCCTGGATAAAGTGGCTTCTGCAGGGGTGACGGCCAATCCCTAAGTGTCAGTGGCTTAAAAATAACAAAGGTTACTTTATGTGAGCTGAGAGCTCTGTTCTATGTCACGCTCACTAGGGGACACCATCTGAGGATGGCTGTGTCTCCGGGCTTCTGTGAAACCACATGTAGGCCCTGAAACTTCCTACCCGGAAGGGGCTACATTCTTTATGCTTGCATTTTCTTGACCAAAATCAGCCATATGGACATCCATACCTTTAAGTGGGCAGGAAGGTGAAAATCTATTGTGCCCAGAGGAAGAATCAGAAATATTTAATGAACAGTTTAATACCTACCACAGGCTCCAAAGTCTACATTCTTTTCCAGTGCACTATAACCACAACTAGTGGGGAAGATTAACTACTTTCAGAGGGGCTAGGGGCGGAGAAACATAAATCCAGAGAGGTAGGAGCCACGACCAAAGGAAGATCAAAATCAGTAACGAAGATAACTTATCTTTGAAATATACATGAATGTCAGTGAGGGATGGGATCCTTCCAACATGATTCAGATTTACACAACCAAAGTTGTGTAAGTACCTTTAAGAATACACACAAAAAGGGACACCTTGCTATCATGAGATCTTTTAGGATTTTAATAACTAACACTCACTTCTAAGACCTGTTATATAATAGTCAATTTCTGGCTAAAATTTATATTATGACAAGCTTTCCAAGAATCAGGGAAGAGCCTGCCACCTTTCCTCAGTTCTGTCCTGTGCATTTTCACTGTAGATGAGAGTACAGGGGACTGGGGTTGATTTCTATTTATTTCTGAAATAATATCCTAGAAATTAGCTATAAAATTGAAAGTGATAAATAGGCATAAGAAAACCAAGCTGGGAAGAACTACATAGCCCCCCACACAGAGATGAACCCTCAGCAGAACTGCAAAATTATGGAAATCCTTGTAAGAATCTAGGACTCAAGATGGAATCTCACCCTTTCCTAGGCAGAAATGTTGATTCATAGGTGATCCAAATGAGATCATTATGCACTACATCAGGCAGCATCACATATTGTTTGTCTAACAGCATCGTGCTTAGTCACTGAGGAATTTAATTACTCAAAATCAGACGCCGAATATCACAGAGGAGTCCTCCTAGGCTCTTCCCAGTTTGAAACACACACACACACACACACACAAACACACACACACACTTTTCTGCTCTTCTTCCAGTTAGGAAGAGAACTGTACATTCTGAAACTGCTTGTGAGTTTAAATCCCAAGATTGCAAAATGACGCAACTACGTAGTAATATGGATTATCACCTGGGTAAACATGGCTAAACCATCTCTATCGATGAACTTGAACTGACTGGAATGTTTTCCAGTGCCAGCTTCTCCAAGACTCATGTGGTTAAAGGGGCCTGTTTGGCTTTTAATGAAATGTCATCCATCTGATTGCTAACACTGGGTACGGGTTGTGTGGCTGGGGGTGGAATGCATTTTTGAGCTACCATTTACTATAGTCACTTGACATGTGCTCTCACAATGTGCATATTTTAATACTGTTTTACATTTTGGAGAATTAAAAAGGCAAACATTGATATAAATAAACCTATATGTTCTGTATTCTAAACACGAACTCTAAAGTCTTTCAATCTTTAATTAATTTTTTAATCTTTTAATCTTCTAAAATAATCTCTGTGTTTTAGGTCTGGAAACTACTGTTATTCTCCATTTGTGTGAATAAACAGAGGGAATGCAGCCACAATGCAACATCAACTTGACATCCCACAAATACTAATTGAGCACGTAATATATGTAAGGCACTCAGCTAGGTACTACACATGTGATTAATAACTGTTTAGACGTGTTCCAATTTGGTTCCTCCTAGTTAAGATGTCTGTTTACTGTGTGAGTAATTCATTAAAAATTCATTTACTTAAAATAAAATAAGAAGACGCCTTCAAATCAGACTATTCTGTGTTTTTACGCGTGTAAGTGCTAGATAGAGTAAATGGGATGTGGATTGGTCAACAGCACGGGAAGGAAGAAAGCAAGTTCATTACCTTTACTCATTTTTTAAATGAATAGCCATGTTTAATCTTCCCAGCAGGAGTTTCCTTACCATCTCTTCCCCCACTAAGAATAATACCTGGGCTCTGCCATGCCTGGGGCACCGAGCCTAAACTCCCCTTTATGGACTTGTAGCCACACCCTATCCTACTAACTTCATTTCTCTATGTTTTCTGCCATGAATCTTCTATTAAGGTCAAATTGTTCCCCTACACAAGCCCTGCTAATTCATTCGGCCACTCAGAAAACATTTATGGAAGGCTTGCTGTACTTGCCAGGCTCTATGAAGATGCAGTTTTTGTCTTTAAGGAGCCCACAGTCTAGTGTGTGAGGGCAGGGAGACAGGCCCATAATCACATAATAACAAATTGTGTGCAGTGTGTCCAGGGCCAGCGGAGTCTGAGGAGGAAATAATTGTGTTTTGGGTGGTGGAGGGGGAGGTGTGTATTGAGGGAGGGGTCAAGGACAGCCTCACCAAGGGGAGGCCAGCTGGGTGATCGCTGGACATTTGCCAAGTGAGCAAGTGGAGAAAGGGTATTTTGGGCAGAGGGAACATTCTGTTCAAAGGAATGCTGTATTAGCTCATATTGCTGCTCAGGAAATGCTCTTCCCTCTTGTCTGTGGCCGTTTAACTCCACTGCATCCTCTTTCCCCGACTAGCAGCAAACATTCCTAAGACTGGAATAAAGCCTAGAGACGGTTCAGGTTAATGCCCTCATTTCACAGAGATGAAATTTGAGGCGTAAAGTGTTAAGTTGTGAATCATGCTTTGATTCCCGGGTCCGCATTCACCAAATATGTTCATTTATTCCACATACGAATTTCTTGAGCACTCACTCTGTGAAAGGCATGGCGAGTATACACAAAAATGAATCGAACCTGGATTTTTTTCCCTGTAAGAATGTATATCTCATTAGAAATATGACCTAGAGATTAAGAGCACTCGGCTGCCAGAGAGATCTGAGTTTGAAGCCTGACCCTGTGACATTCCTGCTGTGGACCTTGGATTAGTTACTTATCCTCACTGAACCTAAATTTCCTCTTATGTGAATGAGGATAATATTAATAATATTAATAATAATAGAATCTTCTTTGTAGGTTTTTATGAGAGGTCAGTGTGGTAACATTTGCATAGCACTAGCGCTCAGTAAATCTTATGGTTTAGTAATAAAGCCTTAATACAATATAGGAAAATTAAGTGATGGTATAGAGTAGGTACCCAATTAAAAAAGAGCTGTATGATTAATTAAAGTTTCAATTCCAAGGTCTTTTCCTGATTAAAAATTAACATATACTTCCTTCATAATCTCGGTTTCTCAAAGTTTTGTGTCAGGCCGAATTAAATTGTAGATTTTTCCCCGCTAAGGTCCAGTAACTTCCTATACTATAATGAATCCTAATTACTCTATTAGTATCATGCAATCTCTAAAATTAGTAGGTCTGAACATTATCCTAAAAATCAGCTGTTCTATAAGAGAAGAGAGCTCCTTCCTGGCTTTATGGGTTACACCATTTAGCCATTTATACTCGGCTTCATGCCATTTGGGCTCCCCAGGGAGTTGTGAGACCCCTCCACTGCTGTCTGACGCATCACCAGGAGACAGAAGTGTCCTTCTAGAGGGAAAAATAAAAATTAAGGAAGGAAGACACCAGGAGATAGATTGTGATTCCATGTAAGATGAAGCTTTTGAACAATGAAAGACCTCCACAAATGCAACGGACTCCTTTATAGGTAGTAGGGGGTGTCATGGCTGCAGGGGTTCCGGAGGATATAAGACCAGCACTCATTATTCTGTAAAAGAGAGACTTGAAGTTGCTGGGAAGGAAAATCAGCGGGGCTTAGCTCCCTCCCAATAAGCTTCTATGATTCTATCGAGCCATTTTAACAAACATTTACTGATCCCCTATGATGCATTAAGTCCCAAATCAAAGTGCTAGCTAGACAGCAGTAAGTAAACAATGTCACCATCCTCATGGAGACCACATTCTAGTAAATTTCCTATGGAATCCTTCAGTGGGGTAACAAACAGTCAATGTTTGATATCAGGGCAACTGAACTGAATTTATCCTTTAGATGTAGAGATACGTGTTGTCAGGCATGAGAGGGTGAAACTTCATCAGTGCATATCACTTCTCCTTATGAAAATTAGGCAAGAGAAGTAGCTCAGAGTGCATACAGGGAATAAATAAGGACAACTATAAATGCTGGGGCTAAAACTATCCCAAACCACAGCCGTAATGCTCAAGAGTCATCAAAATCCTTCAAGATAAAGTTACAGGCCATGACTTAAACATTTGCCTGGTTTTTATTTTATGTGCTGCACAGCTCAAAACCCAACCTTTGACTCTGTAACCATCCCTGGTTTGAGTTTGGGTTTGAACAGCTGCCCGGCCCATCAGGGCATCCGTGCGTTTGAGCAATAACTCATGCAAAGACATTTAAGAGCTCGCGAGACCTCAATAGACCAAAAGCAGAGAGAAATAAGATTCCATAGCAACAACATGTCACTCTAAAATCATCATTGCTGCTTCATGAGCAGAGTGAGGATTGAAATAGAAAATATGGCAGGGAGTAACACCAGTTCAGCAGATCTGATCAACTATTTTCGGGGAATTAGATCACTTTGGTTAGAGAGACAACAATATGCTCATTTTTTGTTAGCTAAGCTGTTGAATTCAAAAGCTAGAAAAACTTATCATTATTCGTAACTTCCCCTTTCACTGAAAAAAAAAGGGTTTTATTCTCTTCCCTTGTTCTATGCATCCGGTTATCAGGGCTGATGGAGACAGCATGAATTCAGAATGAGGGAAATTGAGCACTGCAATTGAAAACCTTTGCTGATTTGATTAAGGTTTTGCTTATTATGGTAAATATTCCAGCAGCCAAAAAGTAGCTAGTAAACATTTGGAGGGCTGAGCTGGGGACTTACCTCATTGTGGGATTTGCTAATCAGCTATTTTTGTTTAAAAAATGAAAATGTACCCAAATGAGCTCTCGTAGACATGAAAGCTTAGAGTAAGCTACATTGGATTGGCACGGACTGTCACCACATACACTGCTTAGAGTAAATACAATCTTAGGCAGGAGCAACTTCCAACATAAACAGTAAAGGGAAGCCTCTTGGAAATTACTTGATAAACTGTTAAAATAATAACGGCTTATCTTAGAATTGGCTCAAGACTGCAAATGTTGGACATGAGACAGCCTAAGGACAGAGCAAGCATTTCCTTCAGTGTACCCAGACATGAAGATGGGCTTTGTCCGGTCATTTATTTAGGAGGGACGGGGGAGTGAGAATCAATTCCAACGTGCAAAAAAGAAGAGGTTTTATGTGTGCTCATGTAGTCAAGATCTATAAAAATTAAGTCTACTTTTAAAATTCAGACAATTTCTCTCTTCCCCCCCCGTTTTGACGATAAACAGCTGTGTCTTTAAATGTGTTCCTCTTAGGGAAGTTTTGTTCTAGAGACTTCTATGCACTCTGAAATAATAAGCATTATTTCTGCTCACATTTTCATCATAGGTGACTCCAACACGGTTTTATTGTGCTACAGATATCTTTCATGCTGGCAAGTAATGCATTGGTAAAACGTCTCTTCCAGTTTTATCCCCTAAGTGCCTTCATAATTCTTTGGGGGCTCCCCCATCCATAGTGAGACCCTCCTGTAAGAATTTACAATAGCAGCATATATATACCTAATTTACCAGGGGAACAGGTATGCATGCTATTGTTTTTTAACTGACTTTATTTAACTTGACATCTTGATGTCATTATTGGCTAGATTATTTTTGCCAATTTACAAGGGGATTGAATTTTCAACAACAAACATTTATTAAGTGTTTATACCTGGGGATATAAAATGGATATTCTTTAAATTATTTATGTATCATCTTTATACCACAGAGAAAGGAGTGGAACTAATCTTCTTTATACACCATATGTATTATCTCATTTAATTTTCATAATAAAAATAGGAGGTAGGCTTTACCTACATGGGCTATATTTTACTCATTAAAAAGAAATAAAACCCAATGTTCAGAGAAACTCACTAGCCTTCCAGTTTATTCACCACAGAGCATAATAGTCTTTAAAAACATAAATTGAAATGCTTTCAGCCAAGATGTAACGACAATGACTGAATTTACCCTCCCATCTGAAAAAATCAAAAACTGAATAAAATATGTGAAACAGCAATTATTAAGCTATGGGACACCGGGCAACTAAGGACAATGATCCCTAAGAGATAGGAAACAACAGAGATGAGCCATACAATTACTCTAGCTTATTACTGTGCTACTTTCTATGTCATGGTACAAGGACATCCTGAGTTGAAGAGACAGAGCTGGGAGTCCAGGTAAGCCCAGGAAGCTGGAGTTCTTAGAACAAATGGTGAGAGAAAAGAAAGCTGTACCAGCAGACAATTCTGATGATCTGCAGAAGGTCCCATTAAGTCTTCAACCAAGTACTGATCAGTTCATTCATGTGAAGAAATTGTCCAAGGCTGGGGAAAGTACCACAGAAGATTTATAGGGAACAATCACTGGAGATCACTCTGGACCAGGAATAATTACCTTTTCCACTAGCTAGAGTAGAAAACTCACGATTAATGGGGCATTGAGCAGTATATGCAAAAACATTATGTCTCAGAAGTGGAGCAAAATTAGTCCTAGACAGAATGCTACTCTGCCTCACCTGACAATACTTAAAAGCAGGAAACAAAAGGATAAAGCCTATTCCAAGTAACTTTACTGTGTCTCAGAACAAAGCTTAGAATATGTATGGAAATATAAAAATATCTAGCACCCAACAAAGAAAAATTCACCATGTCTAGTATCCAATCATAACCAGCATACAAGCAAAAAAGCAAGACAGTATGGGTTCAAAACAAGCAGAAAAGTCAATTAATTAAACTGACCCAGAAATAACACAAATGATAGAATAAAAAGGAAATTAAAAATTATTATACTATATTTCACATATTCAAAAAGCTACCAGAAAAACCGAACAGTTAATTTAGAGATAGAAAATAGAAAAAGACCCAAATTGAATTTTTAGAGGTAGAAACTATAATGTCTGAGATTTAAAAAAAATACACTGACATGGAGTAGATTAATAGCAGATTAGATATTGCAGAAGAAAAGACTAGGGAATTGAAGATAGAGAAATAGAAACTATCCCAAATTAAACAAACAAAGAAAATAGACTAAAAATAATTAGCAGTAGTGAACTGTGGGACAACTTCAAATGACCTAACATACGTGTAATTGGAGTCACCAAAATGGAGAGCCGAAAAATATTTGAAATAATAATGGTCAAATATTTTTCAAATTTGATGAAAACTATAAACCCACAGATCAAACGCTCCCAAAGAACTCCAAGCACAAAGGCATGAAGGAAACAGCACTAAGGCACGGCATAACGAAATTATTTAAAACCAGTGACAAGAGAATACAATATTTACCCCTTATTTGCAGTTTTGCTTTCCATGGTTTTGGTTTCCCATGGTCAACCATGGTTCAAAAATAGGTGAGTAAAGAGAGAGAAAAAGTGAGAGAAAGAGAGCAAAAGTGAGCACACAGGAGAGCACATTCACATAAATTTTATTACAGTATATTGTTATAATTGTCATCTCTTATTGTTGGGTATTATTAATATCTTACTATGCCTAATTTGCAAATTAAATTTTATCGTAAGTGTGTACAAATGGAAGAAAACATAGTATATATACAGTTCAGTACTATTAATATCTGCAGTTTCAGGCATCCACTGGGGGTCTTGGAACATATCCCCTGCAGATAAGGCAGGACTACTGTATGTTAAAAGTTTGTGGAGAATAAAACACATTACATAGAGGAGGTCAAGATAAGAATGAGACAAAACTTTTAGTCAGAATGATGCATGCCAAAATACAATGAAGCAATAGCTTTAAAGTATGGGGGAAAAATTAATCCAGAATTCTATAGCTAGTAAAAATGTTTTTCAAGAATGAAGATAAAATAAAACATTTTTCTGGAAGAATTTATCACCAGTAGATGTGCACTACAGAAATTTTAAAGGACATCCTTCAGAAAGAAGTGAGACTAGAGGAAATCTGAATCAACACAAAGGAATATAGACCATCAGAAATGGCAACTGGGTAAACAAAAAATACTTTTCCTTATTGTTTAAATCCTTTAAAAGAATTGACCATTTAAAACTAAAATAATAAATACATATGAGGGTTATAATATAGAACATGAAATGTATGACAAAAATAGCACATAATCAAGGAAGAGAGAATTACAAGTATACAGATGTAAGGATCTTATACTACACATGAAGTCATCTATTGATATCACTTGTGGATATGTTAATAGGTGGGTATGTTAGTAGGTTAAAGATGTATACTATAAACCCTAAAGCAACCACTGTAGTAATACAACAAAGAGTTATAGCTAATAAACCAACAAAGGAGATAAAATGTAGTCATAAAAAATACTCAATTTCTTAAAAGGAAGGAAAGAGCAAAAAAGTGAGAAAAAACAGATGAGACAAATAGAAAACAAATATCAAAATGATAATTTAAACTCAAACATATTTTTAAAAACATATTAAGTATAAATGGCTTAAGTATTCCAATTAGGAGGCAGAGATTATCGGATTTCATACAAAAGCAAGAACTATACTCGGCCTACAAGAAACTCACTTTAAATATAAAGACACAAATAGGTTAAAAGTAAAAGAATGAAGGACTTACACTAACTGATTTCAAGTCTTATTATAAAGCTATAGTAACTATAAAGGTGTACAATTGGTGTAAAGTTAGACAAATAGATCAAGAGAACAGAATAGAGCTCAGAAATAGACTACACTTATGTGCTCTACTAATTTATGATAAAAGTGCAAAGGCAATTCAGCGGAGAAACGATAGTCTTTGAAAAAATTATGCTGGAACAATTGGATACTTGTAAGCAATAATAAAAAAAGGTGACACCTTATATCTCACACTTTAAAAAATATTAACTCCAAATGGATCATAGACATAAAGGTAAAACTCAAATCTATAAAATTTCTAGAAGAAAACATAAGAGAAAATCTATGTAACCTAGTGTTAGGAAAAGACTTCTTAGACACCAAAACATGATCCATAAAAGAATACATTCATAAATTGGACTTCATCAAATTAAATTAAAATTGCTGTTCCAAAACAGTGGAAAATAAGAGAATAAAAACAAACTAAGAGGAAATATTTGCAATTCACATGTCTGATAAACATCTTGTATCCATAATACATAAAGAATCCTCAAAACTCAATAATAAGGTAACCCAATAGCAAAGATTTGAGCAGATACTTTGTCAAAGAAGATATACAGATGAAAAACATATGAAAAAAAAGATTGACCTCATTAGGATTGCCCTGCATTCGGAAAATACAAATTAAAACCACAATAAGATGCCACTGTTTATTTATTCGAATGTCTAAAATTACAAAGAACTAACGTATCAAGTTTTGGTGAGAACATGGAACGATTGGTACTCTCCTTCATTGCTGGTGAGTATGTAAAATGGTATAACTATTTTGGAAAAAAAAAATTTTAGTTCCTTAAAATGTTAAGCATATACCTACCATATGATTCAGCCATTTTACTCCTATTTAACTCCCCCCAAAATGAAAGCATATGTCCATACCAAAATTTGTACACAAATGTTCATAGCCGTTTTGTTTGTAATAACCAAAACTGGAAGAGATTATTCTTTATTTAGTACCTTAAGAAAGTATTGTTTATTACTGCACCAAAACTGGAAAAAATTTAAACGTTCATCAACAGGTAAATGGATCAACAAACTGTGGTATTAATATATTCATACAAGGAGAAACTACTCCTCAATTGAAGAGAATAATCTATTGATGCATTCAACGTGAGTTAGTCTCAAAATAATTATGCTGAGTGACAGAAGCCAAACAAAATGAGAACATTATGTAAGATTACTTTTATAACAAATTCAAGAAAATGCAGCTCATCCATAGTGAGAGAAAGCGACTCAGTGGTTGCCTGGGGATGTGGGCAGAGACCGAGGTGGTAGTAAGAAAAAACCGCATAGGAGAATGATGAGAATTTTGGTAATGTTGAAGATAGCACTGTCTGTTGATGATTTCATGGCTTTAAAATATGTCAAAACATATTAAATTTCATAGTTTAAATATATGTAGTTTATTACACATCAATCATAACTCAATAATCCCACAGTCATGGGCTGTAGAACACCACTTTGGTCAATGATGGACCATACATATGATGACGGTCCCATAAGATTATAATATCATATTTTTACTGTACCCTTTCTATGTTTAGATACACAAATACTTACCATTGTGTTACAGTTGCCTACAGTTTTCAGTACCATCACATGCTGTACAGGTTTGTGGCGTAGGAACAGTAGGCAATACTGTATGGCCTGGGTGTGCAAGTAGGCTCTACCATCTAAGTTTGACGGAATTGCCTGCAACGACACAATTCTCAGATGTATCCTTATTATTAAGTGATGCATGATTGTATTTTAAAAGTACATAAATTGGAACATGTTACCCCCTTGCTTAAAAGTCCAAATAACTTCCTAGTACATTTAGAACAAAGCCAAGCTCTCCACCATGTCCCACGAAGAAAGCCCTGCACGGCATTTGTTTCCTAATACATCTTGTTCCATTCATTTCTTGATCAGCACATGCTGGTCACAATCACCCCCTCTAGGTTCTCTGAACACTCTAAACTCTCGCCCACTTAGGGTGCTTTGTGAGCTATTTCCTCTACTCAGGACACTCTACCCTGGTACTTCATCTGGTTAGCTCGTTTTCATTTTTCAGCTTCAATATCACATCATCACAGAAGCCTCCGGTGACAACGTTATTTAAATAGTCTTCCCTCCAAAATTACTTTGTTATTGCACCTGCTTATGTTAGTCATAGCACTTAGCAGAGGTTATAATTATACATTACTTAGACGTTCGCATGTTTATGACCTGCTTCTTCCGGTAGGCTGTGGGCAGATCATGTCTGATCACATTGGTTGTGTCAATGACACATCCACTTCCTATCACCACCGTGCTGCCAAGTACACCTGACCATGGCCTGACTACTCCCCCTCCGGGAACAGTTATTCATATCAACCACCTTCAGGAGAGGGCACGTGCAGTCATGAACAAAAAAAAAATCAACTGATTTTCTAAACATTTCATTTTGAAAATGAGAACAAGGAAGACTAGCTTTGAAAGCCAAAAGGAGAGCTTTTTGAAAGAAAAATATTTTCCTCTTTGTTTAAGTTGGTGCAACCAACTTAAACACGGATTTGGATTTACATGCAACCAAATGTATAAATTTTAAGTTGTGAAAAATGTATACATCTCTATAACCCCCACCACATTGAATATGGAGAACATTTTCTTTCATCCTGGCAAATTTCATTGTGACCTTCACAGTCAAGATATCCTTTATCTCCTACAAACAGAAGTAACCACTATCCTGATTTCCTTCTATCATAATAATCTGGTTTATCTGTTCCAGGACTTCATGTACCTTGAGTTATACTTTTGTGTCTGGCTAATTTGATTCAGTGTAAAATCTTTGAGCTTTACCCATATTGTCCCATGTATGAATAGTTTGTTCTTTTTTATTACTAAGCAGTATTCCTTTGTGTGGGTATAAGTTTGTTTATCTATTCTTCTGCTAATGGATACTTGAAATTTTCAGGTTTTAGCTATTGTGGATAAAGCTGCTATGAACATTCTTGTGCAAGGATTTTTGTGGACATATGTTTTAATTTCTCTTAGGGTAATTTTATAGGATAGATGTAGGCTTAATTTTGCAAGAAAATGCCAAACTGTTTTCCAAAGTAGTTGTACCATTTTATATTCTCACCAACAGCATGTGAGAGTTCCAGGTGCTCTTCATTCCTGCCTTCCTTGGCATTATCAGTCTTTTAAATGTTAGCCATTCTAATGGATGTGAAGCGCTATCTCACGGTGATTTTAATTTATATTTCCCTAATGACCAGTGATGTTCAATATGTTTTCAAGTCCTTGTTAGCAATTCATATAACTTCTTTTATGAAGTGTCTGCTCAAGTCTTTCGACCATTTAAAAAATTGAATTGTTTGTCTTTATATTGTTGAGTTGTAAGAGTTTTAAATAAATTCCGAGACAAGTCCTAGGGCAGTTATGTGGACTATGAATATCTTCTCCCCCTCTGTGGTTTGTGTTTTCATTTTCTTAACAGTCTCTTTTGAGAAGAAGACAGTTTTAGTTTTCACAAAGTTCAATTTATCAATTTACACAAAGGGTTTTGAGACTCAAACAAGTACTACTATTCTCAGGATGGAAAGAGAAAGCAGGCGAGACTCATCATGGGGAGAAGAATGCCAAGAGATTGTGGGCTGACTCAAAGTAGTCTGGATTTGGGACAAGGATGACTCAGAGTGGTCATGCCTGGAGTCCAGAGGCCATTGTGAAAGCTTGGACCTGAGGCACAAAGCCCAGAACCTAAGGATAAGAGCAAAAAATAATAGATTCAACCCAGTGAAGGCCAGTGTAGATAACAGACTAGAGGGAATGGGACCCCAGTTTTCCCTAGAATCCCCAGAACTTAAATTACACCCATGGAAAGGTGAAAAGGGAAGGAGGAAGACCTAAATTGATTTTTCACCTAAAAGAGACCACATTTTAATCCAGAAGGATCAGAATTTTACCTTGAATTGGGAAGATCGTTTTCTGCCACCAAAAGAATATAAAGGCTTGAGAAATAAGTCATAAAGAAATAAAGTTTCACATCTGCACCACTGAGTTCTGTGCTAGTGAAATTATACCAGGTGTAATCATAAGCTTTATAAAGCAGGGACCATTTCTATGTTGTTTGCCAACTGCTGTTTAGGGTACAGTGCCAGGGATGTGGTAGAGGGTCAATCAATATTTTGAGTGAATTAAAGAAAATGACCCAGCTATGGTGGAGTGAGGTTGTGTGACCTTAAATCCTCCTCCAATTTTCTGGCTCTCTATGCTTCTTCCTTCCTCACATAGTGAAGCTGAGGACAAATTAGCCATGTTCTTAGATCACAGTAGCAATGGAAATAGACATTTTTAATTTTCCCTTTGCATACCAGTTAGTAAGCCATTATTTCCTTAAATTTGCCTTTACTAACGAGGAGTTATTTTTACTACTAAATTCATCTCTTGATGCCATATCATGTAAAAATTATTACTTTTTCTGCATGATTCAATATTTCAGCTCTTTACATTTTATTCTGGCCACTGCCATGTTCTCAAGGAGCTCAAAGATTTAAAAAATGAACTTAAAGCAAAGAAAAACACTCATTTGGTTATTTGTTTATTTGTTGGTTTCTTTTTTAATTTTTTTTTCATATGTTCTGTCTGACATTCCCTTGTCTAAATTCTCAAGAAAAACAATGAGTTGTTTCTTAAAAGCTTAAGGAAAATGGCAGGTAGGAAGAAAATGTGTCTCAATTTGTAAGGGCTTACTTATAGAGGATGCTGAGGGCCTGCTGAAGGTACCTTAGGGAGGAGCACTTAAGAGAACTGGCTTTGGAATCAGATGTCATTTCACATCCAGGCTCCACCGCTTACCAGCTGTAGGAACTTGGGCGCCTTACGTAAAGTCTCCAAGCTTCAGTTAAGTCACCCCAGGGCAGTTGAGACTATCAAATGAGATAATACGAGCTTACCACAAACCAGCACGTATTAAGCCCACAATTCACTTTAGCTCTTTTATCATCCTTATCTTTAATTTGCTGACATTCTAAAACTAGAACAAAGCAGTGACTTATACTTCTTTTCTTGAAGGTAGTATTCATGATAGCTGAGCGTGGCTATGTATGGTGAGTTTGTTAAAGCATTTCCTGGTGCCAGGTGTTAGGTGTTCGGCAATCAAAGTCCCAGAACCAGGCACCTCTTTAAACACATATGAAAAAGATCAGAAGTGAAATCATTTCCAGGGAGCACCATTTTTTTTTTTTTTTTT
>VBSM01001265.1:68926547-68957707 GCA_008086735.1 Cheirogaleus medius | reverse complement strand
AGATCTAGGCCGGAACTTCTTGGCTGTCTGATGAGCCACCCGGTAAATCTTCAAGTAAACAGTTTTGAGAGCAGGAATTTAAGGAAGTTGATTTTGAACCCCTTCAGACAACATTCTTCATTTGATCCCCCCTAAAACCTAAGTTATTTAAATATAATTCAATCAAAGTGAGGCAGCTGTCCCAGAAATCAGAAAAAGCCTACTTGTTTCATGTTGGCTTAGTTGTTCTTCTGCTAAAGAAATCAACTGCAGGGTGTGGACGCGGCATCCCAGGCCCACGTGGGGACTTTGCACAGGGCAGCTGCAGGGGCAGGGACTCCCAGATGGCATTTTAGAGCAGAGATGGAGACTTTGAACTAACTAATAAAACAAAGGATTGGAAACAGGAGAGGGGACAGTGCCGACTTCTTTCCAGGGTACAACACAGAGGGATGTGACCTCACGAGTGTTATGCCATTAAAGCAAAGCTTCAGAAACAGCCCTGGAAGCTGCAATGACTAGGACAAGGAAGGTGACCTTTAAGAATAATGACATGAATATCCCAATTAGATTCTCTTTTCGTGCACAATTACTACGAAACCGCGATCTGATCTGAGCTACCTGCACAGAAAAACTGGCCCTGCAAGGGGTGGGCAACAGCCTAAGGGAGAAACGTCCACTCTTAGGTAAGCCGGAAGATTGTAAGTGATGGGGAGAATGTCCAAGGCTAAGAAAAGGGAAGGGGAAAGGGAGTTAATACACAGTGAGAGGTATTGCGGTTGTTATTGGAAACAGGAAAGGACAGCTTCAGAGAAAGGAATGTGAGCAATAACATGGCTAGAAATGAGCTTTCTCAGTCCTACAGACAAGCCTGGAATATGTGCCCCATTTTTCAGGGTTTTGCGTATCTCTTAAATGCATTTAACCCCAAATCCACTGTATAGATGTGGATTACTGGAGATTCTTATCTTTCCCAGATGTTATTCCACCTGACTTGAAAAGAATTGAAACTGGCAGGTCAAGAATGCCAGGAGGAAAGCAGCTTGTGGAGGGCCTCGAGGTAGGCAGAGGGCTTGGCTGGAGGACGGCCAGTGTGCCTGTCCCTTCAACAGCAGTGGGGAAAGTCACAAGAGATGCAGCTGGAGAGATGGCAGGAACTTGATTATGTAAGGCCTGAGCAGGCCATGGCAAGAAGTTCAGATGTTATTCAAAGTGCAATGGGAGGCTGCTAAAATATTTTAAGGAAAGGGGTGAAATGACTTAGTTGACCTTTTTAACAGATCACGTTGTCTGTGGTGGAAAGTATGAGCAGGAGGGAACAAGAACAAAACCAGAGACACTATGGACGAGGCACTTGCAATAACCCAGGTGAGAGATGCTGGTAACCTGGCTGAGCGCACAGAGGTGAATGAGTGAACACACCTACACACAAACACACCTCTGCTTCCGCACCAGGCATGTAAGAGGAGTCAAGTTTCCACGTCTCACCATTCTCACTGTATGACCCAGCATTCTTCTCTCATGGGCTTCTGTTGGAAAAACTTCAATGCCCAGGATGCTGTGGGCTTCGCCCAGCCCCAGCCCTTATTCCAGATGCCTGCAGCTTAGTGTGCCCACGGGCGTTTGCTTTCTAGTCCCTGGCTTTTCCCAGCCATGAAGGATTCACACAGACCTCACTAAGTATGTCTGTGGTCAAAGTGCTCAAGTGTAGGACTCTGGAGCCTGGTGGCCTGAGTTTGAATCACAGCTCTACCATTACTCTCTGTGTGACCTTAAACAACTTCCTTGGTGTCCCCATGTCTCAGTTTCCTCAAAATATAGATAATGCTAGCACCCATTCATAATTGCAGCAGTTCCCTCTAACCTGTGGTTTTGCTTTTCATGGTTTCAGTTACCTGCAGTCAGAAAATATTATATGAAAAATTCCAAAAATGAACAATTCATAAGTTTTAAATTGCACACCATTCCGAAGAGCATGATGAAATCTCACGCCCTCCAGCTCTGCTTGCCCAGGACGTGAATCTTCCCTTTGTCCAGTGTCTCCATGCTGTCTGCGCCACCTGCCCCGCCAGTCACTTAGCAGCCATCTGGGTTATCAAATCATCTTGGTATCGCAGTGCCTGTCTTCAAGTCACCCTTATTTTACTTATAACGGTCCCAAGTCGCAAGAGTAGTTATGCTGGCATATTGTTATAACTGGTTCTATTTTATTATTGGTTATTGTTAATTTCTTATGTGCTTAATTTATAAATTAAACTTTAATATAGGTAGATATGTACAGAAGAAAACATGGAATATGTAGGTTTCAGATCTGTGGTTTTGGGCATCCACTGGGGATCTTGGAACATATCTCCTGTGGATAAGTGGGGACCACTGTAGTTAATGTATATAAAATGCTTAGAACAGTGCCTGGCGTCAAATACATGTTCTATTGGCGCTTGCTATAATAATAATAATAATTATTATTATTATTAGTTGGGGGGAGCCAGTTGTTTCCCCACGAATATGCCCAGCAATCACAGCTCTTCCAGCAGAATCCTTTCTGATAAGCAGCGGCCAGGGAGCCTGCCCCCTACACCCCCACACTCCACATGCTTTGACAACCAAGTTGCTAAAACTCCAAATTACCTGCGTAGCCCAGTGATTCCCAAGGAAATAAAAAGTCCTGGATTGTGAACATGGCTGAGAATTCTAAACCTTTCCTAAAGTCATAAAAAATATGTCATCTGCCACTTCTTTTGTGGGTATATTTTTATACTTCTCATAAGTGAGGTTACTACTGACAATGAGTTGTTGGTTCAGTGATGCGGCTTCAGGTTACACTGATACATTACACAGGCCTTACTTGGCGTGACCAATGTTTCTGCGCATAAAGCACCCTGCTGCGTGTTTACCGGATGTGACAGTCATTCATTATCTTTCTTTATCCCTCTGGCATCACCCTCTATCCAAACCCGTGCTTCCTAGCTCGCCTCCAAGGGTTTTTAAAAGGCAATCCCATTAAGATTTCACAGTAGGTTTAAATGACCAGTAGAATTAACCTTGGCCCTCTTTCTTATTTGCATTTTAAAAGGATGGTTTTTAATCTGAATAGACCTCCAATTTGTTGAATTGAGAGTGAGGAAATGCACTTTTCAAATGGTCTCTGGAATAGGATTAGGCTAAACCTCAGAGGCCCTCCTGCATTCTAACCAGTACCTCTCCCCTCCCTCCAGCCCCCAGCACCCATGGGTGCCCAGGTGGGCCCACATTGGACACTTCCTGTGGCCCACCTCACAGCCACTCAGCCCACCTCCTTCCCTAGCCAGTACTGTAGCAACCTGCTTCCCACAGGTGTGACCAGCCAGCACCTCACCTCAGTTGCACCCACACCTCTCACTTTCTGGCCAGGGATCCTCTGATAACCTACAGACATTCATACGGCGTAGCCTGGAAGTGAAGATGCATTAATTCCCCAGGGAGGACAAGCTCGTGGGTAAATACTCTCTTTTCTTTCTGTCTTTTCCAGGGACAATTCTGCGGCACATTGTACCTGGTTCCCCAGAGAGCTGGTGGGACTGTGCCCTGCCTCCCCGCCCCCGTTGCCCACAGTGGTGTCCGATGCCAGAACTAACTTTTGTATCAGCTTTCCCTCCTCTGCCGTTTCTCTCTTCCCAGTTCCCCACTCCTGTTTTCCCTGGGATCACTTATCAAAATAGACTGCCTGATTTCTGGGGGCAACAGTGCCAAAGACCAACACGCCTCCACCTGGCCATTTGCCTTTGTGCTGTTTAAGAGAGGATTAACATGTTTACAGACTACAATTTATAAAACAGGAATTTGGCAAAGTGTTTGTGAACAATTAAGATAAACTTAATTGTTTGAAATTTAACGCAGCTAATATTTATTGTAGTTCACCTAAAGCCAGGTGCAGATCTAGGCTTTGGAAAAACCATGGCAACTGATCCCTCCCTGATACTACAGCCTAACGTGTGTGGCTCCATCCCTCTGCCAATAGCTCCTCTGAGAGAGAACACAGAGTCCACCCCGGAAATGAAAAGTAAACAGATCACAGGGGTCAGACTGTCTGAATGCACTTCCTGCTCCATCACTTCCTAGCTGGATAAATTACCAAATCTCACTGAGCCTCAGTTTCCTCCTTTGTGAAATGTGGAAACCTTCTTACAGTTATTATAAAGACTAAATGAAAAAATGTATGCAATTGTCTTATCATGTTACCTGACATGTGGTAGGGGCGCAGCCAATCCCAGCTCTGCAGGGAGTTGTTCATTTCTACATGAAGGGGTGTGGCTGTGAGGCTGTTGGCCTGAAATGAGAGGAGACCAGAAGGAAAGAGCATGAAGGGAGTGCCATGCCTCTGCCCAAGCGAGGTCCAGTTTTAATATTAGGAACATAAAAAAGAGAATTCATCTGAGAAAACTGTAACAACAACTAATTATTTTAACAGATGTTAAACTTTGGGCCACTTTTTTATTCAAGCAATTTATACCATGTTCTGTGTTTCTAAAGTATTGCATTATGTTTACACATTTAGATGACTTCTGTAGGATGGCAAATGTGTTCTTAAATGCTGGATATAATTTTAGCTTAAAAAATTGACATTCCTATACATTTTGTACCACACTTTGACTAGTTTTGTTTTAACCAACGCCTCTCTCTCTCTCATTATCCTAGTCAGTCAAAAGTTCCTTATATCTGCCATTTACAATGCAGGGGTGATTCTAGGGAGTCTCTGGGATTAACTAATAGCCGTTTTGTTTAGAGATGGTTAAGGGGAAAGAAAGGGCGCCTATGTTGAAGGATGAAGGGGAATGGATGAGTGGTGGGAGAAAGGAGATTGTGAATAGATTCAGGCAGTAGAGCGACAAAGGCAGTATAATCTCTCTCTGAGGAAGGAGATGCGAATCTGTGGGCCAGAGAAGATATCTTGCCCATCCCCTCCTCCCACCGTCCTGCATACCTGCACCTGCCGCCAGGTGCTTGGACTTTTCCCTCTCATGCCAAGCCTGCCGGTCTTCTCTGAAAGCAGGTTTCGTATTGTTCCAGCAAAACTGACAGACAGACAGTTGTCCTTTGCTCCTGCCCTCTTCCATGTTATACTCTTATCAATCCTATTATTCCTCCCAGGTGACTCTGAAGATATTTCGGCTGTGGAGGGCATTCCCAACACACTGCCAGATGAACAGAGGAAGGGTAAGTCAGAGGAATGGGTGGGTAGGTGGGCTGGCATGAGAGCTTCTGGCAGTGTGCTTCTGGATTAGGAGGAACTTGGAGTCTCATGGACATCTCTTCTTTCCCAATGTCTCTGATTGGCTTTTTAACAAATCTAGTACCTCCTGAAATGAACCTGAGAGTGGGGGCAGCCAGATGGTTTTCCTTCAGATGAATGGTTTGTTGTATCCTTTGTAGGTGTAAAAAGATTTATTAATTCATAATTTTATCAAGTAGTAATGTGTGAATAAATGTTTTAATAAGGTCACTAATTCCACTACAGCATGTTGTGTTTAATAGCCTTTAAAGGTGAAATAAAATTATCAGCTCTTAGTTACTCTCCTTCACTCTTCTGTAGACTCACTGAGGGGTTTTCCAGAAGTCCATGTGCCTCTTGCCCCCCTCCTGTGCCCTTCACAACCCCCCATCCCCACAGCACTCTGCTATGTACAAGACAATGTACAGTGCAGTGGTTCACAGCTAGCATTCTAGGGTTAAAAATTATTAAAATTAGAATCCTAGTTTAGCCACTTCTGTGAGCTTGAAAGAGTTCCTTGACTTAGCTAAGCTTCAGGATGCTCATCTGTAAAATGGGATTATGATCCTACCTCATTATTTCCCCTGAAGACTAGATGAGATCATGAATGCACATACACTGCTTATTTATGGCGCTAAATAAATGTTAGCCACTGTATTAGTTATATATTGCTGTGGGACACATTGCCCCAAATCTTAGTGGCTTAAAAAAAACAACATTTATTATCTCAGTGTCTGTGTGGTAGAAGTCTTGGTACAACCAAGTTACATGTCTCTGCCTCAAGGTCTCTGACAAAGCTATAATCAAGGTGTTGACCGGGCTGCAGTCTCATCTGAAGGCTCGACTGAGGTGGGCTCTGCTTCCAAGCTCACAGGTGTGGTTGTTGGTAAGATTCAGTTCCCTGTGGGCTGCTGGACTGAGGGCCTCACTTCCCCCAGGCTGCTGGCTACATGTCTCCTCTGTTCCTTGGCATGGGAGCTGCTCCATGGTGCAGCTCAAGCAGCTCAAACATGGCAGCTGGCTCCATTAGAGTGAGCAAACAAAAGGGCAAGAGAGGACCAGCAAGACAGAGAACACAGTCTTGTTGTAACTGATTGCAGAAGAGGCATTCCATCATTTTTGATATAGCCTATTCGTCAGAAGGAAGTCACTAGGTCTAGACCACATTCAAGGGGGAAAGGGTCATAATGAAGGTATGAGCACAAGGAAGTGCTGTTCACTGGGAGCTGTTGTAGAAGCTGCCTGCCACAGCTACAGTTATTAATGTTATGAAAGTGACCTACCATTTGACAATATCATATTTGGTCTCCAAACAAAGGAAGAAACTTCCTGGATTCCCCTTTGCGTATTGTTACCATATAATGTTTGCATGCCTTGCATAGCACATGAGACTTTGCAGCCCTGCCTCCTTTGCTCTTCTAGTTTTTTCCTGCCACTCTCCTCTGGTCCATTTAGTTTCCTCTCCCCACACTTCTCATGTTGTCCAAACATGCCAGCTATGAAGAGCTCACAAGTGGTTCCCCTGGGATTCACAATGACGTTCCAGAAGATTGATGTCATTAGAAGAAGTGATAGTGTTTGTTTTGATTCCTAGTTTTTTAAAAAAAATCAATATGGAAAATTATTTATGTATTTTTCTCTTTCAAAAACAGAACAGAAGAGCCTTTGAGTGTGTAGCAGGTGAACATGTGAGGTTTGAGAGTCAAAAGGTTGGGAGATATTGCTATGCATATTCATGCCTCTGCTGTCTGCTTGGGCTGTTGCCTCTATTTTCTGTTTGGTGGACTCAGATTCATCCTTTAAAGTCATGATTAGATCCCACCTTTTTTTGGTGAACATGTCCTCTCAGGACTTACTGTTCCACCCTCAGCCCCCATATCTTCTCTGTTTCCACATGGAATTTTGGATATACCCCTTTTAGAGCACTCATCTTTTGTTATGTTATAGTTATTTTTGTTATGTGATGTTATGTTTGTGTGCATCGAAAGTGTTCCATGGGATCCTGGGATTCCACACAGCGATGGGGTTGGGACAGGGGTGAGCCTGCTTTCTTACATGAGTGGTCTGTTTGGATTTTATTTCCTACCCTGCCCACTGCCGTCTTCCATGGAGACTTTGTTTACTTGTAGACTTTGTTGCCCAAGACATCCTTGCCTACCCCAAGGATGGGCCCTTGTCCCAGGTGCAAGGGCACCTCAGTGCAGGAGTGCTGGACCTGTCCTATGAGGAGATGTGTCCAAGTTCATCAGTAAGCAGGTGCTGGATCTAGGATTCAAACCCTGACAGTTTCATTGCATAGCTCTTGCATTTACTCTCGACACAAATAGCTATAAACATTGGAAATGGAATAACTCTTTAAGTGCCTTTTGTAGTCATCCTTTTGGGTTCTGATAGACAGATGCTTCAATGGCATGAGGAAAACCGGGGATTTTTCTGTGCTTTGAAATAGTTCGAAAACTAATACTGAGTCAAAAATGCTTCCCTAAGGGACATTTACTAGCAATTTTTACTGTCCTTGTCAATCACTCACAATAACTCCCTCTCTCTTTCCCTGCATCTTTCTTGCAACAAGATATTTGGTTGTGACAGGTCACTATTTTTTGCCTTCATAAATGCCCCAATGCCTTGGGTTTACTATAGTTTATCACATATTTATTTCACAGGTGTACATTTTGACCCTCTGTGTATTAAAGTCATTTTCTAATTCTATGTATTAGACAAAACAGAATGAAGATGGACCAGTACCCTGCTTCTTTTGGCAATGGTACCCCTCCCATGCCAAATGATCCGGGTGGGACTACCTGTCAAGGTGTCTTAATCCAACCCCATCCATGGGCACCAACCTATGGTCCAGTCTAGGCCTGTCCTGATGGCAACAGTTGTAAGTTTAGAGGTGGGCACGAGACCCACGGTAGGCCAATCAGAGTTGCCCTTGGTTCATGTAGAAAAGTTGGGAGACAGAAATTCTCTGGTTGTTAAGTTGGGAATAAATAAATCTGCCACTGGGGGACTCTTCCTCTTTGGCAGGTGGAGAGAGCTGAGCTACAGAAGAAGCCAACAGAGAAGTGGGCCTGAGACCTGGAGAAAGGGCTGGAGACCTCACCTAGTGTTTGAGCCCTTGAATCCACTGGTATCTGCTGCAGTTCCCAGCCATATAAACTAATAGGCACCTTTATCCCTAAAACTAGTAGAACTGAATTTTAATTATTTGATAGCCCTGAGTCATGATAAATATAGAGGCCAGGGATGGCGTGTGTGCCATGCATGTGCCATTCTTGGTTACCCCAAGTGTTTAGAAGTGTTTTTCCTCTGTAGCCTTAGGCAATGCAATTTATTTTAATGATGATATAAATAATGGTAGCCACCATTTATTAAGTCCCTTTACTCTAACTATCAGTCTTATATATGTCATCTAATCTAACTCAGATGCAGACCTTAAGGATTGCCAAATAGAATACAGGATTCCCGGGTACACTAGAATTTCAGACAAACAATGAATAATTTTTAGTATGATAATTTTTAGTGTATTTTTTAGTGTCTGTCCCAAACATTACATGGGGCATATTTATACTAAACAATTATTTATTGTTTATCTGAAATTCAAATGTAAGTGAGCCTCCCGTATTTTTACTTACTAAATAAACAGCAGTAGTGGCTGCTTGTGACACTGCGCTGATGATTCTGAAGCCACGTTTAGCCTCAGCGGGAGAGTACGGTTATTAATTCATGATGTTTTGCTGTGAGTTGGGAAGCAGAGAGAGGCAGCGTGAGTGCCGTGCATGTGCCGTTCTTGGTTCCCCCAAGTGTTTAGAAATGTTTTTCCTCTGTAGCCTTAGGCAATGCAATTTATTTTAATAGTGATATAAATAATGGTAGCCACCATTTATTAAGTCCCTTTACTCTAACTCTCAGTCATATGTATGTCACCTAATTGAATCCTCACAAATTATGGGCTGTATTTCACAACTGAGACTCAGAGGAGTTAAAGTCTCACAGACAGTAACTGGCAGAGCTGGGATTCAAACCTGTGTCTGTCTGACACCAAAGCTCGTGCTTGTTCTAGTTCATCGTTCTGCAGAAGGCGAATGTTGTGCTGACAGCTATCTGCTGAAATTATCTTAAAATGCTATTCTACAAATTGTCATATAAACACTTATAAAACCCAGTTCTTTGCCCAAGATGGTAAACTGTCCTTTTACAACAAAGAACAGCCATTCAGCAACAAATTGGAGGCTTGCATGAGGCAGTGTTTTGGCAAACAGATTTCAACAGTTGACACCAGAGGAGTGCCAATTGTGAAAACCGGTTTTAGGCTATAAATGATTGTAAAAAACCAGCCTTATGACAAGGTGGGGGATCTGTTTAACGTGTAGCAGGAGGGCTTAGATGAGCCCTGCACAGAATTTAGAGTTGCCTGTGGGGCTGGGAGGCTTTTGGTTCTCAATTATCTGCATGAGCTGGTATGTATTAGAACGGTAGTGTTTTGGTAGAAGAGGAAGTGCTATGGTTTGAATGTGTCCCCCAAAATGTATGTGTTAGAAACTTGTTCTGCAATGTGTTGAGAGGTGGGGCCTCACGGGAGGTGTTTGGGTTCTGGGGGCCCCACCCTCTTGAGTAGATTAATGCTGTTATCATGGGAGTGAGTTTATCCCCTCTTGTTCACACACCCTCTCTTCCCTTCTCTTGTCCTTTCCCTTTCCACCATGGAATGATGCATCAGGAACACCCTAACTGGATGCTGGCCCCGCAATCTTGGACTTTGCAGCCTCCAGAATCATGAGCCAATAAACTTCTGTTTATTATAAATGACTCAGTCTCAGGTGTTCTGATATAACAGCACACAATAAACTAAACTAGGACGTAGAGGAAGAAGATGACATGTGTGTATAAGTGTGTGTGGAGTTCTTTGTTTTTAACTGTTTATGTATTTGCTATTTCATGTTTTTAACCTAGGGTACAAGATAGAGAGATGGCAGATATACAGACAATGCAGAGGATGGGATAGGATGGCATCTGTCCTCCACCCTACTCCTTGGGTACAAAGGGTAAGAGAGAAGCTGAAGGAAAATTGTGTGATTTGAGCATACAGAATGCTCCGTCAGGCCCAGTGTGAAAAGGAGGCATGGAGCCATGGAAGGCCATGTTTTCTGCTTTGATGTTCTACCTAGCACCTCCCTGTGGCCTTGAAGCCTGAAAGCTTGGTGATTATTTAGAGGCAGCACCTTGGCCTGAACATTTTTATTCTTGGGAAAAGTCTGATCAGTCTGATCACAGCAAGGCTGTGACTTCCTGAAGCTACTTCATATGCAGAGAACACTGGGCTGAGCATCAAGTGACAGGTGATGGAGGTTGACTGAGATGTTCATGAGTTCATGCCCCATGGCACTTCTCAGGAGGGCTGGAGGCCCATGTGAACAGGGGGTTCTATACTATTAGGATTAAGGGGGCATCTTTTGTATCTACACACCAGTAAGACCTGGGGAACCCAGTTTACAGACATGGTGACTAACTACAGAGAAAGGACAGAACAAATAGCAGGAATTGTGCAAAAACAGAGGCTTAAATAATCTCAACAGAGACACGCAGTCTAAATGCTGGATGAATGGAATTCCCATCCAATAAATGAAAAGAGAAATCTAAGGAGAAAAAGTAACATTTTTTTCTTATCTGATCTCAGAGGAAGAACTCTGCTCATCTTCCTCGCGTCTGTTTTTGAGACCCATGGCCTGACTCTGGTGGGTGCCTCTCATCCCAGGGACAGCCAGAGCTTTGTTGTCGGGTGTTAGGAATCCCTGCCCCATGTTCCTTCCTTTTGCCCCTTGCTGTAAGATCACTGTCACCTTCAGGGTGTTCTATTTTAAGACCAGTGAGTGCATTCTGAGATCAGAAGGCACCATTAACATTTCTCCAACATTGCAGGTTGTCCCTGGGGGATTTTTATTGTATTTTTGTGAACTTTATGAATGGGATGAATATTTTATTGTGCTTGTTACACAAAGGTCCTTAACATATAGTATTGAGCTCTAATTTCCACAGATGCTCCACATCCCCAGATATGGCTTGGCCTGGGCACCCGCCGCTCCGGTGTCCTTTTGGACTTATCAGCGAGGCACAAAAGGCATTTCTGTGAAGGAAAAAAGGAGAAACTTAAATCAGTCAATAGCTCACCACACTCAGAGCAGAACTGGGTTTTTGCAAGCTTAAAGGGAGTATTGGCATTTATAGCCAGGCAAATGCTGTATTGGCATTTACAGCTAGAGCAGGGAAAAATTAAGGAGTGAGACATTTCTCATGGTTTAAGGCTAAGTCAGGAGCAAAAAACCAGCTTCCTTGGGATCACTTCTGAAAATATCATTCCTTGCTGGAAATGGCCCACTGGCTTGTTGCAGTGGCAGAGTCCAGTCCGACCTTGCAGTCTGACATGTCATGTCCTTTGGGCCCACCCATCAGCCTTGTTCCCCTCAACTTCCTTCCGTGCCCTTCCTAGTAAGTAAGCTAACCTATTCCGTGTTCCCTGAGCCTTCCTGGAGCTTCTCTGGACACTTTCTTCAACTAGGATGGCCAGTTCTCTCTGCCCCCTTCTCTACTGAACCTTTGGGATGTCCACAGCAGGAAACCCAGCACTCCCTCCTTGGAATGCCCATAACCTAACTTTCAATCTCTCTAGTGGCCTGAACATTGTTTTATGGTTATTTCTGTGCTGACCTTGTCTCCCCAACTAGACTGTAGTATCTACAGTCTATCTTAAGGGTAAGATCTATATTCAAGACTTCTTTGTAGCACCCCTGCATCCCATAATGCCAGATGGCATCATGCTGGACATATCATAAGCTATAATAAATGTTTAGAGAATGAAAGAATAAATGAATGATCCTTGTGGGTTTTGGGGTAGCAGTGGCCAAGTCCCCTTTGTCTCTGGAAAAGTCAGGCCTGGGCTACCTGCTGGTACCACCACATGATCCCTCTGTGTCCAGGGCATCTGTGGTGGGGAAGTCAGGGTATGTGCCCCAGCCCATGGGCTGTGGTCAGAGGAGGGGTTGAGCAGGGACAGGGAACTGGGTTCTCTCCCAGAGCAGTGGGGAGGTAGAAGTGACAGACCATCTGTGGCCATGTCCCTGGATTTGCAGCTCCAGCCTGTTTCTCCTGGCTCTGGCCTCCTTTGCTTTCCAGATCTGCTGACCCCACTGCCTCCCGGACCAGTGCCTCTCACTTCCAGACCAACTCCAACTCGGGGCAGCAACAGGCAAAGGCAGAGCTGGCTGGGTCAGGGGGGCCTCCTGCCCAGATTCCAGGTCCTCTTTGTTGCAGGTCTGACTCAGGTTTTGGCTAAAATAGTCCCTGGACTCTCAGCTCTGTCCTCTCAGTGACCAGTTATAAAAGGGAGTGTCTATGCCCCCTGCCCATCCCAAGTACCTTTTCCCCTGGCCTGTTGGGAACCCTAGCTTTCCTAAATGATCCATGATTGTCTGTTCTCTGTTCTGTACCTCTAGTTTGGGCCGTCATTATCCCCTATCCAGACTCCTGAACATGCCTTCCCGCTTGCTCTCCCTGCCTCGGGGCTTGGTCCTCAGGGTTCGTCCTTCACACAGTAAAACCACACAAGTCCTTACTCCCCTTCCCTGCTGCAGAAGGAACAGCATCCTTACCATGGCGCACGGGCGTTGCGTGAACTCGCCTTCTCCTCCCCAGGCTCCCAGCCCACCACGCTGTCCTCACTCCATGCTTCTCGATGCCATCACCTTTGCCTCTGGATACCCTCCCACCCTTTGTACTTCTTATTCAGCCAACCGTCATGTTTTTCCTGGAAACATTTTCTGATCACAATCTCCCAGGATAGTTAGGCCAGATGCCTGTCTTTTGTGCTCTTTGGTATATTATGATACTTGGCTCTGGCAGGTCAGCCCTTAAACCCCATCTGGATTAGGGTTGTCCTGATATCTTGCCTCCAGTGTTACCACTCAAATCTACATATGTCCCCCTCAACGTCCCTCATTAACACATTATGCATCGTGGTCATGTAGTTCCCCCAACACAAATGTAAAGAAGGTAAAATTTGCGACTCTGACTTTTTTTTTTCTAAATCACAAAATCACTTTTTTTTTCCCAATCACAAAAGGGCCTTATAAAATATTCTGAGATAAAAGAGTGTGCAGGATGTCAGTGGGTGGCAGATACCACAGATAAAGCCATTCAGGATGTTAGAGATCAGCAGTCAGCATGATGAAAGGCACTATTCAGGAGAGCTCAAGGAGAAGGAACCAGTGAAGTGGGTGGGCTTGAGATATTCTCTGCAGAACTGAGTCCCTTGAGTCCAAGCCAATCACTCCAATTCGGTAGTTTTAGCCAACTCCTCCCTAGTGTATGGTTTGGTTCGAAGGGAAACCCAATGAGAGATGTGACCTTCCCAGTACAAACACATTATTGCTATTGCAACACAGATGCAAAGGAAGGTATCTGCAGTGGACCTCAGAGACGTCATTGCTGTATATGAAGAATAGTGAGTCAGACCCGTACTGAATTCAGAGCCAATTGCTTAGCTCAACTCTTGACTTCTTCACAACCAAACTAACTGAGCTCCTCATCCCTCCAGGTCTTTGTAATACTGGCATAAGTGAGAGATGCATATAAAGTGCTCCTCTCGTATTCCTCACTACAGAAAACAACACCGTCTCTTTGGCCCAACTCAAGATTGCCTCCTATTCAAGAAGGTTGGAAAGTCCCATCAACAGCGGTCTTTAAGATGCCTTTCTCCCTCTGGTACTTCCCATTCCGATGGACTTATTCACCATCGGTTTGGTATCAGAAATAAATTAAATTAGTACTTAATGGGTTCTAAACTGCTCTGCTGTGGATGAGACCATGGCGCTCCTTCCTGATTTAAACAGTAAATCGGACGCCGTTTGCCAGCGCGGGTGATTTGTGCTTTGGCAGCCTTTGCAGATCCTTAAGTAAACTAGTAGATTTCCCTGACACAGTAATCGTCCTTACTGTCTACAGTCATCATGCATTTTCCTTATATGTTGAATTAATGTAGAGAAGCAGGATGGTTGATGGTTTCATTTGTTGTACCATTAATGAAACATAAAACAGATGTGTGAAACACTGTCCTAGTAATAGAAACTGCGTTGCAAATTATTTATCTGCAGAAATCATGTCCTGAATGGAAGGCGGGAACAAAATGTAGTTTTTCTCTTGACAGTACTAGGTCAAACTATATTAAAAAACCTATTAAGCATAAAGTCTCTTGCTGCAGTTAAATATAAAACGCAATTTGTTCTCTCAGTTCAGCACAGCATTAATATCTTATAAAATCAACAGTACTTTGGACCCACTTGTGTGCGAATTTCACTTTCCTTTTTCCTGGTCACTTCCCAGGTAATTCACTAGAAGAAAAGAGAGTGGGAGAAACACATGCACTCTCCTACGTCTTCCCTGTGAAGACCATTCTGGCAATGAAGTGTTGTAGGAGGAGATAAAGTCAGCCAGAGAAACTTGGCAGCTGACTCTGGTACTAAGGGAACATGTCCATCACCTCGATTTTCATCCTTTAATATGCAAAGGAAAACATGGCATGCTCAACTCAAGAGGGAATATAAAACAGCCTTCTAAAGAAAGGCTTGGCAGAGCCACAAGGTAGGGGTTGTAAATTGCGTTGCTTTTCTTGACTTGGATTCTCAGAAAAGCTGGAAAGATCAAGTACTCAGGTTAAGTTATGTTCTTGGACACCAGGACTTGTCACCAGCACCTTTCTAAGGGAGGGAAGGTAGAGGAGAAGTGGGAGGAGGGGCCAGAATGGCTCCAGAGGCTCAGGATAGCTGCAAAACATACCCCTCTGGCAGCCTTCCCTCAGTAGTGCTCGATGGCCGTGCTAGGTGTTACTGGACGTTCTGGAATGGAAGGAGTCCTGGGACATTTCCCAGGCAGCATGCTCAACTCAGCTGTGCTATCTTTCCCTGGGAGTCAAAGGAACTTGCCCTGAAATTGCATTTTTCTACAGTCTGGTCTCATGCACGGTAATTCCCAACAACCTCGACCTGTTCATTCTACAAACAAGTCATCCATGAAATTCCAGCCTTCCAAGTCCAGCCTGGCCACCCCACAACCCACTCTGCAGCTCTTCTGTCTTAGTATACCATTAATTGGGATCACTGTCCTTCCCTGTGCCCTCCTAGTACCTTATACCTGTACTGGGTGTCAAAGTGGGGCTATTATATTATCATTTACATATGTTTTTAAAAGATGTGTCTCATAGTAGACAGAATCATAGAAAACAGTGACTTCCAAAGTGTGTGTTTATCAGCACTTCTCACAGTACCTGGAACCAAATAGGCACTCAAGAAATAAGCACTGAGTGAGTGGATGAATAAATGATTATATTTTGGAGAGGGGCTATTTTTCCTACATATCCATCCCCTTATAACCCAAATAAGGGGAAAATGAGGTTTGTCCAGGATCCCATTCACAATAGCCTCAGAACTAGTTTGGTGCCTGGAACCTTAAATTTGGCCTTTTGTTTAGTGAAGGAGTGTAAATACCAATGGGACTTGTACCCAGGGGGTCTGGTTCATGAGGTGACAAGGATATGCGTTGTTCTCTCTGGAAATATTTACGAAATTTCCCATCAACACTGATGATAATCTTAAAAATTTCATGTTGATGAATAATTTGTGTTTTAAGTAGTTTGACTTGGAGAGGGAGATTCATGCACGCATTCATTAAAAAAAAATGATTGAGTGTCTGTTGCATGGTGGGCACAGTGTGGACACTGGAAAGACAAAAATCCCTTCGCTTCAGGAATTTATGACCCAGTGAGTGAGCAGACATGTAAATGGGGTGCACAGGAGACCTGGTCGTGAGATATAAACAATTTATTATGCTATAGCATGACACATGTCCAAATAGAGACAAGCATGCCCATGCATTCCTAGGCAGCCTAGAAGAGGAAATGCAGGGAATTTCAGAAAGGTTCACTCAAGAGGGGGGTTGGGAAAATGGATGGTTAGTGCATTTTAGATATATAGAAGGAGAAAAAAAGAATAAGAAGAAGAAGAAGAGGAAGAGAAGGAGGAGGAGGAAGGAAGGGAGAGAAAGAGAGAGATAGAAGGAGGCAAGGGGAGAGAGAGAGAGAGAGAAAGAAAGAAAGAAAGGAAGGAAGGAAAGAGAAAAGAGAAGAAAGGAAAGGAAAGAATGAAGGGAAGGGAGGGAGGAAGAAGGGAGGGAGGAAGGAAAGAAGGAAGGAAGGAAGGGAAAGAAAGGAAAGGAAGGAAGGAAGGGAAAGAAAGAAAAGAGAAGAAAGGAAGGAAGGAAGGAAGGAAGGAAGGGAAAGAAAGAAAAGAGAAGAAAGGAAAGAAAGGAAAGAAGGAAGGGAAGGGAGGGAGGATGGAGGGAGGGAGGAAGGAAGGAAAGAAGGAAGGAAGGAAGGAAGGAAGGAAGGAAGGAAGAAAGAAAGAAAGAAAGAAAGAAAGAAAGAAAGAAAGAAAGAAAGAAAGAAGAGTTAAGGATTATAAGGATAAAGTCTCCTTTCTGGTAATATCCGCCATTCACTTGTCTGCTATCATTACCTTTACTTTACAATTACTTCCATTGTTAAGTAATTACACCTGAGAGCCTACAGCAGATGGTAAATAATTACTTTTTACCAATTGTCCAAGCCCATGTTTTCACTATCAATGATAATTAATGATCCAGGCAATGGCACTAGCAGTGCGCTGCAGCAAAAGTCCTTCTCCTGCTGCCTGGAATTTTCTACCCATTTGCAAGAGCCCAGGAAAAGGCAGCTGAAGAAATAGCCAAGAAGAAATATCATCAGGCAGCAGACCAGGGTTTGGATTAGGTGTGAAGGCAAATGCCTGTGTGTCTGATTCCCCTGTTTCCTCCCACTGACCTCACTACTGCGAGATACCCACAGTGCATTAGAGCCTCTGCTCAGACTTCTTAATACGTATTTGTTCTGGCAATTTACAGACATTTGAAAATGTTTATTAGCTCCCTTAAGAAGAAAAAAAATCCAGGGACATGAATTCTAAAATCCTTGCTTTTGCAAAGAAACAAGCCTCACCAAATGGCCCACACAGCTTGGAACTACAGTGGGGGGGTGGGCAGCAGGTCACACCTGTCCATAAAGGGACAAAACGGAGCCTGGGAGTGAAGGTGAAGCAGATGTTTGGATTCAGACCTGTTCCTCCTGGGGCTGGACCTGTGGGCATGTGGCGCCTTGATTCAAGGCCAGGTCAGAGATACTATTGAAAGGGACACCTTGGAAGAGAAGGGCCAGTGTAGGTGCGGGCACCGTGTCACAGCTGACAGATTTTATCCTGGGGGGCACCGCTCTCATTACTAAAAGTCATTTGATGTTGAACAAATGGGAAAGGCAAAGGTTGTTTGGAATCGTTACTCTGTAAGAGAAAGATGTGTAGTTTATTGAACCATGAAAGATGGTCTGAAACTACCCTTTCTCACGTACGATTGGTAACTCAATGCACCAGGTAAACAGGCAGAGCCTGTGTGCAGAAAATCAAGGCGGAACATTCCACAGGCGGCTGGCAGGGTTTTTATTTTATTTTTTTCCTTCAACTGTGTGTCTGCTAGACCAGAACAAGCCTCTTGCCAGGGATCATCCTTGCTGTAAATGCTTCTCCAGAAACTTTTCTTTTTGTCTCTTTGACCTATAGTCTTTGAGGAGGATGCTGCTCCCCTCACCACTAACTCGACAACCTCAGCATGGGCTGTGAATTCCAGAGACTCCTAGCGAATCCTCCTCTGAAGAGACGTCCTGTGGGTCTAAACTTCAGCAGGACACCAGGAGGCTGCCAGCTTTTGCTCCCCAGCAGAGGAAAATCGATCCTGTTTCCTTTTTAGGAGCAATGAAGTGACTGCTAAGCAGTTTGCGTTTAATGGGATCCCTGGAGTTTGTGGGAGGAGGGACCGGTTTTTATTTCCTTGGCGCCTGGAGTTCACTAGGCATGGCGAATGGGGAGATCAGAGCGGGGGAGGAGGCCTCACTCCCGGTGGTGGTGTTTTTCCTTCCTTTGCCATTCTGGAAGAGTCGAACATTCAGGGCACGTTGTTGAGGGGACTTGACCATGATAACTGCCAAGCTGAGGTTTGCAGTCTTGTTGAGGAGCCCTGGGCTGAAACTGGGGTGCTGTTCCTGCCCCCAAAGATAAGCATTTCTAATTCTTCTGCCCACATTGGAAGGGCCGAGTGCTCAAGGACGCTGGCTCAGCAGTCCTTATTTGCACTGAATCATCAAGTCCCTGGCCTGGGTTGGGCCTTGACTTCTCATGGAGCAACTCAAGGGAAGTGGGCAGTGACAGATGAGGCTGGAGAGAGTGGCAGGGGCTGGCCATGGAGAACCTCTCATGCCTAGCTAAGGAATCTTAACTGCATCCTCTAGAGGATGGAGAACCACTGAAGACTATTTAGCTGGGGAATACCATGGTCAGATTGGTGTTTTAGACAGAACATTGTGGCAGCTGAGGGAGAATGGATTTGCAGAGGGCAAGACAGGGTACAAGGAGGCCAGTTAGGAGTCTCTATCAATAGTGCAGGTGAGAGCATCAGGACTCAGAGTAGCTAACCATCTCTTGGAGTCCTTCACTTTGGTTTTCTGCAAGGAGGTAAAACCTCAAAATCATGCTTCTCCTGAATTCTCTGTCTTGGCAAAAATTGCTCAGCCACCCTGGTCAGAAACATGGTAATCACCCTTGACACCCTCCTGTTCTCTCCTTCCCCCTATTCTATCACCATGACCTGTCCATTTTACCTGCTAAGTAATTCTCAAATTGCCCCCTCCACTCCATTCCTAAAATCACTGCTCCAGGTCAGGTCTTCTTCTTCTCTCCCCTGGACTTCTGCAGTAGCTTCCTGAGCTAGAAAGTAGTGCTCTGCTCTTTCAGAAATGGCGAGGAAATTAGAAATGTCCACCCTTAGTTGCAGATGCAAGCTTCTACATAGGAAGCCTTACCTGAAACCCCCAGGTAGTTTAGGAACCTGTCTCAGTCTTTTCGGGCTGCTATAACAAAATACCTTAGACTGGGTAATTTGTAAATGACAAAATTTTTTGCTCACAGTTCTGGAGGCTGGGAAGTCCAAGATCAAGGTGCCAGCAAATTTGGTATTTGGTGAAGGCTAGCTCTCTGCTTCCTAGGTGGTGCCTTCTTGTTGGGTCCTCACGTGGTAGAAGGGGTGAACCCTGTATCCTCACATGCTGAAAAGCCAGAGGACCAGACTCCCTCAAGCCTCTTTTATAGGGACACTAATCCCATTCATGAGGACAGAGCCCTCATGACCTAATCACCTTCGAAAGGCCCCAACTCTTAACACCGTTGCATTGGTGATTAGGTTTCAACATATGAATTTGGGGGGCTGACACAAACATTCAGACAATAGCAGTCCCATCCCTTGCTTATCCCTATCATAGCATTTTTTCACATTTTGTTGACATTATCTAGTAACATATCTGTCTTCCTCTCTAGGCCAAGGGTCGGTAAATTATGGCCTATGGGCCAAATCTGGCCTGCCTCTTGTTTTTGTAAAGGAAGTTTTATTGGAAGGCAGCCATGCACAATCATTGACATATTATCTAGGGCTATTTTCTTTGTTTCAACACAAGGGCAGAGTTGGGTAGTTCCGACAGAGACTGTGTGGCTCCCAAAGCTTAAAGTAGTTACTATTTGGCCCTTTATAGAAAAAGTTTGTCATGGATTCCCAAAAACCTTGATTCATCACTGCCTACAACCTATACACTCCAACTTTGCAACTCTTCCTTCAGCAGATGGCTGGCTACTATCAGTCCCATGGGAAGAGAAAAAGTATGCAATGCAATCTTGGTGGGATTCTGTAATTGTACTGTTTTCAGTAAGTTTTGATTGGCGAGTCTAATGATTTCAGAGTAGATAATGGATTTAGGTGTGCCTTTCCAGATGCAAAGCATTAGTCTGACACAAGGACCCCAGACCTGTCTGTTGGTCCTTTTGGTGATCAGTGTGCTGGGCACTTTCCATGTGTTAGTGCTCGCTGTCAGTTTTGCTCACTGCTGCTGTATCCTATGTATCTAGAACAGTGCCCGATGCATGGCAGGCACTGAACAAATATTTGTTAATGAAAATTCACTTGAATTGCTTTATGTCATCTTTTTCATCACCGCGTGAGCCGTGCCTTACTACCCCCATCTTACAGAATGTATGCGGGGCCAGGGAGGTGTATTACTGCAACCCAGCTGGCCAGTGTCGTGCGCAAGACTTAAATCCAGATCTTTTTGGCTTGGAAGCCTGTGTTCTGTCTGTGCTATCAAGATTCAGACTGATAGGAGCTCCGTTTTAGGCTTGGCATCCTCACCTTCCTCATTTAAAGGCTAGCAACATATAGGAAGCAAAGGTTCCCAAGCCACTATTTCCCAGGATACACAGATGCTCCTTGACTTATGATAGGGTTACCTCCTGATAAACCCATCCTAAGTTTAAAATATCGTAAGATGAAAATGTACTTAATACACCTAACTTACCAAACATCATCGCTTAGTCTAGCCTACCTTAAATGTGCTCAGAACGCTTACATCAGTCAATAGTTGGGCAAACTCATCTAACACAAAGCCTATTTTATAATAAAGTTTTGAATATCTCATGTGATTTATTGACTGCAGTACTGAAAGTGAAAAACAAATTGGCTGCATGGATACTTGATGTACGGTTTCTACTGAAAGCGTATTGCTTTTACACCACGGTAAAATCGAAAAATCGTTAAATTGAACCATTGTAAGTTAGGGGCATCTGTAATTACCACTTCTGTGATTTCAAAAGCTGAATTATTTTAAAGAGCTGAGGTGAATTCTTTGTCTAAAAGCAGTACAAAGGCCCCTGGGAATCCTGTATGGCCTGGCAGATTTTGGCATATTCTCTACAAACTCTGAAGACAGCAACCCCTCTCCCATGCCACGGGGGAGAGTCCTGGGCTCCCCTAAGGCTACACCATGTTCCACTCAAGCACAATGGTAATGGGGCGATTGAGCTGTACACCGGCTTTTCAAAAGGCTCCAGTATAATGTAGCGATTGTGTCATAGACAACAATAATAAAGGGAAAAACCTCCCAGCCAACTTTCTTCACATGACTGGACAGAGAAAACAAGCAAACACAAAACTGACTGCGCCTCCCCCAAGCCTCTTCCCCAGAAGGCAGGTTCCAGAACTATTGCTTGATTTTCCATGTCACAAATCGAATGAAGATTGGAAACTTCCCTATCTAGCACAGCAAGTGAATCTAATTTGTGATTTTCATTCCCTTCACTCTGGGTTCTATTTATGGATGACCTTTGGTGTCACATCCATTTCCAAAATATATCATTAAGTAGCAAAACCCACCTCAGCAGGTGAGATTAAAACTGATCATGTGGAAGTTTTTACTTGTGTTGCTAACACTTCTTCGCCCAGGCTGCAAACCAGACATTGTGTTTTTTCTTCCCCCAGAGATAATCTCCACTTTAATGAGCTACAGAAAGCAGCCTGCCAGCAAAAAAACAAACATTTATTAAAGCTTCAATAAATAGTAATTCGCTGAAGATAAGATTCTTCCTCCTGAAAGTCTAAACGCCTTCTAAAAATTATTTCAGAACTATGTTGCTAAAGGATTAAAATAGATTGAGTGCTTAAGTCTTGTGTTGTTCATGTTCAACTTGGTATTCCCTTGAGAATATTAAACCAAACAGGAGGGAGATAGCTACAGAAATGACTAATGTAAGATCTGCTGGAGACTCCTAAGACAGAGGGAAACCAGTTCTCCATGAGCCTTTTCCTCTTTTTCCTTTGTGCACTCATCCTCTGCTCCTTCTTGCTTTTCACTGGGCTCTGGGCACGATTCTGCTTGCATTTAGGACCTGGGGATGAACACCAGGCGAGATTCGGGGTGACTCTTTGCGGTCTGAGGAGCCTCAGTCTGTCAGTGCTAGATGAGAAGACAGGTGGGGTGGAAATCTAGGGTGTCAGTTTTGAGCTTTCCCCAAGTGCTGCTTGTGCTTAGAGCTCATCAGCATGGCCTGGTTTGGGGAAGGAAAGAGGAGCAAGCAGGCAAAAGACTGGTAACCATGTTGAGTAACTTGGCATTTCCCTGCTTGTATTTCTTGTGCTATTGGAAATCACCAGTAACAGGAGACGGTTTCCCTCTGTTCTTAAATGCAATCCTTAGAAGAAAAGGACGAGACAGTTGGAAGGAATCTTGGCCATCACAATGTCTAGTCATCTTACATATGCTTAAAATATCTTCCAGTTTAAATAAAAAATCTCCTATACTTTGTGTATTCTCCAGCTACACCTTCAGCCTTCCTCCCCTCATTGCAAATACATTGCAACGCAGCCGATGCTCACTGATTCAAACAGTGCACAGTGCGTGCCTGAAATCCCGCCTCGTCTTTCTGCAATCCGTCTTTTACAAATCGTTCCTAGAAACCACTCATTGCAAAGCCATCAATAACCCTCCACTTGCCAAAACCAATGAATGTGTTCCCAGTCAGTGCTCGACTTTTGGCCAGTTGGCTGCTGCTCACTGCCCCTGCGGGAGACTCTTCTCCTCTGCCTTGGTGGCCCTGCTTCCGGTTCTCCTACTTCCTTGACAGTTCCCCTCGGTTTCCTGCTGGTTCTGCCTTCACTAGGGTTTTGAATGTGGCTTCTTCCACTTGGCTCTATCCTTGAGCTTGTTCTTTTTTCCCTCTGTGCACTGTTTGGCTGACCTCATCATGTCCTGTGACATCAACAATCCCCTCTGTGGGTGACTCTCATACCACTGACCCCCGCTCCTCAGCTCCACGGTGGGTGTCTTACTGCCCACAGCCTTCTGCACCCGGCTGCCTCTCAGGCACTTCCAACACAACTGGTCCTAAACACCTGGGTCACCTGTCCCATCTCCAGTCTTCCCCTCAGACTCCTTGCATCACTATAGACGTATCCAAACCAGAGTGTTTGGGGGTGACCGGCATCTGCTTCTCCTGTACACCCCACATCTAATTAATCACCATGTTCTTCCAATTCTTTGTTCTATGAATCTGTCTCTTACCTGTCCTGTTGCATACCTTAACTTCCCTTCTTCCTCCTCCTATCTTTCCAGCTCTCACTCCCTTCACGGGTCAGAGAGAGTTCTCCTGGATGCACTGGTCTGGTTTGGAAACTCTACTGTTTAAAAATTCTTAATGGATCTTTATTGTCTGTAGGCCAAATGCAACCTCCTTAGCCTGACAGAAAAAGTCCATCATTACTTAGTTCATGCCTACGTTTGAACCTGACTGCTGGCCACTTGTACCCTCATATAGCCGTCATTCCAAATCATGCTCGGTTCCTGGCATCTTTCATGCAGTCCTGAGCTATTTCATGTGCCTTGGAGGTTCCTGCCTTCCTGGTGAGCACCCACTCAGCCTTAACGATTGCTCAGACATCTCCTCTGTACTCTCTTCCTTGGTCTCTCCCAGGCATCACTGTTCTCAGTATTTCTGTAACATTTTTCCTAAGCCTTTTTTATTAATAACACTTATCCCACATTTTTGTAATTACTTATTTACAAGACTGTTTCCCCAGATTCAGTGTGCCCCTTGTTGCCTTTTTTATCTTTTGAATTTCCAATCCCTGGTAGACCCTGTATACATACAATTAGAAAAGGAACTGAATGAGAAAATGGAGGTTCAGAGGGGTGAAGTGGATTTTTCCAACAACTGTGAGTCAGTGGCAGTCTCTGGACTAAAACTGGAATCTTCTGACTCTAGACTTTTTTCACATTGACTACCCAATGGTTGGGGCCTGAAATTCAACTCTCCTACAGGGTGGGGCAGGGCAAGTTTGGTTCAGAAGTATAACCGGTAGAGAAGAACTTGGGCAGTCTTAACTGACTAGAGGCCGCTTAACAGAACCAGGTGACAACATCGAGAATATGGGAAGGAAGGGAGGCTGAGAATAAAAGGGTGTGCATAGCATCCTTGCTTCTCAGCTATGACACACTCTAAAAAGTGGGTGTTTTCAAAATTGATACTATTAAACCTCTCTGTATTATGGTACCTCCATATTGTTTTATTCCCAGCTCCATTTTCCTTCATTACTAGCTGTATTTTACCACACTCATTAAAAGCAAACTGATTCTAACTGAATGATTGGGCCAGTGCCACCCATTTGAGACAGAAAAGGGCATCTGTTCGTGCACTCAAGGTCTGTTTGGAACTTGAAAGGTCAGCAGCTCCTCCCTGGAGCGTCTCCCACAGGTAGTTGGATGCCCATGTCCAAGAGGATGCCCTTGGCTAGGCGGTAGGTCTATACATCTGTTCACTTCTGACCTGGCCTCAAAGGAGGTATTAAAACGTGTTTCCACCCTTTATTTTTCCCATTCTAATTAACCAAAGTGTTTAATAAGTAACAAGGATGTTTCCAGTAATTTAGCACTTCATTAGTAATTTATTCCATTATAATATGTATCACCAAAATCAACTCAATTCAGACAACCATTTGCTGCCTTCACAAAAGATAATGACTTCTAATTCCCATTACTTGTGCATCTTATAAACCTTGTAAGTGGTTTGCTGCTTTTCATTAAGGTGTATCTCTGAGAGATTTTGGACCTTGCAAAAAAGTAAATAAAACCTCATGAAAATTCAACCACAGATAAGCAAATAAAATGGAATAAATACACATAAAACACCCCCTTGGGGACACTACACCATGACTATGCAGGGACGGGCTTTGTGTTTTTGCATAAAACAAAGTACATTTCTTAAATCAGTGAATTTTAATTTGCCTTCTCAGATACCTAAGGGAGCTAGAAACACCATCCCTATTTCATGGAGATGTGGGTTATGAAATCAGGAAATGTCCTGAGAGGGCATCTAAATATTCCATAATGGAATATTCTACATTATGGAATAGGGAGAAGGATTTTAAAGTCAACAGACTATGTTGGGGATAGAAATTGGTTCACATGGTAGCTTGAACACAACTAGAAGTGAATGTGGCAGAGATTGCATCCTGGTTCCTGGCTTCACGTTGACTTTGCCTATTTGCATTATATTTTGTATCTCCCCCATAACACCCGGTACAGCCCCAAGCACATAGTCGGTAGGCCAGTGTTCAGTTGCTTGATTTCCATTACCTAGTATGAATTGAGAGGATACTGTGTGCTAGTTGCTGTATAGAGATGGTCAATGTCATCTCATTTGTCCAATGATTGGAGCGTATTCTATTAAGTAGCAAAACTTTTATTATTTTAACCAATTTCTATGGAAATTATTCTATAATATAATGCATATTTCTTTGTCTTCCTACAAAGAGAAGACAGAATATTACTTAGGTCCCTACACTTAAGTGTCTAGATGGAAAGCAGGACTCAAGGTATGAAGTGATGCAAGAATTATGAGAGAGAGCAGGATGAGAAGACAATGGAAGGCAAATTGGGAAGTGGCCTGCAGCCAGGGAGATGTGACTTTACTTCTTTCCCATGACAGCAGTTTCAGCATCTTACTGGATCCATGTGGTATAGAAGCTGTGAATGCTTCCCCTTTTATTGTGCGGTATCTGTGATTTAAGGAAGATTCAGCAGGTGCCTTCATAAAGCCCCTTATCTGACTCTGACATTTTTTAAAACAATGTATCAGTTAGCTATTGCTGCATAACAAGTGACCCCAAAACTCAGTTGCTTAAGCCAGTATTTATTATGGCTCATGAGTGTGTGGATCAGCTGGGTGGATCTTCTGGTCTCAGCTGGGCTCACCTATGCACTAGGAGTCATCTGTGGGCCAGGTAGACAGCCTTAGGGATCTTGGCTGGTCTCTCTCACATTTTGGGGAAGGGTAGTGATGGTGTTTGGCCATTGATTGGTTAATGTGGGATGGTTTTGACTGGGACAAGTAGGCTTTCTTCCACATGGTCTCTCATCCTCCAGCAGGCTGGCCTGGCTTTGTTCATATGCAGCATCAAAGTTCCAAGAGAGCAAGTAAAAGCATGAAATGTCACTTGAGGCCTAGGCTCAGAATTGATATACCATCACTGTGCTACAATCTATGGGCCAAAACAAGTCAGCCAGCCCAGATTCAAGGCTGGGGAAATAGACACTACTTCTTCATGGGAAGAGCTACAGAGTCAAATTGCCAAGAGCATGAACTCAGGGAAAGGAGTAACTGGGGCTATTTTGCCATCAATTTGTTACAAATATCAACCTTGAAAGTGCTGGAAAACCCAGTGTTTCCCTCGTATACTTTGACACAATTCATGTCTCTGGTGTCCCCTGGGCCCAGGCTTGAATGTGCAGACCCACGCCTGTGAAAAGGACCCAGATGTCAGGCCCCTATGGTTGTCCTCAGCCTCCTTTGCAGGTTAAAGGTTGTCCAGTCTTCCCACTTGCATGGGGTGGAAGTCAGCCAAACCAAGGGCATAAGGGCAAGTGGCCATTAAACAACACAGGTCTGCCTTACTGACCATAATCATTCTATTGATCACTGATATTGATAGATCTGCCCTGGTCAACACACAGATTCATTGGAACAGAGTGGCTGGCAGGCTGCCCCATCCAGTAGAATGCCATGTGCACAGAGGTTGCATTAGTAAACACTGAGCACAGTGCTGGTGCCGGGGTGCACTTGGGGTCACAAATCATTAGGTAAAGATGAGTACCCTCTGTATCTTGGTATACAATCTTTCATGTTTTCAAACTCCGCCCCTTTGGGAGTGATGTAGGAACTCACACTTTCTTTACTTTGCTCTAGGAGAAAGACCATCTTCTCTTCCTCAGTTCCAGTTACAGAAACCCAAGAAAAAACTACAATGAATAATGCTGCAGTGAACATGGGAGTGTGATCTCTTTGAGATACTGATTTTAATTCTTCTGGAGATATACCCAGAAGCAGAAATGCTGGGTCATGTGGTAGTACCATTTTTAGTTTTCTGAGGAAACTCCATACTGTTTTCCACGGTAGCTACACCATTTTACATTCTCACCAGCAGCACACAAGGATTTCAATATCTCCACATCCTTATCAACACTTGCTATTTTTTTGTTTTTTTGATAATAGGCATCCTAAGAGGTGTGAAGTGATAGCTCATGATGGTTTTAATTTATATTTCCCTGATGATTAGTGCTGTTGAGCACCTTTTTGTACACCTGTTGGCCATTCCTATACCTTCTTTGGAGAATTGTCTATTCAAGTCCTTTGCCCATTTTTTATTGGGCTATTTGTTTTTTTGTTATTGAGTTACAGAAATTTCTTACGTATTTTGGATATTAATCCCCTTATTCACAATAGCCAAGATATGGAAACAACTTAAATTTCCATCAATGGGTGGATTGATAAAGAAAATGTTATCTATACATATAATGGAATATTATCCAGCCTTTATAAAGGAGGCCGATCTGCCACATGCAACAATGTGGATAAACATGGAGGACATTATACTTAGTGAGGTAAACCAAATCTAGAAAGAAAAATACCTCATTTTTCTTTGACCCGCTTATATAAGGTATCTAGAATAGTTAGTAGCAGAGAGTAGAATGGTGGTTGCCAGAGGCTGGGGCGGGGGAGGGGGAGGAAATGGGGAGTTGCTGCTCAATGGGAATAAAACTTCAGTAATGCGAGATGAATAAGTTCTAAGGATCTGCTGTACAACATACTGCCTGTAGTTAACAATACTTTATTGTTCACTAAAAAAAGTAAGTGGCTAGGTCTCATGTTGTATTATTACCGTACACACACATGCTACCAAAACCAAATCCAAACAACAAAGAGGCATGAGAAAATTTTTGGAGATGATAGATATCTTTGTTTCCATGATTATGGTGATGATATCATGGGTGTATTATAATTTCCAACTCATCACGTTGTATACGTTAAGTATGTGTAGGTTTTTGTATATCAATTATACCCCAATAAAGCTGTTTAAAAAAAAAAAAAACAAGTAGAGGAAGGGCTCTGGCAGGACTAGTTTGGGTCTGCCTGCTACAGTTCAATCAACTGCCTCCAGGGGTGGAGACTATTGCCCTAGCTGGACAGTTTCTATGGCAATCTGTGTGTGGGGAAGGATCAGTTATTAGAAAGATACAAAGGATCTCCTGGAGGACAGTACAAGCTGGGGGTGATAGCGGTGGGGCAGGCAGCACAATAAATAAAACAAGATTTCTTTATTTGAGATATTCTGTTTTATTTAGACTAGCTTGCAGGTGCCATTTGGCTACATAGACAACAAGTTTTCAAACAAAATACAATAAAATCCTAAAAAGGTATATACCAATTTACTCTGTCTGATTATAAATATTCAGGTGTCCTCAGATTCTGCAAGGAAATAAAGATGAATTACTGATTATACTCTGAAATGTGCTTTTCTGAATAATCCCCACCATCAGCTTTCTAACTTGTTGGTTTATATGTTTTTAATAAACTCCATGTTCAAATGGTTATTTGAGACGTCTAGTTTGTTGACATCTGGATTGATGGGGGCTTATTTCGTTAACAGAGTTGGCCTACTAGTAGAAACCTTGACACGCCACATTGCAGCAGTGGCCTTTGCCATAGTCCTGTTTAACTCTCCCCTGGCCCCCAGACTCTAAGCCCCACTTTCTCAGCTCCAACCAATCTCGTGAGCTCTCAGTCCTCATACGGCCCATCTGTTCGTTGCATGGGTGCACTCCAAGGAAAAGAGTAAGAACATTATGGCCAAGCTTTATGGAGGAAAACAAGCTAATAATTGTCCCAGTGGATAACTACTACATTACCCATTCCACGAACAGTGGTCTAAAGGAAGTGTATGTAACAAATGAGAGAAAGAAAAGAACTGCTGCTTAGGGTTTTAAATGCTCTGACTTCAAAAGACTCTCACTGCTACATGAAAATATCTCCAGCGCACTGCTCCGTAACAGTTCTAGAACACACATGACAATGTCTCCTGTGCCACATGCAGACTTTAACCCTTCCACAGCTGCCATTTTCTTCTGTGAGACCACCAGGGTCCCTAAAAGGTCTCAGTACCAATCTCCTCTTCCCCGTCCCCTGACATCACCACTTGCTCCCTGCATGTCACTGCTGCTAGGACCAGGCTCGTCTACTTGCCATGGGCATTACTTGCTGAGAGGTGGTAAGTAAAGGTTAAGGTATTTGGCAGCAGCAGAATTTTTCTGAGCAGAGTTGGTGTATGCCTTCTCTGTAACTTCAACCAAGTGAGGTTAAAAAGCAAACAAGAAAGCCAACACTGGCTTTCCTCCTCCTCTTCTTCCTCCTCCTGATCCTCCTCCTTCTCCTCTTCTTCCTCATCTAGTTTCCTTGAGTAGGAGTTGGGTCTCCCATCACCAGACTGCTCTGTAAGACTTCAGGCCCCTTAATGTGAATCAAATAAGCATTTGCAAGTCAGATATTTTTGAGCAGCAGCAAAGCACAGGATTTTCCTGGTAGAAGGCTGCTTTTCTTGGCTTACCCTGGGTGACATCTTCCTTGCTTGGCACAGAACTGTTTCTGCTATCTCTTCATGAGCCTGTTGCCTATCCTGAACAGGGTATAAATACTGACATGTAAGCTTGTAGTTCAGGGTTTTTGTGTGACACTGTTTCACCTTTCCCTGGGTAAAGGAAGGCCCCCTACCCCCCTTGCAATTAGCATCAATGAGCTGCTTGCTGGCACCAATAAATAGGAAGCAGGAGAACTGCATTGGTTTCTGCTGTTGTGTTTGCTTATTTTCCCCAGTTTGCACACAGAACGTAAGAGGACATGCTCTAACTACTGCTGTTAAACCCTGATTGCTGCCTACGCATTATTAAGAACAACAAAGTGGGAGCCCTTTTGTTCTTTGCTCTCTCAGAGAGAAAAGCCAACTCAGCCCTCCCCCATTGGAGTTAGATGTTCTCCCTCCTGCCATTTCACATATACTTTAACTCCAAAACCATGCATTTGAGCTGAACAAAATAGTCGGTAGAAAGTTATTCTCCCTTTGTAGCATACCTTGATGCACTGGTTTGGTTCATCTCACTTTATTTCAACCAACATTTGTTTAGGGACTATTCTTTGCCTGCCTTTGGGGCTGCACAGAAACAAAATCACTGCTCCTGTCCTCAAGGAGCACACAGTCTATGTCAGAGAAAGAGATTAAATAAAGTGAATTAAAATGAGTTTAAAGCAGTCTACAAGAAGAAACATAGAAGTTACAAAGAAGAGGGACACTAATTCTGCCAGGATAACCCAGGAATCTAGAGAGACCTCCTGAGAGAGACCTCCTTCTCTCTAGGGATGATGATGATAGAGGCGAGTGTTAAAGGAGGAGTATGAATTTTTCAAACATTTATTCATTTGCTCAATAAGCATTAAAATTTCCACGTGCTAGGCAGATAAGGACTGCAGTGAGTATGTGGATAGGACATGAGAGGGGTGTTTGGGGGATGGAGAAATACCAGGAAGAGGGACCACGGACAGAGGCACAGATAGGCAATAGAAGGCGTTACACCAGGAAACTGCTAAGGCATAAACGCATAGAGGGTGGTGGAAAGGCAGGAGATAGGACATAATGGCGTGAGGACTGATGCTAAAGGGGCTGAACCTTCTTCGGAGCAGGAGGGGAACTATTGAAGGCTCATAATAGTGACATAGTAGGATCTGTGTTTTAGAAAGATTACCCTGTCCTGTTTAAGAATGGTCTGGGTGGAGACATGACTTGAAGAAGGCAAACCAGTTAGGAGGCTATTGCTGTAATTAATGAAGGAGAGCGATGGCTTGGATCTGGATAAAGGCAGCGATGTTGGGTTGAAGGGGAGGGCGTAACTGTGAGACACATTCAGAGTTTAGAAATGGTAGGGCTTAGCACCTGATCAGGTGGAGTGGATGAGGGAGGAGTGGATGGAAAGGGTAACTCCAAGTTCTCTTGCTCAATGGCCAACTGGAAGAGAAGACTTTGACTGAATTGGAGAAGAGGAGCAGGGGAGAATGTAGGGAAGGAAGGCAAT
>VBSM01001265.1:68785573-68921847 GCA_008086735.1 Cheirogaleus medius | reverse complement strand
AAACTTCCCACACCCAGGGTGGAATTTTCTAGACTTGCCTGTTTTTAATGAAATGTTCCTGCGATTTTTGCTATCTTACCTACACAACATACTCATGATATAACTGTAATATTTTTAAACTACTTACCAATGACTTAGGTTTCTACTATGAGAGGTGCACCGTATTCTTCCTGTGCCTCTCATGCCGCCACACAACCCCATGCTCCAGGGCCCACGTGAACCCCAGTGATGTGAACTGTGGCCACACTATGTGCACCTCCCACAATGCCTTTCACCTGCAGGTCTTTGGGATGTGTTCACTGATATTTGCCAACGTCATAGGTCAGTTTTCCTAAAAGGTGGCTTTGATCTTCTCTTTGCTCAGAATGTACAGTGGCTGTCCTTTGCCTGCTACACCGATTCTGAAACAGGGCACAGATGCCCACATGGTCCCAGAGATTACATTAGGGGGCTTGTGAACAAAACTTTAAAAGGCAGTTATGCACTTATTTTATGTTATTAGATATTTATAAATGGGATGTAAAACTTGTGGGTTTTGTGATTATTATTTCTTAGAATGAGGCTAAGTTCTTAAAAAGCAAGTAGCTTTAAATTTCATTTAAAGAAAATCACTATGTAAATTATAGTGCAGGGGTACTTGGATATGGTAAAAGTCACTAAGTGAATGCTGAAGGATGGCATTCAAAGCCCTCCCCAAACTGAGCCAAACCTACCCTTCCAGACGTACTGTTCCTCCTTCCCATACAAACAGTCCCCTTAATAGTGGTTTAAAACGTGGGCTCTGGAACTATTCTACCTGGTGAAAAGCAATAGTCCATCTAAGTTCAAGGGGAGGAGAAAAAGCCACCACTTCAAGACACGGATTGAAGGAGTGCAGGGTTCTAGAAGAATATGCAGGATGGAAGATGTTGTCGGGGCCAGTTTTGAGAAGTGCAATCTGTCACAATCCATTTCATGGATTTCACATACATTTCAAGGTCTTCATATGCATATGTAAGTTATGTTCAGGATAAATAAGCAAGATACACTTCCCTTCTCCTCCCCTCTGTGACAAAAAGGGCCTGAGAATAACCTAGCCTGGCAGAGAGGCCCTGATTCGGCTGGCCATCTAGGCCAGGGTGGATGGCGCCCTGACATCCTCTTTCTCACTTGTGGAAAGTGCTAGAGACCCACATGGCCAAGCCATGGAATCATAATAATTATATTTATTGAGTGTTTATTCTATGCTGGGCACTTCACATGTATTGAACAAGTTAATCCCTGAAAGTTTTATAAAGTGTGTATTTTTGTCTCTATTTTAAAGATGGAGAAAGGGCTCAGAGAGATTGAGTCCATTGCCTAAGACCATGCAGGTTGGGTTTGAATCCAGGTTTTTCTAACACCGGCCTCAGCGCTGTTCCCACGTTGGACAGGGTTTCCCAAGAGCAGTTGCGGATGTGGAGCCTCAGGGACAGCTCTGGGCGACAGCGAGGCTGTCAGGTGGTCATGGCCGAGTGTGCTCTTTCATGGCTCACTGCAGATGGTACCCGGGGGTCACTGGCCATTAACCCGAAGGTCATGGAGAAACATAGCTGCTGTTGTTCCAGGCTGCAAACATGCTTATTTACTTGAGCCAGTGGGAAAATGCAAGTTCCTGTGGGAAAGGGTGGGTGGAGGTGAGAGTATGCGAGGGGTGGGTGGACAGAGAGTAGAGGAGTGATGAGGGGGAGGGAAGGTGGGGATGGATGAGGCGTTATGGGATACGTCACAGTAGTGGCCTTCAACCTTCCCAGAACATATTGTGTGCCCTTCAGCGCCGGCCCTTTGCACATGCTATTCTTCTGTTAGCATTCATTTATTCATTCAATAAATATTTTTGAGCCCCTCTTATGTGCTAATCACCGTTATATATGCTGGGATAGCAGCACTGGATGAGACAGACGATGTGTGTCCTCTCTTGGAGCCTACTTTCAAGTTGTAGAGATAAGGGGGAGACAGAAAATATTCATGCAAACAAAATGAGTGAAAAGGTCATCCCTGATTTGTGATCTATGAATCACTAAGAAGAAAATAAACATGGTGATGGAAAAAAGAATAACCTGGAACACTTCCCAGAGCTAATTGTCCTTTGAGATATAACCCAGATAGCACCTCCTCTGAGAAGCATTCCTGCCCCAACAAGTCTAGGCTATATGAGTCTCTGATGTGCTCCCAGGGCACCTGGCTAACCTCTGCCATCACATTGACACTACCTGTCCGATTACTCATCTGTCTCTCACCTGGCCTGCATGCTCCTTTAGGACAGGGATCAGGTATTGTCCCTGGCCCCTGTAAGGTGTCTGACACAGCATAGGTGTACTACAATTACTTGTTAAATTAATGAATGAATGGATGAATGAATGGATATGTTTGGTGTTATTCAGGGTGAAACGTCAAGCCTATTTTTAGTGCAGTTTTGTTCTTAAAACTGTGTGATCTGATTGTCTCCCTAAGTGCTGCTAGCTGTTCACTCTCTCTCTCTCTCTTTTTTTTTTTTTTTAACATATTTTGGGATTTTAATGAATGAGAATGATTTGCACTGCAGCATATGGCTACTTTAATTAAGCAAAGGGTATCATTTTAGTAGCATAATAAATAGTGTATAATTTATCAGGCCTCATGTGTATTTTACAAGTATACCATGTGGGCTATATAAATCTTTCTATATTGGGGAGGGGTAGAAAGAATCCCTACTGATCTGATGCAAGACAGTGCATGGAAAAAATGAGCCAAACATCATGATTGCCCTGGAAGAGGCAGCGATCCACGCCGGAATCATCGCAGGGTTCCCTGAGCACCCTGAAAAGTGGAGGAACTAAGAAGGGAGGGTGGGAGTGGAGGCAGCCACAGCCATTATTGTGGAACTAAGGGTAACTCTCCGTGTTTGCAATTCATGGACCAAAGGACGTTGCTGCTCACCGAAGGGGTAGGACTTTGTGGAAAGAGGTGCTGCTTGGAGAGTTGGAAAGAGGGCCTGGGCTCCTGGGCTTTGTTGCTAAGCATTTGCTCAGGGCTTGAAATTTAGAATCCACCTGGGAGAAGTGGCAGACTAAAAATAAGGCAGGGGAAAGCAGGCTTAGCACATGTGTGTGATGGAAACCCAACACTACTCCTGAGATGTGGCAGAGAAACACTCAGCAGGTTAGAAACAGACCCTGACATAGCTACACGGACAGAGGCTGGCTGGGTCAGGGCCTTCGGTGTGTAGGATGCCTTTGGCCCAGATCGAGGGGCCCTGGCACTCTGAGCATACATAGTATGGTGATGAGGGGACTTCCCTGGGTCAGTGCTCCTCTTCTCTAGGAACAAGGGCAACTGTGCCCAGTGCTGCAGGACTGGGATGCTCTGGTGGTGAGTCCCCAGGCAAATGGACCCTGGAAAAGGGGGTGTTCTAAAGGGTGAATTTTCCCTACAGAACCCATAGACAGTTTCTCTGAACAACGAACCTGTGTTTTATCTTATTCGTGGGAGTAGAGTGGAGAAGGATTCATGGAGAAAGTGGAACTAGGACTGGATCTGGGAGGGTGAGTCACATGAGATAGATGGAAGGAGTAGGGCATGCATAGAAATGGAGAGTCTGTGTGCCTTAGATCACACCTCATCTTGCATTGCATGTGCACCCCACCTAGAAGACACCAGTTATGTACCCCATCCTCTATTCCAGAGGCTCCAAAGTGATGCATGCCTAGGGGACGGTGATGCAACGAATGTAGTGGAGCAGAGCATCTGTGGACAGGGCACATCAGCCTATTCTGATTTCACACTTTTGAGAAGTACAAGGAGAACAGAGTGAAGAGTAGATCCAGAAAGAGTATAGAGAAACTTAAAGGCTTTATCTGTAAATGTTAAAATAAAAAAGTACATTTCTTGGTGCCTACTTATGGTATGCAAAGCTGTGTATTTAGGAGGTTGGGATGTACCAAAAAGTATAAGACTCTATCAGTCTCCTGTGTATCTCCACCTGGATGCTCCACTGGCACATTAGAGTCCACATGGTAGCACTGTACTCCTCGTCTGCCTCCCCAAATATGCTCCTTCTCCTCTGTTCTCTTAAAGGCACCAGTGTGTGCCCAGTGACCTGAGCCATTAACCCAGTATTCAATCTAGATACCTACCTCACTCTATTAATAATAGATCAGCAAGTCCTGTTAGTTTCACCATGAAACCCTTTCTTCAATCTCTCAACTTCTTTCTACTTTTCTTTCTTTGAGTATTGCAATACACTCTGGCTGGTGCCCCTGCCTCCTGGCCTGCCCACTTGAGTGTCAGACCCCACGCTATCACCATATTGACCCCTGCTTAAAACTCTACACGGACTCCTCATTAGCTAGGACAATGGTAGCTATGGATGTTTTAAGCTTTAGAACATTTTTTCAAATGGAACCCCAATATATAAAAGAGGCAAGCCCTTAGATACTTTACTGAGTGTTTTGTTGTCTTATCTGATCATTCTTTTTTGTTTTTTGTTTTTTGAAATAGGGTCTTGCTCTGTCCCCTGGGCTAGAGTGTAGTGTCACCATGATAGCTCACTGCAATCTCACAGTCTTGGACTCAAGTGATCCTCCTGCCTCAGCCTTCCAAGTAGCTGGGACTACAGGCATTCACCACTATGCCTGGCTAAATTTTCCATTTTTTTGTAGAGATGGGGGTCTCGCTCTTGCTCAGGCTGGTCTCGAACTCCTGACCTCAAGTGATCCTCCTGTCTTGGCCTCCCAGAGTGCTAGTTTTATAAGCATGCGCCACTGCACCCTGTCCTATCTGGTCATTCTTGGTCCTTATCCTAAGGCAGAAGAGCCCCAGTGCTCCCACGAACACAGTCAGAAAACTCCCTGAGCACACTGGAGCTGCTTAGCATGGCTTACACATCCCTCTGCAGTCTGGCCCCAGCCACTCTCCTGTCCCACCTCCTGCCACTCTCCCCCCACACTGTAGGCTCCCATGACACTGATCTGTATGTGGTTCTTCTCATGTCCCCCGTGTATCGGCCTCCATCCTGTCTCCCAGATGACTCCCCTGCCTGGGTCACCTTGTTCTCTTCGTTTTCCCCATCAGCTGCCAGCTCCATTGAGCTCTTCAGATTCTGTTCAGACATCAGCTCCTAGCGGAGGCCTCTCTAACCCCAAGCAGGGCTGACTGTCCTGAGCTCCATGGCTATAACTCAACCACAGCCCTATGTTGGATGGTGTGTTCAGTCTTCCCCAGGATAGTGTAAGCAACTTGGGGACTGGACTGTGACCCATACCTCTCTACCTTTGGCTCCTAGCACAGTGCCTATGTCTGGCATCTGTGGGTGTTCAATAGATCTTCATTGTACTGAGCTGGTTAATGTAGTCTACCTTCAAGTAGACTGCCCAGAGTCCTGCCCTGTGGCCCTATGATTGCAAAGATCACGCAATATGCCCTTATGCCCCATGACAGCAGACTCAGGACACCTGGCACCTTCTCCAGGGGATTCAGGCTGGCCTGTGTGAGCCCTGGTTGATGGATAGTGGCTCCTCACCCTCTCCCTGGCAGTCCTCAAGGGAACACCAGCCCTTCTCACAGATAAAATGACTTATCAAATACCTTGGGCATGAAGCCAGTGAGCAGGGCTGCTGAACAGCAGAAAGAAGTTACTCTAAGACTAGTTGACATGCAACATTTTGAGGAAAAGAGGAGCAATAAGGCATTTGTTTGAAGAGTCAGACGCAGGGCTTCATTGCCCCTCTCATCTGACAGGAGCTGGTCCAAGTCCGAGTCAATGGGCACTGAGTACAGAGATTTAAAGGACAAAAAGCCCCTGGTCACTGTGGTCTTTGAGGGAGGAAGTGGATAAATAGGGGATTCACAATAGTTATGGAAAGTAATGATATTATGGGCTGCATTGTTTTTCCCCTCAAATTGACACTTTTAAGTCCTAACCCCCAGTACCCAGAATGTGACTGTATTTGGACTGTGTTTTAAAGAGGTAAAATGAGATCATTAGGGTGGGCCCTAATCCAATATGACTGGTGTCCTTTATAAGAAGAGGAAATTTGGACAAAGATATGCATACAGAGGGAAGATTTCCTGAGGACACATTGAGAGGGTGGTCACCTACAAGCCAAGGAGAGAGGCCTCAGAATAAATCAACCCTGAGAGCACCTTGATCTTGAACTTCCAGCTGCTAGCAGTGTGAGTAAACACATTTCTGTTGTTTAAGCCACCCAGTCTGCGGTTCTTTGTTATGACAGCCCTAGCAGACTAATACAGGTGGGTAGGGAGCGGTGAGAGTCTCAAGCCACAGTGCAGGTGCTTTTGGGCTATGACATGCCCCGAGTGGTACTGTGCCTCCTCTTGGAGGGTTTCCTGACATCCTGTCCCCATTAGGTAGTGACCAGGTTACCTGCTCACATCTTGTTTTTCTCACTTGGCCCTCATCAGACTCTAGCGGAAGTACCGTATTTCTTTATTGCCCTGTCTCTCCAACTAGACTCTGAGCTCTGTGAAGGTAGAGATCGTGCCCTTCTCATTCCCGGTGCCTGGCTCAGAAGCGGTGGCCAGTCAATAAATATTTGCGGAATCGATGAATTGGAGTTGGGCTCCACCCTGGGAGTTTTCCATCAGTCTGTCGGCCCCAGCCCTCTGCCAGCGTCTGCTCCCAGGCTGGCCTGGCTGGGGGCTCTCAGCTCCCCTCTGCTTCTGCCGGTGACTGGCAGCGGCGCTGGTAAACAAGCCACAGCCCCGGGAGGCGTGAGATGACATGGCCTAGATGGGGAAGCAAGGTGATTGGTCCCTGTCCTGTCCAGTGATATGATTGGCTGCCTGTCTGAACAGGCTCCCGTGATTGGCTCCCCAGGCAGTGAGCTTAATGAATCCCTTCCCTATAGGCACCTCCTGCTCGCTCTCCAGCTAGGAGCGCAGGGCTGGCTGTCCCTCCGGACTAGTCCCTGTCTGCTGCAACCTCAAGGTGTAGGAACTGCTCACAGCCTTGAGCAAGCAGCCCTTCTCTAGAGCTGCCGGGGAAGGGGATTAGCTGCGGGTCAGCAAGGGTCTAACACAATCTTTCTCTGTTGGGCAAACAAAACAACTATTGATATGCCTGCTCTCTGCACTTGACACCTTTAACTCAACTCCGAAAATCAAACTACCTAAATTCTACCCCCTATCTTCACTCTTCTTTTACTTTGGTTTCCTCTCCTGAGATTAGACCTGTATTTTTCTTTTTCTGCAAGTTGAAATGTAGGTTACAGGCTGGGCTGTCAAATCAGGAAGGACTAGCAGTTAGAACGAATGGCTTTCCCTCCCTTAGCAGCCTAGAAATGTTCTTCACTATCCCAGCAGCCACAGTAATGCTTGAGAGTCTATGGTGATAATAGTCATTTTATTATATTTACATATTGAAGCCACTGACATTTTCACACATTAAAATAATTGTCTATACAATTTTAATCTTACATTAATAGGAATTTTTCATTTGCCTTCAAAACCCTGGCATAATTTGCATTTTTTTTTCCATTTTCCATTTTGCAGATAAGGAAAACCATGGCTGGGAGGTTAAGTGATTTGGCTGAGATGACAGCCCTAGGGCAGAGCCAACCTAAGTTAGAGCTTACAGACCCTTTAGAAGAGGAAGAAGCAGAGTTTCCACTGCTGATGGAGGAGGAATGTATTTGTAGGAGGAGGAAGGTCAGTCCACAAAGTTTAGTCCTGCAGACTAGAAAATCAACATTTGACCTAGTTTCCAGGAAATGTTAGTTCTGCTCACTCCAAGAGTGGCATGTCTGTTCCCTGAGTTGTTCCTGCACTGGACAGGCCTTGAGAGGGTGACAGCCTCAGGGCATACTGGATGAGGGTGATGACCAGAAAGAGTCTCTTTTTTTCCCTGCCTCTTCTCATCTCAACACTCTAGCAGAAGCTCAGTGTGGGTGAGGCCCTTTGTTTGTCGTTTATTCACAGGGACCGTCCTGTGCTCCCTGTTCCCTTCCCCTGCTGTCTGAGTAGGGGTCCCTGGAGAGTAGCCCTTAGATCATTTGTTTTTTAATAGGATTTGAACAGCCGAGCTGGTAGGACTGAGCCCTGGGTTCTTGGTATTTTTCTAGTCTTTTCTGGACCTCCTCTCATGCCAGATAGGTTTTCTGTTTGTTTGCTTTAATCCTGTGAAAACAGCACCGACATAAACAGAAAAAAAACTATTTTGTATAAAATGAGAATGAGAATAAAGATATGGATATATGTGACCAGAAATAGTGGTGCCGTAATCTCAAATTCCAGGGCCCCATGTATGTCTTTCCGGAGTAGCCACCCTCACTCATTGTCCTCAAGGTAACAGCTGGGCCAGGGGTGCTCATGATCTGGGAGGGTATCTTCTTCTGAGAATCCCCGGGAGCCTCAGGTCTTATTTACAGGCAGGCATACGTGAGAAAATCCTTACAGCGTGCTTGCCATAGTGCCTGGTATGCGGTAAGCACTCCAGAAATGATGGACATCACTATTGTTATTAATAAAAAGGGGAGGGACAATGAAAGAAAAAGGGCTCAACTGTCTCCTTTTCTCCAGTGCCTTGAGATGGTCTCTCTCCTTCAGGGTCAGAGTGTCCATCTCAGGAGATAACGAAACTCTGCTGACTGTCCAAGTGGACGATGAGAAACCCCCAGGGGAGTTAGGGTCCGGCTCTTGAACCTTCCATGGTATAATAGCTTGAGGCATCACTCAGAGACCCAATTATCTTCTTTTAAGGATTTGATTTGAGATTTCACTCCCAGACTGCATCTGGGATTTTACTAGTCACTAATTCAGGTGGCTGCTGAAGTCTTATGTTAGTTTCCTAGGGCTGCCATGATAAATTTCCACAAACTGGATGACTTAAAACAACAGAAATTTATTCTCTCATGGTTGAGGAGGTTGGAAGTTCAAAACTCAGGTGTCAGAAGGACCCTTGGGAGTCTCCTGGGGAGGATTCTTTCTTGCCTCCTCCAGCTTTGGGTAGCTCTTGGCATTTCTTGGCTCTGTCATCACATGGTCATCTTCTTTGTGTCTGTTTCCTTTCTTTCTAAGGACAGCAGTTATCTTGGATGACTCCAGTATGACCTCATTTTAGCTTAACTAATTACTGGCAACAACTCTATTTCCAAATAAGGTCACATTCTGAGGTACCTGGGGGCTAGGACCTCAGCATATCCTTTTGCAGGGGACATAATTCAACCCACATCAGGGCCCTTCCATTATCCATCACAACAGGCCTGGAAGCCAGCAGGGCTCCAGGCACATCTGTATCTTCAGGGCCGAATGTGCCGTTCCAGGAGGAAGAGGTGCCTGACCGTGGGGGCCAGGTTTCCCTCCGCCTGGCCTATCTTTGGGCCCTGCCCCAGCCAGGGCTGACTAAGCACTGCACACATACACACACCCCATCGCATCCCATGTACCCTCTGGTCCCTGGCAGAATGCAGGGCACACTTAAGACTTCTGACTGGGGCCATTTCTCCAGACCAGAGCCCTCCTGCCTGAGAGAGTCAGCCTGCTCAAGTGGACATAGCTTATCTGCTGGTCTCCCCCCGCCCCACACCAGAAAAGGTTGTCACCGCATAGACACTCTCTCAAATACCGTTGTCTGGAGGACAGAGAGATTGGCTCAGGCTGAGTGACAATCACAGCTGAGCAGAAAAGAGCAGGGGAGAGACAGAGAGAGAGAGAACACAGTGAGAGCCTGAGCTCAAGAGACAGGGAGGGACAGGGACAGCCCTGATTTTGCAGCAGCTGTTTGCCTCCCTGGAGGAGGATCCTGCTCTGCTTCCCAGAGCCCTCCTCCTCTGGTCTACAGGGAACATCTGGCTCCCGGTTCAGTAATTCTGAAGCCCCGAAGGAGGGGACCGGGTAAACTCTAAGTGTGCCCATCCTCTATGCAGGGTTATCTATTATCTTCCCAGTTTGCCTCAGAAAGAGACTGTCATTGGCTTTCATTATTTTTTTTCCAGAAAGATCTAAATGTTGTCTAATTAACCTATTAGTTTTAATTATACACCCATAGTCATTTATTTGCTAATCTGAAAGAGGAACACCCTGGATTCAAAGAAAAGATTCCCCACCAACCCCCACCCCATTCCCCCCTGTGAAGTGTTTAAATCACTTGTCAACACAGAGGGAATAATAATAATAAAAAGGGTGACATCTGATCGGAGAGCAGGGGAGTGGTGCAGAGAAACAAAGCCCAGCAGCAATGAGCTGAGCGAAGGCTCCTCCATATTCATCATGGGAGGAAAGGACGGCTGAGGGGTCCAGGCTCTGCCCAGAAGCAGCAGGGCCCAGGGCTGGCCTGCCAGGCAGAGCTGCCCTCTCCACGTCCTGAGGCTCCTGCCTGTGCCTGGAGGACTTCACGGCTCAGGTCGCACACAGGGACCCCGACATCCTTGACAGATGAGGCTCTTGCCTGAGACATACTCTCTGAGCGTAGCCTAAGTGAGGGGGAAAGGAGACATGCACATACATATATACACACATATTTGTATTTATTTTGTAGGAAAATAAGGGATTATAATAAGTTGTAACCACCACAAATATTATTAGTGCATCAGTGATGATAACTCACTTGTAGATGTGACAAAAAATAAGATAGGCTGTTATTAGGTTCAATTCCTTATGTATAGCCTGCAATTTCACCTCTTTCTCTCCCTGCTGCAGGAAAGCCTGTCAGAACAAAAGGGAGGGAAGGTATAGTTATTATAGGCAGGCTCTGGAATTTCTTTCTATACACAACTACAAATATAAACATGAATACTAATTTTAGCAAGCATTTATTGTTAGCTTCTATGCCAGATGTTGTGCTAAGCGCTTGGGATCTTGTCTCATAATCCTCACAGTAACCCTTAGGAGGTAGATACTATTATTGTCCCATTTTACAAATGGGTAGATTGAGTGTTAAAGATGTACAGTAACTTGCCCAATGTCACAAAAACAACCAGCGGTGGAGCCAGAATTCTAACTCTGTTGGACCCCAAAGTGCCTGCTCAAAACAACTTTGCTATTCTGCTTCCCCAACTAAATTTATGGTAAAGTAAGCAATTTGCAAAACTGTTGGTACTCACTTCTGGTAACAAATTATTGGTAACATCCCTCACAAATAAGCCTGAGAACTGCTGGTGTGGGGCTGAACGCCAGAGGCCCATGTGTTGGTCTTAGCCTTGCTCTGCCTTGCAACCCTGGGCAAGGCACTCGTGTTGTGCACAGGGAACCAACCCTCTAGGGCCTCTGCAGGTTGATATGGCTGCAGGTACCTGACTTTAGTCACGAGTGGCAGGAGAGCCAGGGCTGGGGAGAGGAGCATCCGGCTTTTGCAAAAAAAGTTCTCTGCAAGAGAGTACCTGTGAGCTGCTCTGTGAGGTAAGGGTCCTCCAGGGAGTCTGGGGTTCCCTGCAGGGATGTGGGGCTCAGGCCAGTGCCCCAAGCATGACTCATTACTTGTCAGAAGGAACCACATGCTTGCAGAAGCCCAATCAGGGAGAACGGTAAGGACAACAGAGGAGGCTGGTGGTCCCTCCAGATGTCACCCTGGAGAGTTCTTAATGAGCAGGGAAGAGTTTCAACCCAGGGTATGGAGACCAGAGCCTCCAGGCAAGAGATGGGAGCTGGAGGGGCCTGTGGCAAGGGCAGGGCAGGGAATAAGAGAGCTGGTCCTAGTGGAAGTCAAGAAGACTTAGAAAAGCCCTAATGCTAGGTTTTTTTAACCAGAGCTTCAAGAAGATTGGGACTCTCCTGAAATCAAATGCAAATTTTTTATGTTCACCCATTTGGGTTCATGACCTAATGCACCCTCTCCTCCAAGCTTGACTAGATTCTCAGGGTGAGGGGGGTGCTAAACAAAGAAGAACCGCTGTCCCAAACTGTCCCCAACAAAGGACAAATGTTTGTCTAATGTGGTGTAGCAGCTTTTCTGGAGTCTTGAAAGCCAGGACTCCTCTCCCCCAAGTCTAGGAGAAAGTCACTGGGTTTCCCCACCTGGAGGCGTGTGGCAGCCACGAGGCTCCCTTGCATTCCTTGTCCAAATACGTGGGCTCTGTTCCTTGGGAAGTCGGAGAACACGCTGTGACCCCAACACCCTCAGTGTTAGCAGTTCTCAGGGACTACCCACGGTCCTGAAGCTCCCACTTCAAGCAAATTTTACACCTGTGGATAAATGATAGTCTATGTTTCAACCATGAAGGACCTATGAAGAGAGAGTTTTAAAAAATAATTAAATGGGTAATTTGACACTTGCTCCTTTCTTCCCATCTGTGTTCACCAAAGATACATAAAACCTAATTAATTGCACTTTGCTCTGGACTAAACCATCTGCCATTTCAAGCTTGGATGTCTCCCTCTCCCCTTTTCCCTAACTCAGTTCCAGAGGGTGGGCCCTATTGCTGGGATTGTCTGGAAAGATCTTCTTCACGAAACCTGGCATCTTCCCCTTTGCCAGAGATCAATCCATAATAGTCTTGTTCCAATTCACTCCACTGCTTGAAAAGGACCCCCCAAGTCTAGGGACTGCGTTTAAGTAGAGTAACGCCTCATTTATCCAGGCATCGTCAGAATTTACACAAACTAACTAGATAACTGAAACCTATCCTTCCAGGAGCCAAAATCGCTTCTTCAAAAAATGAATCATTTTTAGTAGACATTTTTCAAAAATGCATTACACACTCTCCTTCCTCCTTAAATGGAGGCTACAGATCATCATTTCACAGAGCGGTAACCTGTTTCCGCACCTGCGTGGTGGTTGCTCTGACCTCTCTCTTCGGGTCAGAGGTCGGCTTCCCCCTCTCTTGCTGTCCGGGTAGCCATCTCTAACAGCCTCGCTGCCTTTCTTCTGCTGGGCTGCTTCTGCACGTGCTGCTGTCAGCGTTGGGAGCTGTCAGACCCTCCTCCCGAGCGGGTATGTTCGAGATGAGTTAGTGACGTCCTCAGTGATGTCCTGAAGGGTCTGGTGCGAGGCTTAACAGAGGCAGAGCTTTGTGATGTCTGTTTGGGGTGAGCGTGGTCAGGGGCTTTCTGGCTTATTACACTGGATGTTTCTACCTTATGGAACTGATAGTTACAGGTACTGTGGAAACATCTACTATTTGGGGGATGTCACCACATATTAAAACCTTCAGCCATTTCTGCTGTGCCTGGGTGGTGGGATGTCATGGAAGAAAACAGAAGAAAGGAGAGTGTAGTTTGCTGAACGTTTACTCTGTGGTGAGCACTCTGCTAGGCCTGTTCACTTCCTGTTTCATTTGCTTCTCACCATGACCCAGAGACGCAGAGACGATCATCCCTGTGTATCATTCCTATTTATTGATGAGAAAATAGAGGCTTAATGTTAATTAGTAAGTCACAGAATCAAGATGTCAGCTCACGCCTGTCTGATGTTAAAACCCATTGTCTTTTATACTCATTACCCTTTAAAAAATGGAATTCTTTGTAATAAATAAAATTGTAGGTGAAACCTTGATATATAAGAGATAACGGCAGGGATGCTCCTGTTGAAAGACTAGCTGTTCTGGGCTTCAAGGCTCTATTGGAATCCCAGGGCCCCGTGGAACCCAGATTGAAAACCACAATAAGCAGGTCCTTCCATTTCTTCAGGGGTGCGACGTGATAATACCTTATGGATTGGGAGCTCAAGGGAACTATATAAAATTTTCTCTAATCATGTCCAAAAAAGGGAAAGGGTAGACAAACTTTCTCCAGAGAGATCTGTAAATGAGGTGTCCATCTCAATTCAAGCCTTCTGCCCTCTCTAAGCTCTCACGTTACTCAGCTTAAAAGATCTCTTTGACATCTGATTACATTTGGTTGTTTGATGTTGCAGACCTGGACACAAAGTTCCCTGGGTAATTTGCTGCTGGTGGACTAAGGTTTAGCACCCAGGGGACCTAAACTTTCTCCTTCTAGACCCTTCCTGCAATAGTCCTCTACCCCTTCTTTTCACAAGCTGTGCTTGATCAGGTAGGGAGCAGGAATTATTTTATCGGGCTGGCATCTACGATGTCTAAGGCGTATGGCAATCCTACACTGAGACTCAGCGCTGAAGGACACAGCAGGCCTGGAGGGGTACAACAATGACCTCACTAAGCAGATTTGGTTGTGGCTGTGGCATGGGTTAATACAAAGAGGCAGTTAGTAAGGAGCAGGTTTGAGTTTGGGTTCTGGAGTCAAGAGAAACAGGATTTTAACTCTGCCTCTGCTACTTTCAGTCCTATGACCTAGGCAAGTGCTTTAATCTCTCTAAGCCTGAGTGTGCTGAGCTGCAAAATGGGTATAAAAATATCTCCCTCATGGGGTCGCATGAGTGTTACGTGGATGGATGAGTATAGGGTGTTTGGCACAGTGCCTGGCACATAGTGAAAAATTAGTTACTGGCAGTTGTTGCTGTTATTATTGTCACTAATCATTACATAATCAGGCAGGAAATCTGAGGAGTGAGAAGTAAGCCAAAACAATGTAAAGAGCAGAAAGCTACTTAGGGCTTGGTCATAATGTTTAAACTAGTTTAATGATGATTAGTGCAATGGTCTGAATTTTATTAGGGGACCCCAGGCCTGCGGTTTGCTCTCCGAGCAGAGATTCTAAGTTGCTAGGCATGCGAATTTGGACCCAGGGGAGAGGTTAAGGAGGCCTTCGCATATAGATCGTATTAAGCCACAGGGCCAGACAAATCTCAGTTCATGAGAAAGAGGAGATGTCGTTCTGTAGAAGATTGGGCTTTAAAAAGAGAGAGAAAAAGAAGAGATGGACAAGGGAAGGCTGGGAAGGGAGGCTGCACGTGGCATCTTGAGGTCATTGGGACCTCGACAGGAGCAGTTGTATGGGGAGAAGGGGCAACAGTGCCTGGTTTCTTTCTGATTGCCGTGTGGCTAGAATAAAGGAAATGGACTGTCGGGGACAATACTTGCTGGCGCAGAATATTCCATTCCACCCATCATGCGGCATGAGCCACGGTTTTCGTCAGATGGAGGATTGCCCGGACCCCTGGGACGCGCGTCTGCCCTGGAGTTCAGGACCACGCCCAGTCTGGTCTTACTGCCACGCACCCTGGGACAGGTGGCCTGGGAAGAATCAGACAGCTAATTAGCACTCTTTCCCCATCTAAAAGGAGCCAGAGACACATAAATTGCTCCCAAGAGGGAGAGAAGGAGGCAGAGAAAAGGGAGGCAGGAAAACAAACGGGTTACATCAGAAAAACAACATCATCCAAACAGCCTCCCATCCCATATCAGTGTTCTTCCTCCAGGGGGAGTGGAGAGGGAGCTGGGACCTTGGGGACCCCTGAGGTAAGACACCCGTGTTGGTGCCTCATTATCAGCATGACCAACGCCACGTCCCCGCCTGTGTGGGCACAGAGTTGCTGTCCACGTGGTTAGTTTGGCATCTAACATTTCTGCTGTTTCCTACCACGCAGCCCTGGAAATGCATTACAGAATGTCAACGTCCAGCTCTGTCCTCAGCAAGCAGGTGTTTGATTTGGAACAGTTATACTGAGATAGCAGCCACTCCTGCACTAACCTGGGGGGTGAGAAAAACCTATGGAATTCACCAGCATGGTGTTTTAGGGAAGAGAGCAATAGGGAAAATTCTGGAGAGTTAGCGTCTAATCATGGTCCTGCCACGAATTGGCTGCATGACCCTGAACCAATCACTTTGCTTCTTAGGAGCTGAGAAACATGAAAGTCTGGGCTATCAAATATCTCTAACATTCAGGAATCTATGAGTTCAGCATCCTTCCAACTGAATTGTTTCTGGTTCTTTATGGAGGCAGGCCTCTTATCTTTAATATTCACTCCACTCTGACTTTTGAGAGCCTAGAATTCCTGTTGATCTTCGTTCTGTGTGCGCAGAGAGTGTGAGAAAAAAACTGGAGGTGGGCAGAGGGGCAAAGTAATTATTCATCTAAAAAAAATGGGGAAGGAAGCCTTAAGTCTGGAATTGAAGACAACTGCCCAAATGAGCACATCTAGTGTCCACATCTTATATTTTAATATTTATTCTCCAATAAAAGGAACGAGGATTCCATGGAGAAATGGCTGATTCTAGAACTGGGGTAGGGAATATACAAGGTGAGCCCAAAGCATCTTGTAGTGTCAGAAAGTAAGGAAGTGCGTGCGCGCGCACACACACACACACACACACACACACACACCCTGATGGGGCTATGTCAAAGGGACATAGAAACCAACTGAAACATCTCCCAATGGCCAAACATGGAAGAATTTGAGCAAGAAAATAAATAAAGGAATATTGGATCATAAGCCAACACATATAAAATAAGAATTCCTGGGTTTATACTGATATAAATAAAGATTGAATACATACATGTACATATTCATAAATGGGGGAGAAAAGACAAATCTCTTGTGCACAAGAATTCCAAACCATTTATGTGAGACTCTGCTTTCAAGGAGGGGGACCACATCTCCCCACTCCGTAATTGTGGGCTGCATGTAGTGATTTCCTTTGAAAGAGGACAGTATGGACAGTGTGGAGAAAGAGTAGCTTTAGAATGGAGAACCCTGATAAATACTACCTCAGACAGGTGATCAAGGTCAATGTCAACAGTGGTAAGTCATGTTGACGGTATATATTCTTGACGCTGCAATGAAAATGGCACTTTACCTCTGTGGACTTCCTTCCAAAACCCATAACCCCAGTCTAATCATGAGTAAAAACATCAGACAAACCCCAACTGAGGCACGTTCTGCAAAATATCTAACTAATGCTCCTCAAAACTGTCAAGTTTATGGAAAACAAGGGAAGTCTGAGAAACTATCCTAGCCAAGAGGAGCCTAAGACAACACACGACAAAGGCAATATGGCATCTTGGCGGGGGATCCTGGAACAGAAATAGGGCATTAGGTAAGAACGAAGGAAATCTGAATAAGCTATAAACTTTAGTTAATAACAATGTGTCATTGTTGGTTCATTCATTGTTACAAATGTACCATACTAATGTAAAATGTTAACAATAGGGGAAACTGGACGCCAAGTACAGAGGAAACTCTATACTATCTTCACAATTTTCCTGTGAATCTAAAACTATTCCTAAATAATAAAGTTCGTTTTTAAACCCAAATCATGTGTTTCTAATTAAATCATTTGACCGGTTCAAGCTTGAGTAGAGTTGCTTTATAATTTTAAAACTGTGTTTGAGTAAAGAATTGTGGTGGACACAGCTAATAGCCTACCTAATTTCAATTTAATACCTTCTTTATGGACAGAAGAGCTTTTTTTACTCAGGAGGACCATGTGTGCAGCTAAAAAATAGCCATTTCCTCTCATTCTCTTGCAGCAAGTGGTGGCCATGGGCTGAGTTCTGGTCAATGAGATGTGGGTGGACAAACCTCTAGGAAGAGCTCACCTTCATGAATCAAAAGGGAAATCTTCATTTTTCCAGTTGTCCTTCCCCCTTCTTCCTTTCTGTAGCTTGGATATGTGGTCTGGAGGTGCAACAGTTGTTTTGAGCCCATGACACAACAGCATTCCATCCACACATATGGTGGCAGAGCAGAAAGACAGAGACACCTGTGTCCCTGGTAGCACTGTGGAGAGGCTGCAAAAGCCCTGGACTGCCCACCACTAGGTTCCTTATTAAGTGACTCATACAAACCTCCATTTAAAAAAATGCTGCTGTAATTGGGATTTCTGTTATTTGCAACCAAATACAAAATTACCAATACTGGGACCAAATCTTAGGTAGATGAAAACAAAGGCAATAATAGACAAACAAATGGGCTAGCCAGATTCAGTAGCAAGGATGCCAGAGAAATGCAGCCAAGACCTCAGGAGAGAAAATCAAGTTTTAGAACTAAGAGCAACAGAAATAATGTGAACTATTGAGCATGACTACTTTTTTTATATTTCTCAAAGCAACATTTATTTACTGACAGGTAAAATTATATGTAATTATCATGTACAACATGTTTTGACATATTATATGTATATATATGTGTATACACACGCACACATTGTGGAATGGTTAAATCTAGCTAATTAACAAATGCATTACCTCACAGAGTTATCATTTTTGCAGCGAGGACACTTAACATCCACTCATTGAGCATTACTATTCAGTTATTTTTTTAAAACTATTGAGTGTTTTACACCTGAGGCTTTTGAAAATAAGATAAGTTTATTTAACCCACACATCAAGCCAGTGTGGTGTGAGTATGAAGCATTATCTTTGTTGAGAGATGGGAATATTCAGGCATAGAGAGGTAAAGTAAACTTTCCCAGGTTCACCACTCATGCAAGGGGCAGAGCCAGGAATGGAATGCAAGTCATCTTGCCAAGGCCAGCAGGCGACCCTCTGTGACTCTAGTGAGCTCAAGTGTAGAATATTGGGTAGCGCAAGCAATGGATTGATAAAGAAACCAGAGATTGAGGAGAGAAGCTGGGACAGGGCTCAACGTCATCTGGGGCCCTGGGATGAGAGAGGGCCAAACATTCTGATCACACCACAAGAGAGCAAACAAGACACTTGGGGTTCCGGAGACCGTAGCAAAAAGAGTATCTATGTGTAACTGGCATAAGATAATCCCCAAAGACCTGGCATTATGACATCAGGCAACAACCCTGTGAGTGAAACATATTGGAAGAGAAAGTCCAGACTTTTTGAGATGTGTATGAAAAAATTGAGCATAAGTGCCTGTTGTTAAAAATTCAACAATCATTTCTTAAACATACACTGTGAGCGAAGCATCATGTTAGGCAAGGCGAGGCCAGCAAAAATAACTGAAGCACAGTGTGACCTGCTCCCTGGGCAGTCTCAGGTAATTGGGAGAAACCAACGGATGCCTGCATAGCTTTATATTTGGAATTGCTTTCAATGACAAATAAGGGGTTTTATGTTTTTCCTGAAATAAGGAGTGAGCCCAGGGCTGGAATGTCTTTAAGATCTCAGTATCTTTCTGTGTTTTCATTCAGAATAGGATAAGCTTGTTGCCTGGTGAACACAAGATGGCTGTTGTACCTCTGTCTGTGCCACAGGCAGGAGCAAGGGAAAGGGCTCAGTAGCTGTGTCTGTCCCTCCTCTTTTAGGGAGCTTTCCCGGAAGTCTTATGCTAGAAATTCCTCTTACGTGTCATTGGCAGAAGTTGTGTTGCGTGGCCTTTCCTATCTGCAAGGCAAGCTGGGTAATGTGCCTATCTGGCACCCCAAATAAAATCTGGGTTTTGTTAATGTAGTCGAGGGAAGAAGGACAGACAGGAGGTGAGTGAACAGCACACTCTGCTACAACCTCTAACATAAGGGGAGGAACCGATTTTCCCCACATTGAGGCATTGTCTTTTGGTAAATTGATTTTTAACCAATTGAACAGAGTCAACACAGGCTGACTATATTAAAAGCTATTACAGCGGTAATAAAAAGGAACTAAAATGTCATTCCACCATGTAGCCTTGCCCAAACACCGTAGCTAAAGGCACTATCTACCATGTATCCTTATTTTATCCTTTCTTGTCTGTACCAAACCTTATCTCGGTGGTTTATTGGCTCACATATTTATTGTAAGTTCCTTGAGGGATGCTGTCTGTCTTGTTTACCTCTGTGTTAGAACACAGTAGGCACTGAGTAATATTTGTTGACTGACAATTTTATTAAACATATATTATGTGCAAGGTGTTATTCTTTACTTGGATTATTTTCTTTAATCTTACTATCATCCTATGAGGACCGAATTAGTATCAGTCTTATTTTACAGAGAAGGAAACGTTGTTCCTTGCTCAAGGTCACATAGCAGGTGTATGGGGGAGCTGGGTCCAACTCCCCCACAGCCGGGCCTCCCATTACCACACTGTGCACCAGAGAAGTACACATTGGAGTGATCAATTCCACTCCCAGAGCACCCCAAATGCCGAGGCCCTGCCACTCTGGCTAGAACTTAAAGAGTGAGTAGGAGTTTGACAGTTGGCTTTAGCAAGGACCAGGTAGGAAAGTGGGGATACGTAAAACTAGAAATGAGAGATGGGCCATATTTGAAAACTAAGCTGAGGAATCTCGATTCTATCCTTTCACATAGACACTGGGGAACCTTCCAAGGTTTTCTAAGCCTGTGGGTAACATGATTAGATCTGTTTTGGAGCAGTACCACTCTGGCAGCCTTAGGGAGCACAGGTGTGAAAGGATTAGGCAGGAGGCAGGGAGAATGATTGTGGTTGTAAGAAAATAGTCAGGAGAGGATCAATAGAGCCGCTGGATGGTTATACCTGGAGAGAAGAGGATGTGTTCAAAGTTGTTACAGACACAGAATCAAAAACCTCTGGGTGCTGATGACAGGAGATGGAGTAGACAGGCCAGGCTGTTAGAAGAAGTAGATGGAAGAAGGACAGGGGGAAGTGCTGCATCCAAAGCCAAAGAGATGTGACTTCGTGATTTTCTTGTTTGCTGCCTGCTGACCCGACAGGAGGCAAATTCAGGGAGACACCTGATAGTTTTAGAGAATCCAAGATCCCCTTTTAACCTCTGAGTGGTGATACCTTAGTCTTCTGTCTGAAAGATCTCTATCAGAATCCTGGGGAGATGAGCTGGAGATCTGGGCCTCAGAACAGAGAAGTCTCCCAGGGGACCTGTTGCCCAGCAAGTGGAGACCTCCTCTCTTCTATACCAGAGGCTAGCGGAGGAGGATGTTGCTGTCAATTGCCCCCAGGATTTGAGGGGACTTTATTCTCCTGGCATTTTTAGGGTCTAAAAGGTCTGGATTGAAGCTGTGCTCACTCTGAGGGCAGTAAAAATGGACAGACCAGGAAGGTAAGGGCTTTATCCATGGTAGGATGTATTATTAAATAGATTAGACCTTGAAGATAGTCCTAAGAAAATGTAGAATGCATATGCCCAGAAATGCTGTAAAACTTCATCCTGGCAAGCGTAGCAAATGAGGAATAAAACAACTTCTTACCATGGTCTGGGAAACTTACTGTTGTGATGCTGCCCGTCTTCCCTCTTGCTCATTACACCCCAGTCGTAGTGGCCTCCTTTCTGTCCTCAGTCTCAAAAGAGGGAGTAATCCCTCCCCAGGGCTTGCCCCTGCTGTCTGTCTTCCCTTCCCCCAAACCCAGCCTTCAGATCTGCAGGTCTTAGCTCTGATGCCACCTCAGAGAAGCTCCCCTGACCACCCAGGCTGATGTTGCTGTCCATGCATGGCCCACCCCCAGTCACTCGGAATATATTTTCCTAATTCAGTTAATATTAATGTACTTCTTACATTGTCTATCTTGCCCAGGAAAATAAGCTCTGAGAGAGCGGGAGATGCTGCCGTCTCGTTTGCAACATTTCTGCATCACCTGGAGTGTTTCCTGGGCCATCTTAGGTACTCAACACGTACTTGCAGGATGAAGGAGACAAACCGCCGTTCAGGGAAGCATCGGTCTTTCTCACCTTGTCCCTGTCTTCACGCCCTCGTTCCAAATAGGTCCACAACTGGAATTCCACTCTTCTGAGGACGAAGAAATATGAATTACCATCTCCCTCCCGACTCCACCCCTCCCTCCACCTCCACCTGTGGTCAGGCAGGAAGCGCAGGTGACTTTTGGACATCCAGTGTGCCTCAGAGGAGAGGCGCTCTCAGGTGGCTCCTCAGAAGACAGGACGCTGTGGCTGGGCGGGAAGTGGGTCCGTTACAGAATGAGGGCAAGGCGGTCTGTCTGTGCGTTTCAACGTGAACCAGACAGGGCTTGTCATCATATGCAAATCAAGTGCCAGTTCTGTGGAGTGGGCCATCCGGATCTCTGCCTTGCTCTAGAGGACCCAGGGCCTCTGTCACTCTCCACTCTGCCCAGAGGGACTGCGAGCCCCAGCATGGGGGCAGGTGCATGCCGGGAATCTGTTCAATATTCAGCTTAGGCAGCGTAGGGGCCTCATTAGTTTTAATGAATTAGCAGTTTGGAAATGGAGGGGCTGATGTTACCGCTAGCGAGTGGGGATCAGCTGCCTTCGTTTATGCGCGAGTGAAGAGTGATCTTCTTTCATTTTTTTGCATCCTCCCAGGTGTGGAAGTCTGAAACATCTCTAAATGCCAGAATCAAAGGCCTCTGCTTTTTCTTCCCTAACCCAATCTCTGAGCTGTTTATAGACCAAAATCACAGCAATTTTTAAGTCAATGCAAGATGGAATCATCCCAGGTGAAAATGCTGATGTCTGGTGTAGAACACAGATGCTAGTGACCCCAGCACCTGGCGCAGCTCTGTCTGTCCTCCTGCCGCCCCAAATCCCGGCCCTGTAAACCAGACAGCTGCCACTGGGGTGGGAGCGGCTTGACTGCCCTTGTCAGGAACGTGGACAGAAAATTCTTCTGTGGCCAAAACTGCCTGAGGGGGAGGAAATCAATAATTGGTGAAAGTAAAGGCTTCTTTATCTGTGAACTCATGTCCCTTTCAAAATAGGTGGTTCCACTGCAGGTGGGAAGTTGTCACTGCATTGTGAAAGCAGTTTTTGCTAAAGAAAAAAAGAGGAGAGTGACAGGAACAGAGTTGGTTAGAGAGGCGGCTAGGCAGACACAGGCCCGAAATGGAGAGAAAGGAACAAAGAGGCCTAAAATACGCACAGACAGGCAGCCTGTGGCTTTGAGAGACATTCATCAAGACAGCCCTGCATTTCCACGGGGGAAATGTCCTGAGGATCCAATGATTATGCCTGAGGGGACTGTTCGTCCCTGTTTTCTGGAGAACCGCTGCAATTTTGTGATGGAAACAGAACCGGGGTAGAATCTAATTGCTGAGGCTGAATGAAAATGTGGCCTGACGGCTGTGAATCATCAGAGCCTCCGCAAAGAGGAGACGGTGAGACCCAAAGCACTGACCACGGAGGATCTTGCTCCTCCGGCTTTGAAGGATAAGGATGAGGCCCCACAGAGTGTACTTTTGGACTTCTTTAAGGATGTCGCTATGGGTGGACTGCCTGGTCACGCTGCCTCACTGAAATCCCAGCTCTGCAACCCAGTAGCTGGATGAGCTTGGACAAGTGACTTCACTCTTCCAAAACTGATTTTCTCATCTGTAAAATGGGGATAATAACAGTAACTACCATACAGGCTCTTGTGAAGATTAAATGAAATAACGCAGTACTTACAACACTGCTGGGAACATATTAGCTTTATTATTATTACCAGTGTTGTCTCTGTTGTTGTTATTATTATTGTTGCTATCCCTTGCCTAATTTGGGGATTCATGGGGAGCAGGGTTTTACTTGTGGGACTCTGCCTGTCAGCATTGATCCCTTCTGGGCTGTGTAGTGTGGTATTGCCAACGGCCCCAATCCCCAGCCACTGGAGTGAGGGGGCGGCACCCCGTTCTTGACAGCTGGGGAAGAACCTCTTAACGTTTCTCTTTTAGAACATCATTATGTGGTGGTGAATTGGGAATGCGATAAGAGGGGTTTGGATAAGAAGCAAATTGGTAAGTGAACTGGAAATCAGGTTGTCTAAATCTTAACAACGTTAAAATTAAACCTAACATAAGTTCTAGATTCGAAAGGCAAGAGATTAACAGCCCTCGAGAAAACAATTAGGAGCCAGGCACCATGCTAGGCTATTTCACATATATTTCTGGATGTAATGCGCACGTTCAAACTTCCAGGTAGTTATCTTTTGTAGATGAATTAACTGAGGCTCAGAAGGGTCAAGCTGCTTGCCCTGGGTCACAAAGCATAGTGAAATGCATGTGGTATATGAATGCGCCTAATATATGATTAAAATCAGATAATGTATGCTGAATATGGTCATGTGGTTATAGAACCCAGGACGTGAGTGTGGATTATGTTTTTGAACTTCCTTAAGGACATCTCTGCAAATTCAAAGAGAGTTTCAGCACAGTCTCTTTGCCTCAAACACAGCAATAACAAATAAAAAAAGAGGAAGCCAACAAGAAATCAAGTGGGCTCAAAAATAAGATAAACATTTCTGTAGAGCAGAACGAGAAGAAAACACAAGCAGGTTGCTGATTCTGGGGCTGGAAACAGACTGATGAGATGGGGACAGAGCAGGCTCACTGTTTGAAGGATGGAGCTGATTTGAGTGAATGTCTCTCTTTATGTAAGGAGGCTGAAAAGCAATCATTGGCTAGTTGCCTGGGGGCTGATTGCAGTGGTTCTTAAGCTCCAGTGTGCTTCAAAATCACCAGGAGGACTTGTTAAAACACAGATTTCTGGGCCTGAGCCCCAGAGTATCTGATTCAGTAGGTCCAAGGTAAAGATTTTCATTTCTAACTGGTTTCCAGGGAGCTGATGCTACTGTTCTAGGAGCACACTTTAAGAAGCACTGTTTAATAGGAAGCTGTGGACTCAGGGAGTTGGAAGAAAATGGGCATAGCTTTGTAAGCAGTACAGTGTCAAGCCACCCACTGACTTTATGCCTGGATCCGCAATATCCATAATAGCACTACTAATATTATCATTCAACCCTGGTTCTGTACTTGAGTCCTAGAAGATCAAGTGGAGGCAAACAAGGCAAACACTGAATTACTAGATAGGGAAGAAGAGAAGAATAACATGAAACAAAACAACTTCCCATTAAAAATGATCCCTGTAAACCAAAATACTAAAACATATGAAGAAATCTAATAATAAGAAAAATAACCAACAAAATAAGCAATCAGGACATGAATGAACTCCAAATGATGAAACTAATTATATGGATCTGTCTAACAAAGTTTTAAAAATAAGTATGTTTAGAATCCCTCACAGATCAAAGAAGTAACATTAAATGAAAAAAAGTTATGAAATATAACAGGCAGAAATAAAAAAAGAAGGGAGAGCTATGGAAAATAACATGTTAGGAATCTTATAAATGAAGAATGGAGACAATGGCAGAGAAGTAGTATTTGAAGAAAAAAATAGCTGAGATTATTTTCCAGAATTAAAGAAAGACATGAATCCTCTAGTTGAAAATACATATTCAATACGGAGCGAAATAAAGATAAATACACACTTAAGAGCTGAAGTTAAAATACAGAACATGAAAGATATGGACAAATATTAAAGCTATCAGAAAATAAGACCCTGGTATACAAAGACAGCAGTTATCCCATTAGCGATAACAGAGGAAAGAAAACAATGGAGAAATACCTTCAAAGCACTAAGGAAAATTGACCATCAAATTAAAATTTTATGTCCAGCTAGACTAGCATTCTCTAAACAAAAACTAAGGGAATGTACCAACCATATACAGAAATTATTAAAGAGAAAAGGAGAAGAATGCAGAGAGAAGATCTGGAATACTAGAAATGATGGTGAGCACAGAAATGAATAATATAGCATAAATTTAATTAACCATTAGTTATTTTAAAACAAAAAAGAAAAATCCTGCTTCTTGGATATAGTGGCACACGCCTAATAGTCCTAGCTATTTGGGAGCCCGAGGCAGGAGGATCACTTCAGCCCAGGAATTTGAGGTTGCAGTGAGCTATGATGATGCCAGTGTACTCCAGCCTGGGTGACAGAGTGAAACCCAGTCTCAAAGGAAAAAAAAAAAAGGAAAAAAGTGCTGTTTTTATTTAAAAATGGGCAAAATTAAACCTCTAGACCAAAGGTCTGCAACCTTTTTCTGTAGAGGGCCAAATACTATATATATTAGGCTTTGCAGGTCATGTAGTTTCTGTCACAACTACTCAAGTCTGCCACTGTAGAGTAAATGTAGCCATTGGCAATACATAAATGAGTGGACATGGCTGTGTTTCAATAAAACTTTATTTACAAAAAGAGGCGGCCAGCCAGATTTGCCTTGGGGATGGTACTTTGTCCACCCCTGCTCTAGATGACAATAACAAGATACAGGGAGGCGTGCTGTTCAGTAAGTTGTTAAACATTTTATTGTCTTTGACATGTTTAGGAAGAGAGTAGAAATATTAAATAACTTAGATATGTTTACAAATGTATAATTAAACATGCCTGTTAACAAAATTAAGAGTAATGGGATAGTTCCCAAGTTACCAAAAGGGAGAAAAGGAATACAAATAGATGCTGGTGAAAGTAAAAAATATGAGGCCATATAAACGATTGTTTTCTGTGTTCTACCTGCCCCAGGTGATCTGAGTTGGTAAAGAATATGGAAAGAAGATTGACCCTTTGGAACCCACCTGTGCCTTACCAAGGGCCTATTTAGACTGAATGAACTAAGCAAGCATTATTTGGTGAATGGATCTCTTGGGGTGTTTTGTTTTGCTTTGATTTTTTTAGATGAGAGGCATTGTAGCTAATATGCAGTAAGGAACAGAATCTTGTAGGAACCAGGAACTCAGATAGTTGATCAGTCATTCAACACTGATTAGGTGCCCATATAACATGATACAAGGCATTATGTTAAATACTGAGGATACAAAAATAAAAACTATGGTCCTTTCCCTCAAGAAGCTTATAGTGTAAAGGGCTTAAGGGAGTTAATTGTTGCAAATACTCAGGATATGATTGACCAAGCAAGAAAAGCTCTTGCTGACACAGGGGCCCTTGCTCTGAGAACAAAATTGAATAGCTGCTGGAGAGGCCACCCTCACTAGAATCCTTCTCCACTCCCAGTGCCCAACACTGCTCCCAGGGAGAATCTTTCCTTATTCTCATTTTCTCTGATTTTTCTTCCTCTCTCCGGAAGGAAGATGCCTACCATGGCTTGGCTGTGGAGCTGAGATACACAGAGCCAGAGAAAGGCCTAAGATTTTAATGCATCAGGGGGGACCAGGAGAAAAATGAAAATACTGATAATGCTACATCCTTTGCAGCTCACAGAGTTACTAGGATCTTGAACGTGCAGTTCCATCTGCCTGGAATGCCTCTCCTTGCCTTTTTTCCTAGTTAAACTCTACTCATCCTTGATGTCTCAGTTGAGATATTACCTTCCGGAGAAACCTTCCCTAACCCTCTACTCCCCAAACTAGGTTAGGTGCCTGTCCAGCTTGCCCCTATCACATTTCTTGTATTCTGGTCTGTCTCATCTCTTGGACCAGATGGTGAACTCCTCAATGTGTTGCCTATCACTCCCCTTTCTCCTTTTCCCTTGTACAGAACCACGTGTGGTTCCCAGAATGAACCAACTTTAGGATTTTTGAACACTAAAAACCCTCCCACCCCTGCCCACCACCCCAGATATAGGACAATTCCTATTTCCCTTCTAGGACTCAACCGGAACACCATGACCTACATGAAAGTCCCACTATCATGACCACCTGCTGACCGCACAGACTAAGCCTAGGTTGGATGCCATCCTTCAATGTTCTCAGAGCACCCAGTACTTCCCTGTTTTGGTACTACCTAATACATTTTATTAAGGGTGACCCATTTCCTTGCCTGTCCCTCACATTTAACTTCCTGAGGGCAGGATTTTTTTGTTCACTATTGCATTCGCAGTACCCGGAATAGTTGGTGCTGATAAAACATCGAATAAATGAGTGACACAAGAGAAGAATGAAGTCATTACTAGTGGGGGAAAAAAAGAAATAATTTTTGCTTTTCAGAAGTTGAATTGGTTTAGAGATTTAAAATTCAGGTAAAGGAAATAAAAAACCCCCCACACAATTAGACATTAATTGTATACATGTTATAGCAGGTGGGCAGACAGAGTTGATGTGAGCTAGACTTGAGTAGTCATTGGAGGCTTTGTGGAGAAGGAGGGTTCTGAAGGAAGGGCAGGATTTAGAGGGAGAAGGTGGAATTAATAGGTTGGAGCTATTATCTGGAGGTGCTAGAGAAGGCAGAGCTGGGACAAGACATACTCAGTCCTCCAGAATTAGCCTGGAAATACTCACTCCTCGGTAGGCATCCTGAATATAAGCTTTCCTGGTCATTAAATATCATTCCTGACAAATCTGCATATATTTTTGCATTTGCTTTTATGTCTGATTCACTTTCGTGTGAGATAATCGTGGAAACTTTTGGGTAACAAGGAAGACTAATGATATAGATGGTTTGTGTGGTAAGAACACTTGGAAGCCTCCGTGCCTGTACCCGGGACACAGAGAGGCTTCTAGAGAGGGCTGGCGTGGGGCTCGGAGTCTTCAGCACAGCCCACAACGCTGTGGGTTGTACTCACTGGCTTATTTTTGGCTGCCTCTCTGCCTGCCACGGGTATTTCTTTATTATTAGCTGATTCATCCACTTCATAGGATGCGTCTTCTGATATTTTAGGCAGCCAGTCAAAGGAAAGACTATTATTATATGGGCTGGTCCTACAAGGCAGTTCCAGAGGACGAAAAGCCCCTCCCAGGTCCCTGATTCTTTCCTGGGAAGGTTTACTGGTTAAGTATAGATGTAACCAGAAAAGGGCCCTGGGGACCCCTCTGGGAAGAGACTGAGCACTAGATTGTAAGCCCTTGTGCCCGACCGTAAAGCTGAGGAGAGCATCTCATTCACTTTGCTGTCCCCATGGTTCCTAAACAGGACCAATGCTGACACCTTGAAGGTTCTCGATAGCATTGAATGAATTGAACTGGCAGGTTGGGGGCGGGGGGCTAAAGCTGCTGACTCAGTCATTTTCAGCTTTGTGCTGGGAGTGGCTACCACGGCTGACCTGCGTTGTCTGAAGGGCAGAAAACCTGACTCCCCTTGTCCCCACAACCCTTTCCCCCAAATGGCCTAGAATCACCACCAGTAGAGCTTCTGGGGTAGGGGGAAGGAAGTGAGTCAAATGTCTATGGAAAGTGTTAAATTCTTCTTATCTGTAAATGGACCTCTTTGCACTTTTTCTGTCCGTACTTCTAATCTCGTGTAGAAATTTTGATTAATCTCTCCTAAGCACTACATCTTATTTGCTTGTTCCAATTGATGTTTCTCCAGCCTTTGATGCTATTACTAACACCAGTCTCATTTCAAGGGAGTCCCTCTCTGGCTTAGCAGATGCTTCTACTCATTTCCTGACGCCCCTCCCCCCATCCATTATTGGCATTATTGCCAATCCCACGTCTCTCCAAGCTCACACACCTACCCCAAAGTAGGAGTGACTTCACCCCCTCTACACTAAGAAGGCTGAAGCCACCACATCTAGGCTCTTCTCTTCCATTTTTATACATTCCCATCTCTATTTTCATACTCTCATTTTGTCTAAAAAGAACTGCTCTTCCAACTTTCAAGGCTAAAGATCCTTAGCAGTACTCACGATTCCTTCTCTTGTCTCCTCTGAGCTCAGTTCGTCAATTGTCACCCTCCCCACAATATAGGGCATGAAGCTCTCTACTTTTTCCTTCCTACACGTCTGCCAAGATGTTCAAGTTGTGCCGACTGGAAAGCAAAGCAAAACAAGAAGTCAGGCAAGCAAGCAAAGGACCTCTGCTTGGCCCTACTTCCCTTTTTGTCTTTTGTTCTGTGTTCCTCATGCTTTTCTACCTGGAATTACCAGCCTTTACATTCTCATCACCGGAAAACTTTTTCCCTCTTGTAATCTGATTTTGGTTTCCACACTCTGGAGAAAGTGCTCTCAGCAAAGCCACTGGGACGTTTACATTTACCATTTCTAACTAGGCACTTTCCACTTGGCTTCCTCTTGGACACTTGGATGTCACAGCCATTCACGCCAATGCGGGCGATTGTGGTGTTCTCTCCTTGACTCTAAAGACCTCCACTATCTCCTTAACCCCCTGAAGTCTGCCCCTGCTTCACTAATTCATAGACACTCAAGTTGATGTGGTTACCAATGATTTGCTAATCGCCAGATCCAAAGAATAAACCTTAGTTCTTACCTCACTGGATCTTTCTACTGCACTTGACCTATTCTCTGCTGCCCTTCTCTTCTTCACCCTTCTTTGCCCCTTGTAGCCTTTTATTCTCTAGTTGTTCTGCATTTGTCTCCTTTTGCTCCTTTCCCCAACCTCTGCTTGAAAGGCTCGCCCTTGTCAAAAGGGGTAGGGATACTGCAGCCTTCTGATTTCAAGATTGTTCTTTTTTTAAGCACCAAAGGAGGCAAGAAAAGCTTCCGTTTTCTCTGCTGCACCCCTTTTAATGAAAGGATTTGTTCTGTAAAATTTGGAAAAGTCTGCACTTAAGGACCTACCTGCTCAAGCTCTAACAGGTAACTCCCACATCGGCATCCTCCAGCCCAGCCTCTAGAACTTCCTTCTAGACATCTTCTCCCAGCAGTTTCACAGGCTCCTTGACACACCAAGTAAGGACTCCACATTTTCTCCCCCAAACATGCCCCTCCTTAGTGACTGGCCCCCTCATCCGTGCAGGCCCCCAGTTGGAACCTTCTGCATCCTAGCTGTCCCCTCCTTTCCCTCGCCTCTATTTGCCATCAATTGCTAGTCCTGCCAATTTAACCTAGTAAGTGTTTCTCAAAATCCTTCCTTTCGTTCCTCCCCAGAACCTGTGCCCCAGTTCAGACCTCATCGTTTCTCGCCTGGATTCCCAGTGGGTCTCCCTGCCCCCAGGCCTTTCCTCCTCAAATTAATCCTCCTCAGAGCAGGAAGATCTATTTTTAAAACATGAATCTAACCCTGTTATTCTCCTGCTTTAATCACTCAGATAATGTCTAAGCTGATTAACGTGGCGGGAATGGCCCTTTCATGACCCGGCCCTGCCAACTCCTTGACACTCACCCCCAACCCGAGCCTCCTCAAAACTTCATTCTCTGACCTGAAATGTTCTCAGCAGGTATACAGGATAAATGGTCAGGGTGATGGATGCCCTAAATACCCTAACTTGATCATTACATATTCTATATATGTAACAAAATAACACATGGACCTCATAAATGTGTACAAATAGTATGTAATTATAAAAAAACAAAAACATCCCTTCATTCTCAGAGACATTGAACTGCTTGTGGCCACCCCTCCCCCAGTTGACACCTGCCCTCTGCCACTGCTTGCTTCTATGCCTTTGCTCACACTGTTCCTCCTACCTGGTACACGAAGTCCTACCCCACCATTGGTGGCTGGGTGAGTCCTGCCAGGGTAAATATGCTTAGGGCTTCCTTAATACCTGGTGCATATCTCCATGACTGCACTTCTACAGTGTTTGATGGGTCTCCTTTATTTTTCCATTTCCCAACTATATGTTGAACTTCCCTCTAAAAGGAAACTTAGGATTCCCAGGTTGGTTTTGTCCAGCCCAGAACTCTATCTACTGGTAAGAGATACCTTAAGGGACATATTGTTAGAAGTCATAGTTATCCTCCCTGATACCTATCTTTCTTTCCTTTTATCTTGAGAAATAAAAATAAAAAACTAAGCTCCCCAATTGACTAAACACCCCTTCTTGGCCAAGGAGACCTTAGAGAAACCTTAAAAACTGAGTTCTCAGCCATGACTGGATGGAAGGTTGGACACGCCCTATTATACCCTCTCCCTCACTAGCCACCATTAGGCTTTCTTTCCTAAGAGTTAAACAGAAATCAGCCTTTGAAAGACTTGCCAGGCTACCCTCTGTTTTTGCACTTTAGACACAGCAACTGACCAGCATTCCGTCCTGATAAGAGACTACCAACCATGGAGTGGTTTGGCCAGTCTATGGAGGCTGCCTGTTGACTTTTTCACCTTTTCGCATATAGTGCCTAATTGTAGCACATTAAATATTAAGTCTCCACCCCAAGGTGAATGTAGAACACAGGGAACATGCATGTTTGCTTATTATGCATGCACATGCCCCCTCATGGATATTCACAGGTCCTCCTATAGCCTGTTGAAGAAGTATACTTAGCCAACTATTCAGTATAAATTCCTGTCTCATCCTTCTCTCCCTTGAATTGCTTGCTCCCGGTCTCTGCCAGAGGCTACAGTCTGTCAGCTTGGCCAGACTACAGGCTGCAACCATTTATAATAAATAAAGCTCTCCTTTCCAAATTTATGAACCTTATGATTCTTCAGTTGACATTCCCTTCTCAATAAAAATTTATTATATGCTTATATGTGCTTTGCTGGACATTGGCAATCAATGATAAAGATGATGGACAGGCTCTTTCACCTTGTGGTGTTTACAGATATGTGGGTCCCCTTGGTAGTCCTAGTCTATAACTACTCTGCAATTCATCAGTTATCCAAATACATTCATATTTTATGCCTCTATCATCTTCTGAGATGGCAAATTCCATAAATTATTGCCCCTTATATGAAGTAGGGAGGAGTCTAGCATAGATGTTAAGAACCTTAGATTTAGAAATATTATAGTTCAAACTTGGCTCTCCCACACACTAGATATTTGACTTTGGTCTAATCACTTCACTTCATAGAACCTCAGTTTCCTTCTGAGCAAAAGGAAGAGAATAAGAATACCTAACTCCTAAAATGTATTACATGGGGTAATATTTATGAGCACCACTCAGCCCAGTGCTGGCACATGGTAAGTTCTAAATAGAAGATAACTATGCTATCACTCAAATGTCAAAGGTTATGGTATGGGAAAAATCACAGGAATTAAGACCATAGGAAAACCACTGAAACTCCCATGCCTTTTGTTTCTTGGTATGTAGAGTAAGGAGGTGGTAGATATCACAGTCATTGCCTCCTCACTCATCACCCTTCTTAGAGAACCAACAAACCCACAACTCTTTGGAGCAGCCCTCCATGCCCCCAGACTCTGCTCACCCCAATCACAACTGATGGGAACCGAGGTGGCCCATTCACTCCAGTGGAGCTCATCAGAATCTCTTCCCAGGAATTTGGGATTTGGATACTGAGACACTCAAATGATGGGGGAAACATGAGGAGAAAGGCAAGTCATTATGTTAGAAACTGGAAAGCCAAAGTCAGAAAACCTAACTCTAGATTATGGGAAATCCATGGAGTATATGTAGGGAGAGTAGAGTCAGAGTAAGAGGAGAACAGAACAGAGAGGGGCAGAGAGATCATTCTGCCCTGAGGAAGGTAAAGAGATTTTAATACCTGAAATCCCAGTCTTGGGTCCTTTGACTTCTGGCAAAGCCTTGTTCCCTGTCTTTGAATGTCATGAAATGACTGTTGTGTCTTCATATTAAGCTCCTTTCCTTAAACCATCTTGAGTGGATCTCTGTCCCCAGCACTTAGATGATGCCTAAACTCTAAGGTTGCTTCATACCTCTGAAAACCACACACCATGCTCCTGTGCTCTCCTTTCAGTCTCCTGTCTCAGGATTTGGTAAAGAAATGTTGTGCTAACATTGTTTAGGGTTTTTTTTTTTTTTTTTTTGACTATAAGGATTTCGGTCATATCTTTTTTTTATTTCAGCATATTATGGGGGTACAAATGTTTAGGTTATGTGTGTTGCTTTCCCCCCCTTCCTCCATATCTATTTTATACCTACAGACTGAAGAATTTTGAAATTTTTAAGTTTTTCCTCAAGTGTCAGTTTCTTCCTCCTCCCTCTGGGCCTCTTTTCAGTAGATCTTCTCCCATTCCTGTGTGTGTGCGTGTCCCTAAAAAGAAAAAAAAAATCAGAATTTTCACACAATTTTAAGTTTAAAGGAAGTTAAATTGAAGGGAACACTTGTGCTTTGTATAGTTTCAGGTACCCACTGTTTTGCTCACCTTTTGGGCTATAACAAGCAGAGAGTGAACTCAGAAAACTTTTCCTTACAGTCTATTTGCTGAAGCTGATCACATGGCTCCAACTCATCTTCAAGAGCGGCTGGGAAATGTAAGAAATCATGTGGCTATTCTGTTAGCACTATCTCTACAGCAACTAGAAAGAGCAAGGTGGGTTCCCAGTCCTATGAGTAGTAGAGTTCTGGGAGCTAATAAATGCAAAGACTCTCAACCGTGAACTCCTTGAAAACTGAGACACTGCTAGCACTTGCATGGCATCTAACACACAGCAGGTGCTTAATAAGCCATTGCTGGATTGTGTTGACCCAGAGCTGGGACCCAGGATGGCCACTGGATCCCAGGAAGAGGGCTGCCTTGATGCGGAGGCCCAGGAGGTTTGGCTACAGCTCCTTGGAGCTCCTCAGATTACAGAGGAAATTGACTCCAAAGCCAGGACTGGGCTTGCATTTCAGAGCTCAGTTACCAGGAAAGGGGAACGGAAGAAGCCGTTGGGTTTTGGCCATCCACACAGTTTCCTAAGGTCTAATCTCCTCAGCTTGTTACTTTACTTCTGGAAATAATTTAATGTCAACTGCAAACATGGGGATTTTATTGGAAATGCCCTTATCAAGATCATGGGTAAAGACCTAGCACTGATCCTTTATGCTTATCTCCCTGGAGAAGTGGCCATCTATTTATCCTTATCCTTTATTTTCTGTTTCCAAACCCATTCCTTGCTCCTAACAAAACCACTTTCCTCATGTGCTCGTCATGCCCTGATTTCTTATAGTCTTTGAAATGGAATCTTGCCAAAGGCTTATTGAAAGTCTGAGTAGATTACATCCACCAGTTCCCTTATCTACATGTCTATTTATTCCCTGCTAGAACACCCATAAATAAACATTGGCTCTGTCCCAGGGTTTCATCCTTGGGGCTCTGTTCCTGTCTCTTCATTCTCCCATTTAGGGATCACATCCACTGGTAAAGTTGTAGCTGCCTCCTCCTCAGGGGTGATCTCTACAGCCCTGTGCCCTCTTTCCAAAGCTCCAATTCTGCATCTGCAATTGATGGCTCGGTCCCTATGTGTCTAAAACTGAGTATAACACCTCCCCTCCAAAACTCACTCCTCCTCTTGGTTCTCCTATTTCTGTCTATTGTATCATCAACTTTCTAGTCACTCCGGCTTAACACAGTGACTCAGCTCTGATTCCTCACTCTCCTTCCCCACACTCCCATCCCATAGCCAATTAGTCATCAAGTCGTGTGCTTCCTTCATCATGCCTCTCAGATATCTTTTCTTTCCCTTTTGTACTGTCACTACTCAAATTTAGGTCCCTGTGGCTTTATTCTTGGAGTATTGCAGGAGCCATCTTGATATTCTTTCTCTTCTACCAACTCATCTTACATTCATTCATATTAAACCACTGGGTTTAGAGACATCCAGATCTGTATTCAAATTTTAGCACTGTCATTTATAAGCTGTGTGACCTTGGGCAAGTTATTTTACCTCTCTGAATCCCATTTTCTGTCTAAAACACAATGAATAATAATTAAGAAATCAGTAAGTGTTAGCTATTATTACTATGTTCTAGGCATTGTCTAAGATGTGGTAGACATTATCCCATTTACTCTACCACAATAACCTTATGAGGTAAATTATATTTAATTTACAAATAAGAAAGCTCAGAAAACTTAAATAATTTGTCCCAGGTCACATAGCTATAAACATCAGAGCTGGTGTTAAAACCTAGACAGTTTAATCACACAATCTTTTTTAAACCACTCTGCTATCCTGCCTCTTAATACTAGTTATTACTCAATAAATGTTAATTATATTAATAATCAACATCCTAAAATGAAGATTTGATCCTTTTACTAAAAAGTCTTCAATGATCATACTTTATAGAATGAAGTCTATTAAATTAAAAACTGTATTATGACATTGACTACCTAAAAAATTTCAGTTCTTTCCCATTATGATTATGGTTTTAAAAAACCTATAGCATGCTGATGCTTACAGTTATGATAGATTATTATGTGTTAGACTAACACTCCCAGTGAGAAGTATAAAAGCTGGATAAAATTACAAAATGGCTACCTGGATGTATAAGAGAGCATCCAAGACAGCCAGGAAATTAAGGGTTAAACCCCTAAAGAGATAAATTTGTAGTCTTAAATGCATGTATTAGAAAAGAAAGGCTGAATGTTAATTATCTAAGTATCCCTTTCAAAAACCTCAAAAAAGAACAGTCATTAATTCCAAAGAAAGTTAAAGGAAGAAAATAATAAAGAATAGAAATCAATAAATAGAAAATGAATGTACAATAAGAAATAAATAAAACCAAACTTTGATTCTTTGAAAAGTCTAATAAAATTTAAAAGCTAGCCAGGCTGATCAGGAAAGTAGGAGAGAAATAAATAATCTATATCAAGAATAAAAAAGGAGTAATCACTACAAACCCAACAGATATCACACAGATAACAAGATGATGTTATGAATAACTTTAATAAATTTGAAAATTTAGATGAAATGAACAAATTCCTAGGAAAAAAGCATAATTTACCAAGACTGACATAAAAAGAAATAGAAAATATATGAACTGTTCCATACTGTTAAGGAAATTAATCCTTATTTTAAACCTTCAGCAAAGAAAACTCTGGGCCTAAATGACTTCACTGGTAAATTCTTCCAAAATGTTAGAAAAAAAATAAACTGCCAATCTTAAATAAGCTCTTTTGGGAAATAAAAAAGGAAGAGATATTTCTCAACTCATTTTATGAGGCCAGCATAAGTTTGATGTCAGATTTGACAAGGCTACTACAAGAAAGGAAAATTACAGGCTAATATCTCTCATGAAAATAGATGCAACTCTCATAAAGAAAATAGGAAAAAACTCAAATCAGCAATATATATATAAAAAAATCATGACCACACAAGCTTTATGTTGGGAATTCAAGGATGGTGTAACATTAGAAAATCAAACAACATAGTTCATCAAATTCATATAAGAAAGGAGAAATATCAATAATCATCTAAATATATATTGAAAAAAATTTGACAAATTTCACAACTGTTCATGATTTAAAAAAAAAAAAAACTCTTAGAAAATTAGGAATGGAAGGGAACTTTCTTTCCTGATGAAGGTTATCTTCCAAAATTCTACTGAATGGTGAAATGTTGAAAGCTTCCTGCTAAGAGTAGTAATGAGACAAGAATGTCTGCTATCAGTTCTATTCAGCATTGTACTAGATATATTAGCAAGTGCAATAAGGCCAGGAAACAAATAAAAAGGATATGGATTGAAAAGAAAGAAAACTGTCATTATTTGCAAATGACATGATTGTGATATATAATATTCAAAAGTATATGCAAATAAGTTATCAGAATCAATAAGTAATTTTATCAAGATTTTAGCATTTCTATATACTAAGAGAGGTTAGGAATTCAATGATTCCTTAAAATTTAAGAAATATGCCATTACAATAGTATTAAAATTCTCAAATAACTAGAAATAAATGGAATAAAATGAATCTAAGGAAAAGTATAAAAAATTACAGAGAGAGGAGAAAGAAAACTAAGTAAATGGGGGCTAGGCACAGTGGCTTATGCCTGTAATCCCAGCACTTTGGGATGCTGAGGCAAGAGGATTGCTTGAGGCCAGAAGTTCAAGACCAGCCTGGGCAACATAGCAAGACTCCATCACCACAAAAAATAATAGTAATAAAAAAAATTAGCCAGGTATGGTGGCATGCCCCTGTAGTCCCAATTACTTGAGAGGCTGAGACAGGAGGATTATTTGAGCCCAGGAGTTCGAGGCTGCAGTGAGCTATGATTGTGCCACTGCACTCCAGTCTGAGCAACAGAGCAAGACCTTGTCTCTAAAACATAAAAAAGAAAAAAAAAAAAGAAAGGAAGAAAGAGTACTAAGTAAATGGAAGAATATGTCATGTTCTTGTACTGGAAATCTCAATTTTATATGTTTCTTATTTTTCCTTAATTAAAAGCCATAGAAGTTTAATGTACTTCCAATTGTAATGATACTAACATTTTGTATGTTAAAATTGACAGGCTTATCATTAAATTTACATGGAAATGCAAAGAGTCAAGCATAGCTAAGACAATTTTAAAGCAAATCAGAGCTGAAGAAGAAGAAAAAGTTTGGATATCAAGACTTCTAAAAGTAAAGTAATTAAGGGAATATGTTAATGGTGCCAGAATAACCAAGTAGAATGTGGAGTCCAGGAACAGACCTCCACATACATTGCCGCCTGTTTTATGGCAAAAGCACACTGTTATGCAGAAGGTAAACATGATCTTTTCAATAAAGAATGTTAGGTCGATTGGATATGTATATGGTAAAATGAATCCCGACTTCCATATCACAGTGAAGGCAAAAACCAATCTAAGAGGGATAATAGACTTCATGGGAAATGTCAAAAAAAATAAAAATAAAAAAAACAAAGATTTTAGAGGGTAACATAGAAGACTGTCTTCATGATCCTGAGACATACAAAAGGAACTAACCATAAAGGAAAATAATAATATATTATTAACATAAAGTACTTCTCCATACACATATACTCGCATACAAAAAATATCTTTTTACAGAATACTTAAAGAACATCAACAACAAGAAAGAATGAAAGAATGAGAGAGAGGAAGGAAGGAAGGAAGGAAGGAGAAAAGGAAGGAAGGAAGGAAGGAAGGAAGGAAGGAAGGAAGGAAAAGGAAAAGGGGGGAGGAAGAAAAAGAGGGAGAAAGGGAGGGACAGGAAGGGAAGGGAAGGAATAGAAAGGAAGAAAGGAAACAAAAGAATCAAGGAAGGAAAAAAGAGACAGACACTCCTCTTCTCCAATGGGCAAAAGCTTGAACATGCACTTCACGGAAGAGAATATCCAAATGGCCAAGAAATATATGAAAATTGGTTGAGGGATACACAAATTAAAACCATGATAAAATATCACTACACGTACAAGATTAACTAAAATATTTTTTAAAATGGACATCAAGGGTCGGCTTGGCATAGATAAGAAGTAATCTCATGTATTCATATAAGAACATAAATTGGTACAACCATTTCGGGAAACTTTTTGGCAGAATCTACATATATGCATACCTATGACCCAGCAATTCCAATTCTAGGTGTGTAATCACAAAATAAAATAAAATAAAATAGTGCATATGTACAAAATAAGAATGTTCCTAGCAACTATCTCTTTCCAAAATATTTTCCTCACTCCAAACAGAAACTCTGTACCCATTAAGCAACAACTCCCCTTCCTTCCCTTCCCAGCATCCCTAATCTATTTTCTGCCAAGGATAAGAACTACTTATTGTCTCTATGAAAAATGTCTATTCTAGATATTTCTTATAAGTGGAATAATAATATATTTGTCCTTTTGTGTCTGGCTTCCCTAGACCCTCCTGGGTCAAGAAAGAGACCCAGAGTCATCATTCTCCTCTTCTTCTCTGTTCCAGCTGCACTGTTTTTTATTTTGTTCCTCACATCCTTCTTGTCCCTTCCTGCCTCAGGACCTTAGCACATATCATTGCTGCTGCATAGAACACTTTTTGTCTAATGCTTCCTCTTCCTTCAATCAGTTCAATTCTCGCATCTTCAAGAAAGCCTGTTCTTGCCCACATCTGTTAAACACTTTTATCTCATCGTTACACTTATCGCAGTTCCGATTCAGAAATATCTGATTAATTTCTGTGTCTCCCTGCAGACTAGAAGCTCCACAAGGGCAGGGACTGTGTTCACCAGTCAGATCTGATGGCAAGCTCTGTGTCTGGGAAAACGTGGGTGCTCAGTACATATGGAATGAATGAATGGGTGGGTGAGTGAATACAAGGCTCTCCAAAAGCAGTCTATAGTCACATATCCGATATCCTGACACAAACCCTCCTTCCCGTCTGTCCCTCTAACTCGTTACTCTGTGGGGGCTGCCCACCTGTACCCCAATACACACACACACACGCACATGGGCTCGCTGAAGGCTAGGTCACTGTGCCCCTCCTTTCAGCTTCCCTCAGCTCTTATTTTCTGCAGTGCTCATTGGCGTGGGCTGGTGTCACAATGCTGTGGCGGAATCACACAAAGTTGCCCGCACGCCAGTCAGGATGCGCAGAAACGGGGTGGGGGAGGGGCGAGCTGATTGTGGTCTCTGAGATTTGCTGCTTGACTTATTAGTTATTAAGTATGAAATGTCTGATTTCTTGAAAGTATTAAGTTTGGCGGTTGATACCTCTGACATTTCACTTTGGCACTTCTTGTTTCATTTTTATTGTGAAGGTACAGCTGTACCCATCTATCCAGCAGTCTCGAAGATGCTTGCCTTTCTTTTTTTTTTTTTCCTTTTCTTTTTTTTTATTTCAGCATATTATGGGGGTACAAATACAAAGCTTGCCTTTCTTGGCTGTCACGACATAAAGGGAAACCATTTCTACACCAAATTGTTAAGTGTGATGAAAAATGGATTCTTTTTGATAATCACAAGCTTAAGATGAAGTGCCGAAACATGGTCCAAAACTGAATATTCATCAAAAAAATAGCTAATGGTGTCTGGTGGTATTATCCACTACAGCTTCATGAAACCTGGTCAACTTCTTACAGCAGATGTCTATTGCAACCAGTTGGATGAAATGATGAGGATGCTTGTGATTAAGCAGCCACGACTGGTCAACAGAGACAGGTCGATCCTCTTGCAAGACAACCCTTGGCCACATATTGCACAAACAATGCTGCTCAAACTACAGAGGCTGGACTTGGAAACTTTCTGTCATCCACCGTATTCACCAGACCTTACACCAACTGACTACCACTTCTTCCAGGCTGTGGACCACTTACAAGAAAAAATACTCAATTTTCAACAAGTTGTGGAAAACAATTTTTGTAATTTCATTACCACTCTCTCTCCAGGCTTCTTTGCTGTTGGCATAAACAAGCTACTGTTAAGATGGCAAAACTGTGTTGATAATTTAGACACGTACTTTGATTAATTGTACTGCTTCTTGTTTTGAGATATAATAAAGTACACTTTAGATTCGAAATCAGACATTTCATATTTAATGACCTAACGTCTCCTGTGTACTCACAGGCCTGAGTGGTTACTCCTGTTGCTCTGGACCAGGCAGGATGCACAAGGAACCCTCTCAAGTTGCCACTAAGACAGTGTAAGTGAACTTCAAGTCTGGTGTGAGTGACTGGGGTTTCTCTCTGCTCCACTCCACCATCAAGCTCCCATCTCTCCAGGGAATGAGTCTGCTGTTCTGGGTCATGGATTCAGCATTCCACTCAATTTCCCACTCATCACATGGCCCAGTGGACTGGGACCCAGAGCCCAGGATCCTGGCCCTTGGTCCCACTCCCACCTTGCCAGCCAGCCAAAACTGATGGGGTTTTTGAAAGCAGCAACTGGAACGACAGGGATCAGAGGAACTAACCAAGAGGCAATTTATGACTTCTGTGCAAATGGAGGTGATGGTGGGGGTGATACCAGATTCTTACATCTTCCTTAGGCAAGTGGCACCTTCCAGAAGCTGTCTAACCATCAGGTGGGGTGGGCCCCTGTGTTAGTTAGGGTTCTCCAGAGAGACAATCTATAGGATAAATACAGAGAGACAGAGGGTTGAGAGGGGATTTATTAGGGGAGTTGGCTCTTGTGATTATGGAGGCCGTGAAGTCCTGTGATTGGTGGGTGGCAAGGTGGAGAGCCGGGAAGCTGGAAGTGGCCAAGTTCAAGTCCAAAGGCCTCAGAACCGGGGAAGCCGAGGGTGGTACATCTCAGTCTGAAGTCGAAGGTCTGAGAACCCAGGGGCCTGCTGGTTGCTGCTGCAAGTCAGTCCCCAAGTCCAAAGCCTGGAGAACCTGGAGTTCTCACATCCAGGGCAGAAGACAGAGGGTGTCCCAGCTCCAGGAGAGAGAAAGTTCACATTTCTTCTGCATTTTTGTTCTATCCGGTTCCCGGCCAATTGGACGGTGCCCACCCACATTGGGTGAGGGTAAATCTTCCTTGCTTAGTCCACAGATTTGAGTCCCAGTCTCTTCCAGAAACACCCTCACAGACACATCCAGAAATCATGTTTTACCAGCTAGCTGGGTATCCCTTAGTCCAGTCAAGTGAATACCTAAAATTAACCTTCACGGCCTCCTCCCCACCTCATCCAGAATGGCAGATGCATGTGTGGCCACACCATTTTGCTCATCCCTTCTAGAGGTTCTCTGCCACCACAGTTGGAAAGTTCACCCCCATAGTTACACTGAATGCCTCACTTGATGTTTACTCTGGCTCTCCCATTCTGGAGACAGGGAATAGTGTCAACTGCATGTATCCATTCATTCAACAAATATTTCCTGGGTGAATACTCTGTGCCATGCCCAGGGCTGAGCAGGCAGTACCATGGTGGAAATGGCCCCTGACTTCAAGGAGGTTCAGATTCATGGACAATAAACCAGCAAAGAACTATGAATTGCAGAGAATAAGCTGAGGGAGAAAGATCCGCTGCTGTCAGGGAGAGTAACAAGCAGGGATGGGGATGGGCAGAGGGAGGAGCTGCTGTCGATTTGGAAGCCAAGGAGGACTCTGCAGAGATGATACAGGTTGAGTGTCCCTTATCTGAAATGCATGGGACCACAAGTGTTCCGGATTTTGGATTTTTTGGAATTTGGGAAGATATGCATTATATACTTACTGGTTGAACATCCCAAATGCAAAAATCCAAAATCTGAAATATTCCAATAAGCATTTCTTTGGAGCATCATGTTGACACTCAAAAAGTTTCAGATTTTGGAGTGTTTTGGATTTTGGATTTTCAGATTGGGGATGCTCAACCTGTATTTGAGCCGAGAAGGAGCCGGACCCCAGACGTGAGCAGCACTGGGAGAAGAGAGTCTCTGGGAAAGGAACAGCATGTGTGAAGACACTGGGCCTCAGAGGCCGTGTCCGAGGGGCCTCACCCTTTGGCAGAAGACACGGTGCACCCGATGTACCCGCCGGCGCCTGGCTGTTTGACTTCTCACCACTGGGGACCAGGAGTCCTTCCTGCACAACAAACGCCTCTTTCTCCTACAGCAGAAGCCTCATGCCAGCCCACCCAGCCCTGCCAGCAGCGTCAGCTGATCCCTGGGCATTTACAATCAACAAAGAGGGAGAGAATTGGGAGCGGGGAAAGTTCCCACCAGAGTCACAGAGGTCATCTGGCTGGGGAGACAGACTGTGGGGAGGACATTCTTTCTGCTCCCATTGTTCCCCAAATTCCACAGGACTAGGAGTGATACTAATTGCTGCCACCACAAGGGCTCGCATTCCTGGGGCATGTCACTGCTTATAAAATGCTTTATGGGCATGATCGCATGTGGCCCTCCCAACACCTCCGTGCGTAAGGCATAGAGGAATGACCCCCTCCTTTTTCTAGGGAGCAATCCACAGTTGCTTGATGCTGGCATCTTCCTTCAGACCCACGCTGCCCCCTAAAACCTTTTATTTGTACTTCTTTCATTTTTGCTGGCCTCTCTTCCATTCTCTCCCTCTCTCCAAAGGCTTCTCTAGAGAGAAGGGCAAAATTGGTGCAAGGCCTCATGATGGGTTACATGGTGGTTTGCACCCCCCTGAGCAACCACTGTTGGCTGCCTATATTTTAGCCGTTCCCCTTCTTTCTTGCTCACGGAGTTCTAAGTTTCGTCCAGATGGGAATGTCCTCAATCCCAGGGGCTGAATCATCATTGCTTTAAGCCAGTCATGGCAATCTGATCCCTGTTGATAGTGATTGGTCCAGGGATGGGCAATAGAACCCCATTCTGGCCAATGAGATGTAAGTGAATATCTGGGGGATTCTGAAAAAGATTTTACTGTCTGGTAATAGGGAAGCTAAAGGGGGAAAGATTCCTTTTTGCCCCTGCACTCTTCCTTGGTTGGGATACTGATTTGTGAGAGTGTGATGCCTGGAGCTTTGGCAGCCATCTTGTGATGATGAGGTTGAAGCAGAGATGGACAAAGCCTGATGAAGACCTCAGTGATTGCCTAGCCCATCCTGGGGCTGCCTGTCTCTAGACTTCTTGTAAATAAGCAACACATATGCTTGAGGTTTAAGACTTTAAATGGTCATTATTCAAAGTGGGAGTCCTAGATCAGGGGCAGCAGTATCACCTGGGAGCTTGGTGGAATCACAGTTGCAGGCCTCACTCTAGACTGACTGAATGAGCAACTGCATTTCTAAAGATGCTCCAGGCGATTCCAATGCATGTTAGAGTTTAAAAAGCGCTGGCTTAAGCCACAATTCGTTAGATTTTTCTGAAACTTGCAGTCACAAGCATGCAGGCTGCTAGCACACCCAGGCGCGGGTTTTCTTAGGACTGCAGGAGTGTCATCTGTAGAATTCCAGATTCCAGAAGGCAGGTGCCCACTCCAGTGTCTCCACATGGGCTCTGACCTCCAGGCTGTGTGAATCAGAGAGATCATTACAAACCATAAAGCTGCCCTGGAGATAAGCCGGGGGTGCTCCAGGGAACAGAGAGAGACTGCAGCTAAAAGGCATTCTGCAGGCCTAAAAGGAAAGTTCTGGGCAGGGTCACAAGCATGATGCATAGTTAAGAGCCATGACTGCCTTTTAGCTGAACAAAGTGGGCTACACAAAGGGCAGCGGGAACGGGGTCAGGAGGTCTGTGGGGAACCTGATTGAGTGTGCCGACCTCACAGGAATTGAGAAAGGAGCCAGGGTTCAGAGAAGGGGCTCTGGAGGACCACTGCCCCCAAGGATGAGATGGGCCAGCCTGGCCGCTTGAACATGGGCTGTTTTCGGAAGGTGGTTATGAAACCTAGTAACCTTTCCAACGTTTGGGCATGAACCTGGACTTTCAGTTCCATTATGCACCCCAGTAGTGTTGGTCCTCTTTGTGGGAAGTGTAGGAGAGGATCTACTGACATCAGGGCTCAGATCTTGGGGAATAATGTCCATTTGCTTCTCACGCACAGCTGGACAGGACACTGTGCCTCGAGTGACGGAGAATTGGTCCAACTCCTAAGGGCATGGGAGGCAGTATATGACAGTGCTTTCACGACTGGATGTCTCCGTGTGAGACCCAGGCCATGAATTTATGCAGATTACACTATCCATTTGCCTTTTGCCTAATGGGTTGTGGGTGAGGTCTCCCTTCCCCCCACCCCAGCTCCTTCATGTGATGCATGGTGATTTGTTTATCCTGTGAATCAATTTAGCAAAGTGGTTTGGAGTATGAAATTTGGAGTCAGACATCCGGTTAAAATCCTGGTTCTATTGCTTCCTAGATGTAAAACCGTAGGAAACATTAACTTTTCTAAACCCCAGTTTCCTCATCTGTGGAATAGGAATCAGAGTTCCCATTTCAAGGGAATTTAATACCAACTTTGTACAAGACTAAAAGAGAGAGATTGTGTATAGCAGTCAGGAAGCACCCAATAAATGGTGGCTGTCGGTACTATTAATAATATGGCATGCGTCTTTAACAGCGACCACGCCGGTGAGCCCAGTGCTAGTTGCAGAGGAGCAGGGCTGGGAGCAGAGCGCACCTGGGGAAGCGGAGGCTGCAGTGCAGTGAGGGGGTCTGGGACATGGGCCCTGGGGCCTGGGGTCCCAGGCTGCTCTCCTCTGGACACCTGACTGCATGAACCAGATACGAAGACAGAGAGCGGTTGAAGCTTCTTTGCTGTCCCAGAAACGAACTCCCTCGGCATGATCCCAACCCACCCAGCTGTGAAATTGAGATCATTACCTACTTCCTCACCGCCCCCTTTGCTGGCGCGCTCATCATTCTTGAAGCAGGTGTGCGCAGAAGATGGGGAAGGGAAGGGGTGAGCCCCTCAGCCCTACACCCTGTGGGGACCCCTCTGTTTCCTCTCTCTTCCCTGTGGTTGTCTTTCTCTAGGAAGGGACTTCCGCACCCTTCTTAAGCCACCTGCGATGGTCCCCTCTCCTTGCATACACTGCCAGCTGTTTGTCTACCCGCTCACTTAGTTATTAATCAATCCTGCACTGGGTGTGGGGCAGGTGCTGTGTGGGGTGCTGGGGACACAGAGGTAAATGTGATGTGGCTCCTGGGGTTATTCAGTGACCGACAGACCCTGAAGGGATTCAGGGTGTGGCTGGGTGTGTTGAGCTCCTGGGTCAGTGGACAGCCCCCTCCCCTGGCGACAGTAGCACATGGAGAAGGGGAAAGCACAGACCCTCTCGGTTTCAGGTGGGCCCCAGCATGGTGTGAGGGGGATAAGTTGCCTCCGTCAGTGTTTTGCTCTTAACTGCACTTCCCCACCCGACCCGCTCCCCCCACCCCCTGGCTTCCCCACGGCAATGATCAGTGTCCCATCCACTCAGTGGCTCAAGACAGAAACTTTGCAGAGATCCTTGGTTCCCTCTCTTTTCTCATCTTCCACATGTAACTTATCAGCAAGTGCTCTTGTCTCTACCTCCAAATTACTTCCTATACCCTAGTACCCACTCTTCATACCCACTGCTACCGCCCTACACAAAACTATCGCCGGAGCTCTGTAAAAGCCTCCTATTTCATCTTCTTCCACTCTTGTCCTGCTTCGATCCATTCTCCACACAGCACTTCGCATGAACTTTCTAAAATCAGGCAACATTTCTTCCGGTGGCTCCCCATTGCATCAAGACTGAAGTCCCAGTGTCCTGGTGTGGCCACCTCAATCCTGCCTGATTTGCCCGCCTGCCTCTCTGTGCCGTTAACCCGTCCAACCCTCTTCACCCCCTGAGCCCCGACATTCGCACCACCTGGAGCGGCCTTCTTCCAGATCGCCACGCGGCTGACTCCTTCCTACCATGTGGTGTCCAACTCAAATGTCTTCTGCTCAGAGTGGCCTTTGTCGAATCAAATTTAAATATTCCCCTGTGACATTTCAGTCACTCTCTAGTTCATTTGCTTGTTTTAAAAGTTATCTTTGGGTCATTTATTATTACCTACAATTATTTCATTTGATTATAGCTTGTCTGCCTCCTGCCACCTCCATATGTACAGTATCCCTCCAGCATTTAGAACAGGTCTAGATCAACAAACATTTGCTGAGTGAGTGAGTGAATGCATGAGTGAATGAATGAAATGGGCACTTTTTAGAAGTTGTTTGTGGTAGAAATATGAGAATAGAAACAAAGACCCAGTGCCGGAAGGGACCTTCGTCTAATGAGTTTCACCCAATGAGCATGTCTATGTGCCACTTCTCCACATGTAGAGTCTCATCGAATCTCCAACAATCCCAAGAGGTATGCACGATTATTATTTCCACTCTACACATGAGAAAGTGAGGCATGCGTGGAAGTTTAATAACTGGCTCAAGCTCACACAGCTAGTGACCGGTAGAGATGGGACCCGGGCCTCTCTATCTTTGGACTCACAAGGAACTTTCTGTGGCCTCACTCACATGCTTCCTTTGAGTCTGGGAGAATCAGGGTTTCCATAATCCAGCCTTGGAGGGTGATGGCTTCTGGCCCAGGGACAAAGGATGGTGGGTCTTGGCTTCTGCATCTTGTGGGTCCTTAATTCTGGGAAGCTCTGCAGAGGCCACTCTGCTTTTCCCAGCAGGGGACTGAAGCAGCCTGAGCTTGGTCCAGTGGAGAAGCTGCTAAGGTGCTATTATTTCTGTTTCCTACAGATGTGAGACAGCCACAGTGATTTGGGGACAGCAGGAGAGTTAAGTGACAGTGATTCTTGAAGTCAGGGAATGGATAAAATGGCTTCTGCAGGGCTGTGCCAGCCAGCTGAGTGCCAATCCCGGGAAAAGTAAGCATATAATCTTCACCGAGGCTTTAGAAACTTCCCCTGGCTGTAGAGAGATGCCCAGTAGACTGACCACCTGCTCTTGGGCCATCTTAGTTCTGGCTGCTGCTTGGGCTGGGGCTGATGCCCATGACCTTGGGCGGGGTCCCAGGGTGCGTTCAGGAAATAGCACATTAAGTCATGGAAGCCCCCGTCAGAGCCATGATAGATTTGTTTTCGGCGGCTCCCTGTTGGGGTGTGATTGATTCCTCTGGAGCTCGTATCCCTTTTCTTACTTATTGAGTGTGGGTGATGGATTTTTGACAAGATTGATTTTGACCTGAATACTGCTGAGCTAAATGAATCAACATTGTCAATTTCTCTGCCTGGTCCCAAAGAATAGTTAGGTAGATAAGGACATTTTTTCATTTTTCTTTCAATTGAAGTAGTTTTAAGTCCCCTGGCTGAAAACTGTCGTCTGCCGGGGCCCCCCAGCGGCCCCTGCTCACAGCCACAGATGCACACGTCTGCTTCCTCCTTCCTCTTCATCTCAGCGTGGCCGGTTGGTTCCAGGTCAGGCCACTGTCTGTGCCTGCTCGGCTCTGCCTCTCTCAGATGCTCCAGCCAGAAATGTGAGCTGTAAATTGGGCTTGGCTGCATAACGAGGAGAGAGATTTTTGTCTCATCTCTCTCTGGTAGCTGTGATTCCTGAATCGGCACATTACTTACTTTCCCCAAACCTAGAATTAGCATCCGATCTGGAGGACACTGCTGATGGAAAGCTACTAGCTTTTCAGAATGGGGTTTTCACATTCATCACTCTGCCCTTAGAGTCGAAACTTATGTTTATAGGAACACTTCGAAGACACCTTGGTTCTCTTGCCTCGCTCTGCATGTCCCACATTCTCACAGCTGTATCACAGCTGTGCTCACCTGCAGGCTCTGGCTTCCTGGGTCCTGCCTGCTAGAGGAAGGGGTGCCAGAGTGGACACAGCTGGACCGGGAGGGGGCTACCATTTCTCATGGCCTCATCTGCATCGGAGGGACGGTTACCTTGAGAAGCAGGCATCGTTTTCTTTGTTACAATGTTCATACTATGTATGAGACACGTAAAATAAACTATATAATATCATGATAGCCCGCACACGATAACTACCATTTGGTGCTGAAGACTATCTGAGGGGCTCCTCATTCCCTCATTTGTTGTCTCTGATGCTCGGGACCGCCCTTCATAGTCCTATTCAAGATGTTTTACAGACGGCCACAGGGCTCCCAGAGGAGGGCTCAGCTAACCAGGCGGGGGTGGGGGTGTCCAGGGACCACATGTGCTCTTCCTACGGCGCCCTACTCTTCTCCCTTCCAGTGGAGATGGGAGCTAAATCACACAGGTCTCATGGCCCAGGCATGGTGATAGCCAGACTCCCCAGGGGACCAGACCCTACCAGATGCCAAGCAGACCCAGGACTCGGCCATCCTGGGGAGGAGCCTGAGGCACGTATCTTTCGGGCTCCCTGGTTCCTGCCCTTGCCCCGGAGGGTCACCCACTGAGCTCTTTTCAGGACCTAGCCTCGGGGTGAGTTCCGCTGGATGAACCCCTGCAGCCTCTTGGCCCTGTGGACACAGCGCCGCTTCCCGGGCTGGGTGCCAGCTCCCAGCTCCCAGATGGTGTCTCTGCTCCCTCATTCCTCATTCCTTATTCCCTTTCTTTCTTCCCAACTTGCTTTCTAAACCCATTATTCTTTAACAATTATTTTAACAATGACTTTAGCTTCCAAGGAAGCCCTCTAACTCATCCTCAGAAAGACCTCGGCAGCTGGTGGTGGAACCCAGCCCTCCGAGAGGCCGGGAGAAACCCAGTGTCTGGCCTGGGGACTGTGCCTAGATCGTGGCCCACAAGGCCAGGACCCACGACTCCTGAGTCTGAGTCTGAAGCTTTTTTTCATGACACTGTATTACCACCTCCAGCCATTGTCTCTTCCCACACAAACAACTCGTTGACATTTCTATTTTATTAGACTTAGCTCATGTTGTTCCCGAACTGGGGACACTTAATTTGATCTGAGGAGGTGGGGTTTCATGAGTACTGTCACCGCAGGCTTAGTCTGAGGACTATTACAGGGCAGAATATTCTAGAAAGACAAGGCCCCTGCTCAATTGTGGGCCTGTAATGAAATGGATACTCTTGCATTTTTATTTTTTTCATGGACAGGCCCCTCTACGCTACTAACAGGTCACAGCAATGCAGGCCCAAGGAAAGGCCTTGTCTGGAACCCAGGCTGGGTTTGTCTGGAAGCAGAGCCTAGCCCCCCTTCCTGCCCCGCTCCATCAGACACCGCTGGGCCTGGCTTAGAGGAAAGGACTCTAAGGAGGGCATTCGGGGGCTGGGAGGGGAAGGAGCAGAATGCAGGGGTGGAATGTCCTTGATGAGGCCTATAAATCTGCAGGCCTTTCAAGAGGACAAAGCCTCAAGCAGAGGAGCCCTAGGGTGTTGTGAGGAGGCCAAGGGGTAGTTCTGTCTCACTGGGCAGGAGCTGGGGGCAGGGAGGGGTCAGAGCTGTGGGGACAGCCAAGGCCGGCTGAGGGGGCTCTGCCACTGGAGTACTGAGATGGGGGGTCTCTGGTTCCTGTCAGACTCTGGGAGGTTCAGCTTCTTCTCTCGTTCTCTCAGATCTGGTTTCCTTACTTTCCTCAAAATCAGCTCATTTCATCTGAACGGGGCTGAGGTGAGTGATTAACTGAGATGAGAAGGCTCCTCTTCACCCTACCAAGCTGGGGAGAGCCAATGAGAAACCCTCTTCTTGAAAGTCAACAAATTCTCAGGAAAAAATAAATAAATAAATACATTACATAATAAATACATAAATTACAGACACACAGGGGCCAGGTGTGTCAGAGCACTCTCTCATCTAGGAAAAACTTTGGTTTCAGGCCTCAGGGGCTGAAGGTTCTGCCCTGGGCCAGGTACCTGTTAGAAGCCTGTTTTCTCCCTGGGATCCCCTACCCCAGCCCCACCCTCACTCTGAGTGATTTGATTTGCGCTGTGAGGAGCACAAATACCCCCTGGGATCAGAGTGGATGATTCTGGACTCCTTCCATTGGGGTCATTTTACTGACTGGTTTTTCATCTGGGTCCAGTGGGAGAAGGGAGGGGGAGGGGAGACGTCTGCCTGTCCCTTAACTCTTTCATTGCTGGTTTGTTCTCTGCCTGGTTAGTGTAGGAGCTTCCAGTGCTGCTCAGAGGCAGCTGTTCCCCTGGGTGGGGTGCAACCCTCCCACCCTAGAAATGAAGCTGGCATTTCTGGTGGGGTTAGGTGTCTGGTATTTCTAGCTGGCACCTGCAGAGCGGGTAGGTCCTTGCTCTGTCATCCCAGGCTACAAATCTAGTCTAAAATGTCTGAGGACTGGTCTTCACTGTCTTGCACTCATCTGATATGGAATAGGCAGGCTATAAAAGAGACAAATTGTTTGCAGGGGAAAATCTCCCTATGCCGGGAGAAGAAGCAGACAGAGATAAATGGAGGGAGCTGCTCTCTAAGATCCTCAGTCACTCTGCCTTTCCTCTCCAGGGGCAAGGCAGGCTGCTTCCCCCGAGAGCATCTTCCTCCAAAGATGCAGTTGGATGGGAATGAGACTGCAGGGAGAACTTCTAGGCAATACAGGATGTGACAAAGAAGAAGGAAGAGGCGCCCCCCCCCTTGGATTTTGCTCGCAGGTGTGAAGGAAAACAGAGGGGGAGGAAGAGTCTCCAGGCCTCTGACCTTGACCCTGAGCACCCCTGCAGCCCTCCTCCCCAAAGGGTCTTGCAGCAGCTAAGCCACCAGCTTTCACAGATGACAGCTCCCACTGAAATAACTTGTTCCGAGGATAGTTGGTGATCAATGACGCAAATTAAATCTCAGAACAGGTTTTTTTTCTTCCTGACACTTTATAGGTTTCTCAGCTTATCTCCTCCCCGGATGGCTGTATAAGCCAGATGATGGCTACCTTAACACCCTAGAAAACATGAATTAACAGAGGATTTCAGGGGTGAGCGAGCTCTTAGATGGACTGAGAGTGGGGGCAGTTCGCCTCCCAGCACCCGAACTCCAGAAATAATCCTTTCGGGGCGGCCACCCATGTTTCTCCACCCAATGCCCCTTTCCCTGTTTACTGCTCCAGCCTTCCCAGTTAATAAGAGCCGTTTCTGCACCCCAGCCTCCCTCCCCAGTTCAGATGGTTTCAGCTTCTAAATCAGGTTATCTCTCCAGTCTGCATTCCCGGTAACCGAATTATCTTTGCATGAGTACATGGAGGTCTGGGCAAGGTGGGAGGGGCCGTCTGGGCTGGAGACTGTCTTCCTGGCCGCTCCCCAGACTTAGTCCTAGCTGCCTGCTAACTGGGGCCCTGCTCCCCTCCTCTCTCTCTGCAGCACAGCCTCAGAGCCCTGAAGGAGAAGGGGGAAAAGCGGTCTTCAAGGATGCCACCTACGGCCTGGCCGGGCAGAGAGCCAGTGGATCAGAGAGACAGGCTCTGTTCTTGGCAGGAAATGAAGGGCCGGCATGGAAATGCCACCCAGGCTGGGAACGAGATCTATGGAGTGGCAGGCTGAGTGGGTGAGGTGAAGGGGCGCAAAGGGCGACACAGGACTTCCTTGTGACCTGCCCCAGTCCACAGGGACCTGCCTGCAGTGGTCAGCATTCCAACGTGTGGGGCAGGGCTGGGCCGGGCCAGGGAAACCTCTTTGTCAGTGAATCCCAAACTTCTTCAGTGCACCTCTGAATCTCTGTTGGAAAGGTTATCGCCAAGACCCTCGCTCAAAAATTGGTATCAGCAAGTTCAGGGTAAGACCTAAGAATCAGTCATTTAACAAGCCTTCCCAGGGAGGAGAAAACCTTAAGAAACGTGGATCTAGGGATTCAGACAAGAAAGCTAACAGCATCATTGAACGCTTTTACTTATCAGAAAGGGGTCAAGGCCCAGCCTGGAAAGTAAGGTTTCTCCTAATATGGTCCTTGGAGTCACCCCTCTCCCCCAGCTCCCATTTAAATTATAGAGGAGTTTGCAAAAATGCAAATGACTGGTTCCCAATACAGATGTACTGTGCCAGATGCATTTATAATAAGCATTCCAATCATATTAATTAAAAATAAGAGCCTAGGTTCATGTAGCACTTATTCCATACCAAGTTCTTTAATCCATATAGCTCATTTAATATGCACAACAACTTGTAAAGTAGATTGTATTATTATTCCACTTAGTGGATGATGAAACTGAGACCTAGAGAGGTAAAATAACCTGCCAAAGTCATACAACTACTTAGTGATTGAACTAGGATTCAGACCCAGGTCAGCAACTGCTAGAGTTGAGTTGCTAATGTAGGGGAGGAAAACAATTTTTTCTCTCCCCTCTTATGTTTAGCGCCTGGAGCCTGTGAATTAAATTGACAAAATATAGGTTAATGGGAGGGAAAAAGCCCCAGAGTTTATTTACTTATGTAATGTGCATACATGTGAGAAAGCTCAGTGATGAGTAACTCAAAGGGATGGTTAGAATTGGGGGCTTAAGTACCATCTTAACAAAGGGCAATAAAATGTGGAGAACAAAGAAAACAGGTTGGAGGGAGTTGGGCTCATGGAGGCAGTAAATTGTGGGAAGGTAAATACATGCCTGAAAGAATGCATGAGGGAAGATAAGGATTATTTTAGCAAACTTAATTTATGTAGATCCATCTTGGTGCTGACTTGCTGTCTCCAATGATAAGGGTTGTTCTCCTGATACAGGACAGGGAAGAAGAAACACCTTCACAAAAGGAAATTTATGTACTGCTTTTAGGCAAATAAGGGAGTGTGGAGACCTCTTTGTGCATTTGCTGCATCTTAATTGCTTTCAGTGGCACGTTTTGGGTGGCATAGTCTGATTCCCTTTGCTAACCAGCGTGGCAGACAGCGCACTGTTTCAGATGGAGGCTAAAGCGCGAAACCCCATCTATCAGTCGTGATTGTCAGCTTCTTTCCAGTTCTGTAGTTGAGGGAGGAGTCTGAGCAGGAGCTGATGCTGTGGTTGCTGAAGGTACCAGCCAGGAGGCAACTTGATGGTCTGGGAAGAGCACTGTCCTGGGAGTCAGGAGGCCCGGGTGTGCTGTGAACATGCCGGTGACAGCAGGCGAGTCAGTTCTCCTCTCGAGGCCTTGGTTCCAGCCATCTGTCAAAAGGATACTATGTTGGATACTTCTAGATTTCTTCTTAGCCCTGACATTTCAAAATTATGTGTATTTCCCTTCTCTGAGCAAGCTGGGCAGTTTCCTTGGAGGCTCCGTGTGTGCATGTGCATGTGAGTGAAGGGGAAGGGAGCAGGGATAGCCCCAGCCCAAGTCTGCTGGGAGTATATCCCAGGCCAGACCATTGGGGGTGGGTTGGGATTTAACCAGGGCAGAACTTGCACTGGCATCAGGGCTGTTTTTGTCTCAGCTGTTTGTCCAGTTTTGTCCTGAAACCATGCCCTTGGGCTCACCTAAGGAGAGAATGAGAGCCATAGAGATTGGGGAAACCGTTGGGATAATACAGAAACAGCTTCAGGGCAACAGACCTAGAAGTAGGTACCAGCTTGTGCCGCTGTGTAGTCTCCTTGCTGACTTACAGGCCAGCTCCAGCAGGATGCTAGGCTGGGCTGGGTGGGGCTGGGCATTCTTTTGTAGTCTGACTCAATTCCTAGGGCCAGCTCAGGCCTATGGAGAACTCCATGGGAATGCTCCACTGGGGAAAAGCCACCCTCACATTGGTCCTGCAACATTCTTGTATAGTCTCAGCCACCCAGTGGCACATAATGTGATGACTAACATTGGGGTCCTTCTTTGACAATACAGCTTGCTCTGCAATCCTTTGTCTCCAAAGAGAATGGCCGACAAGAAGCCCACACATGGGGCCTTGTTGGACAACTCCACCTACATAGTCTTCAGCAGTGCTCTGGCTAACAGAAGCTGACAAGAGGCTGTGGTGTGTGTGTGTGTATGTGTGTGTGGGTGTGTGTGTGATGAGTGGGTGGTCAGCCCCTGGTATTTGATGAGAGACCACTGGTTCTGTGATCATCTTTTAGGCAAGAGGTCATTATCTAGCCTCAGCTCCTGCCTTAAAGCAGGGAGCACCCAACCCTCCAGACTGCTAAGGGGATGGTCAGTGTGCTCAGGCTCCTTCCTGGTGCTCTGCATGGTCTCGAGACAGTTTCAGCTTGGGCATGGTTGGTGGCAGGGCAGGAACTCCAATGCATTCAGGGGCTGAGCATTGGCCAAGCAGCTAACTCATGGGGTTGAAGGATTGGTTTTGAGCCAGCATCTCTTGGGTGTGATGAGAAACCTCTGGCCTTTTGGTCATCCATGTAGTGAGCATTGCTTGTGGGGCAAGGCAACGGGGTGGGAGCTGGGAAGGACCTCAAAGGATGGGAAGAATGCTGCTGTGAGCTGGGAGGGGCAGCCTCTAAGGGAAGCAAGCCTCAGTCCTGCTAATGGAGTGATTATTAGCCTGCTGGTCTCCAGAACACACTCAGGCCCCTGAGGTGGCATCCAAGTCTGCATCACATCATGAGGGATCTGAGCTGTGATATTTCCTCAGGCGCGAAGTCTGTTGCTTTGGAGGAAGGAAGTGGGCTCGAGGTGCTCCAGTGGTTTAGTGACTCCTCCTCTAGGAAGCCCCTCCTGATGCCTCTAGTCCAACCTGAGTGATCCTTTCTCTGTGCACCTTCATTACTTTGTTGCATCGTGATTGCCACAGGCCAGTCTTTGTGTCAGTTGAGAGTTCTCAAGAGCAGAGACCCCATCTTGCCTATTTTGCGTCCCCAGCCTTGGCACAGGGCATGGCTCAGATTAGGAACTCCACCAAAGGCTGTTGAGGGGATAGTGAGCAGGTCCCCAGGAGCTCTCTGCCTAGAATGGCCCCAAGAAGGCCCTTTGTTGGTAGTTCACCTCCTTCCCCCAGGCCCTGTGGTAAGCGGGGTACCTGCACTGACCTCAGAGAGCCATCTACTCCCAAGGAAGAAGGAGGTGGCTGAGCACAGGGCGGTTGTAGGGAGGGTACTTGGGGCTGACAGCTGCTTGGTTGAGTCATGGAAATGGCACCCTCATCGGCTGAGGGCTCCAGTTGCCAACGCGCCACCCAGGGTTGGAATGAGAACCACAAACTCCCTCCCTGCCTCCCTCCCAGGCCCCTGGCCGTCAGCCCCCTCAGCGTTTCTCCAGCCAACCCATCCAGGCAGACATGAAGCTGTTGTCTGGCATGAGAGGCTTTCCTTGCCATGAGTCAGGTAGAGAAACAGCTTGCTTCCCAAGGAGAAAGTGGAACTTGTAGGCCTACAAGGGTAAATATTGAGTGTGATACGCTGCTAATTAGCTGCACAAAGGCCATTAGCATTAATGAGCTCTGTGTCTGTGGCCGAGTCCCTCTGCAGTGAGCAGTAACACCATCTCTCTGGTCCAGGCTGACTGGCAGTGGCTCAGTGTGCAAGCTGCTGCTGGGAGTCTTTGTGATGCTTTGGTCTTGGAAGGAAAAAAGAGCTAGATTTGTAATGAAGTACCTTTTCTTTCAACATTTCCTTGGAAGAAAAGCAGAAACTTTAAGTTAAAAATATACTAAAAAGGTTTCATTTGCTTCCTGTTCCCGACCTTAATAATACCCCCTCTCCCAGACTTTGGACAACATAGGCTGGAATGGAAGGATGGAGTATGGTGGAAGAATGATTATAACCAGGATTGTTTTTGAACATGTACTAAGATGCAAGCACAAAACCATACATGACCTTGTTTAAGCCTCACAGTAACCACATGAGGTAGATTCTATATCCTCATTTTGCAGACGAGGGAGAAGCTCAGAGGGCTTGAGTAACTTGCCCAAGTTCCCACAGTTAATAAATGAAAGAGCCAAGATGCCTTGGCTATGCCTGAATCCAGAGCCCATGATCTTAACCACGACACTGAACTCCCTTGGAAGGGAGCATGGGAAGGATCATACTGAACAGTCTTGTCTCCTCAAGAGTAGGAGAGGAGAATGAAATCAACCAAAGCATGTGGTCATCATTTATTAATAAAGTTCTTTATTTGCAGTTTATTTAATGTCTACTATGGGCTAGGTGTGGGAATGTAATATATCATCCTTGCTCTAATGGAGACTATCATTAAGTGGTAAGACGATAGAAGCAGGTGACTTTAATAAAAGGTAGTATTATCCGTGGTAAAGATAGGCACTGTGCACAATAAGAGCATGAATTAGGGGTTCCTAGATGTTTATGGGGCATAGGAAACATGGAATAATCTTTGAATTTCTAAATCTTTTTTGAATATTTTAAAAACATTTTTAATCTGGGGACGAAGTGAACTGCAGTGGATGGCGAAGGCTTCCTGGACGAGGCTCTGTGGGATCTGAGCCTCAAGTAAGAATCTGTGTTAGTTACATTAAAATGGCATGGGAGAGGCATTGCTGGTTAGAAGGTCACTTGGAGCAATGACGTGGAGGTGAGACACAGCAAAGTGTGTGAAGGGAGAACTACAGGTATGTTTGTGTTTGAAGAACATGAAAGTTGAGGTGGGCAGTAGTGAGGAATGAAGCTAAGGAGTAGGAAAAGGTAGGTCACAGGGGGTCTGGTAGGCAAGGCAATGGAGCTTAGATTCTATCCTCAGTCCCTGTAGAATTTTTAAGCACAGGAATGGCATGGGGAGTGAGATGCACAGGAGCAGAGTGGTAGCTGATGGGCCAGTGGTATCTGGAGGCTGCTGCAGTAACTGGACAAGAATGGTGGTGGCCTGACCGTGAGCCATTGTTGTAGGGATGGAGATGAGGGACATGTCTGGTAAATATTTAGGACGGAAAATTGGCCAGCCTCAGTGGTTGACTAAATACAAAGGGCTTGAGGGAGAGGGAGGAGTCAGGGATACTGCTCGAATTTCTGCTTTGGGAAATTCCGATGGGTGATGACATTATTCTCTGGGACATAGAAGGTTTGGGGACAGGGTGTGGTTCACTTTGGGGCATGTTGAGTGTGGCATGACTGTGGAATACCCAGGTGAAGATGTCTGATAGGCAGTTGCATATGAGGTATAGAGCCTAGAAGAACCACTTGGGACATCCTAAGCTTGAAAAGAACTGAGACCCTTAGGATATTTGGGGCCACCCAAGGTGGATGTTGGTGAAAGAGGAGCTAGTGTGCAGTGTGTGCCACACCCCCTTCTTCTCACCACTCTTGTGGAATCAAGTCCCTGGGTATTACACCTGGGCTCATCACTCTGACCCTCCCTGAGCCAGTGACTTAGACCATTTGTGCTGCTATAACAAAACAACTGCACATCGCAATTTCTAAAGAACAGAAATTTATTTTCTCACAGTTCTGGAGGCTGGGAAGTCCCAAGATCAAGGCAACAACAGGTGAGGGCCCACTTTTTATCTCCAGGATGGCACATTGTTGCTGCATCCTCCAGAGGGGAGGAGCGCTGTGTCCTCATGTGACAGAATGGCCCAAAGAAGTGAAAATGTGCAAACTCCCTCCACCAAGCCCTTTTATAAGGGCACCCAACCCCATTTATGAGAGCAGAGCCCTCATGACTCAGTCACCTCCTGGTGTTGCAGTGGGGATTAAGTTTCAACATGAATTTTGAAGGGGACAAAAACATTCAAACCATAGTGGCCAGATGTTTCCAGTTCTTCCACTCCACACATCTAGCCCCCTTGGGGTTACATTGGGAATATCCACTGGCAGCTATATAATCTAGAACTCCTTCTCCATGTCTCCTGGCTTATACTGTAGTTCTTCCTCACTCTGTGTAGTTATCTTCTTGTTGGGTCCATGTCGCAGTGGGGATTGAGTCCTGGATGGGCTGATACTGCAAAACGAGTCCTGCTAGTTAAAGAGGGTTAGGCACAGCTTGTCCTATGCATTGAAATGGACTTTAATGGTCCTTTCCTGCTTTTAGCACTAGCCCTTTTCTCCCCATTCCACCAAATACCATCAAACTGGTCAAGAGTGACTAGGATCCCCCCTGATGGCTCTCTGAGCAAGTCATCAAAACATACCTATCCTTTGTTTCATTTTCTTATATCATTTCTCCCTGCCTTCCAGACAGGTCCCTAATGGGACACATTCCTCAGGATTATATCCAGGTCCAACAGTAGCAGGCCAGGTGGGAAGAGGAGAACAACAGAAGAATTGTTGAGAGAGAAAATTAAATAGGTACAAAAGCAATGCCATGAATTAAATCTAAAGATCAAGCTAAGGGCAGAAACAGAGAAATGAATGGCAAGATTGGTATTAATAGTTGGGAGGATCAAGAGCAGGCTGGACCATAATTAACTGGAAAATGTGTGTTGATAAACTGAGACCAATCTTTGCCTGCTTCTGTCAAGAAAGAGATTTGAAGATCGAAAAGAATCTCATGGGAGCTGATATCTGCCACCCAGGATGGCTCAGGCACAAGCGCTCACAGCTAATGTGGTGGGTCTTATAATGTAAGTCAGGCTCAGGAAGGGGTCAAAAGCTGCTTGCACAGTAATTCAAGGGTAATTTTTCTGCAAGGAGCAAGGTCAAAGACACATTAAAAGGAAGGCTCTGCTTTCCTTAGGTGAGGTCAAATGGGGGAAAATAGCACTCACATTAGTGTTAAGTGTTTTTGCTTTTAAGATAACTAGTAAGGAAACTAGTCCAGATCAGCAGACTGAAATTAGAGCACTCCCATTTCCATTCCTCTTCACCTTTATTAACATCGTACTAAACTTAAGGCTCTTAGTTTGCAAGACTCAAGAAGCAAAGGAAGAAAAGGCATCCCACTTGTCCTTCAGTGGGACAAAGGTGGTTTTCAGAAGGAGGGCTATGGGATACAGGCTGCAGAGCTTGAAAGAGGGGGATGCAAGGGATCATCCAAGTGGGATATAGCTCTGAGGACCCGGGGCTCCTTTCCTTGGGCAAAAAAAAGGAGCAAAAATGTAGGAAGAGTCATCAGCTGGGTATTCCTCCACTATACTGGGCTGAGAGATCTACCTGACTCTTCAGTGAAAGAACTGAGGATATATCAACCATAACCCAGCATATGTTATATCTGGAAAGACTGGCGAGGCAGGAAGTATGTAGGCAATAGACAAACCTTCTGCACTGCATACCTCCGGGGGGTACCAGACACAGGAAATTCGTGGTGATGATTCCTTCTAGAGTTAGGCAACGAGGCAGCATTGAGTAAGGGAGAACATTTGCTTCCTGTTCAGCTTGTGGGGTGTGGCGGACACCTCCTGGTTTTGTCTGCCTAGAAAGGTTTCTTATTCTTTAGGTAAAGAATACTGATTTTCCTCTGGGGTTCTCCCTCTTCCCACTCCACCCCCAAGTCCATGAGGTCTTCATGCATCTGTCTATCAGAGGTTCAAACTAGCCAATTTCTTAGAACCTGAACTGTGAGTAGAATTATACAAGGTCAGAAACTGCTGGAGCTGATGTATTTTTGTTGGCAGCTCCCTGAGAAGATTGTTTATTACTTCCAGGACCACTGGTAGCCCTTGGCGATACTTAGAAAAGACACATAGCTAAGGGTATTGGGGTATATTTGAGCAAAGAAAAAGTCACCCTCTCTTCATGCAGACAAAACCCCTTATGGAGAGACAAGGCTTGGAGAGCAGAGAGAGAACTAAATTCACCCTGATTCACCTGCTCAGCCTGGCACCCCAATTATTAATACTTTGAATCCCCCTTATATGCCTGGAGTGGCCCTACTTCCTATCCTTCCTGAAGTCTAATTCTTTAGATTTTCTTTCTCTTCTCTAACTACTCCATACCCTTCAACTTTAGTTAGCCAGAGTGTGTTTCTGTTGCTTGCCATCAAAGAGCCCTAAGAGATGCGCAGGGGGAATGGGGCAGAGACAGAGGTGATGGAGCACCAGCCCCTGCTGTGAATTACTCAACCGAGGCGGCACTGGGTATCAGCTGTCTTGGGGATACCCATGGGACATCAGTGGCCAATATAATAACAGAGGCACAGGGGATTACAAAAGTCAATTCTTTGATTTTTTTTCTTCATCGATTGACACACACATAGACACACAGATAGGCGCACACACGCGCACACACACACGCACACATGCGCGCACACACACACACACCCCTCTTCAGGCCAGAGGAGGAGAGCACCCACTGTGTTAGTTCATTCTGCATTGCTATAAAGAAATACCTGAGGCTGGATAACTTATAAAGAGAAAAGGTTTATTTGGCTCACGGTTCTGCAGGCTGAACAAGAAGCATCATCTGCTTCTGGTGAGGGCTTCAAGGAGCTTCCAGTCAAGGTGGAAGGTGAAGGGGGAGTAGGCATGTCACATGGTGAGAGCAGGAGCAAGAGCAGGAGGAGGTGGTGCCAGGCTCCTTTCAACAACCAGCATTCACGTGAACTAATAAAGTGAGAACTCACTCAGTTGCGGGGAGAGCACCAAGCCATGCATGAGGGTTCCGCCTTCATGACCCAACACCTCCCACCAGGCCCACATCCAACACTGGAGATCAAATCTCAACGTGAGATTTGGAGGGGCCAAACATCAAAGCCAGATCACCCAAGATACACACGGCCTTCTGCACCTGTTGAGGGGACAGCTGAGGGAGGGGATAAAAAGGAGCCGTGCCAGATGGTTCGTGTCAGCCCAGATGATCTCAAATCTCCTAAGATCCCTCTTGTTCTAGAATATAAAATTATTTCTGTTAGGGCAGCTTTGAATCTCCCAATTTCTAATAACAGCTAAAGATCACTCTTGAGCTCTCCCTACTCTTTGCTGCAAGTTTCTGTCCCAAACTAGCAGGCAACCTGCTGGGACTCTGTTTTCACAAACATCTGAAAAGAGTTCAGAAACGAAATGTAAATCTGTCTCTTTACATTCACCAGCTCACAGCCTTTAGAATTTGTTTCTATGGCCTTAAGGTATCCCTGAGAAGCTCCCAGACCAGACAGCAGGGGGGTAAACCCCAGGTCTTAGTGTCCTGCCCAAAACCACATCTCAGGGGCAGAAATCACATCCCCTGTGATAGGTCTGACTACATCTCAGAGATAACCAAGTCTCCAGGAACAGAAGAAACAAGAAAGCAGACAACTTGACGTCTTGCGCCTGCCTGCTAATTACTCCACAACAATTACTACTTTTCTCTTTGTCCCCAGCAAGCCACTTGGCCTGGCTGTTGGCATCTCCCTTTTCTTTGGGATGCCATGCCACCTCCTTGCTCTCTTCCCTCCCACCCCTTTCTCTCTCATTCTTTCTGTCCTTCTAAAGGATAAAATAAATTTTACTTATATATCTTAATCTCTGTGTGAGAAATCTTTCTCCACCCACGCCGTGAGCACCTACTAAGCTTTCCATCCTAACAATTTCCGTCAGGAAGTAATGAGTTCCATTACATTAATGGGTTTCTTCTTCTTCCTTGACATATTTGCACCACGTAAGGGTATTTTGAAAGTTCAATCTACATTAAGCCAACAAAGATTTTTCTTTTGTACACATTTCTCTTTTTCTAATACCCCTCTTTCCTTCTCTATCTTCCCTGCCTTTTGGCACCCAATGTAAAAAGAGCAGTATGTGGTTTTGGAGATGGTAAACCTTAGATTTAAATACCAATTTGCATTTATTAGCTATGTGACCCTAGGCAAATAATTTACCCCTCTGAGTATGTTTTTCTTCATCTATAAAGAGGAATGGTATCTGGAGTGGACATTTATTGCCTTGCTACACAGCATCTATTCCTCTTCTGTAACAGAGCCCACTTTTCTCCTGAGAATCCCCTCCCCCGACCTGCAGGCCTGGTGCTTTGCAAGGAAGGAGGCACTGATGCCAGGCCCTTTCTCTCTGGAGATGGACATGTGATTCGGGCATGCCCTGGGAGACCATTGTGTCTCCCAAGTTCAGTGATTGGCTCATGGGTGACCTTGTGACCCAATCCAGGCCAATGAACATCATGCCCAGGACCTGGATTCAAATCATTCAGAAAGAGAAAGTATTATTTTTTTTTTTCCTCCTAGACTTAGGTCCAGGTCCAAAGCTGCTGAGAGCTACCGAGTTGAGGAAGGCTGTCTGAGAGTGATTCCAAACAGGTGAAAGCAGGGCTGAGAGAGAAAGAGAGACAATGTCCTGATAACATCACTTGATCAGTTCAGTCCAGAAGGACTTGACACCTAAAGTACCCTGAATTTGGATTTTTTTTGGACATTAATAAGTACCCCATCCCCTTTTGTGAGAGTTATGTTTTTGGATGTCTGCACCGAAAGAGTGATAGGATACTATTTATCTTTAATGGTTGTGATAAGGGTTAGAATTAAAATATGAACAGTATCCGGGATACGGTAGAAGGTCAGTAAATGGTGATCTTTGTTATTTCCATTGTTCTTGTTGTTGTTATTTTCACAGGTGATCCAGAGTCCATACTTCCTCCTCTCTCATCCTCTCAACCAAACTTTCCTGGGAGACTCTAACGCCAGCAGTTTCTAGCACTGACAGAAGCTGGGTGGAGGACAGAGGACCCTGCTTCAAAGGTAACGCCTGCCTCGTGCCATCATGGGGCCTGGCCTCAGCACAGCAGAGAGAGACTTTGCAGCTGGAAGACGTCCTCCTAAATAGCTTCCTGCCTCTGCACCCAGCCAGATCTCCTGACCACATACAGATCAGGGACTTTGGATGCTGGGACTGGGGGTGGAATTGAACGTTAAATGAGCAACATGCTAATTCCATGCAAATGAATATCTATTTTGAATCAACAGCTTGGGCACTTTTTCTAGGGGGGCTGAGGCAGCAGGACTCCAAAGGGAGGAATGGGGGGCGGGGTGTCTCCCGGAGGACTCCAGGATGAGCAGAGCCTCCTTCTGCCCGCACTGCCTAATGCTATTGGATGTGCTCATTAGCAAGTAGGAGACAGGGGAGTCAAAAAAAAAAAAAAAAGGAAAAAAGAAAAGGGAAAAAAAACCCAAGTCAGCAATGAATAAACTAACAGATGGAGACTTAATTCAATTTGCATCCAATCCACCCTGGTAGGAGGACTTCGTTTGCCTAACAATGGAGACCCCAGGGATGGGGAGCTGCAGAGGGACTGATGGGATCATCCCAGATCCCCTCCTCCACTCTGCCCCTATCTCTTTGTGGGGACCAGATGCATATTCTTGTTTTAAAGCTCCTCTCCCTTGGGCTGAGCCTGAATTCATTCTCTGACCCAGACAGAAAGGTTCTTGGGCAGAAATGAGGCTGGCATTGAGGGGTGTGGGGCTGTGGATAGCAGCAGCAGAGAGGGATGAAAAGCTATGTGGGAGCTGAGGGACAAGGTCAGGGTGACACCTGCCCCCACCCCTCACTCCCAGCCTCACACACAGAGTGACTCGGAGGGGAAGGTGGCTGGGTTGCCGAGACTCCTCCAAGGTCTGCCTGACTCCACAGCCTGCACCCTTTCCACTATGGATTCTGCTTCCAACACTGGGGGCCAAGGCTTGCTCTGCCACTAACCAGGTGCTGTGATTGTTATCAGATGACTTGGAGTCTCTGAAAATAAGATTCCTTATTTGATGAATAGCCAAATGGATCTCTCCACAGTTGCTGTGCGGCACGTGCCAAGTGTGTGGACGTGGGACGCATTGTGCAATCTTTGCATTTCTGCCCGGGTTCTCATGTTAGGGATGATCACTGTTAGGGTCCAGGGTGTCACTCACCCTGCTGCCCTCTAGGGAGCTGACAGATGGAGTATGTGTGCAAAGAACAATAACCAAATGGGAAAAGAAGGACCACTTTATTAAACAGCATGGCAGTGCCAAGCTCTGGCTAAAGCCAGATTGGAGACTGTGGCCGAGACCAAATGCTAAAACAGAATTCTGGGACACAAATCATGCTTGCCCTGGTCCACAGGGAAAGAGGAAAAGAGAGAGACAAACTGGCATCCATGTGCACGTGTCTGACCAACCAGAGGGCGCGGTATAGGGCTGCCTCCGCCTCCCAGGTGCAAAAAGGAACAGAGAGAATGAGGGCAGTCAAGCCTGGTTCTAGAAGGGTCCAGGTGTATGTAAGGGAGGAAAATCTTTTCCTCTACCTTCTTAAGTTCTGAGGCTAGGCCTGAGAACTGAGATGACATAGACAGATTAACAGGATAAAAGCATACAAATTTTATTTAATACTTTCATGTGTTCACAGGAGCCTTCATAGGAAAAATGAAGATCTAAAGAAGTGTTTAGGGCCAAGAGCTTATATACCTTCTGAAACAGAGATTGATAAATGTATGAAGAAGTGACAAGATGAAGGGAAAGGGAATTAAACTTCTAAGGGTGGTAAATTGTGGGTAAGTGACCAGGAAATATGTCGGGGAAACTAATGGAAGAGAAAGGTTATTTGAGTAGGTTTGTTTGCACAGATCCATTCCAGCGTCGGCTCCTAGTCTCTGATGATAACAATATTCTCCTCTATCTGGGATTGAGAAGGCGTCTTTCTCGTAGGAAATTTTGTGACCTGCTTTTAGGTGATCAGAGAACTCTTTCTCCTGCATCTGCTGTTTCTCAAGTGCCTTCAGCTCAAAATAGGCAAAATGCCAGAATGCCATATTATAGGGTGGCATGTTCTGAACCATTTCACATGCTTCACCCAGGGACAAAAAAGGAGAACCCCCACCTCTGTGCAAAAGAAGTGGAAAGAGACCTTGCTTTGGAAGCCCAGGATCTGCATTACTAGCAAGTAGGGCTACTGCCACTTTAGACCTTGACCCATCAATTTCCCACCTGAGGCTTCTTTTTTCTAAAGACGGAGTCTTGCTCTGTTGCTGGGGCTAGAGTGCAGTGGCATCATCGTAGCTGCAACCTCCAACTCCTGGGCTCCAGTGATCCTCCGACCTTGGCCTCCCAGAGTGCAAGGGTCACAAGCATGAGCCACCAAGCCGGGCCCCACTTGAAGCTTTTTATTGATGGTGGGCTGGTCTTTCTGGCTGTTCTTTTTCTCCCTGTACTATATAGAGGACAAGAGCCAGACACCGGATCTTCTTCCCTCAGAAATGTTCGACCCTGATTCAGAGAGCATGGACCCAGGGACCTCATCCATTCTGAAAGTCAGGAGCCTCAACCAAGGCCCAGGTGCTGTGGGAATATCTGCAGGAACAGCTCCCAATTTCCTTCGCTAGAGGTGTGGGAAATAAGGACAAGGGAGGGCATGAGGGATGAAGTCAGGTCTGGGAATTCAGGTCTACCTGCCAAATATCTGATCAATTAGTGTTGCTCAGAATGAAAGTCTGCGCTGTTGAACAACTTCTCTTTTTATCATTTAATAGTAGAACGAAAATGAATATTAATTCTATTCTTGGCTCCATGCTGGGCACCTTGAAATGAATATGATTGAGTTTTCCCAATTTAGTTGGTGACATTCGGGTATTTAGAGGCAATTGTATCTTCTCCTAACTCAGTGCTTGAACTGAAGCCTAATGAGGTGAGTATGAAAGGATTTTGGGGGTCACTACAGGTTAGGAGGCAGGAGCTTCAGGTTTCAGATGGTGTTGGGCTGGTTTTCTGTATCCTGGAGGGGGGCAGGCTTTGAACCTAAGTCACCCTTAGAACTGTCTGGCAAATCAGATTCGTCAGGATGTTAAAGAATGGTTCCAATGGCTTGTGGGAGACCAGAATATGCTCCCTGAAAATATACCTCTTTTGCATAAGAGATATTGAGCTGAAGGCCATTAAGAATAAACAGATGTAGAAAAGCACAATATAGATTTACAAAGACAAACAGTATCCTGTCTCCACTTCTAACAGGGAGAACACAGGATAACCTCTGAAGACAACGTTAGGCCCTATTGGCCTGGAGATGGTACCAGAGGAATCTACATTAACAAGCTTTAGTAAGTAGACTTTATCTGCCATTTATTTGTCTTCCCACAATTTGCTGCCCCTAGAGATGCAAAGTCCTTTTTCTTTGTCTTGTCGCTTCTCCAAAAATTTACTGTTGTTTGTTGAACAGTAAATGTATAAACTGGAATTCAAAGCCACCCATTCCCCAGGTCTCTCTCTCTCTCTCTCTCTCTGTATATATATATATATTATACATGTTAATAAACTTCTATTTGTTTTTCTGCTGTTTATCTGTCTTTAGTTACAAGGGGTCTGTTCCAACTAAGAACTTATGAGGGTTGATGAAAAAATTATTTTTTATTTAATTATTTTTCTTCCTCTACAGGATCCTTGGAAAAGTGAACTATTATACCTAGTGTGAGACCCAGAGGAGGCTGGGCAGAACCTCTTAAACTATTTTGTGAAACATTCCTAGTGGAGAATGAAAGGGTACGCTGGGAGTCCTGGGGGTAGAGTCTGAAGCTGTCAGCTATAATCGCAAATTCCACTGAGCCTTGTGGAGTACTGTAAAAATTCTTGAGACTTTTTCATTCTTCCCCAAAACTTATATCTGTTTTTATATAAATATGATGTTCTGAATCAGTTGTCATCTAGTAAGGTTGACAGCAGAGGAAAAGTGTAGCACAGTCATGCTGTTGCTTTCTGGACAGCCCTTTGACAATAATATTCAGATGCACAAACCCCTTGATTCTGAGCTCTGTGGGGGTCACTATTGCAGCACGATTGGTTCCTGCCTGGGTCATCCTTGCTCTGGGGATGAGAAAGGAGTCTACATATTCCTGAGTCTTAAACCTTTCTGAATTCTGGAAAATTGTCTCCTAGGGTATTCCAGAGGCATCGCATCTGAATCTCCACTGCCAGGTAGGGACGTCCTTCTCTCGGCCCATACAGACAGGGGCCCTTTTCTGCTAAGCCATGAAAGCCACCCAGGCAGGGCAGTGAGCCGTTGGCTGGGGATGAGGTACAAGAGGAGGCAGAACACAGGACTCATGAAAAGATATTTCATTTCAAAATTTTTTTCCCTAGTGTATCTAAATGGACATTTAGTACCAGTTTCCACTGTTACAAGTAGAAATGGGTGGGGGGAAATGAGTGAAAATAATTGAAAATGCTCACTTCGATGTAAAGATTTACACCTGGATATGCTCCCCCTGCCCTCACCCAACTCCCCACCTCCCACACAAGAGGGGTGGGGGAAAGAGAGAGAGAGAGCCCCTGATCCCAGAGGCCCAGGATAAGAGTGAAAAAAAAAAAAAGAGAGGTCAGCTCTGAGACCCCAATCTCTTCTATCCACAGTTACTAAAAATGCCCCAACTGTTTATTCAACATAGACTCTGGACCCCTGTGACAATAAAATGGCTTGGTCTGTGTCCTCCTTAGGATCTGTTGTCCAGGTGGAAGTGGAGGGAATGTGCCTTCTAAATATACCAGACCAAACCATGCTGGGGGCAGCTCAGAGGCCCCCAAGATCCAGGGAGGAGACCTAAGTCCCTTGAGGTTAGGAGGACAGGCTGTCTGTCTGCCATGCAGCTGATTCTCAGGGCACACTTGCTTTGTCAAGCTCTCATCACTGGGAAGGGATTTTTGCTCTTGCTGTCATCCCAAGTCCTGCCCAGCCAGCCGGGAATGCAGTGCCTCCGCTGGGCTCCCAAGCAGACAGCATTTAATTTCTGTGGCATTGGGCTGGGAAATCCGGCGTAATGAGGTATAGATCTGTTTGGCCTGCACTGCAGGGAGCCCCTGGTGCAGGAGGGATTCTGGTGGATTGTGGACTGGTCACCCAGATAGTCACCCTGCCCCAAAGCTCTGAAGCCAATGACAGATGTGTCTGGATGACTGCGTCCCCCTGCTCAGGCTCTGACACTGCATTTTTTACAGACGTGATAGGCAACATGACACGCTGAGAGGAATGCAGGATTCGGTCTCAGAAGGCCTGGCTGTAATTCACACGGAGGCTAGCAGTGGCCTCCTCGTACCCCATTAGGATTGTTGACAGGAATAATTGCACACAAACCCCGTGTCCAGGTAGTGTCAAGGCAAGGACCTGGGGGAGGAGTTATGAAAAGGAGCTCGATTTTTTGTTGTATTCAAATCTTTTCCCATGCATCGGTTTCCTTCAGATCCTGGTCTAATCGCTGTGTCCCCAGGAGAGCTGCCCCTGTGCAGCTGGTGAGAACACGGACCCCCCCCCATGTGACACTCTCCTGTGTCCCTCCCTGTCTAGAGAGAATGGGAGTTCCCCCATCCCCAGCATCCAGCACACTTCTATTTTCTCTTACCACACTGATTGCAATTCATTGTTTCTTCGTTTTTTCCTACAAAATGACTGAACTCAATGAGGGCAAGGTCTGTGTCTTACTAAGTAGCTGAAAACAGTAGGAAATCAATGACTTTAATAAATGAAGAAATGAGCAAGGCTGAGAGAAACAGGCTGTGCTGATCTGGAGACCTGATGGTTCAGCTTTGACTGTTTGGGCATTTAGTTCTTCCAGCATTCACTGGGAGGATCACTTGAGGCTGTAGTGAGCTATGATTGTACCACTGCACTCTAGCCTGGAGACAGAGTGAGAGCCTATCAGAAAGAAAGAAAAGAAAGAAAGAAAGAAAGAAAGAAAGAAAGAAAGAAAGAAAGAAAGAAAGGAAGGAAGAAAGGAAGGAAGAACAGAAGGGAGGGAGGGAATCTAACAAGTTGCTACTGAACCATAGGAAGTTCCTATGCTGAACCATAGGAAACCCACTGGGTATTAATATGGTGATGCTTACATTTCTGTAGATTTATTTACATTTCACATTCATGATTTCATTCGATCCCTACTAACAACTCAGCAAAAAAGACATAAGGAAGCTGAACTGAAGTTAAGACCACATAGGTAAGTGGTGATGGAGACAGCATTAGAATTCTGATTTTTTGGTTTCTTCGCAGGTGCTCTTGAGAGGAATCTATAATGCCATTTACCAAACAACACCTTTAAGAGACTGTTGGGAAAAATCCACCAGGTGTGCAGGGGCAACCTCATTGCTCATTCATTTTCCATGAATATCTTCTGCATAACTCCCTAGGCCACACTCGTGGTAAGGGCTGAGAAGACAGAGAGGAATATGAGCACTCAGGAGGCAGGGCAGATATACAGGTCCGAGCTGAAGGATTACAGCTCTAAAGGAGGTCTGACACTATTGTCGTGGGAGAGGGTAGAGGGAAAGGAGATTGGCCTGCTGGAATTTGTATTTCCAAAGATGGAAGAGTTATGTGACAATATGGCCCAGAGTGTGGCCATGGGAGGACTGGTTGATGCTGATGTGGATGAACTGTTGTGTGAGTGGATGATGCCAAGGAACTTTGAAGCTAGGGCTCCATACACTTAGTTTGCATAGATGTGAAACATGATGATTGGAGCCAGGGAGCAAAAGAAATTTTGGAGCCAGCTAATAAAATCTGTAATGAATGAGCAGAACTGAAAAGGAAGGTAATGGTGACAGAGATGAGTAAAAGAGTTAAAGAATGGTGAACCAGGTCATAAAACTTCCAAAGAAATCGTTTTTTATTTGTTTTATTTTTTTGCAAGAGGGCACAAAAGGAGGATTGGAAGGAAGCCACTGGATTAAACTGGTGTTATGAAATGAATGCTCATATCTTCCCCCAAATTCATATGTTGAAACTCTAACCCCTAATGTGATGGTATTGGGAGGTGGAATCTTTCGGTAGCAACTAGGTTCAGATGAGGTCACAAGGGTGGGGCCCTTATGATGGGATTAATGTCCTCATAAGAAGAGGAAGAGAGACCAGAGCCAGAGCTGGTCTGGCGTTCTCTCTCTCTCTCTCTCTCTCTCTTTCTATGCCCAGCACCAAGGAAAGGCCTTGTGAGCATACAGTGAGAAGGCAGCCACCTGCAAGACACCAAATTTGTTGGTACCTTGATCTTGGAGTCCCCAGCCTTTAGAACTGTGATAAATAAATGTTTCTAAGTCCCCCAGTCTATGGTATGTTCTTAATAGCAGCCTGAGCTAAGAATTGGTAAATGTAGATTGTTATATTTATTCAGGATTGGCTAAGGAAATCACAGTGGCCTAACACAATATGGGCTTATTTCTCACTCACATTAGCTGTTCAAGGCTGGTCAAGCAGGAGCTAAGGCATTCTGTTCCATGTGATCATTGAAGAACTCAAGGTGACAAAAGTCCTCACATTTTGCGCTGTGTCATCTGAAACGCAAGACTCGCACTGTCACCATTGCAGAGGAAGAGATGGCAGAAGAGCTGTGCACTCTCCTTACATGTCCTGTGTCACTCTACTCTCAGTCCACTGGCCGGGACTGGTCCATGGCCCCACACTACTGCAAGGGAATTGGGAAGCTGGAGGAGCCTATGAATATTCGGGCAGCAGTAAAGGTCTTTGCTAGCCCAGGAACAGACTCACAGACTTGATTGATTTATTCAATACATATTTGAGTGCCCATTTGTGTCAAACTATGTGCCAGGTGCTCAGGATACAGCGAGAAATAAGAAGCGGTTGTGGTTCCTGACCTATGAAAGTTTTTTTGCCAGTCTTTGACACCTTCTTTTTCTCCTGGTTTCTGACCCCGAGTCCTCTTTGGTACAAGCTGTTTAGACTCTTGGCTTCTGTTCAGAACTCCTGCCTCTAATTCTAGACTCTGCTTCTTAGAGCAAATCTCTTCTAGATGACCACATTGCATTGGGTAGAATAGGTGCAATTCTGCTTCTACGAGCCATGTCTTTTCCAGTTTTCCAGCTGCAGGGATGCGGAATGAATATTTCAGGGCCATTAGGTTTCTGTTGATGAAGGATGAAACTTAGACACTTCAGGCAGACACGTCCCAGGATACTGGCCACATAGGAACTCCTCCCATCCTGCTCAGATGCCTAATTTGGAGTCGTGGGTGTGGTCTGGTGAGCTGAGATTGGCTAAGTTTCAGGATTGCTGCCCCAGAAATGTAACACTATTCCATAGGCCATAATTGAAAATCTATTGACTCTGGAAACCAGCATTGCACATAAACCTCCCCAGCCCGGGCCATCCTGCAGTGAGCACTCCCTCCCCGTTATTCCTATAAATCACCGGAGATAGGCTGGGAACCGATCGATGAGAAAAAATTATGCCACAGCATTAGATTTCATCATACACAACTTGAACTATTACTTTTCTGTCCTGTGGTATGAGGAATCATGAGAATTAATAGTCTTCCTCTTCCCCAGCGATGGGTTTATGACGCAGTGTTACCTACACTCTATTTCTTCCTTAAAACCATCAATTAATTTTGGCTACTTACAACTACTCAGTTACTTCCTGAAATTAGCAAGTATCACCTCTCTCTCCCCTCAAAAGAGCCTTAATGGGATTTTTAAATAATGGTATGCTTTCCCAGGTTTTGGCTTCCTTCTGATGCCTGATTCAGAACAGGGTTCTGCCTTATCAAACTCCTCCATCTGACCTCTCCCTAGACTTCTCTTGGCTCCATCTTTCTAGGGAAGTTTCTGGTACTCAACCCCAGTCAGTCTCTATTCCTGCAAGTGGTCGGGATAAGCAAGCCTGAGGTCAAGGTGATTTCACAGTTACCCTCCTCTTGTTTCAGCATCCCACTCTCTCTCTTTGGGGAAGTCCTTTCTGAACTGGAACTCCTTTGAAAACAAAATAGAGGAGTGGGGTCCTTTGAACAAATAGCTCTGGTGATGTCCCTCTGTGAAAATCCCAGTTCCTGGGTGACTGCAGTGGGTATAGGTCGGCTGGGCAGATGGGGTAGTAGAAGGCTAGGGGGCCCAGGACATAGAAATGAAGCAGGAACAATACAAGGCAGGGTCTTTATGTCTCTGAGCCAACCAGCAAACATTTGCTGAGCATCTCTTATGTGCAAAACATACTGGATGTTATTTTAAACTTTTATCTTATTTGTGAATGAAACTCAGATTTCCCAGGAGGGAAGCAAGAAATTCTATCCAAGATCCATGAGTGTTCTTTTGCTTTAGTCATTCTCAGATAAGTTTTCTATAGGTTCATAGAGAGGGAAAATGTCCTCTGGAATCATTCGTTCATTTGTTCACACATTCAATAAATATGATGAATCGATGTTATATGTAAGGCAGTGCTTGGGATGATTTAGGGTACATAAAAGTGACAAAAACATAGCCCTAGACCTTAGATATTTGCAACCTTGTTTGAAAATAAGACTCTTGGGCAGGTATCTCACAATTCAAGGCAGTAGGAGCTAAATGCTTTATGACTGGTAGGAAAGAAGTTCTTGCTGGTAGAAGAGGCAAGAAGAGAGAGCCTGTCTAGAGGGCTTTGTTTCATGGGCTTTTGCACAAACCAGAACCCCATTCCCACTTTCCAGCACTAGTAAAGTTAGAGTTTGAACCATCAGGCACTTTAGCACAAATGCAAATGGCTGGGCATCTGGAAAAATGCTCAGGGGCAGCTAGCACCTGCTGCCTTCTGGGATTGCCCGCCTCTCACACCGTCCAAGGGTGCAGGGGAGCTGCTGGGTTACAAAGCGTCCCTACCCCCAAACTGAGCTGGTTCTTCTAGGTGAGGGCTCCAAACCAAGCTGATCCCATGTCCCCCTTTCCCCAGGATTTTTGGTCTTGGGCATGAGAGAGAGGAAAGTCTCTCTCTTTGTGGCTGGACTACGAGATGTGTGTTTTGGGGGCTGCCAGCAGCCATATTTCCAATGCCTGGAGCAGAGAAGTGAGGGACATGAGCGAGCTTGCAGAGAGAGAGAGAAGAGAGAATGAAGCAGAGCCAGGGAAAGAAGCAGTAATGTGAGATGTGGAGAGAATAGTGAGGGAGTTTGACAACCCAGCTGAATTCGTGCTCTTGGGTTCCAGGAGACATTCTGATGTCCTTATAATAAACCTTCCATTTTGCTTAAGCCAGCTTGAGTTGGGTTGGGCATCTGTCACGTGTGTTGCAATGTGTTAGATTGATTGAAATACGCCAGGCCACATGCAGAATTTACCAAAGTATTATCTGGAAATCCATTAACACAACTCTCAGAATCCCTTACCTACAATGAGGAAATCACATATTGTCCATTTGTTGAAAACTAAGGAGAGGATTTCAAAAAGGCTGCCCCAGGAATGAGCCATGCTCAAAGCTCCCCTTCCCCCTGAGAGAGAGCAGTGGAGGTGGTTTTCCTTTCCCTCAAGTCAAGAGAGAGCACCACTTAGAGAGTCTGATACTGCCCCTTGCAGTTGGGAGGACCCAGGAGGCTGGTGTCGGACTCCTGCCCATGAAACCTCAAAGGCAAGAGGGCCTGGCGGGCAGCTGCTTTAGTTGTGAAGCTAAGGAAAGTGGCTGCTGCAATGACACCGGCCTGTACTCCTGGGATTTATCAGAACAAAAGAGTCAGGAGTGTTTTTTATGGACCACACAGCCACCGGTGGGAGAGAGAACTGACCTGAATCCATTATCAGCCTTGCTCAGGGGATTGCAGTGGAAATCCAATAGGGCGAATATATGTGGAAGGGACTGTCAGAAAGCCAGGGCCTTGGGAGGGATGGCCAACAAGAAGGCAGTGCGGAGCCTGAGGCCTGGGAAACGCTGTCACTTCCCAATGGGGCCTCTGATAAGCCTTGAGAGCACCCATGGGAAGTAAGACAACTTTAGACATCCGCCAGGCACACAACCTCGAAGCCATTTCACTACTGTACCTGCCAAGAGAAAACTCTTCTGTTCTTCTCACCTCTCCTCCCTCTATGGCTCCAACTCTACAGGGGACAGAAACAGCTGAGCAGAGGGGAGGTGTCTGAGAAATAAAGGAAGCTGACGGAGTCCCCTTTACTCTGCAGTAGGGTCTGTCTGTAGCTGGGGCAGGGGGAGGAGGGTTATCTTTAGTGGCAGAGGCAATGCCAAGTGCTCATGTGTTCACCCACTTCTCATTTTCCTTGCTTCAGAGGCAGACTTCCCAATCTCCCTGAAGTTAGGTGAGACAATATGATTCATTCTGGAGAAGGAAATGTGATTGCAAGTGCTATGTGTCATATCCAGACTGTGCCCTTCTCTAGGCTGCCTGTGCCCCTGTTGCCCAGAGCATGAAGGCATGTGCTGGAAATGGAACCACCAGCTCAGACTGGCCTGGATCTCTGAGTCACCACATGGAGCACAGCTGCCTGGAAGAGTCTCCTGGTCTACAGCGGACTCTGAATGAGTGAGAGTAAAATTGATGCATTAATCACTGAGCTTTAGGGTTCTTTGTTAGCACATAGACCTATAATATCCTGATAAATATGTCTTTGCATAAGGATCGATGTGTTGGTTATTATATTGAATGGACACTTTTTTTAAAAAATTTAATTTTTTTTTAGAGACAGGGTCTTGTTCTGTTGCCTGGGCCGGAGTGCCATGGCATGATCACAGCTCACTGCAGCCTCGAACTCCTGGGCTCGGTCATCCTCCTAGTTTAGCCTCTTGAATAGCTGGGACTACAGAAGTGCAGCACCACGCCTAGCTAACAACAAAAATATTTTTTTTGTTGAGATGGGCAGTATGTCTCATATGCAAAACATACTGGCTATTATTTTAAACTTTTACCTTATTTGTGACTAAAACTCAGATTTTATGTTGCCCAGGCTGGTCTTGAACTCCTGGCCTCAATCAATCATCCTGCCACAGCCTTCTAAAGTGCTGAGATTACAGGTGTGAGCCACCATGCCTGGCCTTGAATGTACACTTCTAATTAACGATTTGAATATTGGTGACTTAAAATGACTTATATTCTCTAAGTCAGAGTCAGAGATTTTACCCAGTGTCGAGGAAAAAAACAAACCATTGAATGTGTTTTAAGGGGCAGTGGCAAACAAAAACAAATGTTTCTTTGGAATATATCTCACGGGCCCTGTTTATTCAACACATCGGTTACAGTTGCAATGGGAATAATAATCCTTGCCTCATAGAGTTACTGTAAATTGAAAACAACTTGGCATATGCTAGGTGCTTAGTAAAAGTCAATTTCTTTCTAGGGGAATGTGTGGGAAATATGAAAACGTACGTAGGTAAGAAACATAGAACAAGGAACACAGGACGCAGATGAAAATCTAGACAACTTTACCCTTCCATCCAAAACAGGATGTCCCTCCTGGTCTAGGGATGTGCTGCCTCCTACGGGTGTTGGGAAAAAAAAAAAAGATTGAGGTTTAAAAAACCCTCTGAAGTTTAAAAAAAGAGGACTTTCTTTGGAGATTTAAAATAAGAAGGGATTCATGGGGACTTTGATCTTAGGCAAATCCTCAACCTCTCCAGCCCCAGTTGGTTCATCTGGAGTAGATGGCCTTTCTGGCCCTTGGTGGCTCTAGCATCTGTTTGGGGATGGGACAGCTCAGGGGGAGGGGTGGTCTGGTGTACGCTGTCTCCTTAGGCACGTGGAGTCAGCCCCTCAGGGAGGGAAAGCTAGACCGGAGGAATCTATGGCATCGGGCTCCACCCATCCAGGCTCAGGAACTCTCTCTTCACCCCCAAGCCCACGCTGCTTTCTCGAAATGCCACCAGAAAAGTGCATTTCCCTGTAGCTGGCGCAGCGCAGCCTTCTACTCTCCCCTGGCCTGACCATAAAGCCAGAGCAGGCTCCAAGCTGTGCATGCGAATGTAACACAAATATTTATCCTGCCCGCAAAGCAAAACGTGGTGACAAGCTGCCCACTGGTGCCGGCCCCCACGGCCTTGCAAGGCGGAGTCTGGCTACGGCAGGCAGCTCTGGGGCCCTGGGCCTCACCTGGGGCAGTCGTGTTCCAAACGGACCCAGCTGTGGGGGAGTGTTTGCTACAACTGCAAAAAACAGATTCTATTTCAGGCCTGTGGTGTGAGTATTTCTTACTGACTCCTTTTCAAAGCCAAATCAATATCAGGCCAACCAGGAGATTTCCAGGGATATAAACCACGGGGCTGAGAGGGAGCAGGGGGGGGCTTTGCCATTCGACGAGCAGAGCAGAGCCCTTTGGGAGGCCCTGATCTCGGCTGATGTTCGAGCTCACAGTGCTGGTGATAAAAGCAGCAATGTTAGACCGTTGACCCCTGTTTGGATCACAGCCTCCTGGGAGCAGGGATTCTCATCAGGGTGTCTCACTTGCCAGGTAGGCTCGGGTGTGAGTGGTGGGGGCTTCCTGGCGCACACCCGTTGGAGACTCTCCTCCTCGTGGGGGAAGAGGCCTGCTCCCTCTCCTCCCGCAGCGGGTAGTGCTCAGAGCAGGGTTTCCTGGTGGCCTTTAAAAGCGCCCTTCCAGAGGGAGTCCTCCTACCCGGCACAGAGATAAAGGGGCAGCTTTCATCAGGACCAGCGTTAGGGAGGTGACACAGGCTCTGGCCATCTGGTTTCAGGGACAACTCACCAGACAAAAAACCCCGTTTAGCCATTCTCCCATGTTATCTGAAATCCCGCTGCTAGAGACTCATTCCTTTAGGCCTCTACAAATCCGGAGTCCCCAGGCAGTGGCAACAGGTCACTCACTGTGAAAGATTTGTCAGATCGTTTTCTCTTTCATTCACTCATTCAACAAGTCTCTTGTAAGCACCCACTAGGGGTCGTGCCCTATGACCAGGTGCCGTCCAGTGACTCGCTGAAGGAGAGGGAGGGAAGACAGGACCTGAGCCCCGTGCCTGGGAGAGAGGAGCAAGAGCACTCGGGGTGGGCCTGACCTGGTGGCCTCCTGGTTTCCCTGATGAGGTGCAGGGAGTGTTTGGCAGAGGCTGCAAGTTGCTCCGCCAGCTCCCAGATCTGGGGTTAATTCTAGAGCCCCTGAGTGGTCTCGCCCCATAGGGACTTGGGGCTCAGACATGGCAGCCTCCAGAGACAGGACCTTGGGGCGATGGAGGGAGGAGGAACAGGCTGCTAGATGCAGAGAGGGTTTCAAACCCTGTAGTTATTCTGAGACCCCCGAATTCCCTCTCTCTCTCTCTCTCTGTGTCTCTCCCTCTCTCTCTCTGTCCTCCTCCTTCTCCCCCAGTAACCCTACCAGAGGGTTGTGGCAACAGACTAAGAAGGCACAGGGTGGGCATCTAATCTCTCCACCCCCGGTCCCTTCTGCCACCCAGACACGAGGAGGAAGGCTCCCAGCCCACCTGCATACGTTCTGCCATTGTAACTGCTCACAGCCCCTTTTTTCAGGGGAAACAAGGTCAGAAACCTCTCCCAGCCAAAGCCCCCTTCTCCCAGGGCAGATTTTGCCAGAGTCGACTCGTTATTAATGATGTTCTAAAAGCAGCAAGTTTGTGGCCAGGGGAAATCAATTGGCCAGAAATGTGACAAAAGGGGAAATACTCCACAGCATATGAATGCATGAATTATTGATGCCTTCAGTTTGAGGCTTTCAGACATCAGCACCTAGCTGTAAACAGCAAAGTGCACTCTCTGCCTGCAACCCCCACGCTCTCCTCCCAGGTTGGGAGCCCTTGGAAGGTTTGCCCGAGAAACAGTAGGAGCCCAGGGCCAGGGTGGGAGCCAGGGAGGAACCTGGACAAGGGGAGGGAGGAGTTAGACATTGTCCAGCTCTTCGAGGCCTCCTGGGCCTGGTGTAACCACTGTGGGAGCTGGGGCTCCACCCTTCCCAGCCTCTGCTGCTGCAAGTATGATTTCCAAATCCTCTGGTCTGATGGGCGTTAGAGACTGTGGAGTCTGCTTTTTTCCACCTTTTTGAAGAGGCTTGAAATTTCTGAGCATCACCCGATCTTTACATGGGGGAAGGAAGAAAAAAAAAATCCTCGGCTACAAACAAAAAACAAATCTTGTTCCTTTAAATCTATAAACCATTATTTCCTCAATTCAAGCTTTAAGATTTGGGCCTAACATATGATGCTAATAGTTTCTGAAGGATGTATTTGGAAGTCTGCTGTGGTCTGAAAACCATTTTTCCAGCGGCTTCAAGAACAACAAGGTCTCCGGGGGTTGTCTCTGGCCCACGCTCTCTTCTCTCGCCTTTCAAGTCTCTGTTTTTCCCCAGCTATTGCTCTTGCTCATAGCTCTGTAAATAATCTCATTGCCCCACAAACGCTGACTCCCTCTAAGAGGATCTAGTAAATCCCGATTATGAATCCGTGCCCCTACTTCTAACCTGCCTTGCTCACCCCTCCTGCCTCAGCCCTGCTGGGTGGAAGTGTGTACAGGAAGCTCAGTTACAGGCTGACAAGTCAGGCAAATGAAAAGAACACATTTCCTATCTACAGGGTAGAATTTCACTTGGAAATTGTCCCTGGCCTTGGTCAGTGCATCGGGTCCACAGCCCATGTCAGGACCCTTGAAGGGAGAAGAGCAAACAGCTGCTCTGCAGATGAAATGCTACTTGCTGTCAGTGCCTTTCCTCTGCAGCCTAACCCTTTCCCTGCCAGGCCAGCGCTCTGAGCCTTTGGAAGGCGTGCTCCTACCGATGTGAGAGCCGCTGGACTTCAATCATCTCATAAGCATCACATTGCAAAGACACTTGATTTCTGGGCATCTGCTAGAATGAATCCTTCATTCAGGCTCAGTGCTCACTTCTTTGGCATCTCTTGCTGCTTCTTCTTGCATGTAGTGTGGTCACAGAGAGGCTAAGCAGGCCGGCCCAGGGGAGGCCCTTCGAGACGACCCTGCAGGCAGGAATTCCTACAGACCCTGCAGGAAAGGGCTAAGGAGGAGATGGGAGGTGGGGGAGGATGCCCAGTTCTGATAGTTTTCCCAATCAAAGCGAAGGTCTTAGGGGGCCAAGGTATGAAAGCAAAAAGAGGTGGGCCCAAGGAAGCCAGGCCTCGTACTGGGGGTGGGAGAGATGCTGCAGACTCATCTCCATCCTACTCCTAGTCTGCCAAGTCTGGCTACTTCTCTGCACTTTCTTGGAATGGTTGACCTCTCTCTTTGCCACCTCGGGTTTCCTTTCAATGAAACAGTACTCACCATCAAATTGGTATTAACTGATCAACACTTAAACGCACATATAGTAATAACATTCATAGGATGTCAGGGAGATGGGAGGGGGGAGGAGGGGACGGGTATATTCACACCTAATGGGTGCGGTGTGCACCGTCTGGGGGATGGACATGCTTGAAGCTCTGACTCGGATGGAGCAAGGGCAATATATGTAACCCAAACATTTGTACCCCCATAATATGCTGAAATAAAAATAAATAAATAAATAGAAAAGAAACATGGAGCAAAGAGATCCATAAGCACCAGCTTCCGTCAGACTTGTACCCAAATAATCCAGCTCAGAGCTAACCCTGGGGTATTTTTCAGTTCTGGCTTGCCTCAGTTTCCTGATGAGGTTAAAGTGGGTGGAGAGAAAACAAGGTCACACTAAAGGCAGAGTTGAGACTGTCCACCAGGCAGGACCCGAGGCAGTAAGGTGTCCCGCCTGGAGCAGGACCTGCCCCTTGCTCCCCTTCGCCACCCCCACCCCACGACTGTGCTGGTTCCCCATCCCAGAACCAGCCGTAGCCCCGTACCACCGTCTAGCCTGGTGATTACCTGCTAGGGAAGCTGCCACATGGCTGGGGATCAGATCCCCCCGGGGGTGCAAGGGCTGCTGCAAACAATCCTACAATTTGCCTGTAAACTGCCAAAGTGGCAGCTTCCCTGACACCGACATCACGCTCTCCCTGCAGCAGCAACAGTGAAAAGTACACAGGCTCTTAACCTCATCACGGTCCATTTGCCAGGACTAATATGTGCCTTTAACTACTTGGCAGAAGCCACCCTGGCTGGTGGATGCCACCCATGAATCCTTCTGCCTTATGAGTCTGCTTTAGTGACAGATTCTGGCTGGTCACTCAGGCCACTGCACAAGCCCACTCTCCACAAAGAGGAGGACGTGGCTCCAGGAGGTGGTGCAAGGAGGAGGTGATGTTAGCTTCTTCAGGAGAAGAGGGCGAGGGCATAATGCAGTATAACTGCTAGAAGGTCTGGCCCCCATCCTGGCTGTGCTACCTGCTTACACAATGTGACTTTGGGCAAGGCTCTTATCAGCCCTGAAATCGGTTTTTCTCACTATAAAACAGAAATAATAAACCCTTCTTCATATACTTGTGAAGATTAAAGATAATGTGTCCAGTGCATAATGGATTTTCAATAAATGTTAATTTTCCTTTCCGTCCCTCCTAAGCTGATGTGGTGGTTCTAAGTGGGGTAACAGCACTCGATCAATATTTTTGCATCCAAGCAGAAGCCTTTCACGTACTCTATGTCTTTAAACAACCATTAGAAGTCAACTCAACCAGCCATCTTCTAGTGCTTGGCTGTCGGCTGCCCTCCTTCTCCTAGGTGGTTTCCGAGCCCTTGCTTGAACACCTCTAGGGACGGTGATCTCATTACCTCCCAAGATAGCTCATTATTTTTAGATAGTGCTGCCTGTTTGAAAGTTCTTTCAATTGAGCCGAAACCCACTTCCCTATAACTTTCACCTGTGAGTGTCAGTTTCACCTCCAGGACTACTTTTTTGAAATTTTAAAAATTGACTTGATTTTTTAATTGGCAAATAAAAATTGTATATGCTTATGGTATACAACAAGATGTTTTGGTATATGTATACATTGTAGAATGGCTAAATCAAGCTAATTGACATATGTTACCTCACATACTTATTTTTGTGTGTGTATGTGGTGAGAACACTTAAATCTACTCAGCAATTTTCAAGTGTACCATATATTGTTATTAACTATAGTCATCATGTTGAACCGGAGATCTCTTGAACTTACTATTCCTGTCTCACTGAAATTTTGTATACTTTGGCCAACATCTCCCTAATTCCCCTCACTCCACCCCTGCCCAGTCCCTGGTAACCACAATTCCACACTCTGCTTCTATAAGTTCCACTTTTCTAAGATTTCACATGTAAACGAGATCATGCAGTATTTGTCTTTCGGAGCCTGGCTTATTTCACTTAATACAATGTCCTCCAGGTTCAACCCTGTTGTTGCAAATGACAAGATTTCCTTCTTTTTAAAGGCTGAATAGTATTCCATCATGTATATATACACCACATTTTCTTTATCTGTTTGTCCATTAATGGTTGATTCCGTATCTTGGTTATTATGAATAACACTGCAATGAACATGGGGATGTAGATATCTCTTTGACATACTAATTTCATATCCTTTGGATATATACCCACTTGTGGGATTGCCGGATCATATGATAATTTTATTTTTAATTTTTTGAGGAACTTCCATACTGTTTTCTATGACAGCTGTACTAATATACATTCCCACCAACAGTGTACAACGTTTCCCTTTTCTCCACAATCTGGCCAACACTTGTTATCTTTTTCTTTTTGATTAGTCATTCTAGCAGGTTTGAGGTGATAGCTAATTGCGGTTTTAATTTGCATTTCTCTCTTAATTAGTGATGTTGAGCATTTTTAAAGACGTCTGCTGGTCATTTGTATATCTTCTTTTGAAAAATGTTTATTCAGGTCCATTGGCTATTTTTTTAAATTGGGTTATTTGTTTTCTTACTATTGAGTCATTTGAATTCTTTATATATTTTGGATACTATCCTTATTAGATGTATGGTTTTAAAATATTTTCTCCCATTCTGTAGGCTGTTTCTTCATTCTGTTTATTGTTTCCTTTGTTGTGTAGAAACTTTTTAGTTTGATGTAATTCCATTGATCAATTTTTGCTTTTGTTGCCTGTGCTTTTGGGGTCAGACCTAAGCAGTCATGGCCCAGACAAATGTCATGGAGCTTTATCTATATGTTTTCTTCTAGTTGTTTTACCTATGTTTAATTCGTTAATTCATCTTGGGTGATTTTTGTATATGGTGTGAGATGAGGGTCTAATTTCATTCTTCTGCATGTGAATATCAGTTTTCCCAGCACCATCTATTAAAGAGACTGTACTTTCCCTCATAGTGTGTTCTTGGCATCTTAGTCAAAAACAAATTAACTGTAAATCTGTAGATTTATTTCCAAGCTCTCTGTTCTGTTCCATCGGTCAATGTGTCTATTTTTATGCTAATACCATGCTGTTTTGATTACTAAAGCTTTACAGTAGATTTTGAAGTCAAGTAGTGTGATGCTTCCAGCTTTGTTCTTTTTGCTTAAGATTACTTTGACTGTTCAGGGGCTTTTGTGGTTCCATATGAATTTTAGAATTTTTTTCCATTTTTGTGAAAAATGGCATTGGAATTTTGATAGGGATTACATTGAATCTGTAGATCTCTTTGGGTAGTATGGACATTTAAAAAATAATAATAATTCTTTCAATCCATAAACATGGAAAATCTTTCCATTTATTTGTGTCTTCCTCAATTTTTTAAATTGAGGAAGGCGTCAGAATCTCAGGGTGCTGAACTTCCTGCCTGTGGGCCTCAGGCCTCCAGGAGCCATGGGTACAGGATAGTCCTGCAGCCGCAGCCTCACAGGTCCTGCCTGCTCTGTGGGGCCCGGCTCCCTGCCGTTCCTGCCAACACAGTCAACTGGCAACTCTGAGAATTATTTTATGGAAGTGGAATTAATTCTGAGATGCAACCAGGCCCGTGCTCTGTGCACAGCAGCCAAGTGCTGGGCAGCAGGGTCCACCCTACTGTGGGCAGCTGTTCATTTTGAATCCCCTAGAAAGGGGAGTCCCCGGATGGGAGACTCGGGGTTAGACGGTGTTGTGTCTGAGCCCCAGGAGCCTGAGTTCTCCCTGGGATTGAGAGGCAGAGTTGCAAAGACAAGTAGGAAGAGTGCTACTTGATAACTGGAATGTCACTGAGGAGCGAGATGGTAGGTCCCGCCAGGAGGCAAAAGGAGGTTGGCAGGATCTGGGCTAAGATGTAGCATCCACACATGAGGGCCTCACTTCTGGTCAGCCCATCTCTGAAGCAGAAGGCAGTGCAGCTTGCTTAAGGGGGACTCAGACAGTTGGTGCTGGTGACCCTGCGATGCGGCCAGGCCCCACCTGCCAGCCCTGAGGAGGAGAACCTGTGACGATCAGGACGCTGGTGCAGCTCTGAGGTGGGCTGGCCACTGTGTGGCCTCTCTAGGCCTCGACACCTCTGCCATTCTGAGTGCATCACCAACCTCACACCACCGTGTGGCTGGCAGCCAGCCCCATGGCCACAGCCTGCTTAGTGCGATGTGATCCCAGAAGCAGTCTCCGCTACAAAGCCTTCGCCAGCCTCTTATATGCAGGGGCGGACACTTTTGGGACCCAGAAATGTCATTTCTCTTCTACAGGGGTTTCCTCTACCATGCCCCCTTTCTATTTGGGGGACTTTGTGTCTCTGGGGGGGGTGGTCTTTTCCTTTTCTCTGAGGTGGGAGTCACTTTCCTGTCCCAGGCCTACATCTCAGGGCCTCTGCCCAGCAGCCCCTAAACGCTCTTCTTACTGTGCCCTGAATGGGAAGAGAGAACAGTGGGATTTGAGGAATCAAAACCCCTCTTGTCACAAATATATTGCCTTAAGCCCGCCACACGCGGGTACTGAAGTGCTCCCAATTCCAGCCATTTTGCTGTGAAGAACGATTTTTCTTCAGAAAGACCCTGTCAAAATGCAAATGCTACCAGGGAAAGGTAACACATTAACTTATTACCAGCCATTATCACTTCAGTGCCGTTTATCAGCTTCCCAGCTGAGAACAGGGCCCAGGGGAGAAAGCCAGGAACGCAGAACAGGTAGGGTTTGATGCCGGGGGAGGGGATGCGAAAGGCGGGCAGGGAGGAGCTCTGGGCAGGGAGGGACACTGCAGGTACAGAGCTGAGGTGCCAGGCAGGGGAGCCCCACCTGGCGGTGGCGGCACTGCCCGGGGCTGCTTCTCCAAGCCCTCTTGTGTCTGATGCTCATTGTTGCCTCATTTTCAGAAAGGGGCACCCTTGAATACAGTTAGTCCCTTCTCCATTATAAATGGAAAAAATATGTTTCCCTGTGGATTATTTGGAAATCATTATGTTAATTTTGTCATACATTATTTTCCTTCCTAACCATTTGCTACTTGAGCTAATATTGGCATGAATTTATATTCCCCGAAGACACACTGACTGACAGGGAGGAAGACCAGGCCCACACTAAATGGCAGGGAAAGCCAGACTGATGGAAACCGCACGCAGGTAATCCTTAAAGACGGGAGCCCACACAGAGATAATAGAGTGATTGCAGCCTGAGACGTTTTTTTTTCCTACCAGTCTCCAAGGGGGGGCTATAGCAGACACGTCCTCCTTTCTTGTTTCCAATAGCCGTACCAAATAGGCATTTTGTGTTTGTTCATTTTGCAAAGAAGAGAAACAATTGTTCTTTACAACCCTAATTCCCTTCTGAGAAAAGCAGGCCCTGTGCACCAAAGGCCCCCATTCGGCTTTGCTGCAGACAGTGCTGGGTGGGGAGGTTGAAGGTGGCCAGGGCTGGTTTGGAGGGAATGCACGTGGGAGTTCTTGCGGCCAAGCTGGAGAGGAAGGTGAGGACTGCTGAGGGGGGGGAAGGGGAGGGGAGTTCCAGCAGGAAGGCCTGAGGCTGCAGTGCAGAGAGGAGAGGGACAGAGCCACCAGGTCTCTGGTAGACCCGGAGAGGCTCTTAATAGGGAGCTAATATTCTTTTTGAATATTTTTTGGGGGGTTGCTGCTCAATAACACCCTTCTTTATCCTACCCAAGTTCCAAAAGTCTGCCACACACAAAGAAGCATGACATGAATGGAAACTGTGTTTGTAAATCCTACAAAGGGGCTGAAGTCCACACGTGGGTTGATGTGTTATAAGAAGGGGCAGTTGGTGGGGGCAGCAAGGGCCACAGACTGAACTAACGCAGAGGAAACACTGCTTTGAGCCAGATGTGACAGAGAGGACATTAGACACTTGAGGACTTGAAGGAAGCTTGGGATGACAAGTGAGAAGGTAGTGGGTTCCCCTCATCAGAGGTGGCAGGCAAGGTGTGATGATAGATCCAGAAGCCAAGGCCAAGCACAGGCATGAGATTTGGGAAGCCTTTGGGAGGCCAAGACAGGAGGATCACTTGAGCCTAAGAGTTCAAGACCAGCCTGGGCAACATAGTGAAACCCTGGTCTCTACAAAAAAAAAAATAGCCAGGTGTGGTGATATGAGCCTATAGTCCCAGCTACTGGGGAGGCTGAGGCAGGAGGATCACTTGAGCCCAGGAGTTTGAAATTACAGTGAGCTATGATCATGCCACTGCACTTTAGATTGGGCAACAGAACAAGGCCCTATTTACAAAAAAAAAAAAAAAAATCCAGAAGCCAACTCTTGTATTTTGAATTTCCAAAGCCCAGTCCTCAAAGCAGGACAGAGAGAACCCAGGACAGTATCAGGAGATTCAGAACAAGACATGCAAGTATTATACTCCCCACCCCACAGAATCAGGGTGCATCTATGTGTGCTGAATGGGGAGGAGAGCTGGGGAGGCAGGAATGGGAGTGTCTGGTGAGTGTCACCAGAAAGGAGTGTCCTGGAGTAGGGGAGATGGCCTTACAAGGTCCCCACGCAGCAGAATGTACCCTGTGCAGCTGAGAGCTGTGAGCATACGGCTCCGAAAAGCCCATGAACCAAGAAAAGCTCTATGGTGGGAAGAGGAGGACCCAGCAGTGACCAGTGGCCTGAGGACCACAGCCCAGACAGGACCAGCATGTGTGTGGGTGGGTGCCAGTGTGGCTAGAGATGTCACTGAGGATGGCTTTGTCCCTGTCCCCTACTCTCTGCAAGGGCACCAGCAGCCCCTCCCTAAACCAGGTGCAACCTCCTGTGAAGTGAAAAATGGGAGACTTGGAATGAACCGAGATTCATTTCCTGCCGCAGAATGGGAACTCAAAATCGAAAATCATTTGAGGTAGAGAAAATGTAGTTGTAATACATTTCTCGTATAAATAAATGAGTCTGTGAACTGAGGTTCTTGCCCACGACAGTTTTCTTGGAGAGTTTTGGGTTCTGGCCCAGCCGTGGGACGGCAGCGAAGGTTCAGGGATAGTTTTGGTGGCGTTGGGGGTGGCGTAGGGGGTGCCTTAAGGCACAGGGTTCCCTGTTCTGTCTTTCCAAAAGGAGAGAGTGAGGGCTGGGAGCCGCCTCCTGAGCTGCGTTTCAAAACAGTGTGCTCGGCTTCCAGGGGAGGGAGATGCCTTCTCTTTCCTCTCTCACACAAACTCGCCATTTCACCCCCAGAGTTACACTATCTCAGCAAAAAGGATGAAACTGATACAAGCCAGCCGCTGGGGTTCCTGTACCAACGCACGGAGCGCCTGACTGCCCCCCACCGGCTCCAGGGGGAGTGACTCATCCACAGTGCAAATGGCCAAGAAAAACAATGACTAGGCAGGCGGAGCCACCCGAGTGTCAGCAGAGAGAAAAACCGTCAATGAATGAGCCCCAAATGGCGCTACAGCAGACGTTCCAAGGTTGGGGTGTAGAGTCTGGGTCACCCCACTTGGCAGGCAACCAGCCCCCACTCGTGGGCAGTGGGCGAGGGGACGTGAGGACATCTGAGCCTCCTCAAGTCGGAACTCACAACGTGGGTCACTGCTTTGGCAGGCGGCTTGTCTTTCTCCGCCCCCTCTTCTTGAGTCTGTAGAAAAGGCTTTTCTCCAGACTCAAAGGAGATAGGATTCCCCCGCGTGTACTACCTGCTCTTGCCTGGCTGAATTCTCTTTTTGTACCTTTTCCCGTTGGTGGGTGGGGTGCCATTCACCCAGCAAGAACGGACCAGCTTATACTCTTACGCTCATTCCCTTGGCTGCTCTTGTTTTCCTTTGTCTGCTCTTGAGTTTCTTGGGTTCAGCTGCTTCGGCTCAAAGCTGGAGCATGTTTCTCTCAAGGTGCTTCCTGGGCTGACTTTGGGGTTTAGGGGGACTAGGAGGATGGGGTCAGGGTGGAGGGCTTTACCTCTGCACCCCCAACTAGAAAATTCACCTCCACCTCCCAATCCACGGAGAAGAGGAGTTGATGGTCCAAGCTTTGCACCAGACTAAAAAGAATACTCCCCCAGAGAGTTCCCAACCCCCAGAGGTCAACCATTAATCACCTTCTGGAAGCCTGTTGCAGGGTTTGTAATGGAAATGACTCCGTTGTCATGGTAACCCTGGCTGTGCTGGCCTGGGGCTGCTCCAGGCCTAACTGGCTCTTCTGGGTCTCGGGTTTATTTACAAGCTGGGGAGCTCCTGCCTGGTAGGCCTTAAGAGCAACTCTGCGTCTTGGGGTCCTACGGGAAACGCTGTGGGTGACACAGGCCTGAACTAGTCTTTATTCAATACTGTGGCTCCAAATCTGCTTCGCCCGGTGAGAAAGATGAGACTTCGCATTATACCACTGGCTACACATCCTGCCTGGTGCCTGCATGCACCACAGGAGGACAGAAGTGTAGGTTCGGGCTTTGGCGTGGGAACACCTGGGTTTGAGTACTGGCTCTGCTCCTTACCAGCTGGGTGTCTTTGGGTAAGTTACTAAAATTCTCTGATCTTCGGATTCTACTTCTCTAAGCAGGGAAGCAGTCATACCCAGTTCACCGAGTAACTGTTGGAATTAAATAAGGTAATTATAAAATGCAGGAGTGAGTGGCACACTTTTTCTTTAAAGGGCCAGGCAGTAAACATTTGTACAGGCCATATGTGTTTGTCACAGCTACTCAATTCTGCCCCTGTAGCATGAAAGCAGCACCACCAATAGCAAACTGAAGAGTGTAGCAGAGTTCCAATCAAACTTCATAGTTTGCCGGCCTTCCGGTGGCCCGTGGGGGGCATTCATTCCAAGCTGGGGCAAATCCGAATGAATGATCATCGGCCACCACACAGAAGAAGCACCAGCGAGGGCAACAGTGGTGACGCAGCCCCTGGCAGGAGGAGACATTCAGCCTGGCTTCCCTGTCCTGGCTCCGCACGGCTGCTCACATCTCTGGGGAGGCCAGAGTGTGCAAACCGCCCAGTGACCTGCTCTGCTCAGCTGTGATTTATTAACGCTCTTAACCCAGGGCCCTCCTCAAAGAGGTTTGTTGGGGCCGAGGGAAGGATATGGGATACTTAATCCATTCAGAACACGCTGATTTATACCAGCTCCTGGCAGTGGGGTTATCTGAGACCCCTCAACAGTGAAGGGGATTTAGAACCCTGTTTTTAATTGTGTTCACTGGTTCCAAACAACCAGCAGGTAGAGGTGGGCCAGACTCGTTCTTCCTGAAGGGCTCTCAGTCCTGCTGAGGGGGAAGCAGGCATCAGGCACAGGCCCATCTCCCTCCTAAGAAAAGAGGTGGGGCTTTGGAGCCAGAAGGCTGCAGCTGAGATACGTCTGTCCTTTCAGAGGGTGACCCACAGCAGGTGGGCTGGGTTGGAGGTCGTCCGGCCTCAAGTCTGTGCTAGTCAGGGCGTCAGGAGGGAGGGGGAGCTCGGGCTGGTCTGGGTGACTCTGGGACTTTTCTAGGCCACAGTCACAACAGAACCACAGGACCATGCTTTTCCCTCCTGGGCCTCAGCTTACCTCTCTGCAAAATAGGGTCACGTCTCCTGCCCTGTCAGCCTTCTGTGAGTAGAGGGGTGGGGAGGGCAGCTGATGGTGTCTGTGGGAACAGGTGGTGCACGACTCCAAGAGAGTTCTATTTATGGGGTTTATTCTGATGACACCGTGTTTTCTCCCGACGAGCTCGGGCGCTGAGCAGCTGTTCTTTCCCTCTCACCCCTGTGGCGTCGCTCTGAGGGGGAGTATTTCTACTTCTCCCTGACAGCTTTCTTTGCCACAGGAGGCTTGGTGCAACTCCTCAATACCGACGCCTTCCATGTGGATGGTACTTCACAGTTTACAAAGCAATTTCAGAGACATCTTCTGATTTTATCTCCATAACAACCCTTTGAGGTTGGCACGGCAGCCATGAGTTGGGGATGAGGAAACCACCTGTTAGGTGGGATGGTTTAACCCTGTGCCCGGTTCCCCCACCAGTAGGTGGCAGGGCTGAGACTGGGACCAGCGTGCTCACCCACCTCCCCGGCTGGCTCTGCGTGTCCCCTCTCCTGCCTTTGTCTCTCCACGGCTTCTCTGGAAACCTGCTCCCCTTTGAAAAACTATTGTTCCGGTTTCCTTTTATTGCATCACAGTAATAAAAGTATCAAGGAGCAGTTTGTTTGGGAGGAGAGGTGCAATAGGAAGTAATTTTTTTCAAAAAATAAGATGAAGAGGGTTTTTATTCTGGACAGTTGCCTTCTGTCCCCAGTGTTGAATCTCCTGTTATCATCACCAAAACAAATTCCGTTTTCAAATGTGACATTTCCCCCCCATGAGCCTTCTACAAACTCAAGCCAGACAGGTTGAGGGAGAGTATGAGCTATTTTTACCACTGTCTGGGGTTCTCCCTATTCATTGTTGGAGGGGAAAAAAAGGCAATTGAAAATCCTGAAGGATTTTCTCTGGCTGTGAATTTGCACCCAGCTGTCTCCACGAGTCCACACCCACCAGCAGCGTGCCGGCTGTTCCACTCAGCTGGCTCCGAGTTCAACATCACTTTCCTGTGGGCAGCCTTGCTCAGCCACCACTTCTGAATTAGAGTAGCAGGGATAACCGAACCGTGCCCTGGGCAGGTCCTTGGTATCCTAGGGGCTTCCCAGTCTTCGGAAACCAGGTCACAATCTTCTCTGGCCAGATGTACAGGGATGGAGTCCTGGCCTCACAGTCGTAGCTTCTAAAGAGATCCATTCTCTGAGCTCCTGCACCCAGAAATCCTCTGGCTTTGCACCCTGGCACACTCTGCCTTTCCAAGGTCCCTCATGACTGGTAGCCAAAAGTATGAGCCATTGAGGTAAATTAAAAATGATAGCAGAAAGGCAAAATCCATTAGGCTGAGCCAAGTTGCCCTGACAGAAAAATCCCAGACCTGAGGAAAGTGAAAAGAAACACAAAGAAAATCTGTACAAACAGCCACCCTGTCCCACTCCCCGCCCCCTGCCCTCCTCTTCCTCGCTTCACCTTCCCTCTTCTTCCCACATCCCCATAACACCCACATTTCCTCACTGAACAGACTGCCCATGCCACAGACCCTGGAAAATATTCCCATCGGCAACCAGTGAGGTTTGTGTCAGTGTTAATGCTGGCTTTAATTCTGTTAGAGTCGACAGTGAATTCCAAGAAATTGTCCAAAATGGACAAAAACTTGTGGAAGTTTTTGTAGCAAATGTTGCAAGAAAAAAAAAAGACTATTACATATTTCCAAGGCCACAAAAGTGTTTTTATTATAAAGGTATTTGACATCCTGTTGTGTTAAAGGGACATCCGGGTTATGTCATTGACTCTCACCCAGACAGCTCTGCCTGCCACCCACCCCCTGCCACTCTCCCTCCAAGTCCTCACGGATGGCCGGATTCAGCAGCTGGCCAGGTGTTCTTCACAGCTGCAAGATCTGCTGGATTTGATTATTCACCAAGGATCCCTTTGAGGACTTCCTGTGTGATGAGTGCCTGACTGGGTGCTGTAAAGAATCCCCCAGGCATGAGACAGGAGTCCTGTCCTCGTGGTGTTTACCATCCTGATGACAGAGCTGCACCGGGTACACACATGGCCGAATTGAATAGAACACAGCAACACCTAGTTAAGAGCTGAACTGTATGGATGACAAATGCCACCGTCAGTCTGTCTGCAGTGTAAGCTCCTCCTGCTAGGCACAGGGGAAGACCCAGCAGGCCTTCTCTTCCACCTCTGTCCTCCCTGTGCTTCATAGAGCTTTGCATGCTTTGTAGAAGTCCCACTGGAGAACTCGCAACACTGCGTTGTCAGTCACTTTTTTTTTTTTTTTTGAGACAGAGTCTCACTCTGCTGCCTCAGCTAGACTGCAGTGGTGTCATTATAGCTCACAGCAACCTCAAACTTCTGGACTCAAGTGATCTTCCTTCCTCAGCCTTCCAAGTAGCTGGGACCACAGGCACATGCCACGATGCCTGACTAATTTTTCTATTTTTAGTAGAGATGGAGGTCTCACTGTTGCTCAGGCTGATCTCGAACTCCCCACCTCAAGCAATCCTCCTGCCTCGGCCTCCCAGAGTGCTAAGATTACACGTGTGAGCCACTGCACCTGGCCGTCAGTTACTTTTATCTCTGTCTCTGTGAGTGTTTTGAGCTTCAAGACTTCATCTTGCACAGGATCTAGCAAGGTAACTATCACACAGTCAGTGTTTAAGGAATTTTTAAATGTTTATTGCATGCAGAAGTCAGCTAAGGACTGATGCTAGAGAAGTATTGGCTGGCTGCCCTCCCATGTGGGATTCCACAGCACAGCCACGCTATACTTTGCTCCTGTTCCAAGGCGCATAAGAAAAGGGGCTGCTCCAGAGGACTGGCTGTGAAGTCACAGCAAGCTTATCTTATAAAATCTCCTGCGGAAGGAAATTAGAATCCTGAGGGTTGCTACTCACTACATAACTTTGGGGTCGGGAAGTCTAGTTTGGAGCAGTCAGAGGTGGAAACAGGCCCCACTGGGCCCCTCTCAGCTGTGTCTTTGGGAAAATTGATGTCTGCATTTTAATTCTCTCAAACATGTCATTAACCCCCACAGACACCCTTCCCTCTGAGACAAGATCCATGATGAGGGTTGTAGGAGGAGAAAGAACTCTCTTTAAGGGTCTTGTCTTTTGCTTAGTGAAAAATGATCTATTAGAGGCTGACAAATCAATAAAGCCAATTCAAGCCCCTTTCTTGGAGTCCGTGTGACTTACAGGAAGGGTAGTGTAGCGCCTGGGCGGTGCCATGGGCCCCTTGCTCCTTCCCCTCTCTGCAATTACAGCAAATTTGCCTAATGCACTAAAAGCCAATGAATCATGTGCATGGGTGATAGGATGGGGAAGGCGAGAAGGAAGACATCAGAGGTAGGCAGATGCCCTGCTAACCTTGGTTTTAATTAGGCTTTAGTGAATAACAAACAAAACAATCATTCATTTGTGACAACCAACCACAGTGACTGAAAGGCCCACAGTTGGCTGCTGCCAATGAGCAATGTCCTAGGTCTTGATGGGGCCAATCTGGCTTCTCCCCTATGGAGCACATCTCATGAAAGGGCTGAGGCTCTGCTCAACCACTGGTGGACTTGGACTCCTTTTCCCCAAACTGGAGCCCAGGTTTAACAACTCTTCTATGTTCTACTTGTTCCTTGCAATGGGACGGGGACCCTACAGTGCTTGGACTCATTAGCATTAATCACATCGTGGAAGTCACAGCATTCCTCTCTCTTAGGCTATGGTTAGAGTATTAATCAGAAATTCTACAAAATAACTGGCCTGTATTTCTCAAAACTGTCAAGGCCAAGAAAGACAAGGGAAGACTTAGGAACTGTTCCAGATTCAAGGAGATAAAGAGAGACATCATGACAACTGAATATAACCTGTGATCCCGGATTTTCTTTACCCATAGAGAGCACTGTTAGAATAATGGGAAAATTTGAATAAAGTCTACAAATTAGCTCATAGTATTATTAAAATGTTAATTTCCCAATTCTGACTATTGTACTATGTTAATATGAGAGAATTCCTTATTGTTAAGAAAAGCACACTGAAGTATTAGGGGGAAAAGTAGCATCAAATCTGCAACTCACATTCAAATGGTTCAGAAAAAATTCTCTCTCTCTTTCTTTCTGTTTCTATCTCTGTCTTTCTCTCTGCTTATCTATTTCTCTATATCTCTATCTACTTACCTATCATTTTATCTCTCTCTCTCTCTTACATCTATAAACCTATTGATTTGTTTATTGAAAGCAAATGTAAGATCTGGGTGGAGGGTAAATGGGAATTCCTTGTGCTGTTCTTGCATCTTCTCTATAAGTCTGAAATCATAATTAAGTAAAAAACAAACAAAAAATCCCATCAGCAAAGAGATTGCCAACAATGACCAGTAGAGTAATATGTTTCAGGTTCCTTTTCTTCCCATCTTCCCAAATGAGTCTTTCCATCCAAATCATGGCCTGATTTGTGATTTAAATCTCTAAGTACACGGGGACTTGTGGGATCCCATTGCATTTCTCTAGATGATGAGGTTTCTTACATAATGAGATTACATGTGGAGATTTGCATAAGGAACTAGTGAAAAATGAAGGGATTTGACCAGATGATCACCAAGCTCCTTTCTAACTCAACATTCTGTGACCTTGTGATCCTATGAAATAGAAAATAAAATACTCATGTATCACATATTGACATTTTCATCAGTGACAAACCATCTGTGCTATGGCAGTCCTATAAGATTATAATGGAGCTACGGAATTTGTGTGATAGCTGGTGTAAGGTTGTACAACGCATTGCTCACGTGTTTGTGGTGATGCTGGTGTAAACAAACCTACCGCACTGCCAGTCGTATAGAAGCATAACACATACAATTATGTGTAGTACATAAAAACTTGGAAATGATAATAAACAGCTATGTTACTGGTTTATGTATTTACTATTCTATACTTATAATGGTTGTTTTAGAGTAAACTCCTTCTACTTATAAAAAAAAGTTAACTGTAAAACAGCCTCAGGCAGATATTTCAGGAGGTATTCCAGAAGAAGGCCTTGCTCTCGTAGGAGATGACAGCTCCATGCCTGTTATGACCCTGAAGATTGTCCAGTGGGACAAGATGTGGAGGTGGAAGACAGTGATATTGATGATCACACTAGCCTGTGTAGGCCTAGGCTAGTGTGTGTGTGTGTGTGTGTTGTGTCTAAGTTTTTAACAAAAACATTTGAAAAGTAAAAAAAAAAAAATTTTAAGTAGAAAAAAGCTTATAGAATAAGGATATATTGAAAGAAAATATTTTTGTACAGCTGTACAATGTGTTTGTGTTTTATGCTAAGTGTCATGACAAGAGTCAAAAATTTTAAAAAAATTAAAAAGTTTATAAAGTAAAAAGTAAGCTAAGGTTAATTTATTATTGAAGAAAGAAAAATATATTTTTATAAATTTAGTGTAGCGTAAATGTATAGTGTTTATGAAGTCTACAGTGGGGTATAGTAGTGTCCTAGGCCTTCACATGCACTCACACTCACTCACTGATCCACCAGAGCAACTTCCAGTCCTCCAAGCTCCATTCATGGTAAGTACCTTACACTGGTACCCCATTTTCTATCTTCTGTATCATATTTTTACTGTATCTTTTCTATGTTTATGTATGTTTAGATACACAAATACTTAACCACTGTGTTATAACTGCCTACAGTATTTAGCACAGTGACATGTTGTACAGGTTTGTAGCCTGGAAGCAATAGTCTATACCATTCAGTTTTGTATAAGTAAGCTCTGTGATGTTACCACGACGAAATGCTTAAAGACGTATTTCTCAGAATGTATCCGTGTCGTTAAGCGATGCATGACTTTTCTGTAATAGTCTATAGCCTTTAAAACAACCTGAAACACCCGTCCTGCCCTGCTTCACTGCCATTCTTTAAGAGCACATATGCAGGGGAAGCGGTTGTTCCGACCTGCGTGGTGGGCTTCTCTTGCTCTGGAAACCCAAGGCACTGATATTCCAAGACTGGTCTCAGGCAGCCCACTGGCTCCTTCTCTTAGGATAGTACCTGCCTAGTTCCACTGACCCAGTGGCCTTCTTCAGGGTTCCCCGGCACCTGTATGTGTGCAGATACACAGTTAAGATGCAAAGGATGTGCACTGACACTCGGTGTATCTCCATATATGTAGGATGTACACATACATTTTCCCAATACCCCAAATTATAATTCTGAAAGAATTTTAAAAATTTGCTTATAATTTAAAATATTTCAAAAAATATTTAACAATCGTCATCAGTTCTTAGTTTTCTGGACTTAAAGACCAAACTGTCTCCCAGGAATGGCTGTGGACACCTTTGTATTAATAGATGCAGAGTAAGGCGGCTTGTGCCACCTCTGGAGAGAACCCCAGAGATGCTTAGCCCCAAGTCACAAGCCAGGAATTGATTCTCCTTCTTAGAGGCAGGAGCTAAGAAGAATATTCTTGATTGGGAAAGGAGAAGTGGCCGCAGTGGGTGACAAAGGCTTTAGCGTACGGTTCTTGTTTGTGACGGCGGCAGGTGACTGTGGCTGGCGCTGCTCATTGCCTGCCTCATGCACATTCTCCTCTCCTTTATTATCTGAATCCCAGTTTTGCTTGAGATTTCAGCGTTCCCAGTGTAAAATACCTCCCCACCCTGTCCTGAAGCTATGGGTGCTCGTTTTGGCAGAGCCAATATAAAAAGAAATTTCAGGGAAAGTTGTTTTTCCTGATAAAAAATCAACTCTGCGGGCACCAGCCTTCTCTTTGCCCTTCCCCATGTCTGTGCTTGGACTGCAGAGCAGCCATTCTTGGAGCATGAGGATGAGAGGGTCCCAGGCAAGGAGGGACAAGGGTCTAGAAGGGCTGTTGGCTGCTTCCCCAAATGCCTCCGGACATCTCATTATACAGGAAAAATAAACTCCATGTGGTGGGGCTTTCATTACATGTCACAGAATGCCATGCCTGATAGAGACCCAGTACCATCACCCTGTTCTTGTGGTCTGCAGTGACTGGGATTCCATAGCCAGGGTCACCTTTCTGCTCATCAGGGCAGCATGTTCCCTGAGTGTCTCAGTCTGTTCCTGCTGCTTTTACAACATACGTTAGACTGACAACATAGAAACAACTGACATTTATTGCTCACAGTCCTGGAGGCTGGGATGTCCACGATCAAAGTGCCAGCACAACAGGTGTCTGATGAGAGTCCTTTCCTCATGGATGGCACCTTCTATGTGTCCTCACATGGTGGAAGGGGCAGAAGGCCTCCCTCAAGCCTCTTGTATAGGGCACTAATCCCATCCATCCCACCTCTAAATACTTTCCCTTTGGAGGTTAGGTTTCAACATATGAATTTGGGGGGTGCACAAACATTCAGACCATCACACCAGCTACACCATTTGCTCCAGCATTGAATTCACAACCTAAACAAGAACGATCTAAAAAAAAAAAAAAATCAGGACTTTTGTACAGAAAAAACTGACTTTCTTTACCTGTGGATTTGGAGTTATGATGGTACAAAGTCCGGAATCGTGGCAGGCATGTTGTTATGAGAAGGACACCCACTGAGCATGAAGCTGAAGGGGGAGAGAATAAATCCAAGCTGAGAAGGAGACTGGCCCTCTGTGGCATCATCTCAGCCCCTACATCAAACTGTGCCTGAAGCCAGTCCTGACCTTGGACTTTTGAGTTATACCCTCCAATCACTTTCCTTTTTCCCAAAGCTAGTCAGTGTTTCCCTGAGCCGGGGAGAGCTGAGATGGCCCTTGCTGACTCTGAGGCTCCCTGAGGGTGCACACCGACTGGGAGGAAACTCTGGCAGCAGCTCGAGAAAGGCCTCCTGGCTGGGGATCTGGGGTGTGTGTGCTTCTTAGGAGTGGGGGAGCTTAGTTTAATGGCAATCTGAGTACTTGTCGGTGTCATTCCTCATCCCAGCAGGACACACATTTTGATCTTTGGGCCCAGGGAGAACAATTTTGTCAGCTCTGAAAATGAATCCCGTCTTGGACAAAAACAGGGGCCTATTTTGTGTGGCTCGGGGGAGGGTGATGCAGGCCCGTGGAATGTCTGGTGGTGAGATATCTGCTCATCTTTCAGGAAACACAATCACCAGGGACAACACTGGCTTTCATAAAATTGTCTCTGACACCATCTTAATTCCACAAATTACTGTCAACTGGAGCTGCAAAGAGTTATTTTTAAACCAACACTACTAGGCAGGCCATGGGTAAGCGTTCTGCATGCAGCTTATAAATGGCGCTGGGATAGAGAGGGCTGGCTTTCCATCCTTCCCTCCCTTCCTTCAGCCTGGCTTTCTGATCCACAGATCCAGGCAGGGACCACCCACCATTGTCAGGGCTGAGTCAAAAGGCCAGGCTCCCAGAATGATCCATATGACCTTCCCCCCTCACCCCCGGCCTTACCTGGACTTTCCAAGTCCCTGTCCCTGTTAGTACACTTCCCTTTCCACCTGCCACCAGCAGGACAGCCACTGGGGGGGAGGAGGCTCCAATGCTCCAGTACCAAACAGATGAACATAAACAGTCCAAGAGCACAAACACGCGACCTCTAACTAGTCCTGCTCTTTCTTTCTCCTAAGCTCTTCTCCTCTTCCCTCTCTACCCATTCTTCTCAGACTTCCTCTCTCCTTTAAAGACAAACACATTGCCTTATACCCAATTTGCTAGCTATTGCTTATAGAAAACTGTGGGGTGAGGGCTCCTGTAGCTGCCTCTACCCTACCCCACGCCCCTTAGGGATATGCTGCTTTGTGGGGCCATCCCCAGGAACTAATCTGCACAGCAGCCTCTGGGGGAAATAGCACGGCCCCTACTCTACCCCTACTCTACAGCTAGGAAGCTGAGGCTCAGGGCAGGTGGGCCATTGGCCCAGGCCACCCAGCTTGTGACAGAGCTTGTCTCTTTGACTCTGAAGTCAGTGTTCCCAGTGGCATTCTCTCTCCCATGCCAGACTACATTTCTCCAGGAATTGTGTGTCCCCCCCGAGAGCAGACAGGTTTTCAGAGGCATGTGGCAGAGTGGGTGGTGTGAGGGTTGTGGCCTGGAGCTTCACTCGGGGGGCTGTCTTTGCACCTGACAGCTATGAAGGGGCTTTGGAGAGGAGGAGCAAGACTGTACGTCTTCCAGTTCTCTCCCACCTCCTTTTTCTTAACAAATAAATAAATAAAGGACTTCAGCACCTTTATCTCTGACCCCAGGCTGTGGCTGGAGGAGAACACAAGTGAAATAGAGTCCCCATGGCTCTGAAAACCTCTGGCTGCCTTCCTGGGGTTGAGTCATGTCTCTGCTTCAGGAAGGCACCGTTAATTTGGTTCAAGAAATGAACAAATGTGAGTACAATGTGGCGCAGAGCTCCTAAAGTGAACTGAGAATTTTCTGGGTTGTATCCACAAGTGTGGGCTGAAAGCAAAGATTACAGAAGGTGTTGATGGGCCCGGAGCTTGAAAACATTCCACTGGAGCAATTAGAGGCAGCTTAGTGCCTCCCTGGGCTACATGTTCTTTGAAAATGCCTTTAGTTGGATCAGGAAGTTTTTTCCTTCCAATAATGGTCTTTTCAAATTATAATAAGTTTGTGTGGCTGGGACCATGGTTGCACTCCATCTCTGGGGAGGTTGCCCCAGGGATGAGGATGGAAGTAAGTGGCAGCCAAGAAATAAAATCAAAAGTCGTCTTTGGACTTTCCGTCCTGGAGATGGCAGGACCCCACAGCATGTGACAGGGTGTCATGAAGATTGTGAGACCTAGGGATCTGAGGCGAAACCAGCACTTCCCCAAGAGGATGTGGATCCCAGTCTGCACTGGGGTGGTGGGGAGAGTCCAGGGGGCACCTGCCTGCTGCAGTCTGCTTCTTGGGGTGGCCCAGGGCAGTCTTTCCAGCTGACATTGCTGGGACTTGTGTACAAAGTGCTTGGAGGAAATCTGAGGAAGCCAGGTTGATCAGGCCAGGGACTTTCCTCTGAGCCAGAGACAACCAGCCTCGGGGGTGGCAGGACATTTGGATGGTGATAAATCCATGCAGTGGGAGCCTCTGTCTTGCCAGATGTGCCAGGAGCACAGAGAAAGGGCACTCGCCCCAGCTCAGGCCGCATGGGGAAGGCCCCGACCAACAGTTCTCCATTTCCCAAGGCTGCCGCCTGTCACTGGCACTGCTGCACTGGGCCGCCTGGGGGCTGTGGGGCTGGAGCAGTGTCTTGTGATGTCCCACGACCCCTCTTGCTTTGCTTCCAATAAAGCCCCGTGCTGGAACAGAGAGGCATGGCTCGTCCCCGCAGCCTGGCAGGCAGGCAAGCCCAACCTCCATCAGGGACAGGAGGAAAAGGACATGTCTCTTCTACACTGAAGCCTCTTGCCTGTTGACCTCTACATCGCCCAAGAAAGCTGCCTCCAAATCATTCCTTTCCTTTGACTGGCTGTAGAAGGCTCCTGAGCCCAGGTCCTGGGCAAGCCTTCCAAGTGCCTGCTAACAGGCTTCCATGGAGAGCCTTCCTGGGGTGCTGTGGTCTGGGCAGATCAGTCACTATGCAAACTGCTTCCCCCCCCACCCCTCTCCACTCACCCCCCACAGGCTCTGCTGACTCAGGATCCATCCTCTGAGTGTCCCTGCAGAGCAAGAGGCAGGGCTGGACACTGAGGCTGGACGCTGGGGCTGGAGGGAGCATCTAGGGTCAGTGCCTGGCTCCAGCTGCTGCCCACCCCCATCCCAGGGCTGCGAGGCCAGTGCGTGCGTGCTGCCTCCCCGCTCACTCAGCAGGCAGAGCTGGCCACCTTCCAGAGAGTCTCAGCCCTGGAATCCGGGCCCTTCTCCTCCCCTTCCTCTGCTGTACCTCAGAGCGCTTTGATCAAAGTGAGAAGAGAAGTTAACGGATCTCATGGAAGCACAGTCGTGCGGAAAGGCTGGGAGACGCGGTTAGCTTATCTGTCAGCAATTTCAACCTAGAAGCTTTCCAGAAATGACTGAGCTGGGGAACTGACCCCCAATTTCCTGGCCTTCTGCCAGTTGGAGGAGGCCTAGCAGTACGGGCTGCAGCCAAAGGGATGGAGCCTTATCCTACAGGAGACCGGCCCCAGCATTGCAGGGCGTTTCTCCCAGCTCTGAAGATCCTGCCAGGATCTGGACCCACCCGTCAGACGGGAGACACATTCAGAGGTTTGCCCGGACCCTGTGACTGCGCCAGGAGCACATCACCTTCCACCTGCACAGCGGCAGCGGTGGCATGTGCTGTCTGGTCGAACGTGACGTGGAGGGAAGGATGCTGGTAAGAGGCCCGGGAACCCCTACGTGGTGAAGAGCATGGAAAACCGGGCAGATCCGTGCTCAAGTCTTGGCACCTGATGATCTTGGCAGGTTCCCTAACCAGACTGGGCCTCAGCTCCCTCGTCTGTCGGTAGGAGCAACGTCATCTACCTCCAGGACTTCCGTTGTGAGGAATGAGTAAGAGAGCCAGTCCATGTGAAATATTTAGCGTTGTGCCTGCCACAAACTCAGAACTCAAACAAATGTAGCTAGGATTAATTAGTTTTTAAAGAGACCCTTTTAGAATTTTAAAAGCAGGCATTAAATGTTCAGGGATTTTAGAGGTAGGCTTTTAATGCCCAGGAATTTTATTGTAAAGGGTCTAATTTCTACCTATAGCATAGCGAGAACTTTCCCCCTTCCCAGAAGAGGGGGTGGGAAGATAGCATTTTCTTGCATCTGGAGGGCCCCAAACCCACACTCCTTCCATGTCCAGACTAGAATATTTGCTGGAACCCTACACTGCCTTACTCATCAGAAAGCCACAGAGTCACAAAAAAAATCTTTAATTATCTCTCCCTTATTCTCCCAAATGGTTCTTAACTATTTCTACAACATCTTCACTAATGCCTTACTCACTATATATTTAAACCTCTCAATGATGTGACATCCATCCACCCATCCATCCATCCAATAAATGGATTGATTCATACAGCCATGCTCACTGTATGATTAGGTGCTAAAGACACACCAGTGAGAACAGGACACACACAATCTTCCTCCTTGTGAGACCATCAGGGAGATGCAAATATTGAGTAAGTGACAGCACAAATATTTAATAACCATTGTCGTTAATGTGACTGCAAACCCCCTGTCAGCTGGGAATTCCCACAATCTGGACAAACTCAGCTCACACCCTCAACTCCATTTCTGCTCTCCATGGATTCCAGGGGGAGGTGGGAAGGGGGTTGTCTTAGGTTCTCAAGGTCAGCTTGGAAGCCAAATTCCTGCTTCCCCAGTTCATGAACCACCTGTCTCTTTTATGTGTGCTGTTGCTGCCTGTGCTACACTGTGTCGCCCAGGTGTGAAACTCAGCCCCCTCCTCAGTTTCCAGGAAAACCCTGCTTATATAAGGCAATTGGCGGGTTGTTAGTCCTACCTGCAGATTTTTCTGGGAAGGAGACATCAGAATAGGGGTTTATATCACAGCAATCCAAACAGCTTTAAATTGTGCATTAAGCATTCCCTTTCTTAAAATCTTCTAGATATCCCAGCACTGAGGAATCATCACTCGCTACCCCATGCCAAATCTTACTCAAAATTGGCCCCAGCTTCATGACATCTGGCTCACTCCTCCCTATACTCTCTTCTTCTCTTAGAGAAACAGAAATTTCTCTCATCTTCTCATACAGAAGAGTTTTACTTTTTTTTTTTTTTGGTCTATTGCATAGGCTCCTACCAATCTCTGAGCTCCTCACCTGCTACCTAAAGCTGATCATGAAGATATTTTCCCAAGCAGAGAGCTTTCCACCTAAGAACAGAGTGCTGTCGGCTGTTCATACATTTCGACCCTGGTCACGCGATGAAAAGTGGAGGTTTCATGCACGTATACAATGGGGTGGGGGCACCTGCCTTTATTGAGGGGTTTATGAAGATGAAGGGCAAGTATGAGTTAGCCAGAAAAGGTGAGAAGGATGCTAGAGGACTCGAAAGGTCAGTGTGGCTGGCCATAGAGCGTGAGGGTGATGTAGAGGAGGATGAAGCTGGAGAGAGGTGCAGGGCATCACTCCCTCCCCAGAAAGCTCATCTCATCTCAAAAAGCCCTTTAGAGAGTCTCTCCCCCAAAGCAGAGCTGAAATCACCCCCCTACCCCTAACCCTCCCCGCCACCATTCTACCTGTCAGTCCCAGTTCTGCTCCCCGGGGCTGCCCAGAAAGACCATTACACCTGGATGGCAGTTCTCTGACCTTCCTGCCAGGTAAGAGTCTCAGCGATAACACTTTTTTTTTAAGTTCTTGAAATGTGGCCCTCCAAATGAAGTACTAGCCAGCCTCTTCCCTCCTTGTGGCCCACCCCTGTGCCCCACATTCAGCGTGAAAACTCACAGAAACAAGCGGCTTCTGAAGACTCCTTTTCTCATCCTCTGCTCTGTTTGGATAGGAGCACCTGGCTGGGAGCAGGAGCCTGGCAGCTTTGATTACAGTAAGATGTCTTTCCCTGCAAGCTTTCCAAGGCATTTAAATGCTCTTTGTTTCTTAAAACCCAGACTGCCTCAGCCTATACTGAGCCTTTGTGTGCATTGGAAAGAGACACCCCCTCAGGGCTGTGCAGACTTTGGCTAGAGGAGCCCAGCTGGAGTTCAGCCCCGCTTTGGAGTTCAATCAGGCCCTTTTGTGCAGTCTGCAAACTGCACAACTGAATAAGGCAGGCATGCTTATGGGCCTTTGAGGTCAATCAGAAACATAAGCCCCTGACCTCACCGATGGGGAAACTGAGGCTCAAGTTGGCACAGAGCTGGAATTACTGTCCACTCCTGGCTCGTGGTCGGAGAGAGTCTATACAACCCCCTATAGGATAACCTTGGATCCAGACTGACAGGGTGCAAATGGCCAGACAGACGTGTGTTCAAATGCTGTCTCTTACTAGCTATGTGAACTTGGGCTTTCCGGGGCCTCGTTTTGTCATCTATAAAATGGGGACAAAAATTAGACTCACACAGGGCTGTGAGGGCAAATGAGAGATGGGAAATAAAGCTACCCTGCCCAAAGCGTTGGTCATTTACCCCCAGCCCAAGATGGAGGGGGCAGACCCAAGGTGGCGACCAGGCACGTGCCCGAGTACAGGCAGGTCCCAGAAGCCACGGAAGCTCCTTCCGGCCTGGTGACTCACTGGGTGTTGACTGGTGGGCCTGGGCAGCAGCGCATCTTGGTGGGGAGGAAGCCAGCCCCCAACTCCATCCAGTTGGCATACACTGGGGGTGGGGGATGGGGCAGCCTGGCAAGCAGGTCATGGCTCCTAAAGAATCTGTCACGGATTTGAGACATAAAGAAAAATAGGAAACACTCTGGGCAAAAATCAAAATAAGATTTCTTGTCATATGAGGGTCTGGGGATGGGTCTTGGCAGAGGAGTGAAGGATTGGGTATAACCGCATGGGAAGGGGACTTCCAGGACGAGGCCCTGGAATGTGTCCCCGTGCCTGGGGCAGAAGGACACCCGGGCTCCATGCAGACCAGAATCACACCAGGGATGGGGAAGGTGAGTTGTGATGCCTTCCTGCCACACTGCCTGGAGTTTCATGCCCTCTGTAAGGCAGAAGCCTGATGAGTTTCTCTAGTGGCTGATGTGGCTTTTGCAAGAGGTTACATCTGTGTCTCATTTATTCATTTATTAAAAACAAATTAGTTGAATACCTATTTTATTTCAGGCACTATATTAGACACCAAAGTCACAAATATAAATAAGATATGAGGCAAATCCTCATCTGGTTTTAATTACTAATGTGTATGCATGCATAAAAATGTATGTGTGTGTGTGTATGTGTACATTTAGTGCTCATATCTGTGTGTAAGTGGCTGTTTGTGTGTGTGCGCAGTCCTGTATGTATTCATATATGTAAGTCTCTATGTGCATACATGTATATATGTGTGTTTGTTTAAGTATATATGATTGTGCGTTTAAGTCTGTGTGGGTAAGTCTAAGAGTTCAAGCATCTCTGTCTGCATCCTCTTCCCCAATAATTAAGAAAAAAGTATGGGGTGACTTCTCACTAATAGATTTGAGGTTTATATATATACAGAAAAGGAGGGAGGGTTATTGTTGGGGAGCATTTTGCTCCATGGATCTGGGAGCTCAGAGCTGGTGTTGCCTTGCATCATCCTCACCTTATGCATGATGGGATGGGCACAAAGTGGAGAGGAGGACCCAAAGAACCAGGAAGGCTTCAGGGACCAACAGAAGTCAGGACAAGCAGGAAGCAGGACCCAGGAAGTCAAGACCAGAGTAAAAGAATTTGTCAAATCCAGGGGATAGAAATGGAAGAGGTTAGAGCTCCAGACAAGAGCTGAGGGCTTGACAATTATCAGAGGACCAAAGAGAGTACAAGATCAGGAGCAGAAAAGAAAACGTCTGATGCCCGGATGCTCTGGCAACCATCAGAGCACAAGGTGATTTCAAGACAGAGGCTGTCTTAGGCACAGCCTCATTAAAATGTCCTGCAGAGTGGCAGCCAGGGCCTGACTTGGGCACTAGTCAGAGACCAGTGTCTGGAGGTAACTTGGCTCTTCCTGAGACACAAGCCGCACTGGTGCCTCCAGTGAAGTTGGAATCTGTGCAGTGGGACAGGGACAGGTGACTGAGAAGGCCCAGAGGGGCCCAGAACAGGAACAGGGGGTAGCTCAGACAGGACACTGAAGTATCCTAAAAATATGTAACCCTTGTTTACTGTTGTCCTTATAATGGTTTGCCACTTAGATGGGCTTCTTTGAAATTTATGCTCACTTAATATCATTTTTATTATGCAGTTAATCACACAGGGAAAGGGGAAAGGGAGTGTATCTGAATGCCTCTATTTCATTTGCTTAATGGAGCGCTGAGAGTAGGAGAGAGAAAGCTCCCTGACCATTTATTTTAGTAATCGGAGTTCTATCTGAGAGTTTCTGACAGAGCCATCCAGACACCCTGGGCAGCCAGACCCACCGTCTTTATCTCGGTGCCCATGAGCGGATCCAGACTTGGCTTCAAAGCCGCGCTGTGTTCTGGGCGTGCAGATAACGGCGCAGATAGGAAGAGGAGGGCTGAGCAGAACGGCAGCGGCTCGCACGCAAAGCCCGTCAGGGCTTGGAGGAGAATTAAGTCTTACTTCCCGCGGTAATCCAGATTGCTGGTTTCTGGGCTGTGGCAGGGAATCCAGATGTTAATTCCAATCTTTTCTACCTGTAGCTGGATTTCCTTTCAACCCCAGACAGTGAACTGGGCTGACCTGCAGGGCTGCTCGGGTCAGCTTTGGGCACAGACAGGGCCTGGACCAGGGACAGCAGGGGCAGGCCCCGAAGGAAAATGTTTCTTCTCGGATCTACTTGGCTTGATTTCCAGGCTGTGAGGGCGCATTTCTCATCCAGAGGAGAGACAGTAGTGGCAGGAGCACTGGCCCTGGAGTCAGGCTAGCTCGAGTTCCAATGCTGCTTGGCCCCTTAAAAGGCAGGACCTCGGACAGGATGCTGGGGGCCCCAGGTGCTGGTGCCGTGAGAGGCGATAGCGTATGGCTTAGCGGGTGGGCTCTGGGGCCGGCTGTCCTAATACACACTCGCTGTGTGACCTTGGGCACATTATTTAACTCTGTGCCCTAGTTTCCTCATCCATAAAAGGGAAATTATAATAGTGCCTACCTCCCAGGATTGCTAGGAGGATTGGGTGAATCAATATATACACATATATAGTCATATACAAGGGCTGTCGGAAAGTATCCAGCCATGTACCCATTCTCATTACATTAACAAGGGCTGGATACTTTCTGGACAGCCCTCGTCTATGCATAGAACAGTGCCTGGCACACTAGTTAAGTGTCTGATACAAATTTGATTATATCCGTAAAATGGAGATTTGGTAGCACCCACCTTAGTGGGTTGTCATGAAGATTAAATGAAGTAGTGCTTATAAAGTGCTTTGCCCGATACCTGGCAAACAGCCAGCGCTCAGGAAAGGTAAGCAATGTTGTTGCTCACGAATGCAGCCTGGACAAGGGGTTGGGGCCTAGGCAGCGGAGCCAGATGGTCTGGGAGGGCCGAGGCTGGTTACGTCATGCCGGCTTTGCAGAGAGACACGGCTCAGCTCCTAAGCTGGCTCCAGGCCCGGCTGAGTGTCCCCTGTCTTATCGACCCAGGGAGGCGTCAGACTGAGGGGGCTGTTTCCTCCATGAAAGAAAAATGCCTGAGCCTCCGAATCCCACTGGGTGCGAGACAGGGGAGGAGTGGGCTGAGGGAGCGGGCAGGGGGCCAGCAAGGCAGGAGGGAGTGCGTGGGCGGGGCGCAGAGCAGCTGAGCTCCCACCGCTGGAGACAAACGCACCCTGTCTGGAGGTTTGCTGGGTGCTGGATCCCTGCCCGGCCAGCGTGAGTGTGAGCTCAGCGGGGACCCTCCCTCATCCACAGGAGACCCACTTTCAGGAAGGGCCCCGGCAGAGCCACGTGTGAGGCGGAGTGCCCCTGTTGGTCCTAGGGTGGCTGATCCAGGCTAGGAGGTTCCTTGCTTATTTTTCTGAGTCAGCCAAGCCTGGTGGGTGATGAACCTGCAGGCCTGAGTGGGGGACACAGAGAGGCCATGCTTTCACCTTGCGGATGGACCCCTAAACCCAGGGGTCCCAGCCTGGGTAAGGAGCCAGGAGAGCTCTGTCCTTCTGCTGGCTGTTGTCTGCGAGCCTCCCAGACTGGCTCTCTCCTCGGTGACCTGAGATCTATTTTTACTCTGCTGTGCTTTGTCTAAGAGCAAATCAGCTCTCCCTGCTCAAACAACCAGTCACATTTTGGTACTGTGTAGTCTAATTATTTAGCAAATGATAATAATAATGAGCTACCATTTAGCCAATGCTTACACCAGCCAGATTGTCCTGGGTGGTTTATGTGCTAGGCTTTGCATTCCGATTGCCTGACTCGACTGCTCACTAGCTATGTAACCATAGGTAAATTCACGTAGCTTCAACAGCCCTAGTCTCCTTACCTGTCCAGTGGGGACCTTCTCATCGTGGGGGACTGTTATCCTGAAGATACACAGCCCACTGCACAGACTCACACCAGTCTAGGCTGATCTGGTTACTGCCACCGCTGAATATCCAATCGGCCAGCAGCAGAGCCAACACTGACTGAGTCCCTAGTATGGCACCATACCTTGAAGGGACCAACCAGCCATTTGGTGACAAGCCAGTCCTGGAAGGTCAGTGGTTTGTTTTCATAGGAATAGACATGTACCTGAGTTTGGGTCTGCCTTTTCCGAACATAGCCAGCATCACTAGGCTTTTTAAGTGTTTGATCCACTGGCGTAGGATCCCATATTGCAACATGACAGACCACAGGATATAGTTTAGAGTAAAGGAGTCCCAGACCCCTTCCAGGAAGAACTAGCTGCCCAGAGACAGAGTACAGTCAGCAGATGGCCTCCAGCTTTCAGTTCCTTCAGGGTCAGCCTCAGATGCAGAGGGCCCCCTTGAATTCACGCCCTTCCTGGGGAAGGCTGCGTCTGTCCCTAGCTGAGTGAGGCTCCAGAGCTGTCAGCCAGGTAGCCAAGGCTGTGTGAGGCCTGTATTGCAGTGGACTTTGTCCTGCACCCATCCGACTTCCTCCCACTTCCTCGCCCTGAAAAACATCTGCACTCACACGCTCCATCCCAACACCGCTTCTGAGACCTGGCATGTGGCAACATGTAAAGGGCTTAGCACGATCCCTGTCTCCTTCTCACAAAAACCTGACATGTCATTGCCTTTAGATGTGAAGACACAGCACAGACGATGCTGGGACCTCTGCCCTCAGGGCCGAGGCAGAGAGGAGTCTGGCCTCGAGGATAGGAGAATAGGACTCGGCTGGAGAGCAGCCAGGTGCTGGCTCAGAGATTCGCCAGCTTGGAGCGCCATGGTGGGCCTGGTGGGGGGATGTCCAGGTGGCAGGAATGCCGCAGGTCTGCTGGGGTCCATGGTGTCGTTCTAGGCGAAGGATCAGTCTGTGCTGCCCCAGCTCTAGAGCACAGCCACGGCACCTGAGAGGAAAAAGAGGCTGAGGGCTCAGCAAGAGGAACAGGACTCAGCCAAGCAGGAGAGGCTGGGGCTGATTTTCACACCCCATGGAGAAGGGGAAATCTTGGCAGAGAAACTGAGGCAGAAGGGCAGTCCTATGTCTGGGCCAAGCAGTGAGGGTGTGCAGGAAGCAGAGGTCCCGGGGAATGCTGGACGTCTGTCAGGCCTCTAAGCAGCAGATGCATTTCAGAGGACACTGGGTTAGGCCTGACGCTGCCCCCACACTTCCTGCCCTGCTGGGCAAGGCAGGAGGAGTGGGACAAGGGTGGGCAGTTACTTCAGAGGAAAGAAAGACACGATACCCCTTCCCCTCCAGACAACTTTCCTCCTTGCCATTCCCACCCCTGTCTCCAGCAATCCTCTTGCCCTTGAACTCTGTAGTAGCTTCCCCTGCCACCTCTGTCACCTCCTCCCGTCTATTCTCTACACAGAACAGCCATAAACACAAATCCGATCAAGCCATCTCCGGTCTGACAACCTTCCCGGATGTGCCCATGACTTCCTACCACTGTCTCCTGGCCCTGGCATGGAAGGCCCTGCATGGTCTGGCCCTCCCGGCTCTCACCCTCACCCACTCCACTCCCTAGGTTTCAGCCACACCCAGACACTTGTAGTGCTTCCACGGTGTCACCAGCAAGCATTTGCACCTCCACGTGACACTCCCCATTCTCCACCCACTGCACCAGCCTGTTCGGATCAGAGTTCAGACATTACCTCCTCTAGAAAGTCTTCCCTGCCCCAGGCCTGCGCAAGGCACCCTTCTAGGTGTCCTGGGCACAGAGGTCTCTCCACTCTCCATGCTGTCCATGCTCTAGTAATTGCACTCACCTCTCTGTCCCCCCTATGAAGCTCTGCCCGTTGCATTCCCAGAGGTAACAGAGCATATAGTAGATGCTTGAGGTTTATTGACTAGCAAACAATGTACTAGAGCGAGGGCCAGCGGATTTGTGGGGTTGGCTTTGAGCTGTGCATGCTGCCCAGGTCTCCTGTCTCTATGGCCTGATGCAGGCAAGGGGGTGGGGGTCTTCTTTTCACAGCCACATCCGAGATGAGATGCCCAGTGGGGAGCCATGCACTTCCCAGAGTCCTCCCAGCTCCGTTTCAGCAGTGGGTCACACGTCCTCAGTTAAGAGCACATCACTTTCACAAGGGTTTACAGTACAAAGTGAATCCAGATTATGCAATCGCAAGGACTAGGTTCCACCATTCTCAGTTAGCCTGGCTCCGATCTAAAGCACACATCTACCACTGGTTTTGTTCATCCTCTTTCAAGTCAGCAGGCCCCTCTAGGCAAGACCTTAGGTCCCTGCCCTGTCTTGCTCAGGCACCCTTCATTCATCCCTGTGACACATTTTTGTCTTGCTTAAGCTGGGGTGTATTTCTCTCTTTCAGTTTTCTAGACCCCTACACATGCATGTGTGTGATGGGAGAGGTAGTAATATTTTCTGAGTTCTATCTAAGTGCCTTCAGCTTTGGGCTGAAGCTGCTGTCTGCACAGTCACTTGAAATGTATTCCACAGTATCCATTTGCTTTTGACCAAAATGCTGGTCTCACTAGCTCTTGTCTGTTCTGGGCCTCACACACTCTTATAAGTTCTTCTGAACTGACCTCTGACTTTGGTTGGCTTTGAGGCCTTCTTGTTTAGACAGCAGGTGCTAAACCCATACGTGCTCCTCCACTGTCCAGCTATGGGACTTTAGTCAAGTGGCTTAGTCTTTCTATTCTCCAATGGCACCTGGCTCATGGGGCTTAAATGGGTGATACAGGTAAAAGGCCTGGAATATAGTAAATGCTCAATAAATATTAACTTTTATTATGCTGAGGTCTTCCAAGGTCTTCCCTTTTTCTTTGTGACTTTGAGTTATGAGACTACAACACAAAAGCACGCATGATTTCATCTGTATAAAGTTCTAAAAATAGGCAAAACTAAATTATAAATTTAGGTTTGTGTGTATAGACAGTAAAACCCTAAAGCAAAACAAGGAAGTGATTACCACAAAGTGGTATCTTTGGAAGACAGTGCTTATATTTGGAAGGTGAGGGATAGAGGGAAGTTATTGGGACGAAGAAAGGAGCTAGCCATGTTCTATTTCTTGACCTGGAGAGTGGTTGCAACAAAATTTGCTTTGTGTTAACTCGTCTAGATGCATGTATCTGATCTATTTCATGTACTTCTCTGAATGTGTGTTATACACTATAATCAAAACAGGTAATATATCTAGGAACTACTTTTTAGAAAAAAAATTTAATTCCTTTTCTCCTTCTGTCTGTTTCCCCATTTTTTGGTAGCAAAATATGCATAATATAAAATTTTACCATTTTAACCATTTGTAGGTACACAATTTGGTGACATCAAGTACATTTGTAATGTTCTACAATTATTACCATATGACTTTCAAGAACTTTTTCATCATCCCAAATAAAAACTCTGTGCCCATTAAGCTATAACTCCCCATTGCCTCGATACACACCTCATGGTAACCTCTATTCTACCTTCTGTCTCTATGAATTTCCCTATTCTCAGTACCTCACTTAAGTGGAATCATACAGTATTCGTCTTTTTGTGTATGTATTATTTCACTTAGCATAAAGTTCTCAAGGTTCTTCCATGTTATAACATGTGTCAGCATTTCCATTTTTTTAAAATTGTTGAATAAAGTATCATTGTTTGCATATACATTTTGTTTAGCCGTGTTGATGGACACTTGGATTGCTTCCACTTTTTGGTCCTTGTGAATAATACTGCTATGAACACCCGGTGTGCAAATATCTGTTTGGGTCCCTGCTTTTAATTCTTTGGGGTATATGCCTGGGAGTGGAATTGCTGGATCTCCTTCTGCTCTCAAGCCAAAAAGAATGGACCTTTCCTGTTCCCAAGAATTTTTGCATGGATTTATGTACAGATTCACCAATGAGGGAGTGAATATCAGTGGGTTAGATGGGGCACGAAAGTGAGAGAAGCTCCCAGCTTTGGTCACTTGTGACTGAAGCAAGAGCTGATGGAAGCCAGGGACTTCTGGGTTCCCTGCCAGCTCCTCTCTCTGTGACCCGGCCCAGGGACCCCACGGCTGCATGGGAACAATACCTTCCTTGTTAGTGGGGAAGAGAGCAAACAAGAGCTGGTAGGAGATGGCAGAGACCTGAGAGAGGCATCTTGCTGTAGCTAAAACTAGGTGGGGTTTTAAATAGAAAACAGACAGACTTCTATGTGTGCTGCTCACTGGCTAGATGGGGGTAGGGAGGGGAGGGAGGGGATAGGGAAGGACACTTGGGTGGGAGACCGAGGCAGCAAAGAAAGTGGAAGCTGAGGAAGCAGAAGAAAAGGGCAGAGAGGAGAGAAAGAAGGCAGTGGAGAAAGAACAACGTTTTCCAGGGGGAAAGGGAAGGGGTGGAGCTTGCATTGGGGCTGCAGTCTCTGGGACTGCCACTGGATTCCAGAGGAAAGTCACCAGCCATCACTCTCAGTGACTGGCACTCCTGGGCCCTGCAAGCACCAGCACAGCTGACAGAGACGGGTGTCCTTAAATCAGTGAAACGGAGCCGTCCTCAGCCTGACCCTCCTGAAGCCCATTCCCACCTAATGCATTACGGACAAGGCTGACTGTGATCAAGTCGCTCCGGCCTGCGCGTAATAAATGCGTATTGGCTGCTCTTTATCTCCGTTACCTCATTAAAATAATTGTCTTAATTTCATTGTTAAAGTGATTAATAGGGCAAGTGTTAAAGGAAATTAATACTCAAAAGGAAGAATAACTGTAGTCGAAAAATAACTCCTCTGAATTGGTCTGGTGGCGAAGTTAGGGATTTTGTAGTTAATGAGCCTTAGAGAGTTAAATATAGAATAGTCCAGGAGAGTGGCCAAGTGTGAGAGACAGACGGCTAGACGGGAGGGGGAGGGAGAGACAGAGAGTTGTTCACACATCTGTGCCCACTTGCGGAGCTCACGGAGGGGAGGGGAGGCCAGTCCCATGGGGCTCTCTGGCTCCACAGTGCCCAGCACAGTGCCTGACACCTGTCTGGCCCCAGGGCTGCCCAGGGCTCAGCCCCGTCTCGTGCTCAGCAAGAACTCCTCGCAAGGACAGACCGTAGAGACTCTTGCCCAGGGCAATCCTAGACTGGTCAGGAATAGCCCAAGAACACGCTGCCGCTGCACCCTCTCCTCTCTGAGTTGCGGAGGGAAGTCAGCATCTCGTTCCTCTCCCCCGTGTCCAGCCACTCTCCTTCCAGCCTGAGTCCCCACAGCCACTCACCAGGCAGCCAGAGGGGCAGCCGTCCTGCAGGAACTGGGGCAGGTGTCCAGAGGGCTGTTCTGGACCTGCTTCTCCATCCCCAGAGGCGATCTGGGGATGGGGACTGGTGGCTCCCTTTGACAATTTCCTCACTTGTTTATTCAAATCATCCATCTCCTGTGTATTACGCTCCTGTGATATAGCAGGTTCTCCTTTAAGAGTCAGGCATGTGAAGATAAAAAAGCTTGGCCCTTTAGCCCAAGAAGTTTCCAGTTTAGTGGAGACAAAAACACATGCAAACAGATAATGACTACACACATATTGTCTGTTCAATGTTAACTCTCTTGGAAATTAATCTTTTTGATAATCTGAAAGTTCTCATAGGCGCTGAGCCAATGACAACTTCACAAAAGAACTATCTATGTGCCTTGGCCAACAGGTACGCTGCAAACACCCTCAGCTCTGATGATGTGCATTGACATTCTTCCAGCCCTTTACTTTGTGTCCCTGCGAATAACTATGACGCTTAACGGCTGACCAAAGGTGTGCTGGGGTCCTTCTACAGAGAAACCAGAGCACCAGGGTGGGTGTGAAAATGTGAGCTCTGCCAGCTCAGGGTGACTTCCAGAAATGGGTGAGGAAGCAGAGAGTAAAGATAAGTAGGCAATTAGGGAAGCGTGGAAGGACTTTTACATCATAAATGTCACTGCAGCCTGGAGAAGTGGCCAAAATTGTATGGAAGAAGCTGGAAGAAACTCTGGTCCAAGGTAGGTCGTGACTTTAGAGGATGCAAAGGGAGTGGAGGAACCCTGTGCCCTGGAAGCCAGTTCTGCAGGGACAATGCTAGGAGGACCCTGGCATGCTGCTGCAGGTGGCACCATGCACTGAAGTCAAGCTCTGCCTAAAATCTGCTCTGGCTGGGAGTTCGATGCCCACTTCAGCCTCATTTCTAGACTTTTGTATAATGATGGTGATCATGCAAGTGACTACAATAAAGTCAGTACAGCAATGTCAGTAATACAAAGTATTCCATTGTTTTGTTTTCATTTAAACATTCCTTTGGAAATATGGGTATGGAGGCAATCGAATATATGAACATGAAAGTGAAAAATCTCCCATATGCTTTTCATATTGAAATTCTATCCATCAGTTGAGGAATAAATATATGTGTATTATTATAAGATTAAAATGGTATAACACTTTGTGACCATTTTGAAAGCTGTTACTTTTATGTGCAAAAACATCATTCAGAGCTTTCAGAGTTAAATGTAAAAGGGAATGGAAAGTGTATGAGCTAGATGACTTTAGGAAGAACCTTCTATCTTTTTTGAGTAAATAAATGTTTATAAAAATTTAAATAATAATACAAACTGAATATAGAGATTAGATTGTATCATAATTCTTATCTTTTGTAGAATGGTTTGGGTTTTTAGCATTCACCACATTAAGCAAAATAACCTTTAAATTTTGTATTTAGTGTTTCATTTTTTAAATTCCATTTAAACCACCAGTCCTTCCTATTTGCAAATTCTCCACATTTTGGAGCTTGAAGAGTAATATGTCAATCTTAGGATTTTATGTAGACAAAACTCCCAAAAATCACATGCAACACTATTCATGATAAACCATCTTCTGTCGAGACATACTAAAAATATGAGTGTGAAAGAAATAAACATACTGGAAATAAATTAGGCACGCCTTGAACGTACGGCTCTCCCATCAGCTCCCTTGAAAATGAGCATCTCTCAGAAGTCTGGGGATGGGGCTGGGATGGCGCAGCTAACTGTTCCTGAACTACTGATACAATGCCAAACTTCTGAAATTTAACACTAAAATTTTTAGTTATACAAGTGTAATAATAATTATTGTTGGTAATATTTCAGACTCATTTCTAAATTCCGGAAGTTCGTTTTATGATGGTGATAATTGGCTTTGGTTCAATATTGATTTTAACTTTTGGTGTTTGGCCAACATATGAACTCAGTGCACTATCCAGTGTGACAGATGCTCGAACAGACATGATGGTGACAAGGATGAAGTCGGGCCTGAGTGTCTGGGAGAAGCAGGGAAGGCTTCCTAGAGAAGCCGAATGCAGATAAATTTAAAGTGCACCCGGAGCTTCTGAATGTTGGGTACCACTTTGGTGTTTTCTGTACATGTCATTTCCTTTCATCCTAAACCAACAGGATAAAGTAGGTATTCTTTTCTCCTTTTTGTGGAGGGGCAGAGGGAAGCTCAGAGAGGGGAAGTGACTGCCCTCCGTAGCCTTGAGAGTGTTTCCAGAAGCATCTCCCTGCCTCGTGGGGATTGCCCAAAAATGCCCTTGTCCCTTACCCCAGACTCCCCTGCTACCTCCACCAGGGTAAGGATGAGTTGCTGAGGGTGCCCCGACTTTATTTGCCTTGGGTGTGATTCCTTCAATTCCCAGCATGTGTCCTTATTTCTAATCTGTAGCCTTATTTCTAATCCGTAGCCTTATTTCTAATCCGTAGCCTTATTTCTAACGTCGTGCAAGCGCCGTCCCCAGGAGGCTGCCATTTTCTTTTCCTGAAGAGGCCGGAGGCGGAGGTGTCTCAGGCACCAAGCACGAAACAGAGACCCTGGCTTCCTCTGTGGCCCAGGCTCCCTGGACCTGCCCAGCAGTTGCCCTGCAAAGCCTTCCTCTGATGGCTTGCTTCTCTTTAGATGCTTGTCTTTTGTCTTGGGCTTTTCTTTTTTTCCTTTCGTCTCTTCTGGGGCAGGCCCACTGCCTGGCACGGCTATTATGTTTGGAAATGAGCCTTCTGGGCTGGTGAATAAATTGCATTTTATCCCTCCCTGTCACTTCTGGTTGGAGGAGCACCGGGAGATGAAAGCTGAGACTTCAAAAGCTCTTCTTTTGACACGAGGCCGCATTTCTCATTTCCAAGCCCTGCCGACTGTGCTAAACCCAGCACCCTGGCAGCTCTGGCAGGAAGGAGCTGCACCCCAGTTGTCCTGGAGAATCTTCTCAGCCTCCCAGGTGCAGTGCCACCTCAGGGACAGGCCTCCTGGGCTAGGTCCCTGGTAGTCACCATCTTCAGTGAATCAGGAGAGTGGGCAGGGTTCGATTCTCAGAAGCTGCTCACTGTCTAGAGTGACCCTATCTGGAGTGACTGAGCACTTCCACTTGCACTGTGATATTGAACCTCATAGGGTGACGCCCAATGCCACTCACGTGGGGAATTACAGAATTCTGGCCCTGTGTTTCTCTGCATGGCAGGTCCCCGTTTACTCTCCCCTCCCTGTACTAACCCAGCCCTTGCTTCTGTGCCCCCGGCTAATCATCTGTCACTCTCATGGCCTGCTCTCTTCCTTCTGAGATGAGCACAGACTGGAGTTCGGACACTGGGGTAACCAGCCACTCACTGGTCTAGCGCACAGCCAGGGAATGGAGAGAAGTCTCCCTGAGCCCAGTCTCTGAGGGGCAAAGGCTTCTCTGTCATCCTGTCTGGAGCGTCCGAGTGAGCTGGGGAACTTTTAGGAGCAAGCTGGCTTCTGAAATGGCAGATGTTCCCATAAACCTGCCTGAATCTGGTAAAGCCAATACCCTCAGACTGGCCTCCACCCACTCAGGAACCGCCCGTGCATTGCGAAATCTTGATGCCTTAGCTTCTGAGTAGATCCAGGACCTCGTAGAGTGTTGGTGCAGAGGTAAAGATATTGCACTTGGAAGGCCATCTGTGCAGCAGTTAATGATTTGACTTTGGAGTCAGGAAAGTCCAGGGATCAAATTCTGGCTCTGCCACATACTAGCTGATGCTGGGTAGTATGGAGGCCTTACGTCAGTCTCCACATCCAGAGATAGGGAGAATAATGGGACCTACCTCACAGCTGCTGTGAAGACTGAATGGAATAATTTGTGTGAAGTGCTCGGCCGACACCTAGCACACTGTTGCTGGTCAGTAAAGGATTATTTGTAACACTTGCTGGTGCACTCACTTGAGAAGGGGTGTGACATGCTTTTGGGGATGGAGGGACCAGGCATAAACACCACTTCGGCCTCTCCATAGTTGTGTGACCCTGGGCAGGTCACTCACTATGATAATAACAGCCTCCACCACCAGCGACCACTTACTAAGTGTTTATTATGTGCCAGGTGCTTTACCTGCAGTACCATCTCATTATTCTTCACAAGGGGGTAGGCCACTGGCTCAAGGTTTTGCTGCTGGAAGAAGCAGAGATGAGACCTAAAGTCAGGTTAGTGAACTCAGCCCACATCTATAACCACTGCACCTCCTCGCCACACAGTTTACAGTTTCCCTAACATTTTTGGGCCTCAGTTTCCTGAGATGTAAAATGGGGGTGATAATGTCTACCCTTTAGGTGTATGATGAGAATTTAAAAAGATAATACATGTAAGATCCCCAACAAATGGGAATCTTCCTAGTGTTAATCACTTCGGAAAGCAGCACTTCCAAGTTGCAGAGACACAGCCTCTGGGACAGGGAGGAGACTTGACAAGTCATTGACTCCAACTTCCTTCAGCCCCGATGGCCAGAAGGGAGGCAGCTGGGGGGGGCTGGCTTGGCTTGGCTGACTTCCAGAAAGGGAAGAGCAGAATGTCCCAGAAGATGAAGAAGTCTAACCAGGACTTGGGGATTGCATTAGGAAAATTTATGGGGGGCCGGGTCCCAAGGCTTCTAGGTTTTGTATTCCCCCTGAAAAACTCATCCTTATTGGAGAAGACCCATGCTGCATTTGCAGCATGGTGCTATGAGTTTTCTACTGCTTAGGCACATGCCCCTGGCCTGTCCTCACCCTACTCTGACTCCCTCACAGCTGGATGATGGTAGAGCCTGTGTCACCTGGGTCACCCTCACCTGCGTCTCCTGGGTCACCCTCACCTGCCTGCTCTCCAGGAGCCATCTCTGGGCTGGGACCATGGCTTCTGTTTTGCTGAGGGGTAAAGAGAAACCCTGGAGAGGAGACCCAAGGGGGTCCCTTCCTCAGTTCTGGCCCTGACCTCCCCCTTGGTCTCACCAGGTCATGCCTCTCCCCTGGGGAAGTTTGGACACTTGCCCAGCCTCCGTTGCCTGAGGTTTAGGGGGAGAGCAGGAGCTGTTTGAAACCAGAGAGCCACTATGCATCCCCACAAGTGACAAATTCACAGGCGTGGAAAGAAAAAAAGCCCTGAATACTGATGCTATGCAGCTGCAAGAAGTAAAGTTTCCAGAATTGCAATGAGCAGCCTTGTGCTGGAGTTTTATGTCATTTGCTTTCAATTCCATTTACAGTTATTTCTTGTTTTTATATCATGTTTTATTGAAATCCATTTTTTACTTTCATGCTTGAGGCTCAGTCATGGATCTTCCCCCCTCCCCCATCTCCTGCCTCCTGAGCACATGAAAGTTCACATTATGCAAACACCACAGAAAAAGGTTTTGAAGCATCATGGGGTTTTTGTCCCTGTCTGTGTTTCTCAGAGATGAGTATTTATTTTTCTGAAAGCAGGCTGGGGATGCGGCCGTGCAGTCCGGGACGTATTTCAGAATCCACAGGCAGGTTTACTTGCCTGGGGCAGGGGCTTGCTCCTCTCCTGCCTTCGTGACCCTCTGGGGAACGCAATGCTGTTCTGTGCTCACTGTGAGACCCGTCTACGTGACCACCTGATGACAGACAGACTCGATTCTTCCCTACTGCGAACTGCAGAGGTTCTTTAAGTAGAAGGAGAAGAGAAACAAAAACACGGTCTTCGAGCGGCATGTCTGGAAATCGAACCAAAACAGGTGTCAAAGCCTTCTCCACTTCCTGCTGCCCACACCCCTGACCCTCAGGGTCTTACCCTGGAGGCTGCCAGGGCCTCCCACCTCCCTCTGCTTTCCCAGCAGAGAAGGATGTTCCGAATCGCCACCACCATCAAGTGTCTCTCCAGCCCCAGACCTCCAGGGCTCTGCATGCCTGACTTTCTCACAGCCCCTGTGCCAGGCAGGCCCATGCCGCGTCATTGCCACCCCCACGCTGGTGGCTGGCTGTCCTCTCCATGGGGAAGGGCTTTCTGCTTCCTCCAGAAAGCTTTCCTGGCCCACTGTGGCTGCCTGTGCCCTTTTCTAAGCTGCGGCCATTTGGGCACTTCGTCCCACATCTTGTACTGATATTAACTGCGTCCTGAGTGTCTTGTCTCTTGATGGAGTTTGCGTAAGAAGATTGTCAGGAGAATCTGATTATGGATTCTCAAGGGCCATAGAATTTTATACTATTTGGTCGGTATAATCTTAGGTAACTCACTTCCTCTCTCTGTGCCTCAGTTTCTTCATCCATAAATTGAAGATCATAGCAGTACCTAACGCATAAGGATGTCGTGAAAGTTAAATGAGTTCAAGTGCTTGGCACGTAGGTGAACACCATATACATGTATGTTTTTATTATTACTAGTTCCAAACAACAGAAATAAAGTCAAGACGGCTTAAATTTTTAAAGGATCATTTATAATTATTCAGAAGGTTATACAAATGACCTGTGGAGTCCAAGGGCAGGGAGGTGGCGGGTCCTCCGGTGGTGCTGACACCCGATGGGAGATTTGTCCCTGATTATTCCATGGGGATCACCTCCCTCTGCTTCTGTGTTCCCGGCAGGAAACACAGGCCCCCGTAGCTCCTATGTTACCTGCCCAGCCACATAGGGAGCGTGAAGCCCCCTCACCGATTCCTAGGGGAATCTGATTGGCCCAGTCTGAGTGAGGGGCTCAACCTTTATCCAATCAGCCCTGCGCAAGGGTGTGGCAGGGCCCTGCTGTGCGGAATGGCTGCCGGGGCCTTGTGGTTAAGGGGTGTGTGTGTCCCGGGGGGGTCACTGAAGGAAGGATCCCATCAGCCACTTCCAATTGTGTCTTCTGCAAGTGCAGACGGCTCTGCACACGTCTCTTGTATCGGTTCATGTTGTAGCATGTGGTGCCTCACAAGCAGGTGCTGATTATAGATTAACCAAAATTGAGATGTTGACTCAGAATCCTAGAATTGTAGCTCACTGGGTTTCTCATTAAAGTTTGGAGTGAGTTAGAGTCAGAGAGGTTTCCAGCGCTCTTCCCTGCTCCTCCGTGCACCTCCCTCCCCGCCCCCCAGTGCCAAGACTCAAACTGTAGTCAGAGTTTCGGAAATACGCAGCTCCCAACAGTCTCTTTGTCCTGGTAGCCTGCGGAGGCTAGTGCCGCCCACTCAGCTGGGCTGACCTCCCTTTTCTCACAATGAATGGTCTATCTGGCCGCAGGCACTGGAAGTTTTCCTTCGGGCATTGACCACGTGGGTGGCAGCCTGTGGGGTCCGAGCAGTGTGGCAACAGAGAAGGCGCTGGAAGGGTGCCGGAGCTTAGGTCACTCTTGGGGTGAAATCAGACTCCAGGGAAGGGTGAGGTGGGTCACCATGGGAATCTCTCCTTCACCCTTGGCCCCAAACCTCCCAACTTTCCACACTCAGCTCATTCACGTCAACACAGAGAAAGCACAAAGGCTCCCCGATCCTCAGTGTGTAGGGAGGAGGTTCTCAGCCTGGCTGCACGTTGGAACCATCTGGGGAGTTCTGGAAAATGCCAGTTCCTGGGCAGCACGTCAGACCAATGAATTCAGATGCTCTGTGGATATAACCAAGCATTCATCAGTGTTTCCTAAAGCTCCCCTGGTGGTTCCTATGTGCAGCCAAGGTTGAAAACTTCTGTATTAGGGTGCTCACTCATTTACATGACTCCAACCACCAGATACCTTGAGCACCTGTGATACCAGCCCTGTGCGTCACCCTTTCTCTGCACCAAGCTTCACAGTGCTTGAGTGGGTCCTCTCTTGAATAAGTAATTGGCATGCGTAGACTGTCACACATCCTGAACTCTTGTTTCTTCCCTCCTAATTTCCCTATCACCATTAGGGGCTCTTTTACCCCTTCACACCTGGATTCAGAAATTGATTAGTCTGCTCAGCTCACGCCTCAGCTCCTTCATAGAGCACAGACACTTCATTTGTGCCACCTTAACTGGTGCATACATGGCTTTATAAAAATGTCATTCATTATAAGCTTCTTGAAGATAGGAGGGACTATTTTTGGTTTGTTTTTATATCTTCCCAGAGTACCTAGCAAAATGTCGGCTACCAATAAATGCGGTTGCGTAAAGATAGAGGAAGGGGAGTGCTGGCTAAGTGCAATTTAGACAGAACCAAGTTGGGGCTTCTAAAAGCTGCAGGGTCTCTACCAACAGTCATCCTAGGGTTTCGTTACACCAGCCATAGGGAAGGAAAATTCCCCCTACTCTTCTGCTTAATAAAGGCCCTTTCTCTTATATCAGGGAATAGTAAGGACCAAAGGAACCCTGGAAGTGGGTATTGGGAAGTTCTGTGGATGTTGATTACAGAGTGGGGAAGCATCTTGATAATAGCTACCACCCACTGAGCACTCAACTTGGTGTCTGGGGCTTTCCATACACCTGTTCACAATCGTAGTACTATGTTGACATCTCCGAAGCTCAGAAAGGTTATTTGCCCAAGGTAAATGATAGAGCTCCAAAGGACCACGCATTTTTAGTAAGCCAGGTACATTCCAAAGCAGACTTGAAGTAGAGAGAAGAGAATAAGACAGGTGTCTTTGTCCTCACTCCAATCAACGCTCTTCCTCATATTTAGTGACAGTGGCCAAGGCAAAGGATTGCCAGTTTCCCTGGGGTTGTCTAAGTCATTATCCTCTTAAGAGGAACTCAAAGCCACATTCTTAAGCAGCTTTGGGGATACAGAGGTCAAAGATAAAATCTATTTGTATATTCATGTAATCCTCATTGTAGCGGTAGCATCATCATTGCCATCATCATCATCATTTTCTAGTGGGGACAAATTGGTTGCAATTAACAGCAGTCAATTAAAGCAAGCTTAAGGAAAACAGGGACATGTATCACAAGGCTGCAGGGTTGCTTTGTAGAAGCCAAGGAATGGAACGTAGCCGGGCCCCAGGAAGGCGCTGGGTGCCGCCAAGACGCTTTTTCTTCCACCTCTGTGTCTCTCCTTGTCTCTCTAGGGTCTGTTTCCTGTGCTTCCCAGTCCATGTGGCACATGTGGCTGCTCGGAATCCTTGAGTTTGCCGGTTACAGTCCCAGCCACCTGGCAAGCTTAATTTCCCTCTTGGAACTACGTCCAAATTGGAGAAGGGCCTCCAACTGGCCCATTTCAGGTCTACTTTTCCTGATGGAATCCCTTTTCCCATCAGGTTGGCTAGTGGGGTTCTGGGCGGGAGGTACCCACCTTTCTGGATAGGAGGGAAATCATCAGAGAAAGGAGGAATGATTGTGAGCTGGAAAGGTGCCCCAACGAATGATACTAATAACAGCATATATGATAATTTATAAATCCAGATACTAGGTTAGGGGTGTGTGTATATATATATATATATATAGTTCTCACAACAATCATTCCATGTAAGTATTGTTATTCCCATTTTACAGATAAGAATATCGAGGAAATAAGATATTCTCAAACCCCAAGACACTGCTCTTGGTGGATTCAAGCACCGTTGGGATCCTTTTCTTCCGGAGACCAAATTGGGCTGTACATCAAGCATGTTTATTCTTCAGTGCTTGCTCCTGGCTGTGGGGCGTGTGTGCGTGTGTTCATGGTGTGCTTGTGTGTGTGCGCACCTCTGTGGGTCTGTGTGTACTTGCTTTTCCATGGCTGTGTCCTGAGATTCTGAGACTGCTCATTTTCCAGTAGGGAGAGAATGTGCAGCTTGCGCCTGCCAGCTTGAATGAGCTAGATCCAGAGGCCTGGCAGGCTTGGACAAAGGCACTCTGTATCCGCCAGGAATGTGGTGACCTCACCGTGGCTCTGCTCTGCTGGCTTGGGTTTGTGTTAAGCAGAAGGAAGAGAGAGATCTGGGGTTGGAGCTCGGTGCCTGGGCCTTCGGTCACGCACTCCTCCCTTCTCCCCCGTGCTCCCAACCACCGCTCTGGCCTGGAGCGAGGGCTCCAGTTTCATCGCTGAAGTGGAGCTTGGGCTGGAGCTGGAGGTCCCAGAGGAAAGTGGAGAGGGAGGCCGGGAGCTGAAGGGGCAGGACTGAGAAGACCTGGTTGCAGCCTGGCCTTCTCGAATGGCTGTGGGGTTCACGTGAGACCATTTCAGTTTTCCTCCTAGGCAATGTGAGGGCCCAGATGATCTTTAGTGAAGCACCGTGGAAAGTCAGCCCTTGGACTGATGACTGGTGTCATGCCTTCCCCTGGTCCTTTAAGGAAAACCACGGCTCAGCATGAATACAGCAGGTGGGTGTGGTAGTCTGTTCAGGCACCTGCAGAGCATAAGTACAGAGGATGTCACCCTAAGCATGGCTGTAAGCTTGAGCTGTGGGTGAAATCAGTTTTGGGTATTCTATTTTTTATTTTTTCCCAAAAAGAAAGTTGTAGACTGACTGTGATACTAACTTTCACCTTTGGGTCTCCGTGTCCTTAGCTGTGAGAAGACTACTCATCTAGATGGTCTGCAAGGTGTCCCTTACCTGCAATGGATGGCCCAGGTAGCCTGTGGGCCCCCACCGTCTCACTTGTGCTGTGTGTCTGCTTGAAACACAACCACTTTCTAGTCCATAATGTTCTGATTGTTATGGCGAGAGAGAATATTTGTGGGGTGTGTGTGTGTGTGTGTGTGAGAGAGAGAGAAAGAGAGAGAGAGATGGATGGTGGGGAAGGGAAGAGATGACAATGAGAATAAGAATGGTGTTCCAGGAATCTGTCATGCATTAATTGGTTCTCATAAACCAAAGCCATCAACCCTTCCACAGAAAATAAAAGTCTGGATAATAAACTAGAAATGATGGTATGAAGGCTTTTAAATCCTTCAGATTTCAGGCCACAGTCACCCTGTTTGACCCCAGTGCTTGACACAGATGTTGGCTTGGGGACTGCAGCCCGTGCCTGCTGAGTCCCTGGGCCAGCTGGGGATGGTGGCCTCAGAGGCCCACACTCGCGCTGCCCACCCCCAGTGGGGTGATGCTGCTGCCAGTTGTTCCTCGTCTCAATCCTGTTTCATGGTGGTCATTTAAAAAATGTCAGAGCTTTGGACACAGAACCAAAGGTAAATTGCATTTACCATAAATGTTCTAAGTGTATTTGTAAGGGGTGGCTCCTTCTCATGGGAGCAGTTGCTGTTTGGCCACTACCTTGCAAATGGAACAACCACCTGGTTTGTGCCATTGGGGCAACTTTTCTTTATAATTTGTAAGTAGGATTTTATTAGGACATGCAAGAGGGTTAGCTGGGAAGAACTGAATTCACATTTGAGGTTAAGCTACACAGACGCAAAGCTCCAATCCAGCCAATTACAAAGAATATTCAGATATAATGGCCCTGTGGGGCTGGCGCTAACTGCTGATCCCACTTTCCAAGGATGATGGGGAGGGAGGAGAAGAAGCCAGGGACTGTCCCTGACCTGGGGCCTCTTCCTTTCCCCCTGACTCTCATTCTGAATCTGTCACACCCCAGTCTGGCACCCACCAGAAAGGCTTCTTTTGGACCTCAGGAATGATACCAGATTGGGGAGATTTCCAAGTGTCTGTTTGCAGTTGCTCCATAGTGAATGCACAGAGGATAGCTGCTTTGACCAAAGAGAGTCCATCAATCATCCCACTCTCCTCTTTCAAGTTCAGTTTTCACTCTTAATCGTTAGTACACAGATCTCCATACCACAGAATCCTCAGAAGGGACCACTTCCAAATACAAAGGCCTCTGCAAAATCATTTTTGCTTGGCCTGTCTTCGTTGGTGTGGGAGGGATTTTATGATCTTCCAAGGCATTGCTTAGGATACTGCCCATTTTCTGGGTTAAATAATGCATGTGGAAGGCTTCCCATCTCATTCAAAAGCCTTTTCCTCTATAGTCGTTTTCTTTATCTCCTTCTGAATCAGTTCTACCATCTCTGTTTTTCCTCCCTTCCCTCCCGTCTCTCGCCACACACACATATACCCTGGCCCAAGTGGCTGGATTGAAAAGCTGCCCCTTATAGCAAATTTCACTTCACCAATACTTTTTTCATTTATTTGGTCTTAATTTTAACTGTATAAAGGAAGTTACCTCACTTATTTACGAAGCTAATCATTACAATACAATGACAAATAGCAAATTTATCATTTTTTTTTTCCGAGACAGAGTCTCACTCTGTTGGCCTGGCCAGAGTGCCGTGGCATCAGCCTAGCTCACAGCAACCTCAGACTCCTGGGCTCAAGTGATCCTTCTGCCTCAGCCTCTCATGTAGCTGGGACTATAGGCAATAGCACCACCATGCTCGGCTAATTTTTTCTATTTTTGGTAGAGACGGGGTCTTGCTCTTGCTCAGGCTGGTCTCGAACTCCTGAGCTCAAAGGATCTGCCCACCTCAGCCTCTCAGAGTGTTGGAATTACAGGTGTGAGCCACCACACTGGGCCCAAATAGCAAATTTAAAATTTTCTTAGGTCGGGTGAGACAGTTGTGAGGGTTAAATTTGCTTATTTCTGACTTTCACCTTAGTACTCTCAGAAACCTAGACCTCCCAAGATTAAAGAGGTCTAGAAGGCTGAGGCATGGTGGCCCAGGCTGGGTTTACACAAGACAATGAGAGTTCCTGGTTGCTATAATTATCCTCTCATCACATCAACTGACCACAGGTTTTCTCCACCAGGCTGCATCTCAATGTGACATCTGAGAACACTCTCATCTCGATTCTTCATTGCCTTATAGCGATGACCAGCAGCTCCATAGCCAGTGTTGCCTCTTGAGGAGCTTAATTGATCAATAATTCTGTTTAAAATCTAGCAGGGCACTCCAGTGAATTGGCTCTTTCTCACCATTGGTACCTACATTTTAGTTTTCTTCTTCCTTTTCGCTGTGGAAGAGGATTTCTCACGGATGAATGATACCAGTGTGGGACTGGGAATGCTAATATGGCCATGGGTCAGAACATGAGTGACAGGGAGTATAACAACAGTGGGAAAACATCTGGCCCGTGCCTGGGGGACAAGAGACATAAAAGCCAGACAAGAAAGAAGAGAGGAAAAGAGGTGAGAAATCACATTGCAAAAAAATTACAGAAAAGTATCGATTCAACCAAGGGCATAAACTTCATTGTATAGGTAGAAAAATTGACATTGTCTGGTACTTGGAAAAGCGGTTTTGTTCTGGCCACTCCTGGTCTTGGACCTAAAGGAGGAAATTCTAATTATCCTGGAGGGTCTGGGGCTGTTTCTGCAATTAGGGCTTGTGCCTGGTACTTTCTGGAAATGGCTTTGCTTCTAGAAGGGTGGAAATGGGGAAAGCTTATTGAAAGGTCACCTGATTGCGAGCTTGGGGATACCTTGGGGGAGGGCATACATTAAAATCAGTGGCATGCCAGCGGGTAAGATGAATAAAGCTAGACTCTGAATCTCATATATACCTACAATTTTCTTATTACTGTGCAATCTGGGAACCCTGACTGCAGGAAAGCTAGTGCAAGTCAGCATTCCTCTTCTGGGAAGCCTTCCTTGTTCCCACACCCATCTTGGATTTTTTTCCTTGTCTTTATTTTCACAACTAGGGTGACCAGATGTCCCAGTTTGCCCAGATGATTCTAGTTTGCTCCTGTCGCCTTGATATAATCATTAATAGTGCTCCCTCTCATTGTCTTCAGGATTCTGGCTTAGACAATAACATAGGTGGTCATCTTACCATAGCACTGCACTTCTCCCTAGCATAGCACTCACTGATCTGTACGATAACTGATTTATCTGTGTCCTTCCTTAGACTGAAAGGTCTCTGAGTGCAAGCATATTGTCTGTCTTGTGTCCTGTTGGATTCTCAACACTTAGTACTGAGCTGGGCAAAAATGTTCATTAGCTGGATGGATGAATGAATGTCCATGGTCCAACTGAGATTCCCAGGGTTTGCCTAGTAGGAAGTGCTCATCATTGCTATATCTCAGAGCCACTGTGGACTAGTGTCCACATGAATTACTGGAAATAATGCTGTCTCCTTTAGGGCCAGCAGCCTGGGAATGACAGAGAGGCAGGACAGAGCAGGGGGCATGGATGGCTGAGTTCAGCTTGGCAACTCTCTGACTTTGTGATCTTGGTCAAAGCCCTTCGTTTACCTCTCTGGCCTTGCAAGAGAACAATCTCTTCCAACTGCAAGTCTCTATAATTCAATGACTATCCTCGAGTTCACTAATAAATAGCAGTCAAGGCCTGTGAGCCATGATTAGAATAAAATGGGCTGCTTGTAAGCAAACCCCATGGAGAGCTAGAGATGCCTTTGGAGTTCTCCACCTTCGCTTCCTCCCCCACCCAGCCCACCTTGTGCTCAGCGCTCGCAACCCTGAGACAGCCCCGGAAGCCCTGCCTGGTAGGGCACGTTGCGCAGCAGGGCCTTTCCCAGGGCCCCCCACTCTTCCCTGGGAGCCCTGCCAATCAACCTGAGGTGTGGGGTCCCCTGCCCCTCCCAGGGCCAGGCAAGTATGGGAAGCATTTAGGAGTGTATGATCCCAGGTAACCAGCCAGGTGTTTACCCAGGATGGTCTGGAGCAGAGCAACAGGAGGAAATTGTGGATTGTGGCAGAGGAAGAATGGAAAGGATCAGTCACAGATGTGATGTAAAGCCATGGACAGGGAAACAGCAGCGTGAGGTCAGAAGCAGAAATATCCAGGATGGCTTGGGAAGCAGCAGGCCACGCTGGTGAGGCTAAGAGAGCGGCGTGGATGGATACACGTGAGTGACGTGTTTTTATGGGGCTGTGTGTGTGCGAAAGGCCCGACTCCTAAGAAGGCCTGGAATGCTAGTGGCTACTAAGGGTCCATAGAGTGTCATGGTTAGAGCTATTTGAAATGAACAGAGGCTTCCTGAAGATGCAACACCTTTACTCAGAGAGCTAATTCCTAAATCATAGAATTTCAGACGGTGTGGCAAGCCCAGGGAAGGAGATATTTGGAGCCACTAAAATTGGGCCGTAAAGTTCCTGCTTACTTTACCTTCCTCTAGTGCCAGAGTTAGTAAGATAAACTAGGATCGAGTGGAATTATTGAATACAATGGGCAAAAGGGCTTACCGCTCCTTTATCCCACAATGTTACCTAAAAGCTGAGGACCACAAGGTGTCAGTTATGAGTGAAGAAGAAGAAGGTCTAAGTCTCTGCTCTAAAATGCTCCTAGTAAGTAGCACATAAGGGAGAGCACGTACCCCTGGGTAGTAGGGACACAACTCAAAGCAGTTGCTTAAGAAATCAGAAAATCTGGTGGGATCCGCCCCCTATCTCTGGATTGATGGGCTGCTACTGAGATACTGTGACACTGAGGACTCTTGGCTGGAGGCTGCCATCAAGGGAGGGACCCCAGGCTCTCAGATAGTGGCTTTTTATGTCCCCTGAAAACAAAACGTTCCTTAGGAACTTACAGTGGAGCCAGTGAAGCCGGGGTGGCTCAGAGAGTGGCCAGTTCCCTCCCTGCCACCTCTCACTCCTGGGGTTTTAGCATCTCCCCGACAGTTTGGCAACACTTTAGGTAACAGCAGTAGAGCTGATTTGTTAATCTGCCGGAACCGCATCCAACATCCTTTGTACACTGACATTAGAGTAATAGGAAGGCACTCGCTTGGCCACTGTTTGCCTGCTGAAACTAAGCTATGGTGTTCTCTGCATAATTCATTTCTGCATGAAATGGAAGCTTAATAGCATAAGTAAAGCACTAAGCAGGAATTGGTGGTAAAAGTCTTTTTCTGAGTCTTGAAGATCAACTCTACTTCACTCATAAAGCCCAATTTGGTACTACTTAATGGCATTAAACACTTTTTTCTGGAACCACACCTGTGGAGTAACTTTTGATCCCTCCACCCCCTCACTCTGCCTGCTGCGATGGCCAGTCCATCATCCCTTTGCTTCTCTCGGCCTCTCTGGCCATGACTGAGCAGTTGGTACTGAGCCCGGCATCCCGTCCTCACAGGACCCCTACCCCCACCCCAAGGCCTCTAGCAGCAAAGGCTGGAGGCACCCAAATGCCAGGCCAGGACACACCCAGGGGTGTGAGCACACTGAGCACACTGGCCACTGAGCTTAAGGAGTGGAGGCCCTGCTCCAGCCCAGAAGGCCAGGGAGTGGCGAGCTGGGGGAGTCGGCCTCTCTCCTTCCAGAACTGGGAACGCCTCGGCTGAAATAGCATCTTCCCAACAGAGGAGCCTCAGGCCAAAGCAAGTCTGCTCAGAGCCCACTAATGTTCAGAGGAACCAGGAGAGTAACTGGGTGGACTTCTAGCTTTGTGGGTCTCTTTCCGGTTCTCTGTTGCTACAGAAGAGATCACCCTAAAACATACTAACTTAAAACAACCAGTTTATTTAGTTCAAGGTTGTATGATTTGGGAATTTGGGAAGGAGTTGGCTGGGCCACTCGTCTCCGAGTCTCATGGTGTCAGGTGGGCAGACCCACTTCCAAGATGGAGCCTCACTCCTGGGGCCTCGGCCTCTCCCTGTCTCTGCACAGCATGGCTCCTCCTCCAGGGCCTTCCCAGGTGGCTTTGGCTTCTCACAGCATGGCCCTCTAGGCTGGCCCCTGTGAGGGAATGCTCGAGAGTGAGCATTCCGAGAGGTGCAGGGGGAAGCTGTAATGTCTACGACTTAGCCTCTGAATCCCCAAAGCCACATAGGCTTCTTTCTATGGATCGAGCTTGTTGGGGAGTCCAGCCAGGTCTAAGGGGAGAGGAGTTATTGACTTCATCTCTGGGTGTGCATGGGGGGAGACCTTGATGGATGGCACCTTGGAGTCACTCAGATAGGACCAAGGCTCGGTTTGCACTGGTGGTAACCAACACAGGCACCCATGTGTAACGACGCATGCCCACCCTCCTAAATGCACATCTCTCCAGCAGGTAAATTGTGTTGATGGTGGGTGCATACTTTACAGGTTTAATGGGTGCTCACAGATACGAATTTTCTTTAGATATGGGAAAATATATTTTGAAATATCCTTGAGCACTTCCGTACGGGCGCAGTGTGTCAGGATTGAAGCACCGTCCCGGGTCTGTGGCTCACACTCTGAAAACCAAGAGCATCTCCTCGACGGCAAAGCCCTTTCTCATGTTCAGATACCTTCAGGTCTCAGGCAAGTACTAGGTCAGTGGTTTCTGCTGCCAGTGACAGGGTGGGAATAAGAAGAAAATTTGGGGTACTAATGGAGAGACTCGAGGAGAGAATGTCGAGCAGATGTATGACTCTGGGTGGCAGCTTTCTTCCATCCCCACCTTCCATTTCTGATCACCCTTTTCTTGCTCATGGTGAAATAATGTTAAAAAAAACCAACGTGTGAACAAATCAGAGACCAAGTTAAACAGCTAAAGTCCTTCTCCAGGTGTACAGATGAGTGACAGCCCTCCTGCCAACATAACTTTTGAAACTTTTTATGCTGAAAGAGTGCCTGCCCTTGTTCTGACCTTGACTTAGTTATCAAGTGTCCTTTTAAAAACTTGGCCTTGCAAGACACTATGCCCAACTACCTCAAATTCATTCCTTCCCTCACCTTTACCTTTAACTCCGTAACTGCACTGGGTGGGGAGAGGCAAACCCGCCACAGTGGAATAATCATTTGAGTCCTTATTTCTTGGATGCTTGATTTCCCTGCTAGACTGCAAGTTCCATGAAGGCAAGGGCTTTGTCTTCTTGTGCATTGTTACAAAGCAGTGTGTATCAACGGCAGAATCTGACACATGTAGACACCCGTCAAGTTTTTCTTGAACAAATGGATAAATGCATTCATTCGACAATGTGCATTAAGCAGCTTCCATATGCCAGGCACTGTGCTGGGTTCCAGGGATATAACAATGAATGGGACATCATCCCTGCCCTCCAGCAGCTCAGACCGCATCTGCGTGAGTCTATTTATATTTCCTGGGCATTTCTCCCTTAGCCCCTGGATCCCTGCACTGCTCATAAACTATCCAACCATATGGGGGCCATCCTTGCTGCACAACAGCCCAGATGGTGGCTTCACCAGGCAGGATTATTTAGGGGTGATCTTCTCCCAACCGCCTCCCTTCCCAGCTCTCACTTAATTACCCAACATGCCTCATAAATAAAGGAGGGGGGTAGGATTGCCTTCGCCTTGTGAGCATAAATGTTTTCTAAATGATATTGTTCCTGCAGCTTCCGAGAGCCTCATAAACACGCCTGGCCCTGGATTTATTATGTGATGGTAATCCCGCTTAGCCAGCTGGTGAGAGTCATAGCTCTGACCCATTCTCCAGCTCCCTCCTCTCCCTGGCCTCATGCAGGGGCACTGGGGGCCAAGGGTGAAGGGTCACAGAGCCTGGGAGACTGTGACTTGGGCTGGGCGGCTGGCAGGCAGGCAGCAGGCCGATGCTCCCAACCGACTGAGAATGGCTGCCTTTCCCCGTGACATCTACTCCCAGGGTGTTTCTAGCCAGTCTGCCCCCCAGCAAGCCCCTGGGAGTTCTTCAGCAGAAAGCAGGTCTCAGCAGGAGCGAGGGGGCCATGCACAGCCCTGCTGCTCTCTCTGCGTGTTTGTCCCTTGCCCAGCCTCTTTCCACGAACGCAGCCCACACGCTTCCATGCTGGGATTGTTCGGAAGATTACAGCAGGCACCAGCCGACGGCTCCGTAATGCAAGCCACCCCCCTGCCCACCTGCTTGGCTACTCCTGGTTTGCAGCTTTTCTGGTTTCAAGACCCTCCCACATTAATTTTGGCTCTGTAATTCAGATTCTCTGACCCTACGTCAACAGCCTGAGCTTGGAGCAGCTCCCCAGTTGGCCTCAGAATCTCAGCTCGTCATGACTTCTGTTCCCTGTGATTTAGCTCCTGACATTGATGCCGTGGACAAGACATCCTGTAGGACAGACCCCGAAGCACCCCCTTGCCTGGTGGCCTCCTCACAGAAGCGGAGCCCTGGGCTTTCGAGACTGATGACTGTGCTATTGAGGCCAAGTCATCTTCGAGTGTACACCCTATGCAGCCTGCTTTCTGTGTAGGCAAACGGGTGTCATCCAAATATATCGCAGCCATACTCCTTCAGCCCTAAGGCCTGGCTTCATACAGTGACACATTAAAAAGAAAAACAAATCTAACTCCAAAAGCTTTGAAAAAGCAGTGTAATTTTTTTTTCCCCTAAAGGTTCTTGAAGAGATGGCAAAGGGGAACATATATCACATCACACAGAGAAAAGCATTCTGAAATCTCTGTTTACTAATCTGTCTCCACAAGATTCTATCATATCCAACAGCAGAGCTGCAGTATATAGCTATGTGGGCTGTGCACTGCACAACTCTAGGGGGCATCCTTCACATTTGTAACCATAATAGATATACACATTTATTATAGGAATTTTCTGGCAGATGCTACCAAAGTGTCTTAAAGAAGGAATAGCTTCTTTCGTTTTGCATAATGGCGTATGTGGGTAGTGGCAGAAATGTTCGGTAGCTTTTCTAATCCCCGTTCCGACTCTTTCCCCCCAAATCTCCAGGCTGTTCTGGCTCTCCTGCTTCACTTCCTCCATTTCTCTCCTGCAGCACATCCTCTTACCACCCACCCCGGATCTTTCCTTTGGAGAGTGGTTCGTGCCCTCCCCCAGCTACGAGTTTAAACGAAGCCCCTTCCAGCTCTTTGGCTGTCCTCTATTGCCACCATCACCCTGGAGCAGGTCTGCAGAATCAAAAATTGCCCCCTGGCCAGGCACGGTAGCTCACACCTATAATCCTAGCACTTTGGAAGGCTGAGGTGGGAGGATCACTTGAGCCCAGGAGTACAAGACCAGCCTGCGCAATAGCGAAACCCTGTCTCTACAAAAAGAAAAAGAAAAAAACTTAGCCGAGTGTGGTGGGGAGCTCAGCTACTGGGGAGGCTGAGGCAGGAGGATCACTGGAGCCCAGGAATGTGAGGCTGCAGTGAGCTATGATGACACCACTGCACTCTAGCCCAGGCAACAGACCAAGACCCTGTCTCAAAAAAAGAAAAAAAAAACGAACAAGAAAACCCCTCTCCCTTACGAAGTGACATTGTGATCTCTTTCTCACCAGAGAGACTCCCGGGGGGCTGACCTTGTTGAGAGCAAGATTTAAGAATCTAGCGGAGACAAAAGAAGAAACCTCCTGCTGCAACAGGAGACCATGTGGTCCTGTCCTCTGCTTTCCCTCCAACCCGGTCCTTACAGCCAGACACGTCTGGGGCTTCTGGAAGGGTTCCACGCATGTGTCCCCAGGGGTGCCCTCACCCCTCTCTCCGAATCTTACGTCACCTCTGTGGGGTGAGTTTCTTTTCTTTCTCATGAACCTAAGTCTCTCCCTGGCAGCTTAGGTTATAGTCTCTGGTTCAGACCCACAGTGGGGAAGGGACATGGCACTTGCTGTCCCCAGCTGTCCTCTGAACAAGATTTCTATATCAGCCATCTTCTCTCCAGACAGTATTTCCCAAAGTGGGCTGGGAGGAGAAGGAGCGGCCCTAATAAAACCCCTCACCTGGGACCGCTCAGAGCGAGCATGGATGCCCTCCTGCCCCTGCCGTCCCAGGTCTCCCTCTCTCCCTGCCCCCCAAACCCCGACTGGAGTAGTTCCCAAAGTTCTCCCTGACAGTGGCAGGAGGGGCCGCATTGCACCTGCCACCATTCAGCCAGCGCTTCCAGAAGCCCCCGGTCTACCCTGCAGACACTGCCTTATGCCCGGGGCTTGCTTCCTGGGCCAGCTTCCACATCGACTCCTCCTCCTTTGAAGCTGGAGCACCACCGCCTTGATGACGGGCATGAGTCCTCCCAGGACAGCAGGTGCCACAGGGAGAGTTCCTTCCATCAGAGCCCCCAGCGCTCCTGCCACTCGCGTGCTCCCTGTCTCCCAGGTCTCTTGGGGACTGCTGGGAGACCAAGGTCCCTGCCCTCCCATCCAGTCACAGGCCAGCGAACCCTCCTCTAGAGCACGAGCGTCCATGTCCACGTGGGGAAGGGGCTCCTGTCTCTACTGCCGTGTTTCCCTTCGCTTGCTCTTTTCCTCCATTCTCCCGGCTCCCCTGTCTTCTCCCTAAACAACACATCACAATCTAACCCAATCAATCACCCTCGCTCAACAGCCTCCCCAGGGCGCCTTTTTGGAAAACGTGGTACAATCTTCCTGTCACTTTATCATCTGCTGAAGCCCAACAGCAATAAGCATGAGCGTGAGCGGCAGTTGCTGGCATGCCCTCCCCCAGCTACGAGTTTAAATGAAGCCCCTTCCAGCTCTTCGGCTGTCCCCTGTTGCCACCACCACCCTGGAGCAAGTCTGCAGAATCAAAAATTTCCCCCTGGCCTGGCACGGTAGCTCACGCCTATAATCCTAGAACTTTGGAAGGCTGAGGTGGGAGGATCACTTGAACCCAGGAATTCAAGACCAGCCTGGGCAATAGTGAGACCCTGACTCTACAAAAAAAAGAAAAATACTTAGCCAGGTATGGTGGGGAGCTCAGCTACTGGGGAGGCTGAGGCACGAAAGAGGATCACTGGAGCCCAGGAATTTGAGGTTGCAGTAAGCTGTAATAACACCACTGCACTAAGCATCTATCTGGGGCTGTCGGGCAGGGACAAGACAAAGCAAACACAAGCTCTGCTCCTCAGGTCCTGTCGCCATGGGATGAGCTTTCTAATCCACCCCTCCCCTGCGACACCTGTGCTTGGCATCTGGACGCCTTTCCCTGGAGAATTCCAGAACAAGAATTTAAGGCCTCATCCTCTGGGATTGTCAGGTATTTCTACTCAACTATCTTAGCATTTGGAGATGGAACCGTAAAGTTGGGCGGGGTCTTGGTGACAGAGACGGGGGCAGGACAGAAGGCCGGGGTGAGAAAGTGCATGCAGGATCCATGTGGTATAAGTTGAGATAACCGAGTGGCTGAAGCAGAACTTAGAGGGAAGAAGTGGAGGGCGGCTGGGGTGCCCGTGGGGTGCTGGGGAACCAGCCAAGAGGCAGATACGTCATTCTGTGGGCAGTTAGGATCCCCTGAGTGCTGTAGGTGACCTGGCATCCTGAGAGTAGCCAAGACTGACTGTCTGCTCAGTCCTGAGGTAGGAGGTTCCTGTCCCCAGGCTCACGACACAGCCCATTTCAAGGCTATTATAACTTCTCTTCTCCCCATCTGTTATCTCTTCTGCTCCAAGCCATCCTAGACCCTGGTGCCATATAATCCTTCTCAAAGACCAGTTCTAAATTTGTCACTCATACTCGGAAGCCTTCAATAGCTCCCCTTTGTCTATCAGTAAATTTCTTATCAAGACTTAGCTCAGTATTCAAGCCCCTTCTACTCCAACCATGCCTTAATCTTCTCTTTCATTCTAGCCTTATTTTCATTTTGTGCAACCTCAGATCCATCTAAACTGAGCCACTGATGGGCTCACACTGCAGTATATTCAAAACTACAATGTCCAAAGTACACCTGCCTTCCCAGGCCCAGTTTAGGGGACGCCTCCCTCAGGAGGTTTCTCTGATGGTTCTCTCCTCTGTGCTCCCATTGCATTTTGGTTTTGCCTCTTGGATCATTTTCTGTCTTAAATTATAGTTATTTATATGCATATCTGACCACCCCTACTACATACCCAAAGGGGCAGGGCCCACATCTGGCTCCTTCCGCTCAGCTCAGAGCCTCAAAGAGCTCAGACAACCAGTAAATACAATGGAACCTGTTCCCAGCCGGGAGCTCCCTGCTGTCATGGGTAAGTGGATAGCAGTGGTCACCTTTGCTTTCTGTCCTCAGGCAAAAATGAAAAGGAGCAGGAAAAAAAAGACACACACAGGCCTGCAGAGGAGCCCCAAAGACACAGAAGAAAACACAGAGCTGGGTGTTTATTTCTGGCTCCCCGAATTGTTTAATATCAGCTTTTCTCAGGTACAGCACACCCTTCACATCCTCACCGACAATTACCGAGGAAGCATTCAACTCATTTCCTCAACTCCAACTGCCTTTAGTACAGTCTAATTTTAACTTTGCTCTCAGTTGCTTTTTAAGGATGCAAATAAGTGAAAATGACAGGTATCTGTGTGCCTGCCTGCCTGTGTGTCTGTCTGTCTCTCTCTGGCTCGGTGGGCTGAGAGATGTGCACAGTCTAGGGGCTGCCACCTTGCTGCTACTGTCTGAAAGCTGGCCAGACAGAACACAGGCTGCTCCCTGGCTCGAACAGGGGAAGAGATGCCAAAAATGACTTATAAACTTTGAAAGCTGGCCGGGCTTGGTGGCTCATGCCTGTAATCCTAGTGTTCTGGGAGGTGGAGGCGGCAGGATCAGTTGAGATCAGGAGTTTGAGACCAGCCTGAGCAAGAGCGAGACCCCCGTCTCTACTAAAAATAGAAAGAAATTAGCTGGACAACAAAAAATACATAGAAAAAATTAGCTGGGCATGGTGGTGCATGCCTGTAGTCCCAGCTAATCGGGAGCCTGAGGCAGGAGGATCGCTTGAGCCCAGGAGTTTGAGGTTGCTGTGAGCTAGGCTGACGCCACGGCACTCTAGAAAGCCATCGAGCATTTATGACAGCTCCAGAGTGCCGAGAGCTTGGGTGTCCACCTTGTGTCAAACACTAGACAGTTTACCTACAGTCATTGTTGGGGAGTGAGTGGATGCAATGTTAGGAGGGCAGACATGATGAAAGAGAGAAGCCAGAACCGACGGATGAGCTCCAGCCCCTGGCAGATAAAATAACCAAACTGTGCAAGGTCCCTGTGGGTGAAAAGACCACTGTGGGGTCCTCCGAGGAGTCCAATCACCTGCACTGTGGCAGGACCCCCGGCCCCTGGGGGAGGAAGCCCGCAGGCCTCGCTGCCACCTGCCCTGTGCTCTCTAACATCCATGCAAAGAATTACTCCTTCCTGTCTAACCTCAATCCTCCTTGCTCTAGCTTCAGCCCACTTGTGCTTGTTCTACTTCAGCGGAGGCAACAAATTGCTTGTTCGCTCAATTTTGCTCTTTCTATAAAAATAAAACTCTATTTGAACAGTTGTACATCAACATCTTCTGCTAACTTTGAATAACATGTATATTTTAAAAAGAAAATGCACACGCTAAGATACACAGTTTTTAACAAGATTTTATGACTGTATATATATGTTGTGCCTTCCAATGTACCTTAAGTTATTTCTTCCACCTACATTGTTTCACTCGCTCTTCACAACAATTCTGTGATTCAGATACCTTTGCAATTTCCTCCTTTTTTTCTGTTGAAAGAAAAGAAGTTCTGTGAGGTTAAGCAATGCCTCAGTCTTGCAGAGGTTGTAAGCAAGCCTGGGCCCAGATCTCAGGGCTCCAAAGTCTGCATTTCCACCACACTGGGCTGTCTCTCACTAAATGTCTTCTAACGGCTGTTTTGGAATGGGGAGTGTTGGCCTCTCATCCATGAGCACCTTCCCCAGTCTTTGGAAATGTTCATTCATTCACTGAACAAATACTAGTTGAGCACTACTATGTCCTAGGCACTGATGGACATTAAACATCGTAGTTCATTGATTAATTAATCAAATACAGTTCTGATAAAAGCTACAATGGAGCCTTCCCACCTCCCACTAGTCACTCTCTGATTTTCCTAGGCTCTTTCTCATAGTCAAACTCCATCCATGCTCCCTGCCCACCTCTGACCCCCTAAATCAAAATCACAGCCTTTTATCCCTCAGAAACTGCATTAATCCACCAACACACACTGAAGGGTTAATGGCTAACAGCTTGGTGCCTTAGTTTTTATTTTATTTTATTTTTTATTTCAGCATATTATGGGGGTACAAATGTTTA
>VBSM01001265.1:68732287-68778832 GCA_008086735.1 Cheirogaleus medius | reverse complement strand
CAGCACACACACCAGCACATCCCAGCACACACCAGCACACACCAGCACACACACCAGCACACAACAGCACACACCAGCACATTCCAGCACACACACCGGCACACACACCAGCACACTCCAGCACGCACCAATACACACCAACACACAACAGAACACACGATAGCACACACCAGCACACACCAGCACACACACCAACACACACACCAGCACACCCCAGCACACACGCCAGCACACCCCAGCACACACCGGCACACACACCAGCACACACCAGCACACACCACCACCAGCAGCAGCCTTTGCCAGGCGTCTGTCTCAAGCAGCCTCCTCATGTTCACTACCCAAAGGGAAGAGACTGGCCTGGCTGTGTCACAGCCCCATGAATACTTCCAATCTCCCTAGTCCTCACTTACCCAGAAAACAACAGTAACAGAAAAGCTTATATTTATCCAGTGCTAACTCTGGGTAGGCACTGTGCTGAGCACTTTGCAAGACTTAGCTTGCACAACCCTCACAATGGCTCTCTGAGGCAGTTTCAGGTATTAGCTCCATTTTGTGGATGAAGAGACCAAGGCTAGAAGTTACACAGGTAAACAAGCCAAGCTAGCCCAAAGCCATATGTAGCCACCAAGGGTCATGGCCTCCAAGAAGGCTTCTCTGGTTTCCCAGAGCTGATTTAGGTGCCCCTCCTTTGGCTTCTAGTAATAATCTTAGCACTTGCCACATAGTATTATAATTAAGGGTTTCTATACCATGACCAAACTCTCACCGATGGAATGTCCATAGAAGCCACATGAGCAATTTCCAGCCTTGTGCGTGACTATGATCCAGCTTCAACCACGTAGACGAGGGCAATGCCCCATGACAGTGGTTCTCAGACTTGGTTGCCATTGGATTCAATGTGTAGCCAAGTTTGGGAACCACTGCGTTAAAAAGATGCTAGAGAAACAAGATGGAAGGAATGCGGGTCCTTGGATGACAGCATGGAGTGGAACCTCCCGCCAGGCCTTGAAGTTACGCAACAGAGACATCAACCTCTATCTTCTTCACCTTCACAAAGGCCATGGAGGAGGATGCTTGAGGAGTTAGAAGGAAAATATGATAGTACTTGGATGCCTGGAATGTCAGCCATTGGTCAGGAAATGCAAAGGCACCAGCAGTCACTTGCTTGTAAACACACACACACACACACACAGAGCTCACACACTTTTGCTGCGCAACTCTCTCTATCCCAGCCACCATTAGAGCAGCAATCAGCCAGAGCCAGAGCTTTCCTGGCTTCCTACCAGGCTCTGATTAAGGAGGAACTTCTCCACCCACCTTCCTTACTTCAAGGAAGGCTGAGCTCCAGCTTCTTCCTTTATAGTCTCTTTCTGATCATGTAAAGCAATTAAATGAAAGTTTCCCATAGGCTCCACCTTTCCTGTCTTCTGTCCTAGAACTTGGCTCAGATTTTGTCTTATTCTTGATCCACAAGTTTCTCCTTCTAGTTCAGAAGGTGAGAAAAATCACATGGTTCAACTGACCAGCTGTAGGCATGAGGCTCCAGCCTGGATCCCAGGTGTGAAACTCAGGTGGAATGCTGTACCACCTGCTGCTTGGCAGTTTGAGGCCAGGCCAACACAGTAGCCTTGGCATTTAGGACGGGGCTCCTGGCAAGCAGATGCCTCAGGGTGAGCAGTGCTTTCTGAAGAGAGGACACTGGCAATTCCCCAGGGACACAAAGTGGCAGACCCTGAGTCCAGGACCATGGACAGGGAAGAGTAGGCCTGAGAAGCACATGGACAGGAAGGAAGTTCATTCCAGGGCACTGGAAGAAGACATGGCCCAGCGTGGGGAGTTAGCACTAGGAGAAGACATTACAGGCACCATACCCATCCCAGAAGAACTGATACCTCTTGGGGATCTGGGGTCAAAACCAGAAATGTCAGTGAAAACTGTGCGTGGAACAATACAGGTAACATGAGAAGAGGTCCTGGCCACGAAGTGACTTCTATCCCACAGGGCAAGGACCAGATTCTATAGAGTTGCATGAGGGAGGTGCTGCAACCCAAGCTCTTATATTGAGTCCTCTGCTGCTCCCTGGGAGGCGCCCTAGGCAGGTCACTGGGCCTCTCTAAACTTCAGTTTCTTTATCCACAAAATTAGTATGATGGTGCTATCTTCCCCTACTGACTCTACTGTGGTATTAATAAGTTCAACTAAGATGATGCATATGAAAGTAAATAGTAAAACATAATTCATGATAAATATTCACATGCTCTGGTTTTCTACAAGCTTCAGATGAAATTCCGGTGCTAAGTAGAGAGACTTTACTGTAGAAGCTACTCATCAAATATTTGCTGGAGCGTTGTTGATTTTGTTGTTTAAAAAAGAAGTTAAATAAACTCCGTGGCTTCTATTCAGAGGCAAGTGGAGGGAATGGGAGGCGAGTGGGGGAAGATTAGAGATCCAGAGCTTGTGTGGATCAGCGGTTCTCTGACATCTTCTCGTTGATGCACCTGTCTCTGTGCCCCATGGGGAGCCTGAGGGTGTGTGCAGGAGGAAGAGCAGAACAGGGAGGCAAATGAGTGAACCCTAGGAAGTGCCCTTGGCCCCCAGACTCCCTCCTTCGTTGTCTGGAGAGATAGCTCATGGCATTGGCTGTGCCTGTTGTCCCTATCACAGGGAACCTGTCCTCCCCAGAGCCATGTTACCTCCCCTCAACTCACTACAGTTGAGCCATAGATATCTGACCCAGGGGTGGCCAATGTATAGACTGGCCAGTGGCCTAGGAGTCAACCTGGGAGGAAAATTTCTCCCCAAAGATGAGTGACTTGGAGCAATATGGAAAGACTAGGGCAGATAGCAGTGAACAGAGAAGCTGAAGGGTTGTGGGGTAGAGAGAGGCTGGGGGTGGGGGCAGGAGGGAGACGGGTGGGCCAAAGTCCTGCACAAGGAGGAGCTGCGAGAGAGAGAGAAATCAGAGCAGAGAGCAAGGAGGAGATGTGATCAGGCAAATGCATGGAGAGGGGCTCAGGCATGTCAGGACTGTGCCCTAGTCCCACCATGGGGGCTTCTGCTCTCAGCCTGAGGCCCATCTGTTCATCTTCTCCAGAGCACCTTGGCAGCCTGGCTTTGTGGCTGGCATTCTTGGTTCCTTATTCCCACTGCATCCTTCCTACAAACCCTGCAGTACTTGAGGAACCCTGAGTGGGTCTCTGCTTCTTGAAATCCAAAAACCTCAAAGGACAGGCTGCCTTTGGGGATGTGGCGGCTTGAGTTTCAGAGCCCGGGGTCACTGGCACAGCCCTAGGGTGTCTGTCCAGCAAAGCGGGGTCAGCTGAGCTTGGCCCTGCGATCTGAAAGAGCTGGCCTTGGATGCCCGAAGCTCCTGCTCCTGGAGGCCAGGTCGGAGTCCTCACCGTCAGAACTGTGTCCCCACGAGCCAGCTGGTGTGCGTGGCGGTCTCTGCCCATCCATTCCAGCCAACTGTGGAGGCCTGCGCCAGCGTGGTCGCCCTGTCCTGGCGTGAGGACTATAACAGGCTAAGCGTGCTGGGAGAGGATGGGGGCTGGAGATGCATGTCTGACCCTACATCTTCATGCCGTCCTCACCCTAAAACTCACAAAGCCTGAAGCAAAGGTGCAGAGGCGCCTGCTCAGCGCTCTTCTCTTTACACCCCGTCCCACGCCACAGGGCTCTCACGTACTTAGGGCTGGATTTCCTGGCCTGCAAATTCATGCTCCATCCACACTTGTCCCTGTCCCCTCTAGAGCTACCCTTTGGCCAGCCTTCAGACCAGGGGTTTGCAGGTCAGTGGTGAGGTCCATGCTTGGAAGGGTGGGTGAGGGAAGAGGCCTGTAAACCTTGAAAGGTAGTTCAGGTCAGTTTGATCTGGGTCCAAAATTATCTTCAATATGGTCCAGAAGGGGATATGGGTATAGGGTAAACACTGTCCTTATTCCTATACACGGCACCCAACAGGAGCAGCGGCTTTGCTTCTGGCTCCTTCTTGGGCTACAGATAGCATTGGTTTCATTCGTAAAGTGCTCACTATTTGTAAGAATAATAATATTTTAAATATACTTAGAATTCTGCCAGGCACAGTTCTAAGTACGCTTCATATATTAACTTATTTGATTGTTAAGCAACCTTGAAATATCATTATTCTTAATTTACAGATGAGGAAACTGGGACACAGAAAGATTAAGTAACCTGCCAAAAAGCACATAACAAGTAAGTGGTGGCAACAGGATTCTAACCCAGGCCGCCTGGGCCCAGGGTCTGAACTCTGATGGCCTCACCTTGCTGCCTCCATAGCTGAAGCAGAAGAGGGTTTCCTGCTCATGCCAGACTCCAGCTTCGGCCCAGGGGGTCACAGAAAACACTCTCCTCACTGTCCCCTCTGTCCGTAGCTATGAACACAGCATCTCAGCCTTGTCCGCCTAAGAGCCTCCCAGGCAGCCCAGAGGCCCGTGGAAGAGAGGTGGCCTGGACAGAGGGTGGCTGGAGGCCTCTCCCAGCTCAGGTAGCATGGGGACAAGGTTAAACCTGATATAGTGGCCTTCTGTATCTGCACGTTCCACACCTGTGTATTCAACCAACTGCCGATCGAAGATATTTTAAAAAATACAACAATAAAAATAATATGAATAAAAAACAATACAGTGTAAGAATATTTACATAGCATTTACATTGTGTTAGGTATCATAAGTAATCTAGAGATGATTTAAAATTATAGGCATGTGCTGTGTAACAACATTTGGCTAAAGATAGACTGCATGCACAACAATGGTCCCATAAGATTACAGTACCATATTTTTATTGTATCTTTTCTATGTTTGTGTATATTTAAATACATGAATATTTAACCACTGTGTTACAGCTGCCTCCAGTGTTCAGTACAGTAACATGCTGCACAGGCTTGTAGCCTAGAAGCGGTAGGCTGTACCACACAGCCCAGGTGTGTAGTGGGCTGTGCTATCTAGGTTTGTGTAAGGACACTCTGTGATGGTCACACAATGGTGAAATTGCCTAATGACACATTTCTCAGATTGTATCCCTGATGTTAAGCAATGCATGACTTGGTACAGGAGGATGTGCATAGGTTATATGCAAATACCTTGCCACTTTACATAAGGGACCCGAGCACCTGCCGATTTGGGTATCCGTGGGGACCCTGGAACCAATCCTCTGTGGATACCGAGGGATGACTGTGCCTGCCCTTCATCAAGCACCTCTGTGAGTCAGGCATGGGCTTCACTTACGTTATCTCATTTAGTCCTCACATCACTGAGAGGTAGCTAGTATAACCCTCATTTTAAGATGTGTAATTAAAGTTTCAAAAGGTTGAGCAATTTTTCCAAGGTCACTCAGTAGTTGGCTTAAGTGAGATTTGAACCCAGTTCTGTCTGGCTTTAAGTAAATGATACCTGGCAAGACGATTCCCCCTACCTGCTTGACTTCCTCCCTTCTTCCCTTCTCCTTTACTGCACTTCCGGGGAGACCATCCCCTGGGTAGGTCCCTTCCATCTCCGACAGTCTCTGATGGGCCATGAAGCACATTCCCTGGGTCAGCACTTGTGAAGATGACCCAGGATAAAAGGAGAGAGGCCTGTGTGTGTAGAGAGAGAAAGAGAGAGAGAGACAGAGAGGGAGGAGGGGGTGCAGACAGAGAACCCAGCCATCGCTTCAGGGCCTTCCGACTGGCGCAGCGGCTGCTGACGGGAAATACGGATATTAGTTGCGGCTCTCCCTGACTACACCCTCCCCCAACAGCTGGTTGAGCAAAACAATCTACAAATAAATATTTGCAAAGCAACTTAGCCACGGCCCCCTCACACTGGCATAGACACACTCAGTCACCCTGGCACACTCATGTGATCTGGGGCTTCAGGGACTCTCTCACTCTCTCTCTCCCCCCAGGGCTGACCTGGTGAGTCACTGCCGGGCTGGCCTGAGGCTTGAGGCCAGGGAATGAGAGACAAAGGAGGATGCGGTGCATTTCTTAACTACAAATGAGAGAGCAGTGAGCTGCTTTAGATGTCTGAGCTGAGAAGGGCTTTAGAAACTACCTCCTGTCACTCCCTTATTTCACAAAAATTCCAAACGGACTAGAGCCACAGACAGTCCCAAAATCATTGTGGCTAGGCTGAGTGTTGAAGTCAGGATGGGTTAAGTGCTATGACAAACACCCCTACATCCCTGGAGGCTTGACACAGCAAGGCTGACTTTCACTTGCTTCGCAGTTTACAGGGGGTCGGCAGTGCTGGGGTGGGAGGGCTCTGCTCCACGCTGTCATGCGGGGACCCAGGCTTTAGCCATCTTTGGCCCTGCCGTCGCCAACTAGCACACCACAAGGTGGAAGGAGAAGGTGGAGGGTCACAGGTGGGAGGTTTCGATGGGCTGGGCCTGGAAGTGGTGGTGTACATAACTCCTGCCTACATTCCCTGAGCCAGAACTCACCATACACCCACACTCCACCCCAAGGGAAGCCCGAGATGAGGAGGAGAAACTAGATACTGGAGAACAGCAGCAATCACTGGGAGGAGGCATAACTTTCTTTCCTTTTCCTTTGAAGCCTCGATTATTAATCTGTCTGGCAGGTGCTAATAATCAAAACAACAATAAAAAAGAGCTAGCATTTTTCTTATTGCATGCTGGACCCTGTGCAGAGATTATTTCATTTAATCTTCACAAGGACCTCACGCCAAGGTTTGGGCATTCTTTCTATGTTCAGAGGGTAGAACTAAGGCTATGAAAGGTTTAGTGATGCCTTGTAGGTCACACAGCTGGTGCACGGGTGATCCCACTGGGACTTGAGCCCAGCTCTGTCTGACTCCAAGGAGGTGCTCCGGCCTATCACAGGAGCAAAGCACACCCCGGCTGGGGAGCCAAGGCCCTCCAGGCTGGGATTCAGCCGCGGCTGGGTCAATGCAACCTCCAGCGGACAACACAGAAGCTGGGCCATTGTTCCCCACAGCAGTAGCCTCATCCCCTCTCCCCAGTAGGGGTTGCAAGGCAGAGAGCCTCTGAATCACAGGCAACTTGACAGCACATCCCCTGCTGAACAAAATTGCTTTTAAAAAGCACTTACTTTTTATGATCTAATTCAGGATGACATTGAATGTTCTCCAGCAGATGCCTCTGCCCCTTTCCCACCAGCTCCCCGCTTCTTTGCACCCCCTCCCTCAAAGCCGCAGCTTTCCTTGTGGGCAGCAAGGCCCATGCCTTGAGCCCAGAGTCTTCCTGTCCCTGGGAGGAAGCTGGATCCATGAGGTGGTGTGGCCGTCCTGTGGCTGTGGTCTGGATGCCTTCCCCTCCACGTCCTTCTCAGTCCACAGCCCCAGAGCCTGCCACTGCCTCTGCTGCAGGCCACAGCATGCTCCTCAAGGTCACAGGCACTGAGGTGGGGCAGGCAGGGCTCCAGGCTGGCTCCACCACTTATACATTAGTTATGGGGCCTTGGTTGATGATTAACCTTCCTTGCTTTCTTCATCTGTGAAATGTGAACAATAATATCTGCCTCTCAGGACTACGGTGAGGATGAAGTGAGTTAATGCAGGGAAAGTTCTTAGCCCAGTGCCTGGCACACAGAAAGAACTAACAATGCTCTTAGATGTCATTAGTTTGGGGATAAAAGTGTAGCCATGAGCAGATATTCCCAGGAAACCCTCCCCTACTCCCTGAGCAAGAGGGGCCATTTTTGCTCAGCCCTTCACCCCTCTTGAGCTCTCCACGGCAATCTCTGTGCCCCGGACCGGTTCTGCACCCTGGTGATGCTGCACTGATGTGAGGGAGGCTGGGTCGGTCCACATAACGAATGGAGAGGGGAGAGGAGGGCACAGACACCAAGATGGGATTAAATGTGTGTGGATTTTAAGGAAATGCTGTGGGGAAGGAAACAGGGAGGGAGCTGGGAAAGCTGGGGAGAGCTGTCAGACCACAAAGCTGGGGACACTCTTGGGAGTCTGGCCTGCCCCACAGTGTAAAGAAGGTTCAGCAAAGCCATTGAGCCAAAGTTGGCAGACGAAGGGGCCTGTCTTCCAGGGTGGTCTGTCACAACCTCACAGAAAGAAGGGGGCAGATCAGACTGTGGGCAGGGGCCAGGTGCGAACTGGTGGCAGGAACTGCAGATGACAGAGTGCAGAGCGGGATGGGTAAGAGGATTGGGAATATAAATGTTGTTGGAAATTACAAAGTATCGTCTCTTTAATGTGTCTTGGGAGATATAAGTTATGGATTGGGAATTCCCTTTTTATTATTTTTAGCTACCTGGGCTATGCTCCCTCCAACAGGACGTATGATTATGTCTGAGATTAGTTGCAGTATTCGACAAATCATTCTATAAAATACACTGCCTAGAATGCAGCAGACATGCTTCTAAGTGCTTTATAACCATTAACTCATTTTATCCTCACAAGAAACCAACGATGTGGCTAGGGTTATTGTCATGCCCATTTTACCGACGAGGAAACCGAGGCACAGCAAAGTTGAGTAACGTTCCTGAAGTCACACCCAGAAAGTGGGGGAGCTGGGGTTGGAGCCCCAGAGTCTACGCTCCTGCCACACTGATGTGCCACACTGATTCCTGCCCCAGCCACCACCCTGTCTCCATTTCTCCGTTCCCTTCTTCCCTCCCCTCCTCTCTGCATTACACCCCTGCCTGGGCACACCAGCCTGCAGGGTGCAGCCACATCTGAAGGACGGTGAGGCCCCTGCCCTCCCTGAGTCTCCAAAGCACTCGGCACAAGCCAGCCCCATACGGCGGCACTGTGTAGCTGCCGGGTCTGGGTTCGAATCATCTTCATACCCCCCAGAGTCCGCCTTGTTGTTTGAGGCTGGCCTAGCTCAAAGTTGGCTCTTGAGTGGGCTGAGGTCCATTCTGGGTGAGGTGTAGGGACATCCTCAGAGAAGGTCACGTCACAACCTGCAGTAGCCGCCTACACCGGTTCCCAAAGCCCTCTGAAGTTCGAAGCACTCCTCTGTGTTGTCACTGGTCTTTCCTCTCTGCAGAGAGCACACTGAGCAGGCCTGCACGTGGCGACGGCCTTTGGCTAACTCCTGGGAGGCTGCCATTCCCTGAGCCGCTCCAGGGCTGCAGGCGGGCTGACCTCTGCTTGTGTAGGGACCAGTGGGTTCCAAAGACTCCATCAGACTTGTGCTCCTGGCTGCCGCCCTCAGCTCTAGAGCCCACATCTGGGCTCTGGTGGATAAAGAATCGATTTCTTCCTGCTCCTGTGGGGCTGGGCTGCCGTGATGGGATTATAGCAAACCCAATAAAGACGGTGCTGTGGCCTCTCAGTGCCCCGAGCCTGCTTGAGCCCAGTATCAGAGGAACAGGCCCACATCCTGAGCGGCTCTGGGGACACTGTTCACTTTGTGTTTGCCTTGCGTTGGAGGCCGGGGAGCGTTCGCGGGGGCTGCCGGCGAGGCAGCTAAGAGAGTGGTGAGCCGGCAGAGAAGAAGACAAGGCTTCCCAGGATGACTCTTCAGCCACTGGGCCCCCCTGCTCGCAGCTGGCTCTGAGGTGGCCTTTTACATGGGCCCAGTTTCACAGGTGGATGACCAGTGTAGTCTCATGGGCCCCATGCTTGCAGTTCAATGCTCTGCTGTCACTATCATGAAATTCTTAATAATTTCATCTTTGACTTTCTGTTTTATAAGTGATGTCTGATGGGGCTTGCCACCTGCCTTCCTCCGCAGGGGTTGGGAGAGGGAGTTTTCTCAACCATCCACCCTCCCCAGTCCTTGGCACCTGGGCCACCCAGCCTCCTTCCCCCTTCCCCATCCAGCAAGTGGCACCCCCTCCAGCCCAGTAGGGGTTTGCATGCAGGCACAAGGAGAGGTTCCAAGTGGGCAAGCAGGCTCTGCAGCATCTTGGGGTCAGGTGTGAGGACAACTATTCTGCCTCGGGCTGGCACCTCTGATCCAGGTACTAAGCATGTCCCAGCACAGAGGTTGCAACCCCTTTGGGGTGACCCACCCACCATGAGTTGGGAAGGGGAGATGCCTGGCTTGACTTCCCTGCCCCCAGCTAGGGTGCTGCACAGTGGTCCAGAAGCTGGAGAGCTGAACATGTGCCCGGACACCAAGTCACAGCAGGGCCTGTGCTTGCCAGGAATGTCCCCATGCCTGAGGGAGGCAACATTAAGTAGCAGATAAAAAACACCATGACAGGAGAGAGACCACAAAAGCAAGGAAAAAGTTGTCTATTTTAGAATCTGTAACAGTACTGTTTTGTGAACAAAGAGCCCCACATTTCTGTTTTGCAGTGGGCCCTGCAAATGATGTCACCAACCTGTGTTCACTGCTCAGCCAGTATGGTACTTCTCACCAAGACACACTTCCGGGGCTGAAATGAGCCAGGCCCCAGGAGGACAGGGATTTCTGAGGCTGCAGTGAAAGCGGTGGCCTCAGGGTTCCATCTGCAGTCTCAGTCCCCTGCTTTTTTCTGCCCTGCCTGCCTGGGCTCTGGCAGCACCTGGCCGCATTTCACACTCCACCAGCCTCTCCTGATTCCCGCCTCTGCTCCTGCCTCTGCTTTCTCCTTCGCCTACTTTCTGCCTCTACCTCCCGAGCGGGAGTGGCCCTCAATGCTCCATGCCCCAGCCTCTCTTCTTTCTTCTCCCCTAATTGATGGTGTCTACTCCTCATTTCTCACCTCCAGCCACTGTCTCTTAGCAGCTCCTGTTCGCCGTTTACAATCCTAGTCAACACAGCCAACATTTCTCGGATGTGTGTGCAAGGCAGCCGCTCTTCCTAGGCCATGCCGGCCTCTCTGACTCAACGCCTCAAAAATGGAAGTCGCCCATCTTCCTCCTTAAGTCAGCTCTTCCTTCTGATTTTTCTATTTCTGGCTGTGACATCCTCATTCTTACAATGCTCAGGTCTGAAACTTCCTAGTAGTCTTTTACGCTTCCGTTTCCTTCACCTCCCACTTCGAAGAGAGCTCGAAATCTTGTCATTCCTTCCTTAAAAATGTGTCTTGCATGTGTTTCTCTTGTCAACTGCTATTGACCAAAGTCTAGTTCAGACCTTTATTAGCTAGTGTCTTGACAAGGGCTTTCAGCTGACCCTGCGGTCTTCAGTCTCTTCCCTTGCCAATTATGCATGTACGCCACACTAGAAATAAGTTCACTAAAAGTGGCTCTGCTGATGGTATCATCCTGTTACTCAAACATTTCCAGTGGTTCCCTGTCAGAAAGCTTCGTTATGCTCTCTCAGTTCAGTCTTAATATCCGACCATGTCAGATAATGACCGCGTACCTCCCCTGCTAAAACCTTTGTCCTGAGATTTTCATTGCTTAAAATAATCCCTGAAATGACCTCACGCACAAATGTTCACATACTTCCTCTGCCTAGGTAATTCCTATTCCTCCTTCTGAGCTCAGCTTCCTTGTCATAAAAGGTTATAGCACCGCATACTTCTCTTTTGAAATCCTTATCGCTATTGTTATTAACCTGTGTAATAAATGATTAAATGTCACTCTTCCCTGCTAGAATATAACCTTTGTAAGGGCAAGGACTCAGTTCTGTTTAGACAGACTTCTCTCCTTGCCTGATGTATAGTAGACATTTAGTAAATATTTACTGGACAGACGAATGAACTACCATTTATTGAGCGCCAAGTTCTCCGCCAGGTGCTTCATCTCATTTCATCCTCAGAATAGCATTTTTGGTGCTGTTTCCACTCTATAAAAACCTAAAATGTAGAAGGTCATATTATAGACAAGCCAATTTGCACCTTGGCTACACAAGTCTTTCCCACCTCCCGCCTCTCTGCTTCTACGCTGACATTACCTCCACCTGAAATGTCCCTTTTCCCTTCATCTGCTGAAGTCCTAGCCACCTTTTAAGGTGCAACCTTAAAAGGGGCTCCTGCCACCTTCTCACCTGGGCTTAAAGTCATATAATGGATAAGTTCGTGGGTTCTGGGACTAGACAGACCCAGGTTTGAATTCTACCTACTTTCCCACTTCCAAGCTATGTGGCTTTGGGCAAGTTACTCACACCCAGGTTCCTTTTCTATAACATGCTGACAACAAATACCTCCCTCCTGAGGTTTAAATGTGATAGGTGTTCAGAGGGTTCTACACAGAACCTGGTATCTAGAGAGGCTAAAGCAACATTAGCTCTTCTTCTCATTCTCCTTTTCTTTCTCCTTCTTCTTCTTGACTTCCCCTCTTCCTCCTCCTTCAAATCTGCTGTTTCCTGCCCCCTTGCATAGAGGCGTGCTCACCTACCAAACCTTCCTACCCCCTCCTGGAACTCACGTTTCCTCCACAGCATCCTATCAGCAACCATTTTAAACATAATTCTATTGGTGGCCACATCTGCTATCAGTCAGTCGGTAGAATATTCCATGTGTCCCCCTAAAGGTTTGCCCCGTGACAGCCGAGAAGATAGGTCATTTTCTCATTCACCTCTGCTCCTCAAATCTGTGAGTTCTATTGCATGGGGACTTTAAAAAAGGTCCTCAGGGATCCAAATCCTGAGACCCCAGACTCTCTGGTGGGAGAACATCCACGAAAGCTGAGCGTGAAGGGATGTCGGGGCTTGTCTTCCAAGGTGGGCAGAGGTCCGGCCATGCTGCGTTGTCACTGGAGGAAATGGGGAGCCTCTTAGGGGAAGGGACAGGAAAGACTCCTACTCTGTGCCAAGTCCCATGTGTGACAGCTTCCATCCTGCTCACAGGCCTGCCCTGTGAGGTGGGCCACATCGTGTCCATTTTAGCTCCATGGAGGGGGTCAAAAAAGGCTTTCTAGAGGTAGCAGCTATTTTCTTCTTGGCTTCTCACACTTTTAGAAAAGTTAAAAAAAAAATCACCACTATATACTCTCCAAGACAATTATGAAAGGCACCTGTCATGATCCAGTCCCCCAAGGCAGACCCTGAGGGAGGAACCCTGGAGGAGAAAAGTGGCCCCTTCCTGTGTTTGGGCAAAGACACGGTGGCCATTAAGAGGTGGGTTTTAACATTCAGTTGTCCCCAAACCCCTAAGCTCTGTCCAACCCATTGGTCAATCCTGCAAAACCAAGCAGGCCCAGCACTGAACAAAGCGTTCCACACAGCGCAGCAGGCAGCACAGCCAGTTCAGCAGGGAAGCCGACTGCATTTTTGGCTTTCCAAGGCATTATTATAAGCAGCCATTAGGAAAAACGTTTTCTTAAAGGTGATAAAGAATCACTTGGGCCCCTAGAACCTGCTGTGCTGTTTCTGCATATCTCCAAAGTGCTTAGGATGCATAAGAAGTATTATTTAAGGGCATAAATAACAACATTTATAGACTTTTCCTGGAGAGTGGAATTGGCTTTGCATAATCCCCTGAAACTGCTCAGCGTGGATCCCTGCCTGAGGAGCAGGCCACTGGGGAGTTCAGGGGCAGGTTCAGCTGGTGACGGGAGCCCAGGCAGACAGATCTGAATTTCTAAGCATTTGCTCAGGAATATTTCCAGAAGCCCCACTGGCCCAAACTGACTTCCTGTGAGCCTGCTGCTGGACTGAAAGTCCCCCCATTTCCCCCTCCCAGGGGGACTACTTTAGGGCTTTGTTAGTATTAACACTATGGAGAGAATGAACCAACTAGTTTTCTTCCATGATGGCAAGCTCTTGGAAGGGCCAGAAGCAATGGAAGTTTGGACTGGAAGAAGGAACCTGGAGTGGGGCAGAGGGTCTGACTTGATGGCACAGTGAGGAAAAGAGAGGGGGAGGGGATAAAGGAACAAGACTACTGAAATCTTATTTTTCATACTATACAATTTGCCCTCTAGAACCAACCCTGCCAGCTTCCTCGCCCAGCAGTTTTCTTCTTTCCATCCCAGCCCTATCCTTTCCTCCAGCTTTGATTTCCTGCTAACTCCAACCATTGTTCTTCTCTCCAATCTCAAAAACCATCCCATCCCCCTCTCCAGTGAGTGCTCTTTCTTATTAAAGGGTTTTAATAAGTTAATAATTGAGCATAATGTTAAATTATGTTCAGCTCAGAATATGGGCATATCTGGGAGTCCTAAAGCATCCTCAGTGCTACGAGGGGTCTGCTTATGAGGGAAAAAAGCCTCTTGGGAAAGACTTCACTCTATAGAAAGGAGAGTCAAGAGGAGATGACGTTTTTTGGAATCAGAATGGCAGAGTGATTGAGTGCAGGCCTGCACCTGCCCTGGGGCATGGAGCCTGCTGTAAAAGAGGAAGTCAAGATGATGATGATGATGATGATGACAGTGATGATAATCATGAGATGCAGCTTCACCAGCATCTGCCCTGGTCTTTGAGAGGTGTTGGCTGCACTGAGAGCTAGTTCTGTAGTGTGGGAGATGGGCTGCTGCAACCTGGGCCAGTAGCAGCTACGATAGTGGCCATCAGCCTGGGTGGGCACAGGTGGACTCAAGACGAAGGCTGTGAGGAAAACGGCTGATGCTCCACAGAGGGGTGAAAGGGGCCAGCTTGTGGGACCCTGGTGAGACCAGTGAGGCATCCCCTATGGACTCCCAGAACTATTTAGGAAATACAAGAAGAGGGCTGGAGTTTCCAAAGAATGAGAGGGCGTGGGGGCAGGGAAACCCTGCTGAGTGACAGGCATCATTTTTACCCCCACACTGGTGTGGCTTGGTAAGCTGGGTGTCTGACCTCAGAAGAGAGAGAGGGCTTTGTGGAATCTGGTAACTTCTACTCCCTATTCTGTATTTATACAAAGGTGATTTTTTTCCAAGAAAGCTATTGGGAAGCTCTGGGTAAAGGCTTTAAGGGAAAAACAGAGCATGTTTCCCCCTTAACCCCCAAAACTGACATAACACTTGCCAGCTCCCTGCTCCACTGTGACCCTTTCTTAGCAAAACATTGAGAAGGCGCAGCTCATGTGGTGCAGATTTTGCCAAATGGCCAAACTTTTTTTTTTTTTTTTTACCATAAAGTCAGAATGCTGAACCAGAAAAGAAGAGGTGGCCATGTAGCAGGTACTCGATTGAAAGAGATGGAATTAATTAATTCATTGTTGTTTCAATGATATCTCCATTCCTGAAATTATGGGGTAGCTTTTAAAGGTGAAATACTTCTCATTAGCTGGTAATCTCTATATATCACAAAGATGATGCTCATTGTTAGGGTTCAGTTGTAAGTTTAGCCTCAGATTCAAATTGTCAAACACCATCAACTTCAACATGAAACTTGGCACTGTGGGTGGAAAATAAAGAATAAAAAGAATATTTAGCTTTAGTTACAGAGGCCTTCTCTCCACCTACCTTTAGGGACTCCTACAACTCAGATGGTCTGTAATGAAGGTAACATAGTCCTGTTTCTTCTGGGTTTCCTCTCCCCTTTGGGGAGGCATTTCTTGCACACTCTGAGTTGAATGTGTTACCCCTGTCTCCCTGTGAGCTGAAAGGAAAGGGGCCAAGCATAAAAGAATGAACTATCCTGGTGTTGCCAGCCACTAGACCTCAGATAGCTATCAATCATTCTGTCTCTCTATGTTCTATTGAAACCTCACCTTCATGTATGACTCTGGTGGCTCTCTCTCAGGTCTTCTGTGCTCCTGGAGTACTCAATTCTTCTATAGTCAGCGGCAACGCCAAAGGACAGCTTGGGGGCCTTCAGCCCCATCTCCATCAGCCTCCCCAAACCCACCTCAGATCTTAAAAATAAGCTATTATTGGGCAATTACAACTGATATTCTATCATTGAGATATAAATAGCATCTTTAGTAAACACTAGCTATTTTACTGATCTACTACATGCACTATAGAACAAAGCAAAACAGCAGTCCATGACATAATACTCCTATCTCCCATGGGAAATTTACTATGCAGACTCAAGAGGCCAGGCCTATGAATGAGTGAGGTGTTATGCCAGAGGAGAAGTATATTTGTTAGGCAGGACAAGAGCTTGCCTAGGGGCTGGAAATCTGGTTAGAAATGGATCAAGGGCCAGACATGGTGGCTTATGCCTATAATCCTAGAACTTTGGGAGGCTGAGGCAGGAGGATCGCTTGAGGCCAGGAGTTTGAGAGTTTGAGGTTGCCGTGAGCTATGATGGCACCATTGCATTCTAATCTGGGTGACCAAGTGAGACTCTGTCTCAAAAAAAAAAAAAAAAAAAGACATGGATCAAATGGATCAAGGATCTTGTTTTGAAGGAGCATTTGATTTTCATGGAACCCTGTTCCCACCACCCAGACCAGAAAATCTCATAATTCATGGGGCATTGGGTTAAATATTCAGAAGAGTCTTGCTTCAGTGGTGAAGAATAACTATCTTTAAATTAAATGCTGTTCTGGTCCCATCTAATGAATCTTAAAAGCAAGACTAGAAAGCATTAATCTGTGTTCATGTAGCTTAACTGAATCCCAGAAAGAAACATCAAGAATATTTATAGGGATACGAAAATATCCAGCACTCAACAAGGTAAAATTCATAATGTCTGGCTTTCAATCAAAAATTATCAAGCATGTGAAGCAGTAGGAAAATCTGGGCCATAATGACGAGGTAAATCAATCAATTGAAACTGAGCCAAGATTAACATAGATGTTAGAATTATGAGACAAGGATGTTGAAACAGTATTTTAAATGTATTCCACATGTTCAAAAAGATAGAATAACAAAAAAAACCTATAGGAAATCTTGAATATGTTCAGCAGGAATATGGAAGATATTTTTAAAAGATCCAAATCAAGCCTGTATAGATAAACACTGCAAGGTATTAAATAAAATATTTGCATTTTGGGGGTCAACAGCAAATTAGACAGTACAGCATAAAAATTAGTATACTTGAAAACTAGTAACAAAAACTATCCAAAATGGAACACAAAGAGAAAAAGACTCAAATAGTGTAACAAAGGCATCAGTGAGCTGTGGGACAACCCTAAGCAGGCTAATGTACATATAATTGGAGTCACCAAAAGAGAGGAGTGGACATAAAACATATTTGAGGAAATAATGGCCAAAATTTTTCAAAATTGATGCAAACACTAACCCACAGATCGAAGAAGCTCAGTGAGCTCCAAGCACAGGAAACATGAAGACAACTTCACCAAGCCATCTCATAACCAAATTGTTCAAAACTAATGACAAAAAGAATATTTTAAAATCAGGCAGAAAAAAAATACCTATGTACAGAGGAACAAAAATGGTATCAGGTATCTTGTTGAAAAAATGCAAGTTAAAAGATATTGGAGCAACATCTTTAAGGCATTGAGGGGAAATATCTTTTCAACATGAAGGCAAAATAAAAACATTTTCAGACATACAAAAACTGAAAGAGTTCATCAACAGTAGACACGCACTACAAGAAATGTTAAGGGCCACCCTCCAAGAAGAAGGAAAACAACATCAGATGAAAATATGTATCTATACAAAGGAATGAAGAACACCAGAAAGAGTAACTCCATGGGTATACATATAAGATTTTTCCGTATTATTTAAATCTCTTTAAAAGATAATTGACTGTTTAAACAACAATAATAATATAATGTAGAGATTATAACAAATATAGAGGTAAAATATATGACAAAGATAGCACAAAATCCAGGAAAGGAGAAATGGAAGGATGATATTGGAATGTTCTTATGTTACAAGTAAAGTGGTACACTAGCACTTGAAGATATACTGAGAAAAATTAAAGATGCTATAAACCTTGAAGTAGCTACTAAAATAACAAAAAACAAAATAGTTATAGCTAAAAGGCCAATAAATGAGATAAATTGGAATAATAAAAATGATTAAATCAGAAGAAGGCTTTAAAAGAAGAAAAAGGAAAAAAAGAAGAGATGGGACAAATAGAAAATAAATAGCAAGATGATATGTTTAAACCTAACCATATCAATAATCACATTAAATAAGGTCTACATACTCCAGTAAAAATCAGAGACAGACAAATCAGAATAAAATGCAAGACCTAATAATGTGCTGCCTATAAGAAATTAATCTTAAATATGATGAGAAAAAAAATAGGTTAAAAATAAAATGATAGAAAAAGATGTATCTGTGAACACTAATAAAAAACAGATGAATGGCTATATGCATTAATATCAAAGTAGATTTCACTGCAAAGAATATTAACAGAGATAAAGAAGGTAATTTTATGATTATAAATGGGTCAATTCATAGGACACAACTTAAACATTTATGCACATAATAACAGAACTTTAAAATACTTGAATCAAAATATGATAGAATTGTTGGCTGGGAATGGTGGCTCATGCCTATAATCCTAACACTCTGGGAAGCTGAGCTCAGGAGTTTGAGGTTGTTATAATGATGCCATTGTACTCTACATAGGGCTACAGAGTGAGACTCTGTATCAAAAAAAATAAAACAAAACACAAACAAACCCAACATCATCAAAGAACTGATAGAATTGCAAACAAACCTATAATTATAATGCAAAATTCAATATCAAGACCTACTCTCAATAATTGATGGAACAAGTAGACAGAAAATCTTTGAACATTTAGAAAACTTAAACAATACTGTCACGGACCTCAACCTAACCAACATTTACAGAACATTCCAGATAACACCAGTAGAATACACATTCCTTTTAAATGGACATGGAACATTTACTGAGACAGACTGTATTATTCTGGGCCATAAAATAAGTTTCAATAATTTTAGAAGATTTCAAGTCAATCAACATCGTTAGTCATTGGAGAAATGCAAATTAAAACTACAGTGAAGTACACGTCTATTTGAATAGCTGAAATTTAAAAAGCTGGCCATTCTACATACACCAAGTGTTTGGGAAGATATGGAAGAATTTGAATTCTCATACACTGCTGTCTGAAATGTACAATTATACAACCACTTTGGAAAACTGTTTGGAAATCCCTTAAAAAGTTAAACATATAGCTACTATATGATCCAGTCATTTAACTGCTGGATATTTACCCAGAAAGTACATGTCCATACAAAGATGTGTACATGAATAATCATAAAAGCTTAAAAAAACCCCAAATATCCATCAACATATGAAAGCAAGTTGTGCTATTCCATGAAAAACTACTCAGCAATAACAAAGATGAGCCATTGATTCACACAACATGATGAGTCACAAAACAACTATGCTGTGTGAAAGAAGCCAGGCAAAAAAGACTATATACTGTGTGATTCCATTTATATAAAATTCTAGAAAATGCAAATGAGTCTACAGTGACTGCAAGCAGATCAGCGGTTGTCTAGAGTGGGGGAAGGCAGGAATAAGAAGGTGGGAGAAAGGCATCACAAAAGCACACAAAGAAGCTTTTGGGGTTGATGGATATGTTCATATTTGGATTTTGGTTTCACTCTACATACACACACACATGCACTCATTGTAGTAAAAGCAAAATAAGGTGGTTGCAGATGCAGCTAAGGTTACTACTCAGCTCACCTTGAGATGGCAGACTCTTCTGCATCCTCCAAGTGGACCAAATCTAGTCACCTGAATCTTTGAAAGCAGAGAACCTTTCCCAGCTGTGTCAGAAAGAGATGGCGACATCAGAAGAATTTGACGCTCTGTTGCTAGTTCTGGAATGGAGGAGCTATATACAAGGACCAGGGAGAGGTGTCAGAAGTTGGAAAAACAAGGAAAGTGTCTCCCTTGGAGGCTTCAGGAAGGAGCACAGCCTGCCTCCGCACCTTGACTTTAGCCCTGTGAGACCCACGTTGGACTTAGACTTACAGCCTTCCACTTAACATCACACTGTCTGATGGGTGAAATGGTTTCTTTTTATAATTTGAATTTTCCTGATCACTATTGAGTTAAGCCTCAATCACGTATTTCCTCTTCTGTAAATTGTATATTCCAGTCCTTCGATTATTTTTTTAGATGAGTAGAAACTCTGTATATATGTTGGATGTCATCCCTCTCTTTTAGGGGGATGTAAATATTGTATTGCAAATATTTTCTCCCTGTCTGCTCATGTCTTTTAACTTTGTAGTGTCTTTTGGCATATAGAAATTTTTAATTTTACAGTCAAATTTATCTGTGCTTTTTAAATAATTTTTGGAGATATGTGTGTGTATGTTAAGAAAATCCTTCCTCATGCAAATGCCTTAAAATAATCTACTATATTTTCTCCTAATGGATTTAAATTATGTATTTTAAGTTATATGTATATGTCTTTTAGCAGGTATAATAAATTGTCTCAACTCTGTTTACTAGGTAGTTGACTTATTTCTTACTAATAATCCCACATCTATCGTATGTCAAGTTTGCATACATACATGCATGAGTTTGTTTTTGATTTTCTTTTGAGTTCCATTTATTTATTTGTCTACTCTTGCACCAATATCATACAGTTCTGTATCTTGTTTTGTTTTTCTTAGAACTCCTCCATGAAAATTTTAGTATCAGTTTTTCAAATTAATATCTACAAGGGAAGCTCCCTGAGGACAGAGATTTTAGTCTGTTTTGTTTACTGCAGAATTGCCAGTTTATAGAGTGGTGTTGGCACATTATAAGGGCTCAATAAATGTTTGTTGAAAGAATGGATGACTCTGTGGTATTGAAGTCTTCCCTTCATCGAGAGTGGTTGTGTTCATTTCCTAAGGCCCTGGCAAAGTACCACAAACTGAGCTGCTTAAAGGACAGACAGGTATTGTCTCACCGCTCTGGGGGCTTGACGTCCAAAATCAACATGTTGGCAGGGGTATGCTCCCTCTACAGCCTCCAGGGGAGGAACCTTACTGGCCTCTTTCAACCTCTGGTAGCCCCAGGCATTCCATGGTTAGCAGAAGCTCCAACCTCTGCCTCTAACGTCACCTGGCTGTCTTCCTTCCTCTGTGTTTGTGGCTTCACATAATGTCTCCTCCCTGGGTCTCTCTTGCCTCCTCTGAGAAGGACATCAGTCATATTGCACTGAGATCCTACCCTACTCCAGTATGACCTCATCTTTACTAACCAAATCTACAACGACCCTATTTCCAAATAAAGTCCCATTCCGAGGCAGTGGGGTTAGGACTTAGACATATTATTTTGAGAGGTTCAACCCATAACAGTGGTATATCTCTTCTTTTCCTCAAACCTTCTTCATTGTCCTTCAATAACAATTACAAATCTTTCTCCACAGATCTTGTCCATCTGTTGTTATGTTTGTTTCTTCATATAACTTAATAGCTGTTTTTGCTACTGAAAATATTGAGATTATTTTTTCTATTACCTGTTTCAAATAGATGTGTTATGAATGTGTGGGAATTGTATTGATTTCCGTATGTTGATCTTTTGTCCAGCAAACTTGTTGAACTCTTCATGATTTTAAATGGGTTCTCTGATGTGAGAAAACATGAATTTTAAGCTCCACATTCTTTAATTCAGCAATGGATAGAAATAATAGTGGAATGTAGAAAGTACAGGTTTTGGTTGAAAATTTAAGTAGAAAGTTTGAAAACTAGAATATTGATTTGAGTGCTTTCAAAAGACAAATATTCAGCTATTTATTACATATTCTTAGATGACAAGTAAAATATAAGTAAATATTTATAAATTGATCACATTAAAATTTAAGTTAAATCTATGCTTAATCTGAGTCTTGTTGGAATAAAATTGAGTTTCTCCCTAAATCTGTCTGTTAAAAAGGCCAAAAAGCTCTCCTACGATATTCAAATATTTGTTGTGTTTGTTCTAAGGACTGTTGATTTATAATTTTGAGGCTGGAACATGTTTATTGTGGAAAACTAAATTTGTAAGAATGTTTATTAGAAAGAATTGTTCCCTTAAAGTTTTATTCTATGTTTATCATAGTCGGTTGATTTTACCAACCACCTTGGTGATGATTGATTAACTATGACATTCATTCTCTCTCTCTAACTCAGCCGGTAAAAGAAATGTGAGGTTCTCTTAAAATTAGGAACATCGTTAAAGGCATATTTCTTCCTTTTAAAATATATACACAAGTAAATTCAAAACACTCCAATAGATTAATTTTCACATATGCAGTCTTGATATGTCATAAAAGTAGAGTCTTATGAATTATCTATATAAAAGATCATATAATCCCTAAATGATGACATTTTCTCTCATCAGTTCCAAACCTTATATCTTGTTTCACTTTCTTGTCTTATTGCATTAAGACCATCAGTATAATGCTGAATAGTGGATATTTGCTATTGGTTTTGGCAGAAAACCATTCATTGGGTTAAGAGTTTGCAAACAGAAATTCGATTTTATTTCTAGTTTCTTAAAATATTTTTTATACCATGGTTTACTTTGACTTTTAGTTATATTTCTTTTTCTATACTTATTGAAATGATCATATATTTTTACTCATTTAATCCATTAATGCAAATTTTATCAATAGATTTTCTAATGATAATTTTGAATTTCTGGCATAAGCTATATTTGATCAGTAGTTTTTAGTTTTAAAAAGCCTTCTGAATTTACTCATTCACTCACCATAAGGCAAAGTGGGTAAGTCCTTTATTCAAGGAACTCAGATACTAGTTGATATCAACTGTACTGTTATCCTCCAAGATTACAATCATTTTCTCTGCAAAAAACAAACCATAAAGATTTATTTCTTCCTTTCCAAACCTTAATTGCCTTATATACATTAGTGTAATCTTTACTCATAAGTAGCTCACACTCCTTTCTTTCTGCTCCTTTTTGTACATAATCCTATTGCACCTTGATTCAGAAATACTTTTAAGGTTGAAGCTTCAATCAAAGCCCCCTTCTGCTCACTGTTGGTGGTTCAGGTATGTATTTATTGCATATGTATTTATTGGACACTCATTTTGTGTCCACTACTGGGGTTTACACTACTGGCAAATAACCACCACCACCAAATTCCCTTGGTTCAGTTCATGACTCTATCTGAACTCCCAGTATATAATTTTGAATGTACTTATATGTCTTACACTGATCTACAAAGACTTCAAGGGCAGGAAACCTGAAGATAAGCAAACTATGCCATACAAACTGGTTTTCTTGTGTCATGTTATTTTCTGTTTCCTTTTGCTGGTTTTTGAGCCTTCAGAACAGCCTGTTCAAGTGTCCTGCCCCAATTTCACAGGGGCTGTGGTTAATTAGAGAAGGTCCTGTCTTCATTAGGAGAGCCACACCTTCCCAGTGTGGTGGTGGCAGCCAGGGCAGGGAGAAAGGTGCCTCTCTGGTGACCCGAGTCAGAGATATGAGGCATTCCTCCACACATGCAGATTCAACCCCACATCCAGGGGCTACTTTGGATGATCTGGGTTTGATATTCATTGGGAAAGAGGGGCTATTGCTTTTCTTACAGATGCTTCAGCCAATGAAAATATGAAAAAATAACAGGTCAGTCCTCAGATGTTTATAGAGACTTTTCAGAAGAACAAAGGTGCTTTCTTCAGACTCAAGGTAGCTGACCTGAAGCCCAGGGAGAGGAATTTTTAGGAGCCAGAGATGCATGCACCACCCACCTTCAGGGTGCAGGGGCCAGGCAGGGCCCATGAAGGCTGGTATAGACACCCTCGGAGCAAAACCTACTGCCACGTGGCAGTGTGCCCTGAGCAAGGAGCAGAAAGCTGGATCTGGGAGGAGCTGAGCTGCCCACAGACTGGCACTGCACAAACCTGTCTCTTCTTGGGTCTGTGGTCGGAATGGCTGAGAGGTGACAAGGAGAATTAGATGTCCTGTGAATTGTGCCAGAAGCCTGCCTTTAGAGTTTGAATCAGACACCTCAACTCTATAAAGCTCTTACCTGTGGCTGTATGATTTTTTGGTTTTATCTTGTTTTCTCATGAGTTAGCAAATATATATATTTATATCCTTCAGCTACAAGTGGCAGAAATCACTAATTCTAAGTGACTTAACCAATAAAATATATATGTTATCTAAGAGGAAGTCTGAGGTAGGGGGATTCAGTGGTTCCTGGACCGAACTTCTTCCATTCTGATATTCTTCCATCTTTAGTATGTCAGCTTTGTTCTCAGACCAGCTTCTCTCATGATCACAAGACAGTTACAGCAGGTCTGGGTATCACACCGTACATGTCAACATGCAAAGGAAGAAGAGATCTCTTCCTGTGTGTCTCTCCCTGTGCATCTCTCTAAGGAGAGAAAACCTTCCTCAGAAGCCCCCCAGTGGAGCCCCTTTCCAGTCTCGATGGCCAGAATGGTGTCATACGCTCATACTGAAACCCATCACTACTGTGGGAACTCAGACCACCATGATTGACCTAGGACAACCAGGACTGGGTCTGAGAGTGGGGCCAACCTCTCTTGAAGCAAGACTGAATGGAAGAGAGTGGAAATATAAATTAAATCAGCATTCCCTGGGAAGAAGTTCATGCGGTGGACATGAACACAAGCCATAGAAGTTACTGCACCTGATTTCTCCCAAGTAAGGAAATTTCCAAGCTCCAGTTCAGGCTAGAAAGGGATCAATATTTGCTCTGGTGGTATTTGGAATAGACTCAGAACAGCCATAGGAAAGAAAAGTGGGTGTTCCAGCAGAGACAGAGAAAGAGATCAATTTGGGGCTACCTATGGATATTGGCTCTCTTCCTCCAGAGCCATTTCATCCATATTAGATGTTTCTGCCTCCATCTCCCTTGCAAAGTCTGACTTAATAAAGCCAGAAGCCAGCTTTAAAACTGCTGTTCTGGGGGCTTTGGCTCTTTTCAAATAGTAGGATTAACAGGAACCTCAGGAAGCTGCTCCACCAAGGAGCCATTAGCTGAGAGCACTGGCAACTGGATGGCTGGACCACAGCCACCAGGGTGGCCCCCTCCAGATGTGCGTGGGTGGGATGCCATTGTACATATTTATGTTTGTTGAAGTCGTTGACCTCAGGAGCAGGGAAAATGTCTGTGATCCCACTTTCCCTGCGCCGTAGAGACATCTTACATACATAACAAGCCTGGAGGCCAAGTGGGAGAGGGAACCAGTTGGAAATAGAAGAAGCAGAAATCGAATTCAAAAGGTCACTTTTTACCGACTGAGATGGCGTTAGGCCACTTCCACCAAAAATGCTCAACTGGCAGTTTTGTAGAAATGCAATTTCTGAGGCCACACTTCAGACCTATTGCATCTGAATCTCTGGCTTAGAGGCCTGTGAATCTATATTTTAAAGATATCTCTGGACATTTTCTCAATTTTAAAAGGTATTGCTTTAGGTCCTCGCAGTTCCTGAGGCTTTTCCTGGAACATTGATAAATTTAAGGAGAGAGTGGGAGGTGGGAGGATGGAGGGGAACTGGGTGAGGCCTCAGACATCCTCCTCTGGAAAAACGTGATTAGCGAGCTGCAAGAAACAGTGAAGGTGGGCAGGGCCTGGAAGAAACATATCAGTAACTTAACCCTGAGCGGGTATTTGTTGTGCCAGAGATTTCATTGATCTGCAATAAAACCCAGGTGTACAAGCAATGTCATGGGCATTACAGGGTAGGGCTTTTATGAAGGAAAGGCCAAATACTCAGGGCCACTGCGTGTGTCTGCTTGGCAGGACACTGTACGACTCTAGGAGGAACCTCTGATGGTATCGGTGTCCTGGAATTGTGCAACATGGCAGCCCTGCTGCTACACCCCTGAGATGAAAGCATTTTTAGATCTAGAAAGAATCATAAATCTCCATTCTTTCCACATATAAACACCAAAGGAAGTGAAATAATTTGACCAAGATCACCATGGTTAATTTAGCAGCAAAGGATTTTAAGATTATGAAAAGAATTGTTGAAACTCTAAAGCATAAAGTTGCTTAGGAGGGATACGTACGTAAGTTTCCAATTCCTCTTCAAAACCTTCATGTGAGTAATGGAACAGAGTCTGTCTGGCCCCATCTAAGTGCCTCTTCCTTCATGTTTCGTAGCTCCTCTCCCATCCATCCCACACTGCCTAAGCAGAAATGCCTGGCTCTTCAGGGTCCCTTCTTTCTTATTAGAGAAAGTTCTAGTCTTTGCTTAAGACATTTTCAAAGTGGAGTCTACAAAAAACAGGTGATTTACCCGGAAGACCTGGTTTCTCTACAAGATGATCTATAAGATGCTGGGCGCCTATTTTGCTTGTTAAACCTAAGAATGGCGTTTTCCTCTGTGGTCCAGGCATTGTCCACGCATCTATATTCCCCTCGGCCACCATAAATGTTCCCAGAGGGAGGGAATATCTAGACTCCCTTTGATAAGATGTATAACTTCCTTATTAGGGCTCAACCTGGAGATGGCTTTCCATTATACATTTTGTATAATACCATAAACATCTTGGTAGTAGGAGCTCATTGGCATAATAGTACAATCACTTCATGCTCTCTCTCACATGGACCACATATATGCCATGTACAACCGTTTATATGAAAGACTGGAGGAGCCAAAACGAAAACAGTATTATTGTGGAGGAATTATAGGTGAATATCTCTTTTACTCAAGTTTGCTTACAAATATTCCTGCTTTTAAAATTTAAATAACTTTAAAAAATAAACCTGTACTGGCCGGGCACGGTGGCTCACGCCTGTAATCCTAGCTCTCTGGGAGGCCGAGGCGGGCGGATCGTTCAAGGTCAGGAGTTCGAAACCAGCCTGAGCAAGAGCGAGACCCTGTCTCTACTAAAAATAGAAAGAAATTAATTGGCCAACTAAAAATATATAGAAAAAATGAGCCGGGCATGGTGGCGCATGCCTGTAGTCCCAGCAACTCGGGAGGCTGAGGCAGAAGGATCGCTTAAGCCCAGGAGATGAGGTTGCTGTGAGCTAGGCTGACACCGTGGCACTCTAGCCCGGGCAACACAGTGAGACTCTGTCTAAAAAAAAAATAAATAAATAAACCTGTACTACTATCGACAAGTTTTACTACCTCTAATATTCCTTCTTTGGATTCATTGAACAAGTGCCTCAAAAGAGGCATTTATGCCTTTCTGCTTGCTGAACTCTAGGAACCCAGTTTTGGAGAACATATTTCTACTTTCTGTGACATTCTGGTTTTAATGAAAATTTAGCCAAGATAAGAAACAGTAGGAATATGACTTGGGGTGCCCTGTTGGAACTATTGGTTTGTTCCAGGTTGTCATTTTCCTTGAAAACAGCATAGAGAACTTCAGTTCAGTGAATGAAGGATTTTATTGACACCAAGACTAGTACTGTCACTTTGTTGGGGAGGTGGAAAGCTCTAGGGGACAGCCTCAGCAGGTGCTAGGTGTTAGAGGCAAGAAATTCCCATGAGAATTGCTGAATTTCACAACATCATTCCTAGAAATAGATCAGAGAAAGCTCTAAGTGCTCCAGAATATTATTTCTCCAATGAAGAATCTTGGATTCCACGAGGAGGGTTGGGAGTGTGCTTGACTCAGCAGACCAGTTCCCAAGTGATCAGGTGACTTCCAGGGATCCAGAGGAAAGATATAGAAGCTCCCAGAAGAGACTGTACAAAATGTGGGCTTCCTGTACATAACCCCCTCCACCTGCTTTGGCTCTGCAGGCCTTGCTAGGCCAAACCGCTACAAAGCAGAGTCTAACACTGCACCATTGCTGCTCATGAATGCAGCTGGAGGAGATGGTGGGGTTGCCGAGCTCACAAGGTCTCCATTCTTGGTGAGGGTTTGCGTACACAGAGGTGGCCCCAGACACCTTATTGGTTCTAATGACTGTGACTTCAAGTCCACTAGTATATCCAGGGGTGAGCACCTGACCGAACTAGGCCAATCGGAGTCTTTCCCTGGAATTTTTTTAACTGGAAGTAAGGGAAGAAGATTGATCATTCCTTCACTGATGACAGGATCCAGGACATGAGTGCTCAAGAACTTTTAGTGACTTTATTTTTCTCGTTGCTGAGGAAATCCCTTTATCACAAACGAGGGGAAAGAAGTAGAAGTCAGAGATGAAGAAAACTCCTTGGGTCATTTAAGTCCCTAATTCCGATGACTTCTGAGACCCCTTTCTCCCTTAGTTATGTATTTCAGTAGTCATCTGATACATTTCCATTTGTGCCTCAGAGAGTTTGAGTTGTGTTTCTAGCACACTGTGAACAAAAGTGTCTTAATATAAGGACCCTGGGTGGTGGCCAGCCACACTGGTCAGTCATGCAAGAACCACCCAGACCTCTGACCCCCTCTACCTTCTGAGGGGGCACATTTTACCAGGAGCTACCGGCAGGTGTCATTGGGTACCCTGTTAAGGGGGGCGGTGGAAAAAGAGCACCCCAGACTCAGCCTGGGTGGGTGTTTAAAAGCATGCATGTTTCTTTGCTCTTTTGACTTCCCTGAAAAAGCAAATTCTCCCCAACTTTCTGTTCTAAGAGAGCCCTGACTTCCAGCTACTAAGCCTGGAAAAAATGAACTCTTTTGAGCTCACATACAGATTTCTTTTCTTGAGCACTACCCTTTCATTCATAAAGGTGTAGCAGGCAAAGCATCATGTAAGGAGGTCCTCTATTCTCAAGGCTTTGAAAATGCCCTGAGCTCCTCACTTGCCTCATTCTAGTCCTGGCCTTGATAATCATAGGTGCCTCACCTGGGCTCATGGCTCAGGGTGTGAACATTCAATGTGGTGAACTGTAAAAAGAAAAATAATGATAATTTAAACCGGGAATTGAGAAGCAGAATTTTCATCTTGGCTTTATACTGACTCAATGTGATCACAAGAAAACTCTACAACCTGTTTGAGCCTCTGTTTCTTATTGGTAAATTAAGACTAATCACCTCTACCCTAGTTACTTCTAAAGAATATGACAGGAATGACATAAAATCATGTACAGAGAGGTTAAGAGACTCGGCTGAGGTTGTAAAATTCATTCACTGGAACATCGGACCTAATCTCTTTGGCCAATGCTAGGTTTGCCTGTGACTCATTAGGGATTTAATCAATTGAACAGATAGGTATTAAGTGCCCACTGTGATCAAGACTGTGGGAGACACCAAGCAGGGGGATGCAAAGAAAAATTCAACAAACAACATGCTCTAAAGGAAGCAGAAGTTAAGTGAAACTCCTTTCTAGATCCTCGTACCCCTATGCCCAGCAATTCCTGTAACATAATTGCCATCCTCCCCTGGCTCTGAGCCTTCCCAGATCGCGCCAGTTTGACTTGCTTTTTCTGCTAGGTCCACCTTCATCCAAAGACCAGTCATCAGGAGACCCAGAGTGGCTATTGGGCTCACCCTCATTAGCAATGTCTTAGGAGAAAAGGAGTTCAGCTTCAAGAACAATGAATCACACCCTGATTTTCCTGGAGCCTCTTCGTCCTAGACCCATGAGATAGAATTAGTTGATGAGCAGGTCTAAAGGAGAGAACTCCCAGTGAATATTCTTTATTGCTGTTTTTGGTCTTTCGTGACCTTCGATGACACAATCTTATATTTTGAAGTCCAGGATAATTGGAAATAAAATGAAATCTCCTATGTTCAGTGTTCGTAGCACCTCTGAGCAGTGGCTGGGGATGGAATCACACTGTATATTTAATACTCTGCATTAGCAAGCAAGGTATAAAGTCCTCTGCAAATCTCTGCTCCTTTGCTGCCCTATCTGGGGCAAGACATGCCAGCAATTTAACAAGCACAAGGGTGTAAATCATGCAGTGGAATCTCTCACCACGGGGGGACAAAGATTCCCTAAGAGAATGAAAGAAAGCCACCCAGCACTAAGCATTTTAGGAGTCAGTGTTCGTGTCTAAATGTTAAACATTTACATTTTACAGCAAAGTGACATTTGTAAAGGGGTTCTATTGCCCATTTGCAGCCGGTACTAGCTGCTGGCCACGGGCTTGGGGCTGGGGCTGGGTGATGAATCAAAGGCGGCCTTTGTGTCATGTCACTAAGCAACTCCCTCCTGCCCTGTTGCTCGCAGAGCCTGAGCTGGGCACACAGCCTGTGTCTTCCACATGGTGGGTTTACAGGTCTCCATTTATGCCAGCCAAAGTTTCCTGAGGAAAAGGCAGCTGGGTTTGGGTCCTGGCCATGTCTCAACTATGTGCTGGGAGTAGACCATGGAACAAGTGGAAATTGGCACGAGTGGACAAGGTCAGACCTGGCCCTTTGTTACAGGCTCCCCGATGGACTGTCTAGAATGACACTTCAGCCTAAAGAAGGCAAATCCATAGCATGCCTGCTAGCATGACATGGCCTTCTTTACCACCCAGAACAGACATCACTAATTGATCCTAGAGTACTATTTCCTGCTGAGCTAGATATGCCTTGAAATAGTACCTGATACACATTTCAGGCACCCACTGCCAAGTGGTCAGTTGACACATGGGATGAACCTATTTGTCACCTCTCTTTTGGTCTAAGTGCCAAAGTCTGATTCCTGTCTCAATCTTTCCATTATAAGAGTGGAGGCTTCAGGAATTCTCCATATGAAGCTGTCTCTGATAACAGCAATAACAATAGTAGTAACTGTTGACATGCGTGCTTCTTATGGGCCAATCACTTTATGTGCATGAAATCATTTAATCCTGATGACAATCCCAATAATATCTATATCATACAAAGGTAATAACATCAGTCACTTATTGAGCACCTACTGTGTATCGGGTACATTTCATTCTCTAATCTCCACACAGTCCCCTCTCACCATGAACTGAAAGCTCAGAGATTAAAAAAGTTTCCCACAGCCCCCCATCCAATCTGAGAGAGGGCCAGGATCTGAACCCAAGCATGTCTAATCCGAAGCCCACGTTCTCCAGGAAGCCCTAGACCTTGACCTCCGAGCACTTCAGCTCACCATTTTGACACCTTCATTTAATTTCTTCTTTACTGCCAAAGGGAGAGGGGGGAATGTTTTTCTACCAGAAACTGGCCCTAGACTTTCCCTAACTTCCTCCAGCTTCCCTGGAAACATCTTTACCCTCCCCTGTCCTCAGTGCTCCTTTCAAATATGTGAACCAGTCAGCTTTTCCACGCTGAATTAAAGACATCAGAGGTTTCATTCCCTATGTGGCTCTGCTAGCGAGGAGGGCTCCCTGCATCCCCACAGTGGACACACACACTGGAGAAGCTGCTGACTTCCCGAGCTTGGCACCAGGAAGCTTATTTGAACAGGGAAGAATGAGCCACTATAGCCTCATCTGTGTGCGCTCATGCTGAAAACTTCAGCCAAACTGAGAGTCTCTCCATTCCTTAAAGGTCTTTCTTAGCTCCATGGCTATACACCTGCTGTTTTCTCTGCCAATACTTGTTAGCTCTAAGCTGTGTTCTGCTCTCCTCCGCTGGCTCCATGGCCACTCTGGGTTGGTATACATAGGGAGATTCTCCCAGCCTCACTTCCGTGCCCAGTTAACTGTGATTGGCAGATGTCCCCAAGCTGGTAGAAATGTGAGAGCAGCCAGCACAACCCACAGGGAGTTCAGTAGTGATATCTAAGTGTGGTGAGGAAACAGGCCCATAAAGATTGCTTTATTCAGATGCCCTCCATCAAACAACTTGGGGCGTAAACGAAAGCAAACACAAGTGATTACATCTTAGCTTCATTGCTTAGTGTGGCCAAAATCCATATCTGATGTTAAAAGAAAAGTTCAAAATCTGGACTTGGCATACAAATGTGTATTGATTTCTCAAAAATAGATATGTGTTCACTCATAGAGGAGAATTGACACCAAATGAGAATCATTTCCAGAACCTAAGGACAGGGTCATTAAATGTCACCCCCTTGCCATTAGTTGAATGTGATTTGTCAGCTCAAGCGAGGTGAAGGAAGATGGGGACTTGGTTGGTTCACACAAATGGTAAGAATAGGATGGATGGGCCCAGAGACTGAAAGTACGGCATCAGCATTCCTTCCTCTTGAGGCTCAGCCCTGCTCTCCACCCTGGCTTCCCCTCACCCCCAAGGTCTGTGTGTTCATAGACAGCCCCAGGCTTTCATTGTGACAGCGTGGGAACCCTGGAGGAAGGAGGGAGCCCTTCTCTGCACACAACTCCAGGGAGGGAGACCAACAGGTGCTGTTGGGTCTCACAGCCCCACCCTTGACTCAAGCCCTATGGTCAGGGAAACAGGGACCATGCCCAGCCTTGTGGCCAGAGGAAGCCAAAGTGCTGAGACTCTCCAACACCACCTGAAAAGGAGTGGGAAGGTGGGGAAGGAGAGGGAAAAATGAAGGAAGAGAAGGAGGGAGGGAGTCAATTTGCTAATAGAAAAGAGGGATAAGGGATATAAAGAACAACAACAACAACAAAAAAAATCCCCAAAAACCAGATGTCCTCTGCAGCACCCCATGACTTAGCTTGCAATTGAGCACAGACCAGAGTGTCCTCCATATCCCTCCAACACTAAAATGTGATCAAGAAGGATAAATAGTAATACATAAAGCTCTAGATGTGGTAGAGCCCAGGAAATGACAAGTCCGAGAGTCTGACTGTGCCGGAATGTACCTGCTGGGATCCAGGGCTGTGAGTTGGTTGACAACGTACCTGATCCCGTTGCTAGAGCCCCCTCTGGTGTGGTGCGGCAGTGACCATTTCCCAGGTTCATCTCAAGGCAGCATGGCTGGTGTGGCCCAGATGACCCAGGGTGAACTGTCAAACTGGAGTTTGAGTTTGCAGAGCTGAAGCCCAGATCAGGGCCCGGGCCATGGTGACCCCTGTGGAGCACGAGCTCTGGGAGACTGGCCAGATGCTTGACATTGCTCTCTCTGGCAGCTGCATGGCAGGGACTTCCCTGGCTCTTCCTCGTAATTCTCACAAGCAACTTCATCCCCTGGGGATCAGCAACACCTCACCTAAGCTGAAGGTGCCTGTGTTGGTTTCTTACCTGCTGCCTTTCAGCTATGAGCTCACCCTTCTAGGTGCAGCTCTGCAAAGCTGGGGGCTGGACAAGCCACTTTCCAGGGTCCCCTGGCCTGCCACCTTGCGATTACATTCTACTGCCAGGAGGCACTCGGGTGTGGATGAAGGAGACAGGAGGTGAAAAACATTTCCTCATCTCCATTTCTGTCAGCTTCTCTCCAGCAGAAAAAGACAGCCATAGCCTCAGTGTCCAGCCTCGTTGGGTCCTTCTAGGTACAGCAGCTCAGATACCAACACCAGCCAGCCACAGACAGGTCACTTTGGTGTCTGAGCATCAGTTGCCTTCCTCCCCCTCGGAAGTCCAAGGTCATGCCTTGAAGTGTCCCTGCCCCAAATGCCAAGGACTAGTCACAACCGGGTTTCTCCTCCATGTTCCTTGTCTCTGATCATCCCACCTCCTCCTGTTGTGCACAAGCCTAGGAGTGGCAGCTGCTTTCTGCAGTTAGTGATATCTGGATTACTTCCACGTCCTTCTTTTGATCTTTAAGCCTTTCAACATTAGTGCAACCAAGCCCCTGCATTAAATCTCCTCTGTTGAAGCACCTAGCATGATTTCTCTTTTCCTGCCTGCACCCTGATGGATACAGTCCTCTTCCCCAGCTCAATATTTCCCAACTGTCCCAGAGACATATTTTTTAACACTTCAGGTTTTATCTTTAAATTAATATGGAAATCTCCTACTTTGTCACAACTCTCTAACTCAGTGTCTTGAAGTTCTCAGGCTGTAAGTTCAGAGACTATCAGGCCATCAGGTGACATCTTTGGTCCTAGGCTGTACCAGGAGATATTGCCTTTGTACAAGCAAACTGAAGCCAAAATTGCCATCATGGACTTGGGTTATAAAGGCACACCAGGCACTCTTGCTGCTTCCCCATTCCCATTTCTTCCCCCAACCCTATATGGGCCTGTGGAAGTCTCTTAGGGGGCCAAACCTTGGGACAAATCCCACAATCTTTCCTTGTGTTTAGCATCCTCTCCTTGACCAGACCAGGCAGTTCTAGCAGAGACTATAAAACCAAAAACACTGGAAGTACTTTGGGCCCTATCTTGACACTTGGAATAATTGTAGGGAAGCATCAGGGACACTCTTGAAATTATATTTGATGTATAGACATGCAAGACTATCTACACATAATGCAAAAGAATGCACATACACACACACTCAGGGGCTCACATATGCTCACACACGCTCTCTGAATTGGAATATCCACAGAGAGACGAGAGGAGATCGGAGATGGTGCCTAGTTCCTAGGACAGCAGCTGGGCCCAGACTGCCTATATTTTTCTTCCATTCTGATGCCTGGAGCCTCTCAACTTTCAGAAGCTCTCAGGACACTGTCACGAGTGTGTTTTAGTCTTTCTTCTCTTCACTCATACGGAGTACCTACTATGTATTGGGCACTGCACCAGCTCTGTGGTTCTAATGGCTGAATGGGATACCTTTTGACTTCTAGAGGCTCTCTGTGGGAGACAGATAGCTAAACAGATAATCACAGCAGTATGATTCATCCTGTAATAGAGACATAGGGACCAGTGGAAGTTCTAAGGTAGGAGTGCTTAAATCTGTCTGGGAGGTCAGGGAAGCCTCTCTGGAACAGTTAGTTTTTTTAAAAAAAAATCTACTTTATTGAGGTATAATTCACTGGCAACAAAATGCATCCATTTTAAGTGTATGTATTGATAAATTCTGATAAGTATATATGCCTATGTAACCATTACCACTGTCAAGATATGGATCATTTCCCCCAAAAAACCTCTTTTTAATTCTTCCCAGAAAATCCCTGCCATCCCTGGCCCTGGACAACCAGTGATCTTCTTTCTCCCATTGTAGATTAGATTTGTCTTTTCTAGAATTCCATATCTTATATATCTTATATGAAATTCTAGAAAATTTTGGAAATCGGGGAAGGATAAGTTCCAAGCTTGGGTCAATGTCTGTAAACTGGAAATTTAATGTACAAGATAAATAGAATATACATAAGTTAAGGAGATGTTGAAGACTGAAACTAGAGTTATTGTAACATCACAATTCACGTCTCCCTCCCTGCCCTCGAGAATCAGCGAACATCCTGGGAACGGCTTTAGCTTTCCATAGATCCTGAAATGTGATGCTGCATTAGCCTAGATTTTAAGGAATATAGAGATTCCTCTTGGTAGTTGGGTAACAAATTCAAAGTAGGATTTAGTACAAGACAGGAAAGCCAGGTGCCAAGAGCAAAAGATGAACTTTATACAAAGGAAAATGGAAAACTTCTGGGATGAGGCAAGGTCTGGGCTAGGATAAGCTGGTTTTTCTCAGGAGAACAGAGAGGAGAAAAAGGAATTCCAGCTAGAGAGAGCAGAAGCAAATAAATGAGTAAATGACCATCAGCAGTTTGGTGCTACTGAAGTGTCAAGTGCAAGGAAGGAAGGGTGGGATGAACCTGGAGAAACTGGCACAGGGCACTTGATGAAGTATGTGGAGCAGGTGAGAGATTTGCGAGTTCCCCAGAGTGGTAGCAGAGGCTCAGCCTGGGAAGTCGTACCCACCGCTCTGGGATCATTTCTTTCTTTCTGCCCAGTGGGAAATCTGGACTTGCTTTGGCGAAGAGCCAGTGGCCCCAGGGTCCCTTCCATGTGTGCCCTCAGTGGGGTTTCCCCAGCTGAACACAGCCGCGGGGGGACACTCCTATTTCCTATGGAGTGTCAGCTCGCTCGCCAGCCGCCTGAAATTGTTGAAGAGAAAGCCCTTTCCCTGGGTTTTATCAGATGTCCCTGCCACCAGACTAATTTTAAAACCTTTTTTCTTAAAAAGAAAGGGAACTTTGTTTCTCCAATAAAATGTATTAACAATCCCAATATACTAAAAAGAGAAGATGGCAGCAGCCTTGTTGAAGCAAATGGGAAGACCAGGAGCTTCTTCTACCCTCTCGCCCCCACCCCGCCCAGCCCATGGCTTGTCCTGGCCCCTTCTCCCCCCACCTTCACAAAGAGCCCGATGTACCTGCAGGGGACCCCAGGGCTCCAAGAAGCACAGCCTGAAAACTGTCCAATAGAGGTGACCTCCTAGGACAAAGCCTCTGGGTCTGGTGTTCCCTTGGTCCCTAGAGGATGCTCCATGGAGGGTGCCTGTTACCAAGGTCATGTTCAAGTCTACCTGGCCTCTCAGGCCCCATGTGAGGTCTGTTCTTTACCCACAGTCCTTCTTCCCACACTCCCTGTGGGAAGTAACCTCTCTTCTGTCCTTACCCTCCACACTGTGGTTTCCTCCTTCCCACAGAAAAAGTCGCACCAGTTTCAGCTTCTTTTACACTCAAGGGTCTCTCCCATCCCCCAGCTGTCTTCTGCCATCCATCCTGCCTTCGGGGTTTCACTTCGATACCTTGTCCATTGCAATAGGCTCAGACCCTCCCCTGAGAGCCTGGGTGGTGGATGGGTGTGTCCCCCAGGGTCATGGAGTAATTAAGGTAGCCTTGGCCAGGTGAGCCCAGCACAGGTGGGTGGGGGAGATTTCCCAGGCCAGCCTGGAGGCTGGGGCATGTCATCCCCTTTCTGTGGGCAGGGGACAGTTTGGAGCCCAGTCTCTTGCTCTAGTGACAAAACATTTTGCTCCTCCAAAGCCCTGACTTTCCAAACCAGAGGCCCTAAGGATCACGTTCGAAACGGAGAGGTAAGTGGGCCACATATTACTTGTATTTGTATTTGCCTTTCTTACCTTTTCTTGTATGAAACTCAAATTGAAATGTTATTCCTCCTCCCTGAAGTTCATCATTTCTGTATTTATTTTTTTCCCTCCTTACACAAAATAACACCCTATGTTGGGACAGCGGATATATAAGTATGATTGAGTCTTACTCCACCAATTTAGGTGTGCAAGGCATTCACACTGTTTTATTCTCTTTAAGTTAAAATAAATGTGACTTCACCTCTACTACTGACCCCCAAACACTGGCTGGCAGGAAGTTTGGTCTCGGTCAGTGCCGCTGCTCCCTCTCTGACCTCCGTGGTCTCAGGATCTTAAACACCTATGACAGGCTTTGCTGCTGACCCTCAGGGAACCTCTCCACCCCTACGTCTAGTAAGCCTGCCTGCCATCCCCGGACCCCCAGACCCCTCCTAAGGCTCTAGGCTTGGACCCAATAACCTCCCTCCTCTATTCTTGCGAGCTCCTTCTGGCCAAATATGGCAACCATCAGTTATAATAAGTTCACAACAGCCAGATAATGTGCCCGCCACCACTGCATCATCTCATTCACTCATCACGACAGCTCCTGAGCTGGGAGGGCTGTCACCTGCCTCACGGGGCAGACAAGTCTCTTGCTCTAGGCGCTGCTGGGGAGGACCTTACACACAGAGCCGTGGTCCTGAGGTGTGTCTCCTCACGCCTCACTTCTGCCCTTTGACTTAAGGCCAATCTCGCCTCTCTGTACTGATGTCCTTCTGTCGCTGGGCTATTTCTCTTGCTGTGGGACAATCCAGGATGCCTTTCCAGGACCTTGGAGCATTTTTTCTTTTTTTTTTTTTTTGAGACAGAGTCTCACTCTGTTGCCCAGGCTAGAGTGAGTGCCATGGCGTCAGTCTAGCTCACAGCAACCTCAATCTCCTGGGCTCAAGCAATCCTACGGCCTCAGCCTCTGGAGTAGCTGGGACTACAGGCATGCGCCACCATGCCCAGCTAATTTTTTCTGCATATATTTTTACTTGGTCAATTAATTTCTTTCTATTTTTAGTAGAGACGGGGTCTCGCTCAGGCTGGTTTCGAACTCCTGACCTTGAGCGATCCGCCCGCCTCGGCCTCCCAGAGTGCTAGGATTACAGGTGTGAGCCACCATGCCCAGCCCCTTGGAGCATTTTGCTGTGGTGCCTTCTCTACTCCATTCTCCTCTTTCCCTTCTGCCCTAACCTGTTCTTTCTACTGAGTCCCTTCCCAAACCCTCCTCCCACTTTCGCCCGCCATGTGCCATCTGACTACAAGGCCTGCTCATTCTCCAAGACATTTCTCCGCCACAATTCAAGCTGCATGCTTCCTCCTTCGGGACGCATTCCCAAAGCTGCCTGGTGGAACAGACAGCTTGCATGGCTGGGCCAGGGTCTTCTGCAAATGATCACCAAAGCCCTAAGTTGTGGAGTTTGGAGAAATGTGTTACATCAGGAACTCTAACCTCCTTGTTTTATAGAAAGAGAAACTAGCAGAGGAGAGAGGGGATGTGACCAAAGCCAGCCAGACAGGGAGGGCCAAGCAGGATGGAGCCCACAGCTATACTCAGACTACATCTGACTCGCGTTCCAGCTCTACACATCAGCTGGAGAGGACGGCCACCTCTACTTCCTCTTGGGGCGTTAACCAAGGGAATGAGCCCAGAAGTGGACTAGAAGGAACTGGATGGCCAGTTAAACACCCCACCTCAGTTCCCCTTTACCATTAAACACCCAAATGGCCAGATCCATAATTAAATATTGACTTAGCTCAATTATGTCCTGGTGACAGTTGACAACAACAGCAATAAAGAAAGAAACTTTTAACAAATTTGTAGAAGTTCCAAAATTGGAATTGGTACACAATATCCAAACTAATAACATTTCCACTAATCACAGAGACAAAATCAGCACAAATTCTAGATGAAGCTGCTATAGGATTGACACACATGTAATTTATTTGACAAGCGTAGACTTTTTAAAAAGAGAAAACCTCTATTAAATGTTACCAAAATCACTTTGGATTTGGAATATGACAGCCCACTCATCACTTTTGGGATGCCAGCCACCCAGGACCCAAGCACTGCCAGCTGCACAAACTCCCCCAGGTCTCCAAACCCTTCCCCCACCTGCCACCCCTCCGCCCTCCTCCCGGCCACCCCTCCCTGTCCACTGAACCAAGTACAAGGGCACACCATGCTCCCCTCTGGGACTCAGCACTTGATATAATAATTATAGTACTTAACATTTATTGGGCCCCTACAAAATTCTGTACATGTATTATCTTCATTAATCCTCACAACAACTCCATGAAGCAAGTACTATTATTATTTTATAAATGAGGAAACCAAGGCCCAGAAGGGGTACATATCCTGCCAAGGTTACCACTGAGCAGTGGAGGCCATCGGACTCCAGGGTCTCTGGTCTTATTCACTTCACCATGAGGGATAATTAAATGAGGGAGGCAAAAGACTGGAACATGCGTTGCTTTGGAACAAATCTATTTCCCTTATTTTCTCTATTAGAAATATATCCCTTGAGTTTTTAAGGAAAAGGTTTTTTATGCTTTTTTTTTTTTTGAGACAGAGTCTCTCTCTGTTGCCCTGGCTATAGTGTGGTGGCATCATCATAGCTCACAGCAACCTCAAACTCCTGGGCTCAAGCGATCCTCCTGCCTCAGCCTCCCGAGTAGCTGGGACTATAGGTGCACACCCCCACATCCAGCTAATTTTTTCTATATTTTGGTAGAGACAAGGTCTCTCACTCTTTCTCAGGGTGGACTTGAACTCCAGACCTCAAGCCATCCTCCTGCCTTGGCCTCCAAGAGTGCTAGGATTACAGGCATGAACAACCGTGCCTGGCCAGAAAGGGGTTTTAATGATTCCAGGGACATGTGCTTTGAACATCACTTTTCAAACATTTTGAAACAATTGCCAGAATTTAACTTCTCTCTTTAGTCCATTCTCTGGTTTCCCCTGGTCACTATGAACCCAAACATAGTCTATTTAGTGAATATGAGACTTGGATTCAAGGTCCACAAATTCAAGTGTTTATACAGATGGGGTTCCATGGGCAGGGAGGGATGAGAGCATAGGGGACCTCAGTCAGCTCATCCCCTCAGGACCCTCAGATTCCCTGGGCCTGGCCAGGTAAAGCCTTTGAGTGAAGAAGAGGGTTGGGCCAGGTTTGGACATCATTAAAATCCATCTGTCCACTGTTCCCCTGGCCCCATGTGAATCAAACACCTAATGCTGAAGCATGGTAGTGGATGGAGCTGCCACTGCCACTTCCTGCCACATCATTACCTGAGGCAAGTGACGTCACCTCTCCAAGTCCCAGCTTCCTCATCTTTAAAATGGGATAGTAATAACACCTATATCACAGGATGTTGTAGAAAGGATACACAATGATTGATTTAGGCACTCAGCACAGTGTATGCTATGCTGTGTATACTATGCTCAGTAAATACCAGCTGCTATTATTAGCAATAGTATTAATAGTTGTAGTTGTAATCATAGTGGTTGTGCAAAGATATGTTCTCAGCAGGGACTGTCCTGAGCACAAAAGCAAGAATGTGACAACTCTGATCCCTAGCTATGCTTTCGATTTGAATTGATCTATACACACGTTATTCACAATTTTATCCCAACTTACTCCTCAAAAGAATTTAAGACATTACAATAAGACCTGTTAAATTAGAACTAGAAAATTGAAAATGATGTTGAAGAAGAGAGCAGATAATTAGAAACAACTAGGGTCAAGTCTCAAATTCAGTTCTGACTTTCCTAGTAGGCAGTATAAGAGGGAAGTCAGTGATTGTCTGATGTTTTCTACATATCAGTTTTGTGTGAATTCAGATTAGCAAAGCTGGGATTTTTAGAATTGGCCATACAGCAATTGCTGCTAACAGAAAGCGATTTCATCAGCTGTCTCTGCAGGGAACTTGTCTATTTCCCCCCACTGATCTGTAAATTCCTCTAGAGGAGGAGCTATTCTGTATTTACATTTCTATCTCTCAAGCATTCTGCCTGTCCTCAGTAGGTACTTGCAAATATATTGAATGATGCCTTAGTATGTTTTGTGCTGCTATTACAGAATATCATAGACTAGGTAATTCACAATAAAGAGAAATTTAGTCCTCACTGATGCTAGAAAGTCCAAGATCAAGATACTAGCATCTGGCAAGGGCCTTTTTGCTGTGTCATCCCATGGAGGAAGACAGAAAGGAGGGCAAGAGAGAGAGTAAAACGGGGCTGAACTCCCCCATTTATAATGTACCCACCCCTGTGGTAACTCCCACAGAGCCCCCCTCATGGCTTAATTACTCATTAAAGGTCCCACTTTTTAAAAGAATTTCAGAATATTACCAGGGTACAAATGCTTTAGTCACATAAATTGCCTTTGCATAGCCTGAGTCAAAGCTATAAGTGTACACATGCCCCAGATAGGGTGCACCACACCTATTAAGTGTGAGTTTACCCATCCCCTCCTTCCCTCCCACTGGCCCCAATGAATGTTACTTCCATGTGTGCACATGAGTGTTGATCAATTAATACCAATTTAATGGTGAGTACATGTGGTGTTTATTTTTACATTCTTGTGATGCTTCGCTTAGAAGAATGAGCTCCAGTTCCATCCAGGATAATACAAGAAGTATTAATTCATTATTTTTTATGGCTGAGTAGTACTCCATGGTATACATATACCACATTTTATCAATCCACTCATGTATTGATGGGCACTTGGGTTGTTTCCACATCTTTGCAATTGTGGATTGTGCTGCTATAAACATTTGAATACAGATGTCTTTTTTTCCTTATGGTAAATACCCAGTAGTGGGATTGCTGGATCAAATGGTAGTTCTACTTTTAGTTTTTTGAAGTATCTCCATACTAGTTTCCATAGAGGTTGTGCTAGTTTGCAGTCCCACCAGCAGTGTATGAGTGTTCCTACTTCTCTGCATCCATGTCAACATTTGTTGTTTTGGGACTTTTTGATAAAAGCCATTCTCAGTGGTGTTAAGTGATATCTCATTGTGGTTTTGATTTGCATTTCCCTGATGATTAGAGATGTTGAGCATTTTTTCATGTTTGTTGGCCATTAGCCGATCTTCTTTTGAAAAGTTTCTGTGCATGTCTTTTTCCCACTTTTTAATGGGGTTGTTTGTTTTTTCTTGGTGATCTGACTGAGTTCTACATAGATTCTAGTTATCAGCCCTTTCTCAGATGTATAACATGCAAATATTTTCTCCTATTCTGTAAATTGTCTATTTGCTCTAATGATAGTTTCCTTGGCTGTGCAGAAGCTTTTTAATTTGATCAGGTCCCATTTATTTATTTTTGCTGTGGTTGTTTTTGGGGTCTTCTTCATAAATTCTTTGACTAGGCCAATATCTATAAGAGTTTTTCCAACATTTTATTCTAGAATTCTTATGGTTTCATGCCTTAGGTTTTAGCATGTTATCCATCGTGAGTTGATTTTTGTGAGAGGTGAGAGGCGCAGATCCTGTATCAGTCTTCTACATGTGGTTACCCAATTTTCCAAGCACCATTTATTGAATAGGGATTCTTCTCCCCAGTTTTTGTTACAGTGGCAATTAAATTTCTAACACATGGTTTTTGGGGAACACATTCAAACCATAACAACTGATTAAATAAATTGTATATAAATTGTTTAGCCCTCAGACTGGTAATTTGGTAGTGTTTACTCAAAGTCACATGCAAAATTTGAGTCCAGTTTCTCCTGACCCTCAAAATCTAGTCTCTTTTTAATACTCCAACATTTTAGTTATCTATTTCTACATTAAAAACTATGCCAAAACTTAGTTGCTTCTAAACAGATATTATTTTTCAAAGTTCTGTGAGTTGCATGGGCTCAGCTGGGTTGTTCTTGCTCTGGGTCTTTCACAAAGTTATAGTCAGATAGGACTAGAGTCATGTGAAGACTACATTAATCACATGTCTGGAGTCTGGGTAGGAATGGCTGAAATAGCTGTGTCTGGTAGGGCATCTCTCCCTACACATAGCTTCTTCACATGGCTAGCTTGAGCTTCCTCACAGCATGGTAGTGTCAGGATAGTCAGATTGCTTACATATTGCCTGGCTTATTCTAGAGTGAGCATTCTAAGAGACCATGGCAGAATCTATACAGCTTCTTCTGATCTAGTCTAAGAAGTGATACAGAAACATTTCTGCCATATTGCATCAGTCAAAGCAATTAAAAGTACGTATAGATTCAAGTGATAGAGAAATAGACTTCACCTTTTAACTGGAGAGAACTTACCTAACAGTTTCTGATATTTAAGTTACAGTAATATAAAGCTACAGTAATGAAGACAGTCTTGTATTAGTATTAAAATACACAAGGAAATCAACAGAATGAAAAGAAAAAGTCTAGCAATAGACCCATATATTTATATTTAATTAATCTTTGATAAAGGTCCAAGACAAATATAGTCTTTTCAACATATAATATTTGTTTTTCTATATGATACTGACTGTCCATATGAAATATATAATATTTACCCATAACACAAAATTTAATTTGTGTAATACACAAAAATCAATTTGAGATGAATTATAGACTTAAATATAAAAGCTGAAACTATAAAGCTTCTAAAAAAAGGACAATATTTTTGTGTCTTAGATGAGACACAAGAGCAATACTCTAAAAGATAAATTGATACCCTAAATTGATAAACTTACTCTATTCACTAATCAAAAGACACCATTAAGAAAATATAAAGGCAAGCCACAGGCTGGGAGAAAACATTTGTACTGCATATATTTATGACAAAGGACTTGTATACAAAAATCTATAAATAACTTTTACAACTCAAAAGTAAAATGATGAACAACCCAATTTAAAATTCAAGCAAAAAGCTTGAACAAACACGTCACAAAAGAAGATATACAAATGGTCAGTATCATAGGAAAGGTGTTCAACATCATCTGTAGTTAGGAATTTGCCAATTAAAACCATAATGAGATACCACTACATAGCCACTAAGATGGCTAAGATTAAAAAGACTGACAATATCAAATGTTAATAAGGATGTTAAGCAATGTGAACTTGTATATATTGCTGGTGGGAAATATAAAATGGTGCCACCACTTTAGAAAACTGCTTGGCAGTTTCAAAAATCAAATATGCACATGTCCTCTGACCCAGAAATTCCACTTTTAAATATTTACCCCTCCAAAATAAAAATGTATGTTCATAAAAACACTTGAAGAAGAAAGTTAATAGCAACTTTATTCATACTAACCCCCAAATGGGAACAATACAATCCAAATGTCTATCGATATGAGAATGGATAAATAGATGGTGATATAGTCATACAGTGGGATATCATTCAGGAACAGAAGCAAACTACCAACATACACCAAACATGAATAAAGTTCAAAAACATCATGTCAAGTGAAAGTAGCCACACCCAAAAGAGCATCATTCCAGTGAAGTTCAAGAACAAACAAAACTATGTTGATAGAAAGCAGAAAATATTTACAGCTCATACGAGATGGGAGTGAGGAGATTGGTAAGAGACAAGGAGAACTTTTTGGGGTCAGAGAAACATTCTCTCTCTTGATTCAGATGGAGGTCACATGGGTGTCAACTGCTGTCAAAATTTATGAAACTTCACATTCTACATTACAGTATTTACTATTTAGTTATACTTTAAAAAAAATACCCAGAAGTAGGCAAAGAAGAAGAAGAAGAAAATAGAAAGAACAGGAAGGGAAACAGAAAGCATATGGTAAGACAGTAGATTTAAACCCAAATATAACAACTATTGTATTACACGTAAATATGCCAGATGCTCCAATTAAAAGACAAAGATTTGTTAGACTAGATTTTAAAATTCCCACTATTTACTGCTTATAAGAGATACATCTAAAACCCTAAGCTACAGAAAGGTCAAAAGTAAAAGGATGGGGGAAAATTATGCAAATTTTAACCAAAGAAAAACTGGAGGAGGTATATTATTGTCAGATAATGTGATTTTAAGATTAAAAAGATTTCCAGGAAAAAAAGGAAACATTTCATGGTGATCAAGGTTTCAATTCACCAGGTAAAATAACAATTTTAAATCTATATGCACCTGGCCTCAAAATATTTAAAGCAACAACTGTGAAGAGAAATAGATAAACCACAATCCTAGTGGAAGATTTTAACTCACTTCTCTCAGTAACTGATAGAAAAGCAACCCAAGAAATTAGAAACAGTATGAGATATTTTAACAACAGAAAATATAGATTTAACCTAATGGTTAAACAGAACACTGTATCCCCAAACTAAAGGATACAACTAATTTTCCAGTGTTTGTGGGAAACTGATTATATGTTGGGCGACAAAACAAGTCTCAATAAATTTCAAAAACTGAGATGGTGAATACATACCTGACAACAGAGGAATTAAATTAAAAATAAATTATAAAAAGATACAAACAAAACATGCTATAAGTATCTTTAAAATACATTTCCAGATAATTCATAGGTCAAAATTCATCACAATCAAATATAAAAGATTTTAATTGCAAAATAATAAAGATATAATATATCCAAAGCTTGTGGGATGCAGCTACAACAATGTTTAAAGAGAAATTTGTAGTTTAAACACATATGTATAAACCCATCCTAATAGGTTAGGAAAAAACAAAAACAAAATTCAGCAAATTAAAGCCTAAGTGACAATTCAATTAAGAAGATGGTGGACGAGAAGCACCGCCAGACAGAATGTCTCTGCAGAAAAGACAGCTTCTAGAAGAAATTAGAAGAAAGAAGCAAGCAGACGACCATACATCAGACGGGGGTCAGAAGGAGGGGCACCAGAGACTACGGGAGACTCCACGGGAGGAGGTTGTAGAGGAGAACTGGGAGAAGAGACCTCCCGAGTGAGCAGCTTGGAGACCAGCGGCAACGGTGGGTGGAGCAGTTAACTTCCCCCTCCCTTGCATCTTGAACTGCTGGTGGGCTCCCCGGCAGTTGGAGAGACCTGCGGACACCAGTCCAGAGACAGCCACCGCCAGTGAGCAATAAGCCTATAGCGGACGTGGCACCGAGCTCCCAACTCCCTTGGGGCACCTCCATGCGCACAGACCCAACCTCGCGGCAGGCGCCATATTGTTACACTCTCCCCTCCCCCGCCCCTACCACGGCTGCTGAGAGAGACAATATAGCCACCAGCCGGAGGCATCTCCAGGGAACGGGACCTTCCCTTTTGGGGCCCTACAGCTGACTGAGGGGTACTCAGACAGAGAGCTCCCTACCCGCCACCCCTCCCAGGTGCTGCTGGCCTGATGATTCCAGGAGAACGGGGCAGACCCTGAGGCTGAGAGACATCAACCCAGCTTGTGCTCCCCATGGGGGAATTAGGACTGGCACTCCTCTCCCTGGTGGGGTCGGAGATTGAACTCCGGGGCCCAGAGGACAGACCTGCAGACCAGATCCCGCACACTCAGGTCTCGCATTGCCCGGGGCACAGAAGAGATATTCCAGAATGAGCCTACTAAGGAGTGTGTGCCTTCAGGGGCAGATCAGTGTGCTTGAGGGCAACCCTCCTCCCAAAGGGGGGCCATGTGCCAGCCCAGGCGGCAACCCAGCACAAGGAACCTCCTGGCCCACATCACAGCCAGGGGAGACCCGGTGGCGTGACGTCTGGCCTGCTGGCAGAGGCTCAGGAGAAGCCGCAGAGTTGGGGAGGGTGGAAAGGAGCAAGGCTTGCTCCACACTGCAGGTCTAAGACAGCCCTACCCCCACACACAGACTTTCTGACTGAGTGGGACCATCCCAGCCCCTCCCTAACAGCTTTTCCCCGGAAGCAGAGAACAGAACTCTGACCCCTGATAACAGCATTTGTGGTGCTTGAGGGCAGGTTCACCCAACCCAGCTCTGCCCAGACTCACTCCCAGACCAGCCCTCACTGTAGTGGAGAATAAGGACACACCTGGAAGTCCCAGGGCCCCACCCACCACCTGAGGCACTAGAGTGCCTCTCCAGAGGAACAAGAGCTGGTTACAGGACCCAGAACCAGCAGTGTAGCCTGCTCCTCTAGCAAGCGCCACCTACTGACAGGGAGGACATTCTGCACACCCTTTTACAGCATCTACTGACTCATCATATAGGGTGTGGTCGAATCTCACCCACAAACACCACCTACTGGCTCAGAGACTAAACAGGGCATGATATTATACAAATGAAAACCTAAAAGTAAGAAGCAACAATTGATCCAGATGGGAAGAAATCA
>VBSM01001265.1:68661488-68729324 GCA_008086735.1 Cheirogaleus medius | reverse complement strand
AATATTTGTACCCCCATAATATGCTGAAATAAAATAAATAAATAAATAAAATAATTCAATTAAAATAAAAAATAAATAAAGCCTAATTGAAAGCAAAAGAAAGAAAATAATAAAATAAGAACAGATATTAGTGAAATAGAAACAAACCTAAAATGGAGAGGATAAACAAAGCCAAAAGTTGGTTCTTTGAAAAGAATTATAAACATAATAAATCCTTGGTAAGACTGATTATGAAAAAGAGAAACAGAAGGTACCAATGTCAAGAATGAAGAGGATGACACCTGACATTTCATACAAACATTAAACAGATGTTAAGAGGATATTATGAATAGCTTTATGTCACTAAGTTCGAAAATTTGATGAAATAGAAAAATTCCTAGGCAAAATACAACTTAAAATGGACATGAGAAAAATATTGAATGATTATAAAATTATTGAAGAAATTAAACATGTAATTGAAAATCCCCCACCAAAGAAAATGTTCCAAGACCTAGGTAACTTCAATGGTTCTGCCAAATATTTAAGAAAAAAAATGTCAGTCTTATACTAATTCTTCCAGAGAATAATATAAGACAGCATTAACCAAGTTGTTTTATCAGGCCAAAATAATTGTAATACCGACCTTTACAAGAACATGATGAGGAGGAAAAGCTAGAGGCAATCTCACTGAGAACACAGAAGCAAAATATTAGCAAATGGAATCAGCGACGTATAAAGGGCTAAAGCATGAGATCAAACAGGATTTATTCTAGGAAAACAAATTTAGTTTATATTCAAAATTCAATCATCTAATTCACATTAACAGAAAAAAAATCTTATGATCATCTTAATAAATAAAGGAAAAGCAATAAAATTCAACATCCTTTCATCATTAAAACAAACAAGCAAAAATCACTTAAGAAAGTAGAAATAAAAAAGAACTTATTAGCCTAACAAAGTAAATCTATAACAAGCCTCTAACAAATATCAGACTTAATGATGAAATGTTGAAAGCTTTCCTTTTGAAATAGAGAATGAAAGATTTAAATAATATACCTATCTGGCCAACACTACTCCTAGTCAATATTGAACTGGAGGTCCTAGCCAGAGCAGGGAGGCAGGAAAAAAAAAAAATATATATATATATATATATATACATATATATATGAATTAGAAAGGAAGAAACAAGCCCCATGTATCTTAAAAATCACAAAGAACCTACAAATTCTTAGCAAATTTGCAGATACAAGATCCATGTAAAAAATCAAAGCTAACAACAGGAAGCAGTTAGAAAATAATTTTTTAAAAAAATATTTCCATTTACAATATCATTAAAAGAATCAAAAACCCAGGAATAAATCTAATAAAAGTTATGCAAGCCCTTTATGCAAAAAGCTCTGAAATGTCATTAAGGGAAATGAAAAAAAAAAAACCCCAATAAATGGGGGATCTACCATGTTCATGGGACTGGAAGATTTAACATTATAAAGACATCAGTTCTCTCCAAATTTATATAACGAATTAAGGCAATCCAAACCAAAATTCCAAAAGGTGTTTTGTAGCTCTTAACAAGTTGATTTCAAAATGTATAAGAAATGAGAAAGACCAAGACACCTGTAGAAAAAAGAACAAGGTGGGAAGAATTGTTCTGCCAGAAAGCAAGACTCACAAAACTGAGACAGGGAACTGGCAGGCACTGCTTCGGGCATGGCTACGGGCATTGCTTAATTGTGCAGTCATTACTTAAGGAGTCAGGAAGTCTCAAAACAAAGCTTCGAACTACCCTGATCAAAACAGGATGGAGGCAGCACAAGTTACACGAACCTTCCTCCCCTTGTTTAGCTTATAATTAACCCGTTGCTTCAGTAGAGGGGGAAAAGGAACCCTGGGGCCAGTTCTCTTCTGGAGGGAGAACTAGACTCTGCTCTGTCTGTGGAGTAGACTTTCTATAGTTTCTCAATCAATCTTGCTTTCACTTTATACTGTCAGCTCGCTTCTGAATTCTTTCTCGCAGGAAGCCAAGGACCACTTGGACCTCAAGTGGCTCCCAGCGTTGGGAGTCGCTTTCCTGTGTCAAAACCATACTAGCTAATAACAGTGAGGAATCGGTGCAAGCACAGAGAAATTGACCAAGTGGAATAGCTTTCTAGCCCCAAAACAGACCCACAAATAAAGTGGTTCTTGACTTTTGACAAAGGTGCCATTGCAGAGGAAAATGTTTTATTCAATAAATGATTTCCCATATCAATTGGATATGGGAAAACATTTTAAACTTGACCTCTACTTTACACTGTACCTAAATCACAATCAGGTTGATATAAAAGACATATGTCTTACATACAGAAGAAAAAATTTAAGGCTCCTTGTGTTCCAGCAAGTGTTCCAGCAAGTGTCGCAGCAAGTGTTACAGCGATTGACGAGGGAAAGAGCTGAGCAGCACACAGAGGGTCAGAGAATCAGCCTTTATTCCGACAGCGGGCACAGAGGGGCATGCCACCAAATTCTGAGCCCCGCTTCCTTGTTCTCCTCCACTTTTATACACTTCTTGGGGTTATACACAACCAATCAACTATGAGCATGAAGAGTTATCCAATCAGCGGTGGATTCAAAAAGTATCCAATCAGCAACAAGCTTTACATATCCAATAAGCAACAAGCTTTACATCCAATCAGCAACAAGCTTTACATATCCAATCAGCAGTGGGATCCAAAAAGCATCCAATCAGCAGTGAGTTCAGCCATGTGACCCCCGGGTGGGGTTTTTTCCCTATCATTTGAAGAAAATATAGAATATTTTCATAACCTTATGGTGGGGAAAGACATCTTACTAGAGCAAGACCCAAAAAGGCACTAAGCATAAAGAAAAGATCAACGATTCAGACCACATTAAATTAAGAGCATCTGTTCATCAAGACATTATTATGAGAGTGAAAAGGTAAGCATATATGGAAAAAATTTCATAACACACATAACTGACAAAGATCTCATATCTGTAACATAAAAAGATGTCTTACAAATCGATAAGAAAAAGATAAACAACTGATAGAAAAGTGTGCAAGAATTGCCAAGTAGGCATTTCACAAAAGAGGATATTCAATTGCCCAATGAATATATAAAAGGGAAATCAGTCTCATTAGTAATCGGTGAAATGCAAAAATTGAAAAGCAAATTGAAGTATATTCAAAGAGAATACTATCCAGAATGGCTAAAATAAAAAGAAATGGCCATAATAAGCATTGGCAAAGATATGGAGCAAAAGAACCCTCATACATTATTGGTGGGAGTGAAAATTGGTATCATTCCTTTGGAAAATAGTTTGGCATATTTATTAAAGCTAAGCATACATATGCTGTGTTACCCAGCAATTCCACATGGATACCAAGAGATGTGCTCAATATTGGTTATAGCAGCATTATTTGTAATAGCTCCAATCTGGAAACCACTCAAATGTCCATCAATAATAGAATGGTTAAATAGTTTGTGCTATATTCATACAAAAGAAGTTGATATAGCAATGAAAATAAATGAATTCCAGCCACAATATGTATGAATCTCATACATAATGTTGATCAAAACAAGCCTGACACATAAAGCATATTGCACAGCTTCATTGTTTATGACTCTAAGAACTATAATGTTTAAAGATGCCTGATTAAGTGATCAAATTAAGAAATGCAAGTAAGAGATTACCACAGGAATCTGGCGGGGGTGGGAGTGGGGGTTCCGGGGGTACAGGAGGAAGGTGACTGTAGCAGATCTGAGGTTCTGGGTCACTGTTGCGTTTTCATTTGGTGGTGGTTCTATGGATGTTTGCTTTGTGATATTTAGCTGAGCTGCGCATTTTTAAATCACTTTCTGTATATGTGTCACATTCAATAATTAATGCTTAGGAAACAGAAGCGAGATTGAGATGGTGACCCAGACTCTAGGAACCCCAGGGAGACTGCCTTCTAGGTCGACATCAACCCGTTTGACAGTGTTCTTTAGACTGGGTGGTGCCCAGATGAACAAAAAGAACATAACCTGGAAACTTGGTGGCAGGTCCACCCAGGCAAAATTGTAGGTTGTCATGCAAATTAGATGTAAAACTAGATGGGTCTGCTTTATTGCAGGGTGACTGGGCTGGTGATGGGCTAGACAGAACATTTGTGTGGATGGCAGCTGCCTGAGAAGTCAGAATGAGGCCTGCGGAGAGGCTCTGTGGCTGGGGAAGATGCGCTGGGAGACGGGGCTGACTATAATGGTGGTCTCCTTACAGCCCGATCCCTCAGCTCCAGCCCCAGCGATTTCCCAAAGGCACGGCATTGGGAGCTCCAGGAAAGCTGAAGGAGGGGATGCCTGAAGCCCCTGTGTAGACACTTGGAAAAGGATGTCTCTGCCTTCCACATCAGGAGAGGATGCTGCCAAGAGGAGCCTGCGGAGGCTCTAGGCGGCACCTGAGCCTATGAAAGGAGCCCGAAAGCCCTATCTCCCAGGCATCCTGTCTGTTTTGCTATCCGTGCTCCCTCCCTCCCTTCTCTGTGTTCCTCTCTCAAACCTTCTTTCCAGGAAACTGCACTCTTTTTCATTAGAACCAGGACCTGGAGCTTCCCCTGCCCTGCTGTCTTTGGGACTGGGCAGGCTCTCGACTGTGCTGACTTCGACAGCAGCTGAGGGCCCAGTTTTATCTGAGATGAGAGTGCCATTTGGCACTGGGCAGGGGACTTCTGGATGAAATAATTCCCTATGCTTGATCTGATGGCGAAGGTATTGCCTGAAGAGTTAGCCTGACCTGGGTTTGAAGCCAGCATTGACCACTTACTGGCCGTGATCTCTGAGCCCTTGGCGCATTACTAGGAATGTGTAAGCTCTAAATAACGGCGCATCGAAAGCACTTAGCATGGTGTCTGGCACACGGAAAGTGCTCAGTAAATGCTATTGTTTTATTATTTGTGTATCACATCATCCCACCCAGATCCGGGCAATTACTGAGCAGTCTTTTTGGTAGGGAACAAATAGGAAGCACCCTTTGGAGAACAGCACTCCCTGCCTCCTTGGAGGGAGGTAGAAAGGAGCCCCTTCACGGGGAGGGATGACGCTTTAGCCTCTCTCCACACCGGTTGGTGCACTGGCTTTTTTGAGTGTAGGTCCAGAGGCCCCCAGGCTGCGTGGAGGTGCATTGTCTTCCCTCATGGCCACGGCTTTGGTTTCTGCCAAGGGACGGGAAACAGACTTGGCTTGGTCCCAAGAAGGGGGTCTCCTAGGCCTGGCACCTTCTTGCTGGAGCTGTGTAGATTTTTCCATGAGACCAGCAGGTGGAAAACACACAGAATAGGCGCCACCTTTGGCCACCTGCTCCATGTGCTGTGCCCACATTGTCCATTGCTGTCTCTAACGTCATTCCATCATGGCCTCAAGAACTGTGGGCTCGACATATTTTCTTTGAAAATATATTGTAAAAGTGCCACTTTGGGAGACTATGCTTAGAAGTAGAGACTCCCATTACTCTCTGCCCAGGTGAATGTGAGAAGCCGAGGATGAAGAGGCAGATGGTGGTGGGAACACTGAAAACCATGAGAGGAGGGACAGCAAGTGAGATTGGGGACATGGAGGAAGCCAGGGCCAGGGCTCACAGCTGGGGTTCTCCAGTAGCACCTGCTGGCATGGTCCATATAAAGAGACTGGCAGAGAAATTGGAGCAGGAGGGTATGGGAGATTGTCTGCAAAGGTGGGCACCAACCGTCCCTCCCATCTCTGCACATGTGGGCCCTTCCTCCCATCAACAAATAGAGTCCATTTCTTCTTCTCTCAAATCTAGGCCATCCTGTGACCTGCTCTGACCAGCAGAATGCAGCAGAAGTTATGCAGTGCCATTTCCAGTCTTAGGCCTTAAGAGGCCTTGCAGCTTCTGTTTTCCCCCTCCTGGGATCCAGACACCGTGTAACAAAGGTAATAATACACGATTTAATTAGGACAGGCTGTGCAGAGAGAGAATGGCCCAGCCAGGCCTGGCTGTTGCAGCCACCCTAGATGAAGCATCAAGCGTGAGTGAAGCCATTGAGGACGGTCCAGCCCAGCTCCCAGCTGAATGCAGCTGCACGTGGGACCCCAGCCAGCCCCTCAGGGAGGAGAACTGTGCAGCTGAGCCTGGCCAACCCAGAGATTCGTGAAGAAATAGCGCATCCTTGCTGTTTAAGCCACTAAGTTTGGGGCTCGTTTTTTTACGCCGCAACAGATAACTGAAACAGAGGGCGACTCCCAAGCAATTGTTTAGAGGCACTGAAAGACAGCTCAGTTAATGTCACTAATACCCCAGGTTCAGAACATAATACTTATTGATCTTTTGTGTTTTTGATAAAACATTTGTTTTAAATACATACTGTGGCCAGCATGCTTGCAAGTAGGAAGTTGGTGCCAATCACTGAGACTTCTTACAGGCTCGTCATCACGGATGAGCTAAGGAAAGAGTGACAACACCCTGGCATGAGCACCACATTTGTTGGGCACCTTCCTCCCACAGGGTGGACTCTAGTCACCAGTGCTTTGCGTCATCATTTCATCTTATCCTTTGCAAGTAGGGCCTGTAAAGCATCTCATTTTATAGATGAGGAAACGCTGAAGCTTAGAAAGCAGAAGTGTTTGCCCAGGGTTAAGCCATTAATGAGTGGCAGAGTACGTGGCTCTGGGATCTGAGTGCTTGGTCTCCAAGCGACATTACCTTTCCCGAACCAGAATGTACCAGCCAGCCCTTCTGATTGCAGGCTGGGGTTGGGAAGGCTGGGACCTTACAGAAGAGGCTCTCGCAGAACTTTCTCAGGAAGAGGTGAATGGCCCAGGAGGCTGGCTTGGAAGCAAAGAAGAGGATCTCTTTCGGGCCGATGGGGCACCTGGCATCTGAGGACGCAGGCTCCCTCTCCCCATAAGTAGCACGTTGGACATTATGCAGTTCCACATTCTGTGCCCTTCATTTCTAAGAACAGAGCTTCCTCTTTGAAATCTACGAGTAGCCCTAGGCCACTCAGAGGCAGAGCTCTGTGGAGTTTCTTCTTGTCCTAGAAGGAAGGAGCCTCATTCCTGCCCCTGTTTAATCTTGGAAGCCTTCCTGGGAGAGTTTAGCTTTGAGCTCTGTTTTGGAAGCAGCGAGAGAGGCAGCTGGATGAATGCTAAGTAGGACATTTTTAGTTTGAGCAGCGACTCCCGAGATGCTGCAGTGAAAATCTCCGTAAAGTGGAGAAGGCAGAAAATAGTTCATATGGTGCATAGCAAAATCGCAATTCAAAATAATTTCAGTGGGTTTCAATGACGGGCCAAAACCAACATGATAACCTTTCACAAAAATAAATGTAAACTCCCAAATGTAGGTGCAAATGATCATTTATACAATTTTAGGGTGGGGAGGGGCTGCCTTGAAAGCAGTTCATGGGAAAACTAATTGGGGGTTTGGGTGAACAAACATAAACCAGAATAATCCAACAGTGAGATGCAGCTGCTAAAAGAAAAGATCTAAAGCAATCTTGAGTTGCATAAATACATGTTTATTGTGCCAGTTTAGGTCTAGGGAGGTAAAAATGACCAAATACGAAGCTGAGTGTGGTTATGGGTGACTCTCTTTTAAATGGATCTAGAGTTTGGGCTTCCAGGAAGAACACTGGGTCCTCTAGGTCTTGCCCCAACTGTGCTCCCCACCCCAATCTGGATGCTCAGATTCAAGGGCATCTAATTGAGTCATGTTTTTGGGGAGTGAAACTTCCAAAAGAACTAACACATCCAGGCTCACAGGTGTGGTTTGACACCCTTTTCTTTTAGTTTCTGTTGACCAGGGCTTGCTCCCAGCTGTCTCTCCTGACTTTCTCTTTTCCTCCCCTCTCTTCTCATGTGACTGAGTCAGGGCCCAGGACCACTGGCCCAGCCTAAGAAGAGACCTGGGCTGGGAGGCCAAGACCAGTCCTACTCCGAACATCAGAGCCAACAGTCTCTCTTGCTCTGTCTCTTGATCCTTTTCTTGGTGCTGGTGGGTGGTGTTGGATCTGTCATTTCTCTCATTGTGGGCTAGGATCTGAGACTCAAGTATGGCCACTGAGAAAGAAGGGAACCAGGCAGACTTTGTAGGATCCCCTAGTTCTAGGCTGTAGACTGACGCCAGCCTGGGTCTGGCAAAAGGAGTTTGCCACTGCACTGGTCTAGCTCAGCTGAGCTCTGCACTGGGGCTTGGAGCACTGTCTCAAATAATAAGACTTTTCTTTGCTTCTTCTATATATACATTTTCTTTTGGAAACTGCTTTGGACTGAATCGTGTCCCCTCCAAATCCATATGTTGAAGCACTACCCCCTGTTTTGATGGTATTTAGAGATGGGCTCTTTGGGAGGCAGCTAGGTTTAGATGAGGTCATCAGGGTGGGGTCCTTGTGAGGAGATTAGTGGCCTTATATAAGAAGATACCAGAGCATTCTCTCTCCCTCCCCCCACCCCTTTCTTTTCTCTGCCATGTGAGGACACAGCAAGAAAACAACTGTCTATAAGCAAGGAAGAGCACCCCCACCAGGAAAGTAAGTGGCCAGCTCATTGATCTTGTACTTCCCAGCATCCAGAACAATGAGAAATAAGTATTTGTTGTTTAAGCCATTCAGTCTTGGTATTTTGCTATAGTAGCCCAAGCAGACGAACACAGAACTTACGAAGATAAGGGATTGATTGTCTGAGGGCAGGATCTGGGTATTCTTGTCTTGCTGGTGGAATGCACCCTTATAATGCCATCTCAGAGCACTGAGCCAGTCATCATTCTGACATTGATGGGCCATATGTAGAGTGCCCAGAGGGATGTGACCAAGCAGGGACTTGACCATGGCTGGAGTGACAGAGAGTCTCAATATCCCCTATGTCCCATATCTACTGGGCTATCCTGTGGAAGGTGGTCCCAGGGGGAGAGCTGGGACCAGTGGGTAAAGTCATAAGAAGGCAATTTGGGGATCTTCCTGAGCAAGACATTGCTAAGCCCTGGAGCTGCACAGCAGTGGAGGCTCTGACCCTGAGGTGGTGTGTCCCTTGCCTCTAGCAGAGTTGAGAGACTGAGTAGGGATTCCTCTGCTCCATGAAAAGGTGGACTATATACTAGAAGCTCTTCATGGTCCCTTCCAGCAATGAGCTGGGAAAATGCCCTCACAAAAGCCCAACACCAGACCTCAGGTCTCAGAGCAGGTGTGGCAGAGGAACCATGGGCAACAGCACAGCTAGAATATAAATGCCAGGGAAACACTCACTGGGCTGGGACTGCTACTGACCATCACTTTCTTTTCAACTCCTCTGGAGATGATGTCACATGATGATGGGGCACTCACATGTGGCTGCTGCCTGGCTGGTCCGCTCTGCCTGCCTGTCTCTCGCTGATCAGATGGACTCCTCTGCAGGGGTTAAGATAGAAAGTCTCTGAAATACAGCTTCATTCATTCACGTGTGGAGGGGCTTCTCTATAGGCTCTGCACTATACGCTGAGGATGCGGAGAAAATGACAGCCTCTGCCTTCAGGGGGCTCACAGGCCTCAGGGAGGGCAGCCGTGTGAACTACAGACAACTGAATTCAGTTATCCATTTGGTAAATGTCGACTGAGTGTGACCTCTATGCTAGGCACTGGAGATTTAGCAGGGACAAGCAAGACATTGTCTCCGTCCTTGAGGAATTTACGTTCCCATGGAGGAATGTGATGGTAGGCAAGTCTTGATCATGGCATGCTGTGCAAAGTGCCATGGAGGGAATTTAGGAAGTGAGAGAATAGAGTGAGGGGAGTGGGGATCTGTTTTTTAGAAAGGATGGTTGGGGCAACCTCTCTGACAAGAAGACAATTCGATTTCTACCCAAGACTCAAAGCACAGCCAGCCAAATGAAAAATGCAGAGCTGAGCACTCCAAGGAAAGAGATCAGCTCCCAGAGAGTCAGGAAAGTCTTGGTGTGCTACAGCAACAGAAGAGAAATTGTCATGCCCAGGTGTGGTGGGCAATGGCACAGGATGGAGTGGCATGAATGAGGTTGGAAAAAAGGCAGGAGGAAGATCCTACAGGGCTTCGTGGGATTTGAGGGATTTTATTCTGTGCTCAATGCACGATCAGAAGTCCCCATTTTGGAGCTAGGCCAGGGAGGATTCTGAAAGGATCAATGAAGTTTCCAGATCCCCTGGGATTCTGGTGGCAGACTCAGATGCCCCGTGAGGCTGAGCCACCCCTCCTCTGCCCCACCCTTCATCAAGGGGCAGAAGGAGGTGGATCCTTCCAGGACACAGAAGGCTTGGGCACTTGAAGGCTGATAGGAAAGGGTGTTGGAAGTAATCAGAGAAGGCTCTGGAGACAGAGAGTGGAAAAAGAAGAGAAATTCAGATGAGTAAGATCTGGGCTTCTGTGTCTCCTGGCCCCATTCTCCTGAAAGTCACTGACAAGGCAAATCTCTCTCTGTCTCTTTGTCTCTCCCTTCCTCTGCCTCTTACCTCTCCAGGCTCCCCAGAGGAGAGAGAGCTACAGAATTCCTCAGTGAAGGTTGCATTCTTGGAAGGCCTGGGCTTATCCTAGCCAGTGCTACTGCAATAACATTTACCACATCACTTTTGGAAAGGAAGAAGCACAGGAAGCTGGTCCAGGCAGAAGGCAGGAAACTTGGGAGCTTCTCTGGTTTAATCTTTGCTTCTCTGTTTTATTTTTAAAAATCCACTTTGCAAAGATGTATGGCCTCCAAGTTTCTGAAAAGGGAAGCAGCAAAGAAACTCCTTCTGGTGTGAATGAAAAGAATTACATAAACCACAGTAAATTTAGTATGAAATTACATTGCCAGCCCCAGAGGAGAAAGAAGCTTTTCCATCATGCATTAGCCATGTTCCTGGAGCCATTATCCTGAGTTCTCAGTCTGCCTGAGCTTAAAGGGACACAGTGGCAAGTAGGTCTGGCCCATCACATAGGATGGAAGCTGCCGGAAGACATTAATTATTTGATCTTCCTTAGGGCATTGACTTTTTAAAGAATTTCCTCCTTATATTTATACTTGTCTTTTCTTTACTTTCTAAACTGGAGCTTGGACTCCTGCTGATTCTTAGGCTCCATTAGATCAGAATTTCATTCCTCTTGGGACTTTCACAGTTCTAACAGTCCTTTGAGGCCTAGGAGGCTCACCTGTGTAGGGACTCCAGGCTGAGAGGAGAGAGCACAGTACTTTGGATATCGATTTCAAGTCCAAGCTCTGCCAACTTCCAGCTGTGTGACGTTGGGCAAGTTACCGAATATCTCTAGGCCAATTTCCTCGTCTATAAAATCATAATGATAACAGTACACCCAGCCCTTACCTCAAAGCGTTGTTGTAGACTTCAAGTGAAGAAGTGTGTTTGTAATACCCTTGGCACAGTGCCTGACCCCTGGTAATTTTTCAACAAAACTTAGCTACTGTTATAGGCAGCTCCTCTTCCAATTGTTCTAGAAACTTCTGTCATCTCCCTCTAAGATGCTAATTGCATCCAAGGATACTATGTGTCCTTTGTAATGTGGAGTCCTAGCCTGACATGTTTCACTCATTCATTCATTTATTCGGTAAACATTTACTGAGTTCTTACTATATACCAAGTGCTGAAATAGATTCTGCTGACAAAAAGATGACTAAGACACCATCCCCTTAAGGATTTATTGACACTGGACAAGACAGACATGGAAGCAACATGGCAGGCTGGAGGAGACAGTGGCATTAATAGGCAGACAGGAGTCCTGAGGTTGAGCTTTGCTGGGCCACCCTCAGTTCCTGCGTGGTCAAGGCAGGACACAGAAGTAGCCGGGGGCTCTTCTGTGGAGTTCTCAGCAGTGGGTCACCATAGACATCGTAGAAGGCTGTGGACACTACCACCCAGGCTGGGGCCCAGTGGAGCCACAGCTCAACTTTTGGGGGGTGCATAGCACCATCAAGGCCAGTGTGTGGCTGAGCCCACCAGGGAAGGCAGGGACACATGGGCTCTAACCAAATCCAAAGAAGGAGACTAGAGCATAAATTACACATGCCACAGACTTGGCTTAACATGTCAGCAGAGCAAAGACCAGTCATGAGGACAAGGGTGTGGCCCTGGAGACCAAAGGAGCTGGAGAACCTAACATTTGCCCCCCACCCTGAGCTGCAGAAAGCCCCCTCCTTCCTCCTTCTGTCTTAGGAGGAGGAATGGGAAGACAGAGGAACAATATGTGTGTTGTGACCCGTTTGCAGGACGGGGGATGAACACAAAACACAAAGAAACACACAAAGAAAGACACAGACACACATAAAGATGGTACAAGACTGCAGTGCCGAATGCACCAGTCGTTTTATTTTTATACCCTAAAAATCAAAGTTACTTCTTTATACGTGACCACCCAGGAGTTGCAGCAATGGCCATAAATTCTGGAACACGTAGCCTAAGGACACAGATGTCCCCTGACTCAAGGTTTCCAGGCAGTTGCTCAAAGCACAGGTCAGAGGCTGAGATAAGCAAAGGTTAAGCAAGGCAGCCACAGGGGGCACTTTCCGTCCCCAGTTCCTCTTGGCTGGCCCCCCAGCAGCTGTGCCTGTCTTAGGTTGTTCCTCCCCGAGGAATCTTACCCGTCACTGACTATCCAGCCATCTTACAGGGCCAAGCAACAATAATAGGAACAATGTGCTTATTGTGTGGCCTCCAAGCCCCTATTAACGTGGGGCTGGGCAGCTCTTGCCTATTTGCAGAAACTTAGACCCTTTGTTATGCCTTCAAGCAGCAACCCTGTTTGTTAGGTGAACCTTGGCCAGAATGTATGACTCTCATGCCCCTCTGGGCTGAGCACGTACTACTTCTCCTAAGGTTAATTCTTAAGCTACATAATCATATTGCAAGTCCTCAACAATGAGAGACTGAGCATCTTTTGTCTGGGAGATTGGCATTTTCTAAAAGGGCTATTGCATTATTGGATGAGATTAAGCTCTAAACCAGATTGGACATTTAGCTACTTTTTCCCACCCTTCCCCTCTTTTTCTGGGAAAGTAGCCCAAATTAGTTATAGATAATAGAGCTCATTTTCTCTCGCATCTCAGTTAGTTGTAATGTGATTAAATTTTGTGACCTTCCTTCCCATGTGTGTCCGCTCAGCACCTAGCACATGCCTAGCACAAAGTGACGCTTGATAAATGCCACAAGTCTGCGCACTAACAAAGAAAAGTTTAGGAACAACAATAAGCCCTACCCAGCTCTCTGCGTCTTATCTCTGCAAGACGCAATCAAGTCAATATGCATGTTTTGTATAGAATACAGCCCTTGGACCATGGCCATTTAGTCCCAATCTTGATGTGGACACCATGGCCCATCTGCAGCTGTTGCCAGCATCCATCCTGTGCTTGGGAATTTAGTTTATTTTAAACCAAGTTCCCAATGATAGACCATCTCCCTGTCCCCTGACAGACCTCCACCCTGGCCCCATATGCATGAGCACACACACACATATGCACACACACAAACACAAAGACACACACTCCAGACAAACACACGCAGAGTTGAGATGCCACATAAGAATAGACGTTTTCAGAGTGGAAGGATCCGGCTCTTCACTCCAGAGTGAAGCAGAGGAGGAGGTGCAGGGGTGAGAAAGAGTAGTAAGTGAAGGCCCCACCTCGCTCCTGGGCAGACGGTCGGCCACCAACACGTGGAGCCAGAGTGGATTATCCTCTTGGGAGGGATAGAAGCAGAAGGGAGACGATAGTTCCTGGCCTCAACAAGGGAAGCATTCTACTTCTCACGGGTCTCAGGCTTAACATTTTTCCTGGGCGTGTGCGATGGTGTGAGTCTCCTGCTGGGGAGGGTGCTGGGGCGTGGGGAATGACGTTATGGGAGGAGGAGCGGGACGCCGTGATATCACAGACATGTGGGAACGTCCTGGGTGAGAAGTCTGGAGGAGGACTACAGTGCTCGGGATCCTATTTCTGGCTTTAATAACAGCCCTGGTGACAACCAACCACATGAGAGGGGCGCAGGCAGGCGGGTCTGTCAGGGAACAGTGGCACCTCCTGCCTGGAGCGAGGGTTCTCTATGAGGTCTTGGTGGCCTTTAATGCAGGGGTGGGGTGGGGAATGTGGGATGCATTTTTAGTAATGAGAAGGCGCAGCTGCCTGGGGCAAAAAAAAAAAAAGGAAAATGGTAGAAAATTGCTGTGGCAACAAGGCTTCAAAGGGGTCCGTGAAATCCAGTTGGGGAGGCTGTGTGAGAACCACGTTTTGGGTAAGAGCAGAAGCTCTGCCACCTCCCAGTTTGTGTCCTTGAGAGATTTACTTCATCTGTCTGGGCCTCAGTTACCTCTTCTGTAAAATGGGAGGGGTGTAAAGTCACCTGCCTCACAGGATTATAAAGATTAAATAAATTGGTACATACTTGTACAAAGCTTAGGATGATACTTTGCACATAGTGAGTGCTCAAGAAACATTAACTAGGATTACAATGGAAAGAACACTGGAGTAGAGAACAGGAGACTAGGTTTTAGCCTCAGTTTCCTCATTTGTGAAAAGAAGATACGGAACTAGACCGTATCAGCCGTCTCTCCCCACTCCCTCACTCCAAGACCTCGACTTGGTGTTCTAGGTAGAGTGGGTAGATAGAAACCTACTTCGCTCCAGATTCTCCTGGGCACATAGTGTCCAAGATTTTGCCATTAGGGGGTGCAAGCCTTAGAGGTATGCATATTCATTAACCCTCTGTTCCCTTCTATAGAGAAAGTAGATCCTAGGGGTGAGTGGTGGGTATTAAGTCAGTAATACAGGGGAGTGAATCAATTCTTCCAAAAAGAAATGGCCCCTGGATAACACAAGGGTACTGAGTGAGGGAGAAGGGGACCAGGATGAGGACAAAGGGCTCAGAAAGAAGGGAGATGGAGGGAACATGATCTAAGTCCCTCCTCGTACACAATTTTGTTTGGGATAGGCCCTGCCCTAGGTGACTTTTAGAAGAGAATACGAAGATAAAAGAACTGCAGCATGAAGGATCTAGGTTAGATTCAAGTACAGGTCCAGTTGATGGAAAGTGAAGGGAACAGCACCCACGACTGGGAAGCGGAAGGAGGGTGAGGCCAGGCGATGATTAGGAGAGTGCTTGAGGGCCCATCGACCATGCTGAGGCAGGCAATGGGGTCTCCCGGGCCTTCTGGGCTCCCCCGGCAGTGGACATCTGCCCAGCCCTGGCAGTGCCTGTCTTTCCTCCGCTTCTCAGAAGTTCTGTGGCTTCCGGAGCAAAAGCTTCATTAGCCTTCCCCAGAAAGCCCAGGAAAGGGATCGGTCACGTCGTGACTCAGTGATGCGCTCCCTGCCGAGCACTACAGATTGAGCTCAGAGAATGTTCGAAATGATCTCCAGTCATCAGGCAGAAAATAGAGTGACTCAGATGACAGAAATCTCATCATGCAAGCCGGAGGCTGAGTCCTCAGCAACGGGACCAGAGAGAGAGGAGGGGGAGGTGGGCGGGAGGGAAAGGGAGAGAGAAGAGTGTGGGAATTCCAGTGGGTTAGCACCTGCACCCGGCAACTCCAGCCCGAGAAAAGAAACCAGTGGTGGACGTGGCCCCTGGGCTCACTGTTCAGAGGTCAGAGGAAAAAAGGTGTCAAGGGAAGTGAGATTTCTCTCAAGTATTCTTGGTTTCCCATAGCTGGAAAGAAGTCCTTTGCGGGTAGCAAAGTGGTCTTCCCACCCCCACCTGCTGCCCTCCCGAGGTGTGGCCCCACACTGAGACATCTCAGAAAGGGTAACAGGGGACAGCCATCATATAGTCATTCATTAATTTGCTCCATGTTTGTTGAGATTCTACTATATGCCAGAAGCTGTGCTGGGTGCTAGGACATACGGGGAAATGAGATGCTGTCCCTGCAGAGGATAGGACCAAGAGAACCTCCTGCTGCCGTGCAGAGGGGGATGATGGAAGGAGGAGGCAGCAGGTACAGGGAAAGTGCAGAAGTGGAGCACCTGAATTAGACTGTGGGCTTGGGTGAGACGGTGCGGGTCAGAATCTTGAAGAAGAGCAGGAGAAATTAGGTGGGCGGGGAAGCTGTGGGAGGGCCTGTTGGGCACAGGGGACAGAAATGTAAAGGGTAGAGACACTGAATATCACGGGGTCTATAGGGAACTGAACACACGGGGATCGGGGTTCGAGTGGGGCCGTGGCCAGTGGAAGCTGGGAAGGTCTTGAAGGGCTGTGCGTGCCACGTTAGGGGAGGAGAAGGCTTGGGCAGGAGAGGGATGAACAGTGCTGCCCTTTAGACAGAGGGGGCTCTGCTGCAGCGTGGAGGATGACAGGACAGGGGCAGGCTGGGCACCCACAGCCCCCAGGGTTTGTGATGGGGGAGCTGGGTCAGGGAGGTGGGAACAGAAAGAATGGGATGGAGTCAGGAGATCCGTGGCGGACCCGACAGGACCTGGGACTCACAGGACACGTGGACTGAGGGTCAGGGATCACCAGGAAGAGGAAGGAGTAGCAAGAGGCAGGCGAGTTGGTGAGGGGAAGGTAATCGAGATGTCTTCCTTCTATTCTGGAAAAAGTGCCCATCAACTCCCAGAATCAGTGGGTCGTAGACCTGCATGGTAACCTTCCATCTGCCACAGGCATCCTGTCTACAGCACCCCTCCTGGAATTCCAAAATTCAGCATCTTCACCCCATTCCTTCAATACTTAATAGTGGTGCACTTACCACGTGCCTGCTGCTGTGCCAGGGCCTGGGCCTGGGGTGGTGTCCAGAGGCCAGTGGGGAGGGATGAAGGGGGAATGGAGATGAGTACAAGGATGAAGGAATTTGGAACACAAAGCCAAGAAAGGAGGGCTTAGGGACCAAGGTTTATGGAACGCCTTCACACACATCACCCTGATCCCACTGACAGCCCAGGCTGTTGTAATTGTTATCCCGTCTTAAGGAAGAGGAAGCAGAGGCCCAGTGGGATTCCCTCTACTTAGTTAGTTGCAGGGCAGGGCTCAGAGCCAAGTCTGTGGGGCTCCAAGGCCCTGTGCTTGCACTTAGCCCATGAGACAACGATGAAGTGCTAGCAGACTGCTGACCTCTAGTGAGGTCAAAGCCAAAAAAGTAAAAAAAAAGGGACTGAAGTTTCATGGTGGAAATTCTAGTTGGACATAAGGAAGGATTTCCCTTCAGGGAAGAGCACAGAACTTTTCTAGTCCCTTGAGAGACCATCCACATCTGTGTGATGGGTGAGGCCTTGCCCAGAAGCAGGGGAGATGTCAATGTCACTGTAGGATCTACAATGCCTGGAGGTCTCACCTGGGTCCTCAAAGGCAGGAATCAGGTTCTCTAAGCCCTTTTCCTTATTTTCAAAAAGCCTATCTGTTTGGGGCTGGAATTATCTCACTTGGAGTGGGAATGCTACTTCTACAGAGTTGATTCAAAGCTCTGATTAACTGTTCCTTATATTTTTTATGAATAACAATTTTAAAGCACATGCAGTTAGTAGATCAGATCTTTCAAACCACACGGTCTATTTTGGGCAGGGTCAGGGAAGAATGCAACCTGTCTTTGGTGGTGACAAATTGGGACACTGGATAATAGAAGGCCTGGAGCAAGACCACAAGTTCTTAGGGTGTAGGGCCTGTGCGTAGAGGATTCTTTTTGCAGAGCTGGTTTTATTAATAATTTTATAAACACCATTATTTTTTCTCTCTCATTATAATAATAACATGTTTACTTTTATTTTTTAAAAGTGAACATTTTAGCTTCAAGCGTGTCCATCCTCCAGGTGGTGCGCATCGCACTCAAGGGCAATATATGTAACCTCAACAATATTTGTACCCCCATAATATGATGAAATAAAAAAAAGTTTAAAAAGTGAACATTTGAAAGAAGAGCCTAAGAAATTCATACTGAATGAAAGTGATTGCAGTTGTAATCACAGGGCAAACTCTCCTCCCTCTCATTGTTTCCTTGAGGCATGTGTGTGTGTGAGTGTGTCTCTGTGTGTGACTATGTTTATGAAAGAGTGTGTGCACCTGCATTTGACACTAGATTCCCTGAGAAGCAGCCTCTGAGACAGAGTGTAACACCTTATTAGAGAGTGCCTTTGAGGTCAATGCCTGTGACATTGAGCCCAAAGCGACAAAAGCAGGATTGAGCAGAGGGAGAACCTGAGCTGAAATGTAGTCCCAAGGAAGACCTCAGCCAACTCCAGGGGAAGCTCTGCAGCTGGGATGGCCCTTAATATTCCAAGTTGGGGCAAGGAGGCTAAACCAGGGGTGGGGAACCTGTGGCCCTAAGGCCACATATGGCCTTCTGGGTCCTTAAGTGCAGCCTTTTGACTGAATCCAGATTTTATAGAGCAAATCCTTTTATTTTTATTAATACATTTATGTTTATATTTTTATTTTATTTTTAAAATGACCATATTTAAAATACCAAAGAATAAAATAAGTTTAAATGAAATAATCCTCTGAATTTGACTGGCACAATTAGAACATTAATAAGCCATAAAGGCTAAATTGATGTCTGTTATGCTCATGATTTAGTTCTAATTTCCCCCACCTGACGGACACAGCTACTGCACAAGACTGGTTGGCAGGAGTTTACGGGGGTCAAGTTTTCCAGGCTGTTATCAACTTTTAACAACAGTGCACTGTGTTTCTGTTTGAAGTGGAATTTGTGAATAGTTACACAGCTGGAGAGTATTTTTCAATTGTCTGCTTAACAGCCCATCATGTCAAAAAAGACCAAGAGAATGCTGAAGGAAGAAAATAGATTTTTAAATGAGGATTGGGATTCGCAATATTATCTTGTTTCTGCTAAAGATAAGAGGATTTGCTTGTTTTGTGGTACTGCAATATCAACATTAAAGAAATTCAATGCTCATGAGCATTATAACACTCATAAGGACCATAAATATTTTAAATTAGAGAGAGAGTTGCAAAAGATTGTATTGCAGAAATTAAAAGATGAAAAGCAAAAGCAAAGGCAATTCTTTCAAGCAGCAATAAGACATGGAAATAATGTCACTGAAGCAACTTTTAAAGTAGCTTATATACTTAGGAAAAAAAGGGAAGCCATTCAGTGATGTAGAAATTGTGAAAGAATGCATTGTCCAAGTTGCAGAATGCTTAGACCCCAATAATGTTTCAAAGTACAAACAACTGCCTCTTTCAAGGAGAACCATAACTGATCAGCAGCATGAATTAGCCTTCAACTTAACAGAACAACTTCATGCAATGCTTCAAAAAGCAAATATATATCATTCAGTCACTTTGGATGAATCAACTGATACTACTGACTCAGTGCAGGTTTTATATTTCATTTGGGTCATAACATAAAATTTTCTTTGCTATTAAGAGTTACTTGCTTTGGGTACTCTTGTGAATGGGACACAGGGAATAGATATCTTCAATAACTTTCAAGATAAATGTCATGAAGTTGGACTGAATTTGGTAAATTTAGTGAGTGTATGTACAGACGGTGCACCTTCCATGACAGGAAAACATGAAGGATTTATTGCACAGATAACAAAATGTATTAATAGATCCAGATGTTCTCATTTCTTTTTATTGTATCTTGCATCAGCAAAATCTCTGTTCTAGAGCTACTATTTTAAGTGACACTTTGCAACAAGTTATAAGTATTGTTAACTATATTCATGCAAATGCAACACAGCATTGTCAGTTTCATAACATGCTAAAGTTGAAAGATGAGGTATTCAATATGGATTTGCTGTATCATTCTAATGTGGGTCAGCTATTGCAGGGACAGGTGTTAGCCAAAATTTTGTCTCTTCAAGAACACATAGTTAAATTTTATGAAGAACAGAATCAGCAATGTGAATTATTGAAAGCAGATTTCTATAGGAATGCAGCATTTCTGCGGGGTACCATGTCAAATCAAAACGACTTGAATATTTCTTTACAAGGTAAAACTAAGTCTATATATGATATGTGGCAATAGTCCAAGCATTGTGATAAAAGCTATCTTTTTTCAAAACATTTCTTCTTCAAAAGGAAATTTTGGATGAACATTTTTCCCAGTTAGCAAAGGACACTGATGAGCAAGATGATATATGCGAATCATTTGAAGAATATACAGCTGTTGTAGACCTATTAATTGGAGAATACAATGAAAGGTTCACTGACTTTGAGAATCATGACATCACACTCAAATTAGCATTTCAGCCTCACCTAGTTGATATCATCAAGGCACCTAAAGAACTACAGATGGAATTGATTGAGCTCTCAGCAGATGACATTTGAAAGTCATTGTTTGATGCTAAGAAAGATCCAATTGAAATATGAAAAAATGTAGTAGAATACCCATGCCTTTGGCAACATGCCTTAAAAATACTTTCTTGCTTTTCCACCACATATTGCTGTGAATCACCATTCCCCTACATAATCCAAATCAAGACACCCTCAAGGTCACAAATAAATGATACCCATCTAGAGGATCAACTGAAACTGCGGACCTCCGTGCTGCAACCAAATGTTCAAATGCTTTCTGACAAAAAGCAGACACAACAGTCATTAAAAGGTTAGTTAACTTTAAAATTAACAAATAGTTTTCATTTTTGAAATTATTAAGTACATAGTAGTTAGATTTTTACAAAATAATGTACATTTTTAAGTATATCTAACTGAAGTTTCTCGAACGCAGCCTTATTTGATTATAGCTAAATTAATGTGGCCTTCCAACATGAAAAGGTTCTCCACCCCCAGGCTAGGCTTTTATTATCTCCTTCCCCCCTCTACCACGAATAGGATGCCGGCTGCCCCTGGAAGAGATGTGATCTCAGCAAGGCAATCTCCTTTCCTTCAGCTGAGGCCAAGTGCAAAAGGCTGACAGCTGGGGGCTGTCTTCTGACAGCACACCAGCAGCAGGGGGAGTACGTCCTTCATGACTAATGGAATATGTGGGTGGTGCCTCCCAGTGTGTGTTCGGGTGTATCCTGAGCATGTTGATGTGCGTCTGCACGTCTGTTGGTGCACGTGTATACCTGTGTGTGTGCCTGTATATCCGTCTATGCAGTGCTGCCCTGCCTTGGATCAAGAACCATGGCAGCTCCGCAGGGGGCCAGGGGGTGAGCACTGTTCTCTGCCACCTGATTACCCACCCTGCTTCGGTGCCCCCTCCAATTCCTTCCTGTCTCTTGTCCAAAGTGCACCTGGAGAAAGGTATGGCATGTGGGATTTGGAGTGAGGGATGCCACAGACTCTGAGAGGGGCTATCCTCTAAAGCTTCCTTGCACAAATTGGAAAAGCAGCACCGCTTGCTAGCAGACTTCACGTGAATGCACTGGCCAGCAAGCAGACTGTGAATAGATCCGGTCCCCACTGGACCCTTCTGCTGGGCACCCTTGGGGGTTCATGTCTGAACTGTATTTCCTGAGCCATGAGGGTCTGAACAGGGCCTTAGGGGCCAGGCCCACCTGAGGAAATCACCCGAGGAGCTGACCCTCCTATTCAGTCTGCCGTCCGAAGTCAGAATGGCTCCTGGAGCAGAGTCACTCTCAAAGGACCCTGCAAGCCTTGACTCCCCAAATTCAGGGCAGGGGAGGACTGGCCTTGGAGACAGTTTGATGCAGGTAGAAAATGAAGCATCCCCTGGCAGTCAGCACCCACATATGTCTTTCTCCTCAAAGGACATGTGTCCAGTGCCATGTTTGCACTCAGTACGTCTGATGACCAAATGGACTTAGGAAGAGAGATCAGCAAGGATTAGTGTCCATAACCCAAGTCTGCAGATATGAAAAAACTAGGTTACTGAATGCCCTGGAGGTTCTGGCATTAGATCCAGGCTGGATCCTGTCAGTGGTTCATCCTTTCTTTGAAACTTGATGCTTCACAAAATACTTTCTCAAAGAGCCCATGACTCATTGTGATAGGAATAAAATCTCTCTTTTTCCAAAAGTCAGTGTTGTCATGTTATTTTATACATGTAATTATTGTCTATGGCAGATTAATTCTACTGGGAAGAGCATAAGGCAGGGTGACAGGTGGTTTCCTGTCCTTGAATTCTTGAACACTGGAGCTGTAAAAAGCCCAAGATCATCTCACCTGAGAGTCACAACTCACAGCACAGGGCAGAATGTGCTGCCCTGTGCCACCCTAACCCTAACCCTAACCCTCTTGCTTGATTGACCCCACAAAATGGGTTGATTGTTTGAACCATCTTGCTTGATTGAACCCACAAAATGAACAATGTGAATGTGATTGTGCACAGAATGCCCTGTCCTGCTTACCTACTGCTACCAGCCTGCTGAGTCCTATCACTGGCCTGCAGCTCGTGGGGTGCTGTGACTTGCCCAAGATCACACAGCTGCTCAGAGAATCAGGACCAAACCTGGCGCTCCGATGGCAGAGCAGAGCTCTCTCATCCTAGGAGACTCTGGCTCTTTTTTGATCTACTTGGACAGGAGCTAGAAATAAACACCATGAACTTACTTGTAACCATGATGAGGTGACAGCCTGCACAAGCCCAGCCTGCTGTGCCTCCTAACAGATAACACACACACACACACACACACACACACTTAGACTTCTAGACTATGGACATTGACTAGGTCTTATTCTTTTATCATTTGAGATTTCACCTAACTCAATGCCTGGCATGCTGTGCTGCTGAATAAATGCTTGTCGAATAAATAAATGAAAAATGAATACTAGTGGATGTTTACCATTCCAAGATTCTTGTGGTCTTCACCATAACCTTGATTCAGAGTCCCAAATAGACCATTTTCACATGGGAGGGGGAAAAGGAAAGAAAAGAATACATTTGTTAAGCTTCTGTATGTGTGGTGCTATGCCAGTTTCTTGAATATATATCATTTCAGCTAATCTCATTTTAAAATGAACAGTCCCAAGTGAGCAAACGTCCCCAGAAAGGAGTTGATCCACCCTCCCCTGGTGCCCATACACAAGGGCTTTAAGTACAGCGCTGCGGCTGCTTCATGAATTTCTGCTTTTGCTTATTCCCAGAAGATCTGAAAAAGAAAACAACATCAGGACTTCTGAAGACCAAAAGCTCGGAATCCTAAGCTTGCAGCCTTCCCTCTTTGTGAGACAGAGAAGCAGGGGAATATTAAGAGGAGTGCAGGAAGCTAAAAATATACTTAAAGCTCATGTAAATTTGGTGCACAGAGAGGAGCTGGCCTTTGGGCTCCAGCTGTTCTCAGGACTGACTTAGATGCCCTTGGCATGGAGATCCAGACATTCTCAGAACCCGCCCACCATTTGTAACCTTTTAAAAATCTTCCTAATTGTGTTCATGTTCTTTAAATTTATCACCCCTGGGAGTTGAACTACAATATGCTAATGAGGCCATTGAAGAGCCCCAGACACCCCTCCTCCTGCAGCTTCTTGGGAGAAATGCAGGAGGTCAGAGACATCCATCCTTGGAATAACAGGTGCCTTTGAGAGGGGCTGTACCCCTAACATTAGCATGTTAATAGGGAGAGAATCAAAAGCTCACTCAATCAACATCCAAAGAGGGCATCCTTTCAATCAATAGCAGCTCATAAAAGCCCCCCCCACCCCCGTCACAGACACTGCATACAAACAATTCCTAATTGAGAATTAAACAAACTTTCATCTGATGCAATTCTGAACTTCACCCTTTAAAATAATGCCGAGTTCAGAAACACATTTGGCTTCCTGATTCTGTCTGGCGGGGTCTATACATTTAATGGGTGTTTTCCCTCACAGCTGACACACTGCTTCCCTGGTTCACATAGGAAAATGACATGGGCGTCACTCCCCCAAAGGCCACAGCACTAAGTTAAAAGTGACTGTGTAGGAAGGAGGCCATAAATGAGCAAATTTTAACCTTGGGTGACCCAGAGGAGGGCCTCTTGCCGGCTTTCCTGTTTTGTAATCAACACCTACTAAGTGTAATTCAGCTCTGAGATACTTTGAATGCTGGCTGCCAGATTGAGAGACAAGTAGCTTTTAATACACTGATGACACAGTGTTACTGACATTAGAGGGATGGCCATGAACCAGGTGGCCAATTACTCTCAGAAAGAACAGCTCAATATCAATTGTGCTAAATTCAAATAGTCATATTCGGCAGAGGCTATTCGGCATCCAGATGGATAAGATTTGAATATCTCCGTTCAGCAGAACAATTCATTTCATTATCTGCAGTGTGTTTTTGTAGCCAGCTCATCCTTGTGGGCCCTGGAAGACCAGGTGCTGGCCAAAATTAAGTATGTTCAGCAGGAATATTAAAGGAAAAGCAAGAACTCTAACTCTTTCAAGTCAATGTCATCTCCTCCTTGCATTAGATGGTTAGAACCCTTTGGATTTTCATTGAAAATCTGAGCAAGCTTATGAACAAATACAAAATAGTTTTCTGGAACAATCGTGGCTCTGCTTCTGAACATCTCAGAGCCTTCTGCCACCTTGCATGGCTGACCTCCACCGGGGAGGATGATGGTTCAGCCCTCTTCCTGCTGGCAGCTAAACACCATCCTTGCCTGCTCTTTGTTTGGTAGTTGAGGCATATGGTGTGCCTCTTCATCAACCCCAGAAAGCATGTGGGCTCGCAGCACTTACCGTGACCTCAATCTCGTTGGCAAAACGTGGAGCCCACACATTCCCCAGCCACCCATTCCTCCATTCAGATGTAGCGACTTGGTTGCCAACTGGCTGAATTCAGCCACAGATGTGTGTGCAAAGTCTCTCCCACCCCCGCCACATACACACACTCAGCCTGTTTTTCAAAAGTGTAGCCTCGATTGGCTTTAGCCTAGATCTTCACTTTCCAGGTTGCCACAATCTCCACCAAGTCTCATTGCCACACACCTGTTCAGCTCCATCCATTTACCTTGTCTGGCCACTGAGAATGTTTGCATTTGTAAAATCCCGCCAGTATTCTCCAAGGTTTAACCCATATTGTTAAGTCTTACCCAGAAACATATATATTGGAGCAACAGGTGGATCCTTAGGATCACACACTAGGATTATAGCCAGTAGGTAAAAGAAGAGCACAAGCTCAGGCTATCCAATTCCTTCCCTCTAGTTCAAAAGTTACCCAAGTGGAGAAGGAGGACAAAGGTTCTCCCACTTTTCTGCTGCTCCTTCCTGGGAATGTTAACTATTCCTGGGTGTTTGATTCTGTACTAGCTAGAAAGACCATGTGCGATTGTTAGTAATACCCCAACACCAGAGATGGCAAATAGTATTAATTATATTGATTAATGATATTTGTGTCCATTAATATGTGAATGCTGGTTAATTATATTAATATTAATTATAGGAATAAATTATAGCATATTAATTACTCTGATCCCACGTCTATGGTAGACATCGCCATTATTCATCAATAATGAATTACACTCTTGCCTGTTGGGCCTGACTAGGGCCCAGAAACCTTCTCAACACAGTATCTGAGGCAGCCATCACCAATTAATTAGAGTCAGTACAGGAGAGTACAAGAGCTGTAACATATTTGATACTTGTTCTCCACCGCCAGGCCCTCTCCAACTTGCTAAGAACCCAAGAACTGGATAAGAATGCAGGAGTGGTTGGCATTGTGCTGCTGAGCCATGGCTTCCCACCAGGCTTTCATGCTGGTCAGAGCCTCTGACCTACAGGAACTTTTTTTTTGAGATTGGGTCTCACTCTATAGCCCAGGAGTGTGGCAACAACCCCCCAAGTGTTCTTTCTGCCACCAGTCTTTTTCTTTCTCTCATACTGCCATCAGTGTCATCTTCCTGGTCATTTTCTATTTAAGGACCTTTACTGGTCTCTCTGTGCCTAGGAAATAAACATCAAATTACATAAAGTCAAGTCCAAGGATTTGTAATCTAGCTCTGACCCTCTCCAGTCTTCCTTCTCACTTCCCATTAGGATACCTATGGCTCAGCCATACTCAATTTCTCATTCTTCTAAAACAAGCCATGCCCTTTCATGACTCTGTATTTATGCGATTGTTATTCCTTCTTCCAGAAACACTATTCTGTTTCTCTACCTGGAAATTAGTTTTTACTTTTCATGAATTATCTCAATGCCAGCAATACTCTGGCCACCCACCCTACGCTACAATTAAACCTTTCTTGACCTTTCTACTCTTCCCTTAGCTGCTTTTAAAAAAATGTCCTCCCTAGGAATTATCCAAATGTTTAAATTATTCATTAATAGATTTATCTCTGCCCATCACTCAGAGCTAATTTAGGTCAAGAACCATATTTCTAATAGCCCCAGTAAGTGGTACAAAGTTGATCCTCATTAAATATCAATAAAGTAAGCATTGACATAGGAAAGTGGAGTAGGTGGCGAAGGTTGAGATGATAACAAGGTTTCTGCTGAACTGTCTTATTAATGCAGGGCCACTTATTTAATAGGTGTGAACTCCTCAATATGTAATAAAGAGAAAAGCAAAGCCATTCTAGCTAACATTATCTTAGTAACTTTGCAACCTCAGGATGCCTTCTACTCTTGGCCATTTCCCTATAGTATTCCTCCTCTGCCCTCACCATAACAACCCTACCTTGTAACAAGTAGTAAGAGTATTCTTAGAAGATAGGAAAGCCCAATCATGCATCTTTGCTGCCAATTTGGAGTAGCTTTCACTAGACTTATCCCACAACAGCATCTTCTCATGGGCTTTTTGGCCCACGTGCCCACAAGCATTGAGTTTTGTAGGCATGATGTGGCAGATTGTGTTTTCCAAAGGTGGCTGCAGCAATATTTTCCATCCAGCTTGCTCTTCTATAATGTGACCTTGTCACATCCCCAGCAAGGCTTGCCACTCTCTTTCCATGGAATCTGGGCAGGCTTGTGATCGCTTTGATCAGTAGAGATGAGACAGCCTTGAGAAGATAGTGACAATGGCTCAGAAGACAAAAAGAACAAGACTGGAGAAAAAGATGACCCTTGTTATGCAGTGGCAGAAATGTTGGCAATATTGTTTTCTTGTAATGTTTCTTGCAGTGCAATTATTTTTTGCACTGATATGGAGAATAAAAATAAGCCTAATGAACTGAAAAATTTGGCCAAGAAGGTTTCCAAGCAAAATATCAAGTGCCAGCTGAATTATTTTAGCCATGTATGATAAGATACATATAGATGAGCTATTCAGTTTTAAAAAGAACTATTCAGTTTTAAATAAAAATTTAGGGGGAAAACAAAGGCATTCTCTCATAGCAGAAAATTCCCAAAAACATAAATGGCCTCAAGGTGAATAAAGATCAAATCCAGGATGATAAAATACCAAAACACCTCAGAATACATATGAAGCCAATAATGACTGTAAAACTATTTATTAGGGCCTTAGAAAGATCTAAGCTTATGCTGCATAGACTTTTTCAAATAAATGAAAGGCCTTTTAAGTATCTTAAGGGTATTCCCTGGAGACCTTCTCCATTAAACAATTGGGTTTTTGAGATTCTTGAAGGGTTGTCTTGTGAAGAGTTCAAGGTTAAAAAAGGGATAATCTCAAAGAGATTTGTGATTAACTAATGAAGTGTGTTATGAGTTAATACATAGGAATCCCACAAAATTTTTAATGGAGTTGTAGTAGTCTGGAGAGAAAGGGACAAAGAAGGTAAAAAGTGAACAGAGGACTTTGAATCTCTAAGCTTTTATGGGCAGAAAGGAGGCTGAGAAAGCTACTTAGTTGCAAACATGGAAACGTTTTTATGGAAAAAAAAGAATGACTCAGATCTTGGGTCTAGGATCCCAGAAGGTAAAGCCAAGAGTTATGGAGGACAACTCCAGGGGTAGGGGCCGAGCCCTAACTAAGGAACTAACAACATGTACTTGGCTGGATTTTTGAATTGCTATGGATCAGTGGCTGCGGTGTGCTTTTCATTTTCCCTCTTTTTTAGAATAGGAATATTATAGTGATTATCATATTCTTGTCTCAACTGGGTGTGTGCATGAGCAGGGAGCAAATAACTTAACTGTTCGTATATCTTTATAGCAAGAACTATACTAGCCAAGTTGCATCAGAGAAGCCATATTGTCATCTGGACTTAATTTAGTTTACAAGATCTTGGACTTTGAACTGATGTTACAGTGGGATGAGACTTTGAAGTTCTTGAGGGTGTGGGAATAACTGAGCTGTACATGTGAAGGTGGATGGGAAATTTTTGGGTCCAGAGGAATACTGTATCAGATTATATTTTCCAAAGATCGTAACAATATCTCACATCTCACATGTACTGCTACAATGTAACCTTGCTAATATTGTATCAAGAAGTGAGCCTAAGTTCCTTCCATTGGATCCAGTTGGGCTTGTGACTGCTTTAGCCAATAAAGTAGAAATAATGATGTATGTCTTCCAAAGCTGGATCATAAAAGGTGATACAGTTTCAACTATGTACATTGGGACACTTTCTTTGGGAGCCCTGAGCCAAGATATAAGAAGTCCAACAACCCTGGAACCACTGTGAGAAAGCCCAGGCCATAGGGAGAGATCATATGTACATGCTCTGGTTGATGGACCTATATGAGTTGCAGATGACAAACACTATAAACTACTGAACATGTGATTGAAGATATCTCCAGACAACTGTAGCTCCCAGCAATGGAGACTTCCCAGCCCAGGTACCAGATATCATGAAAGAGAGATAAGCTAACACCACAGTGCACTGAATAAATTCCTGACTTGCATGATCCATGAACATAATAAAATGTCCTCTTAAAAAGTATTTAGATTTAAAGTAATTTATTACACAGCAACAGAAACTAGAACATATAGACATAGGCTTGCTCAAAATCTTATCACTTAAAATATTGCTTATGTCCACTCCTTGCCAAGCATCATAGATCATATAAGTTGCAAAATTATATATATATATATCTTATATGAATATATCACATGTAAAATAGAAGAAAGGAAAAGGTAAAATTTGTTCTCCTTCTAAAAGAGTGAGAAATGTGGATTATTATTCATGGATATGCCTACTTATCAGGTAAAGAAAATATTAGTGGACAGTAAAGTTATGCAGAGAACTAAGACAAGTAACATACTAACTTAGAGAGGGTTGATCCCTGAATGCTGGCACCTTAGGTGGTGCAATTTCCTTTTAGGCCTTTAAAAGTTTTCCTAAAATTAAAATTTGTCTAAAAGACTTCTGCTTCTATATGAGATGGAGTATGAAACTCCAGATCCTAGACTAAAGCTGCTCTGATACTGCCTAATAAATCTTTAAAGCAAGACTAAAAAGTATTTCCAAGTATCTGAACTTTGTCCCAGAAAAAAGATCAAGATTATTTATACAAATGCATAAATAAATATCCAGTCAACACCCAACAAGTTACTTCACAATGTCTGGCATCTAATAAAAAGCTAATAGGCATTTAAACAAGCAGAAAAATATGACCCATTATGAGTAAAAAAAAAAAAATCAATTAAAACCAACCTGGAACAGACACAGATGTTAGACTAGCAGAAAAGGGAATTAAAACAGTTCTTATAACTTGTTTCCATATGTTCAAAAGTTAAGTAGAGAGGTGGGAGATATTAAAAAGATCCAAATAAAACTTCTAGACATGAAAACTATTATGTCTAAAATAAAAACTCTACTGGATGGGATTAATAGTGTATTAGACTTTGCAGAAGAAAAGATTAGTAAACAAACAGAGCAATAGACACTATCCAAAATGAAACACAAAGAGAAAAATGAATTATATCAAATGAACTGTGGGACAATTTCAAGCAGTCTAATATTTATGTAAATGGAGTCCCTGAAAGAGAGAGAAAGAAAAAATATTTGAAGAAATCCTAAGCAATTTTTTCTAAGTTTGATGAAAACTATAGACCCATAAATATAAGAAGCTCAATAAAACCAGGCACAGCAAACATGAAGAAATTTACATCAAAGCACATCAGAATCAAATTGCTCAAAACCAGTGCTAAGAGAAAGTCTTAACAGCAACCCAGGCTGGGGCTAAGGAAAACACTTTAGATACAAAGAAAACAAAGTCAAAGATGATAGCAGATTTCTCTTCAGAAGTAATACATGTGAGAAGAGAGTGGAGTAGCATATTTAAAGCAGTGAAAGAAAAAAAACTGCACCTAGAATCCCATGCCCCGTGAAACTATTTCAAAAACAAAAGCAAAGCAAACCCTTTTTCATACATACAAAAGTTGAATTTGTCATTAGCAGATTTGTACTACAGATCTGTTAAAGAAAGTCCTTTAGGCAGAAGGAAAATGAAACCAGATGGAAATCTTGATCTATACAAAGGGAAGAAGAGCATTAGAAATGGTAACTACATAAGTAAATACATAATTTTTTTCTTATGGTTTAAATAACTTTTAAAAATAATTGATTGCTTAAATCAAAATCATAATAATGCTTTAGAGTGTATAAGATATGTAAAAGTAAAACACATGACAATGTTAGTACAAAGAATGAAAGGGGAGAAATATAAATATACTATTTTAAGTTTCTAATACTATGTAAGTAATATTGTATAATATCATTTGAAGGTAGAATGTGATTAAAGATATGTATTATGAACCTTAAGGAAAGCACTAAAATAACAAAACAATGATGTAACTAACAAGCCAGAAATAGATTATAATAGAATTACAAAAAAATATTCAATAAAAAAGAAGGCATAAAAAGCATAGAAAGGGAACCAAAAAAAAAAAAAAGTCCTAAGATAACACAAGGAGAAAAAATAACAAGATGATATATTTTAAACCTAACTGTATAAATAACCACATTAAATACAAGTAGTCTAAACCAAGGGTCTGCAAACTAAGACTCATGGGCCAAATCTGGCCTGCAGCCTGGTTTTGTATGGCCCTTGACATAAGAATAGTCTTTACATTTTTAATGAGTCATTTAGAAGGAGGAGGGGGATGCAAAAAAGAAGGAGGAGGAAGAGGAGAATAAGAGGAGGAGGACTAGGAGAAAGCAAAGATATTATTGGCTTGGTCCACAAAACCTAAAATATTTACTATATGGCTCCTTACAGAAAGATTTACTAATTCTTGGCCTAAACACTCCAATTAAAAGACAGAGATTATTTTATTAGATATAAAAGCAAGACCCAACTCTATACTGCCTACAAGAAATACATTTGAAATATAAACACAAAAAAGTTAAAAGTAAAAGGATGGGAAAATATAGTACTAATCAACACTAATGACATTAATGCCTACACTAATCAAAAGAAAGTTGTTGTGGATATGTTAGTATTAGCTATCGAGGCTAAAAAATAAATACCACCAAGGATAAAGAAGATCATTGCACAATTATAAACAGGGTAACTCATCAGGAGGACATAATAATCCTAAATTCTTATGTACCTAATGATATACACTGGTCAACAATTATAATCAGAGATTTTAATATCCATCTCTTAATAATGAATAAAATAAGGAAGTATATAAAAGATTTGACCAACCTGACCTAACTATTAGAACATTCATTCTATTCAACAAAAACAAAATACACATTCTCTTCAAGTAAATACAGAACATTTATTAAAATAGACTATAACCTGGGCCATTAAATAAGTCTCAATAAATTCAAAATTTAAAAGAATTCAAAGCTCTTTGACTACAATGGAATTAAATTGAAAATCAATAATAGAAAGATCTCTGGAAAATTCTCAAATATTTGGAAACTAAATGGCATACTGAGTCAAAGAAGAAATCAAAAGAATTTCTGATATTAGCAATATCAGAAATGAGATAAATGGCATCATCATAGACTCTACAGATATTAAAAAGACATTAAGGGCAACTTTACGCCCATATATATAACAACTTACAAGAAATGGACAATTTTTTTAAAAGACTCAAACTACCAAAGATCATTCAATAAGAAGTAGTCTGAGTAGCCAATATTTTCTAAAGAAAAGAAATTTTGAATTAAAAGGCTTTTAAATAACAATAATTCTAGACTCAGATAGCTTCACCTGTGAATTATACCAAATTCTTTCAGGAAATGGAAAAGGAGGGAGTACTACTTCCCACTCATTCTAGGAGGCCAGCAGTACCCTGATACCAAAATTAGACAAAGACATCACAAGAAAACTATAGACCAATGTCCCTCATGAACAATAGATGTAAAAATTATAAATAAAATTTCACCAAACTGAATCCAACAACATATTAAAAAAGATAATACATCATGACTGAATACAATTTACTCCAGTAATGCAGAGTTAATTTAACATTTTAAATCAATATAATTTACCATGTTAACTAATAAAGAAAAAATCCCTACAGTCATTTCAATAGATGCAGTAATTGACAAAATTCAACATCTATTTATGATAAAAATTCTTAGCAAACTGGAAATAGAAAAAAATTTCTTCAATCCATAATGACATCTATGAAAAACCTACAGCAAACATCACACTTAATTGTGAAAGGCTGGATGCTTACTGTCTTAAGATCAAGAACAATGCAAGATATCTGCTTTTGCCACTTCTATTTAACATTTTACTAAAAGTTCTAGCCATTGCAATACAAGAAGTGAAAAGCATCTATGGTGTTAAGAAGGAAGTAATACTATCTTTATTTGAAGATGATATGATGATACAATGGAATATGCAAATGAAAGCTAATAGAACTAATTAAAAATTTTACAATATATCCCTTGCAATAACATACAAATATGAACTATTTAGACATAAATGTTAACAAAACATATCAATACCTGTGCATTGAAAACTATACTACCTTGTTGAGAGAAATTAAAAATCTAACTATATGGAAAGATAATACTGTGTTAATGGGTCAAATAATGCAATATTGTTATGATGTTAGTTCTCATCAAATTGATCTACAGATTCATGCAATCTTAATGAAATCCTAATGAGCTAGTTCTAAAATTCTTATGGAAACAAAATCCTAGAAGAGTCAGAACAACTTTGATAAAGAGAAACAAAGTATGGGGATTAACACTATCTATAAAATTTATTATTGAGCTACACTAATCAAGACATTTTGGTATTGATGCCAAGATAAAGAAATATATCAATGAAAGTGAATAGATACCCAGAATGGATACACATGTAGGCAGACACTTGACTTTCAACAAAGGTGCAAAGACAATTCAGTGGAGAAAGGATAATTTTTTCAACAAAAGATGCTGGAGTAATTGTACATCTATATGCCAAAAAAAAAAAAGGACAAACTTCAATCCATATTTTGTACTATTTTTTAAAAATCAACTCAAAGTGGACCATAGACCTAAATGTAAAACCTAAAACCGCAGTATGTCTAGAGGATAACACAGGTGAAAATCTTTGTAATCTTGGTTTAGGCCAAGATTGCTTAGATATGGCATCAAAAGCATGATCCAAAATAGAAGAAATTGATAAATTAGACTTCATCAAAATTTTAAAACTTCTACTCTTCAAAAGACACTGTTCAAAAACTGTGTGAGGCTACAGAATCTCATACAATGCTCACCTCCAGAGCTAATAATAGCAGAACAACTTAGTTATTTTAGTTTTGCATTAGTTATTGTCATTCTCATTTAGTGTGTTAATAAAAACAAAGAGTATGCATTTTAATTTGTATATGCCTCATAACAGAGTAGAATAGTGTAAGAAGATGAACAAAAACTAAACATATTTAATGGCCCCTGTTTAATTTCATAGGATCCAGGATTTAGGAATCCTAGTTTCAAAGACATGGCCAATTGATATGTAGCACACATTCCTTAAGAGTGGTTATTTTTTAATTGATGCCTTATTAAAACTAACAACTTTCCTTTTCTTCTGGCAAGACATATATTAAATATAGTGTGGAATAAATACCTCAGAGAGTCTGAAGTCTATAGACTGAATAGTTCAGTTTCCTGGTCTTTTTTCAGATTGACTATCTTAAAGAGTTCATAATCTAAAATGCATTGACCATATAGGTCCTTTTTGTCAAATTCCTTTCCAGGTTAAGAACTCATTGGAGACAGAAACTTTCTTTTTCATCTTTTTACTAACTCTTGCTTAATATCACACCACAGGCATTGAATAAAGGATTCATAAACCAACAATTTTACAACTGACCAACAGTCAAAGTATTGCCCAAAGAGAGCTATATGTAATCCTGAAATTCTAACTGAGAAGAGGACCATGTCTTTGAAACAAAGACACAGGGGTCTGGTGAAATTTATTGCTGATAAATTTTACTGGCTTTACTATTTTTAAAGGATGAAAAAAACTTCTGAAAAAGACCTAGAGAGCATAGCCAGATTTTGTGAAGCCTTGGGCTCCTCTTTCTCCATATATGAAAGAGAAAGGAAGACATGTTCAATTAAGAATCTGATTACTAGATGATGTCAGTGTTCTTCTTGACAATAGTTTAAGATTTCCAAAATGATGAACTCATAATGGAGAAAAATGGAGCCCCAAGGATGGAGAAAATTTCTTTATGGGAGATCTGCCAGATTGGACAACTGAAAATAGACGAGGTATTCTTAAAAAAAACAAAAACAAAAAATACAAATATATCCTATACTGACCTGAAAAGAGGAACGGAATGGAGAAAGTTCCCAATAGGTCAACTGGAAATTTAAAAAAGAAAAAAGATAAAGAAATACTTAGGATAGTAGAAGATGGCACAACTTGGTTCTATGAATCTAATGATATTACTGAGATATATATAGAATGATAGGATTGACTACAAGAATTTTGGCCATAAAAAGGTATGGATAAGTGCTATCTAATGGAACTGTAATGTGAGTCACATACATAATTTAACATTTTCTAGTAGCTACATTGTGTAGTAAAGAATTTGGCCTTGCCCAAAGGAAGGTTTACATTTTGTCTTTTCTTCTAGGAGTTAATCTATGTCATACCTGATAGGACTATCTTTTTATAGAGTGGGGGCCATCAACACTAGGTCTTAAGGTCGGGCCAGCCACAGCCTATAATCTTAGAGTGGGGCTAGCCATGCTAGAAGACCAACAATGTAATTTAGGATGGCAGCTTTGGGTCACATGTTATCAGTTGACCTGGAGGCTAAGTTCAACCCTGTGGGAAATCAATCAATCATGTCCATGCAATGAAGCCCCAGTAAAAACCCTGGACACTGAAGCTTGGGTGAGCTCTTCTCATTGTCAGTATACCATGTGCATTATCATACATTGATACCAAGAGAGTAATGTGTCCTGAGGACAATGGAAGTTTCACATCTGTCCTGTGAGTCTCTTCCATTGGCTGATTTTAATATGTAACCTTCCCTGTAATAAACCATAATTTTAAGTATAATAGCTTTCAGTGAGTTCCGTGAGTCGTTTGAGCAAATTTTCAAAACTGAGGGTGATTTTGGAAACCCCACGAATTTGCAGTTGGTACCCAAAATGAGGGTGATTTTTTTCCCCTCTAACTTTGTATTTAGATTCTAAATCCTTGAAGTTGGTCAGAAGTCTTGGGCACACCTGGCAGTTTGGAGGATTATATCTTCTATCTCACAGTTTGGTTAACTCCAGGTATGCATTAATAAAGTAAAAAGAAACAAGCAAATTTATGTTACTAATAGATTTTATTTAACTCAATATACCTAAAATATTATTATTTCAGCAGGTAACAACAGTTATTAATCAGCCAATTTTTTTAAAGGACACAATTAAGAGAATGAAAGGACAAGCCACAGACTAGGAGAAAATATATGCAAAATATATATCTAATAAAGGACTTGTATCCAGAACATGTAAAGATCTCCCAAAATTGAGTAAAAAACTTTTTTAAAAAAATTTTTTTATTGGACAAAAAGTTAAATCCACATTTCATTAAAGAAGACAGGTGGATATCAAATATGTATATAAAAAGATACTCAACGTCATTAGACTTTAGAGAAGTACAAATTCAAACCATAGCAACATGCACTATACAACCATTAGAATGGCTGAAGTAAAAGGGTGGATCATAGCAAGAGTTGGTGAAGATGTAGAGGAACAGAAATTTTTAATCACTACTGGTGGGAATATAAAATGGTACTTTGTTCCTTTAAAAATTAAATATATATCTACCACAATATGACCCAGCCATTCCGCATTTAGGAATGTACCAAATTTAAATGAAAGCATATGACCATACAAAAACTTGTAAATGAGGATTCATAGTAGTTTTATTTGTAATAGTCCAGAACTGGAAACAATCCAAGTATCTATCAACATACAACTGAATAAACAAGCCATGGTATATCTTTACATTAGAATATTAGTCAATAACTATAAGGAATGAACTCTTGACACATATAATGGCATGGATGGATTTCAAAATAATTATGCTGAGTAAGGAAGCCAGATTTGAAAAAAAAAAGAGTATAAAAGGACACAGGGGTAATTTTTTTTGGAGGAGCGTGATGAATATATTCATTATTTCAATTTGTGTCTATGGTTTCATAAGAATGTACATATTTCAAAACTTATCAGATACTTTAAAACTTAAAATGTAAAAAGAATATGAAAAGTATATAATTTGTACCACTCTGTTCACTTAAATCTGAAAAGGCAGCCTGTGAAACACAAGATTCCTTCTATCAGGTGAAGATAGACAAACCGTGGTCTTGGTCTGTGAGGATCCTGCTAGAAGCAGAGGTGATATTCGCCATGTCAGGCACATGGAGTTCATTAATGTTCTTTCTCTTCACCTGCCATTTGATCTAAATGGGGTTTAAAGGGTCTCTTGGCAATGAGAACTGGAACCCTAACCATAGCAGGTAGGCGATCATCAGAGACATCCAACGCACAGGAGATTCCCTGCAGAAGCGAAATGCGGGGAGGGATGATGGGGCCCTTGAGAGAGGGGGCTGTCACTGCGAATCACACAGCTTCAGGACTGAAGAAGGAGGGAACTTGGTGGCTCCAGATGCAACGCGCAGCTGTTGTGGGAAGCCAGCCCAGCCCAGCCACCGTGGTGCCGTGTACGCCCTCAAGGAGAAAAGGGACAGTGTGCACGAACTAAAAGGGCCGATTCACAGAACTTTTGACATTTTGGGACCTGAGCCACCCAGCTGGGACACGCCGTCGGTCTGAACGGCAGCACCCTCCCCACCGAGTAAAATAGCTCATCCCCTTGCAGACTGCAGTTGCCACAACACTGTGAGCACAGCACCCCGGGCACCCTCTGCCTTCTGTGAATCTCCTGCAGGCCCATCTCAAGGTGGAGAAAGAGAATTCATGCCAGCCCAATGAGATGGACAGCAATGGCTTGCGCTGCACAGCAATGAAAAAGCCCAAGGATGAGAAGACAGCTGGGTCAATAAGCTCTGACAATGGGGTCCAAGCAATAACCCTGTGCTCATCCCTGCCTCCTACCACCAAAGCCCTCCCTTGAGAAAAATGTGCAAAGAACTAATATTCCCCTCTTTCTTCCATAAAGCATCATCGCCAAGGTGCCCCAGAGGTGATCTGCTCTGAGGATGCAGTGACAGACTTGCAGCTCTGTGGCATTAAGGGCCCAGGGATCTGCAACAACAAGCCATGGTATGGACGACCAGGCAAGGTGCTGCTCACCAGCCGCTCAGGAGTCCTGGCCAGGCTGGCATAATAGCGAGGCAGGACCAGGACCAATTCTTGATGTGTTTAAGGCAACCGCAGCAGAGTTCCTAGAAGCACCTGGAGCCAGGAAACTACAACTTATCCACGCACTTGAGATACAAATATATGGCAACTATCAAAGTTTAAGTTTTAGTGTTAATACGATACATTCTACTCATAGGCCGGGAAACAACTGAAAATAACCTAAATTAGTAGCTCAAAGAACAGGATTATATTTTCCTCCTGTAGGAGAAAAGGGAAAATAGAAACAAACAACAACAACAAAATCCCTTTTGATAAGGGAGTCCATAATCAGAGATGAATGCATGAAGATCAGAGCACATTCAGATTCATCTCCTACAGTGATAATTCTGCCAAATGAAAACAGTGTGCTCCAGACCCTGTTATACTATAGCATACGTAAAATCAAAGTAAAGGGCTCTGTTCAGACAAAAGTATAGACTAAAATTTCTCAAACATTCTCATTGTGAGTTTTAAAAAGTGCTTTTTCTATTGGGCCCTCAATATTTAAATGAACCCGTACTTTCCAGTTCTAGAAGTTCTATGGTATATCGATATTGGTGATCTCTTTTAATGACAGAATAAAAAGAAACAGAATGAAACTTTACCAGAAAGAACTTAGATTAGACAGCAGGAGAAATGCCTGCTAGAAAGAGACGTAAAGTCCTGGAGTTGTTGTCTCAGTGACATAAACTCTTTGCTGCTCTGGAGCACCTGTCAACCGGGACTGAGCCATCTCCAGACAGCCTGACAATTCAAAGAAACGTAAACAACAAAAACTGGCACTGTGACACATTGATCTTGTGCATATTCTTTTATCCCTCAGGCTAAATATTTTTGAAGACCCATCTGATGTGCTAACTAATGAAGGCAGTGTCCTTTGTTTCCGTAAATAAGTGGTTTTGTTAAGAATTCAAATGAGATGTGGCAGAATCTCACCATTTGCTGATTGCTAATGTATTTTAACCATGACATACACTCCTTAACATGTTCCAATTCAGCAAAGTCTCTTTCTTTTAGCCGAAGATGCCAGATTTGGCCCGCGTGTGTTTAATCTAGCCAAGAGAACATATTTCCTCCCTGAAACACGGCCTTGACAGCGAGGCAAAGTGTGATTAAGTTGTGTCGCAAATAGGTGCGGCCCAATCCATCTGGCAACAGGGAGTCTGTGCCACCTAATTAAGAAATGTAATGATCTGATCTGATCAAACATCCATTTACAGTTTTGATAAGTGAAGTTATCCAGTTAGATTTCTGCAAATGGGTGTGAACTGGTGTCCTAACAGAACCCACGGAGGTTGGGGTATGGACTTGCGGATGATGAGATTTATACACATTTAGGTCAGCAACACGTATTATAGCAAAAGAATGCCACACGACTTTCTGAAGATTCTTGGCCAGTAACTTGCGAAACACTGATCTGATTTGCTTGGAAATTTTTTAAATAATTGGCTCCTGCTGGCTGAGGCCCCATGCCAACACCGCATGGTAATTCATTTGTGACATTCCTAGAAGAGAGAATCTGCCGGAAGAGCTGCAGTAATATGTTTAGGGAATAATCATGCCATCCTCCAAATAGGATGCATAAAAGGAAGCAAACAGCAGGAGGCCAGAAGAGAGGCCTCTGGGTTTCTAGGGGAAAGATTCTCAATTTAAATGGAAATTGTGTGACTGTTCCTCCTTTTCTCCCTTTCCAGACTCCAAGTAAGACAGACACTGGCTGGGACTGTTTCAAGACCAAGTATACAATCCCAACAATGATTATTTAGGTCTCCCGGATTTGCTATTTATTAACCAAATCTCTGCAGACTGTGATGGTGACTTTGCAAACAATCTACTTGAGGCATCGATATCTGGGCTTTTGTAGATTTTATTTGATTCCCGGGAAGCTTTTCAAGAAATACATATATCCTTTAGGAAATAAAGGAAAGCACCAAGGTAATCCAAGTCCTCTGGAAATAGTAAGGATTGTATTGTAGCTCAGAGCTAGAGTAAGAGAACTCAAAAAGAACATGCAAGTAACAAGAACGTGAGAAAGCAAACAGTGGATCTAAGGGTGTCCTCTTAAAATTAAAAAGCAAAAAGAAAGGAGAGAGAAAAGGAAGGAAGGAAGGAGCAAAGAAAGGAAGGAGAAAAGAAGGGAGAGAGGGAGGGGAAAGCAAGCTTCAAGGAAAGAGGTATGAAGTAAGGTGACATCAGAACCCTGAGCAACAGGAGAGTCCTGGGGGGAACAAGGTTGGTCTGGCACAACACTCAGTCCCAGGACATGGGAAAATAGCTGCATTTCTAGCCACCAATCATCTAGGCACCAATCCCAAATGGAAATGGTGTTCTTCAGTAATTGATATGTCAGGAAAGCCATAAAGAGCACAGTACAGGCATCTGGAACTAAACACCAGTCTGGATAACCCATGGTGTGAACAAGGAATTCATGCCAGTTACTCTTATCAACCCACTGCTGGCTGCTCATTTTCAAATTCCATCTCCTGGATTTTCCCATCTAGAGGGACACAGAAAGATAGCATCAGTACCCAATGTTCTAGGGACAAGAAAAACAAGGGAAAAATTCAAATCTAGAAAATGTCCACAAAAATAGCCCACTCTGACAATGTCCTAAATGTCCCCACTGGTGGACCTTCAGCTCCCAGCGTGCTGGAAGATCAATGCGAGGGGAATGGAGGAGATGGTGAATGGGAATCTAGCCAAGACTGGCAAGAGATGAGGGCTGAGTAGACTAACCAGCACTAGCCATGGCCACACAATTGTAAGAGGACACAACAAACTCCACCATCTACTGAAGGAACAGGTAAGCAGAGTGCCAGTGGCTTCTAGGCAGGCACAACTCTTGGGGACATAGTTCATAGTGACATGGATTCTGTGTGAGTTAGGGCCAGTGTTGGGATATAAATAGAACCCAGCAATCAAGGGGAGAGGAGTCCAAAAAACTAGGTGACTAGGATTAGGGTTCAGGATTACTGACCTAGGGTCAGAGCTGGGCTCCAACACAAGGGTCCTGGGAGGAAAGTGGGTCCCTGCATGGTGGTGTGAAAGGAGGAGCTGGAGCTGGTTCCATATCTAGCACTTGAGGCTCTGACAATTGCTTCTGAATCCAGGTGGTCTGACCTGGAAAATGGAGTCAGGGCAACAGATTTATACCAGACCTTCCCTGCTTCCCTTCACCCCCAGAGGAAGGGAGCTCGCAATACAACATAAATCTTGGTTCTCATTGGCTCAAGGATCAGACAAGCTGAGTGAACAGCTGGCAGATGACTATGCTGAGTCAGGCCAGGAAGCTAATAAGAATCTACACCAGGAGTCACCAAATTCCCCCAATTTTGAGAAGATACACACACACATACACACGCGCACACACACACTCACACACTCAGAGAGAGAGAGAGAGAGAGAGACCTGTGGCCTAATCGAGAATTTTTCATTCATGCATGGAATTGCATAAGAAGTATTACAAAAGTACAAGAGTCAGATTATGTTCTATTATATACTTACTGAATAAAAATATAATGACATGAAATTCATTTTGCCCCAGAAAATTAAAGCTATACGGAGGCAATACCAATAGATCATTAGGATAAAGCTATCCTGCAATGTCATTAATTAAGCAAAGAATAAATATTTATTGACCATAACTATGTGTAAAAGATGCTACGTTCTTGGGAGATTTGAGGATAACTAAGATGTTGCTCCTACACTCAAGGGGCTTTTAAACCAATGGAGGGGGAGAGTGCTGGGCGGGGTGGCTAACACATATTAAGCACCGCAGCTCTGCCTGTGGGCCTTCATGCTCAGGCTAGAACCACAGAAGCCCACCCTGCCCGGGTGCACGGCAGGCCAGCAGCACTGAGGAATGGCCCCAGAAACAGTCTTCAGCCAGTGACTCTCGGGAGTTGATATATATACGCCCTGGCTCCTTTGCCTCTCAGGTGGGACAGTTCCGTGGCATTTTGTACTGCTTCTAAGAGTCTCCTCATGGGATAAGCTTGGGTCAACCACTGTGGTAGTGGCTTAAAAATTTAGCATTTATTGTCTATGTTCCTTTCTCCACTCCATTACTGGTATCCACAGCATTTCCCAAGTCAATGACTTGCGCTTGAATCTTTACTTGAAGAAAAAGAAAAGCAACAGCAGCTTCTAGGGGAATCTAAACCCAAACAAGCACCTACTGTGTAGCCTGTACCATGTTAAGTCATGCATGTGCGTTATCTCACTTAGGTCCTTTAGCAATGGGGAATGGCACAGGGGCTAGGAGGCATCCCGTAGTGAACCAGAGCTGGGGGTGCATACGTGTGTCTGGGAGAAAGATTATCTCACCATCTTCACTCTTGGTTTCTCCTTTCTTGCCCCAGCCTTGTGTCAGCCATGAAGAGAGGCTCTAGGGAGGGGTTCTGTGTCAATTCTTGGTCTGCTGTGAAAAGGTTATTAATCCTCCCAGAGGCTAGATCAGAAAACCTCGATCTCAGTGGGCCTCTGATCCTGAAACTGCTCCTCCTCAAGGCATCTTCTGATGGTCATGGCATTTCCCTTCCCCAGCGTGAGATTTTATTCTCAGTGCCCTCAAAGGTCTGCTCCAGGAAAACCATCTCCATCGTGCGGCGTGGGTGTCAGAGTAACTCCACCTCCCATCTGTTCCATCCATTCCCCATTTCACCCAATTATTCATTCAATGGATGTGTCATGGACCATGTCCTACGTTTGAGGCTTCGTGCTTGGCATTGGGACATGATGGCAGCAAGGCACAGTTCCTCCCCTCAAGAAGTGTGCAATCTAGTGATGGTCCATCTGTGAGAAGGGAGGGGCTGTAGTAGCTCCATCTGCACTTCCAGAGCCTTTTCCTTCAAAGTCGATCATTCCCAGTTGGAATGATGGGGTGGGCAGGCACCTGCGAGAGATACACAGTCAGCCCGACCACAGCCATGGTTTCCACCCACCTGGGGCATGGGGAATTTGGCTTTGTGGTCATCCAGGTGTGCCTCATTCCCCACCCTGTCCCCTGCACCCAGCTAGGCTGAGCTCCCAGTGGTTCATTAGAAAAAAGTGTTTAAAAAGTCCCTGAGTCAAACAGAGACTATGTCTAATGGAGGAAGAGAAGTAACCTCTCCGCTAGAGCAGCCCTGCATGGCTGAAGCAAGGCTGGGGCAAGAGAGGGGAAACAGGGAGTAAGGACGGTGGGATAATCTGCCTTCCAGATTATCCGTAACGGGAGAACTAACATGTCTGCGCACAGACAGAGCATTACAAGACCATGTGAACCAGAAAGTAAGTAACTACAGAATGGAAACTCTGAGGCCAGTAGGGGGAATGAGACCAGAAGCCTGAGTAGAATTTGGGATTGGCTTTGAGTGGAAGGAAGGATGCATCTCTGCTGAGGACAAGAAAGAAGGGAACAGAAACAGGATGATCCTGACAGATGCTGATTAGAAGAACAGAGACATTGCAAGAATCCAGATACAAAGAGGTGATAGATATTTTTTCATTTTTCACTGTCTAAACTCCTACTATCCTCCTAGTCAGTTAGGGGGCGTCCCTTTGTGTGTAGCATTAGTGTGGTGCAGGGCCCCACCTCCCCACTCCATCTCACCCCATTCCACCAGCCCCCAGGAAGCCTGGGAATGGCCCATGGCTCACGTTCAGTCAGTCAGAAGCTTATTCCAGGCCTTTCAATGCAGTGACAATAAACCAAAAGCAAAGGGAAGATGCAGTCATTACCTATTGCTGCAGAACAAATGACCCCCAAACTTAATGACTTAGTAAGTATTTATTTTCTCAGTGTCTATTGGTCAGGAACTTGGGAGCAGCTGAGCTGGGTGGTTCTGGCTCAGGGTCTCCCGTGAGGTTGCAGTCAAGGTGTTGGCTGGGCCTGAAGTCAAGTGACCAGGGCTGGGAATCACCTCCAGGATGGTTCACTCACATGACTGTGGGCTGGAGGCCACCGTTTGTCACTGGCTACTGGCAGGAGGCCTCAGTTCCTCTCCAAAATAGCTCTCTGTGGGGCTTCTTGAGTGACCTTATGACACAGCAGTTGGTTTTCCCCAGACCAAATGATTCAAGAAAGGGAAAGGCAGAAGCCACAGTGTCCTTTACAATCTAGCCTTGGAAGTCACACAATGTCATATCCCACTAGATACACAGGAGAGCCCCATGCAATGCAGGCAGGGAGTACCAGGGTGTGAGAACCAGGGGATGAAGATCCTTGGAAGCCACTATGGAGGTGACCAAATCCATTCACAGCCAGTTGGCTGTCCAGCACCAGCATCCTGCAGTGGAGTCCACACCAGCAGCCATGGGAGCACCTGGCCAGATTCCTCTGGCAGCTTCCACACCCCTGTGGGTTCTGCTTACTTCCCTAGCTTGCTCCTACAGTCTCCTGTGGATTCTGCTGGCCTTCACATCCTTCTAAACCCCTTGTTTTGCTACAGACAACAAGGCTAGTTTCTGTTGTTTGGAACCAAGAATCTTAACCAGGATAAATGATGTTGATCTCCAGGAAGTTGTTGGTGAGCTCAGTGGTGAGAGTAAGGGAAAAGACGAACTGAGATCTGAGGCTTAAAGAGAGTGCAGTTTAGCAAAGGATGTCTTGAGGGACGTGGGCTGGAGCATCCAAGAGAAAAATGTAAGAATCATTGAGCAGCAGCAAGAACCAACAGGGATTTACAGAAGACCCAGCCGAGGGATCAATGCAGAACAGGTTGTTCATTCCTTTCCATTTTTTAAAAAAATTAATTCAACCAAACACCCTCTCCTTTTAGTATAGGAACCGTTGGACCATTGAAGTATGTACAGGCTATGGAGCCCAGACTAACTCAGAAACTCAGGAAAGTTCATATTTTTAGTTTATTTATTTGGGACCTCAGATGTAAAGGATTGAGTAAATCATACTTCTTATATTTTTTCATGCAAGTCCCCTTTCTTCCTTTATGTATTTTTCATTCTCTTTTACTCACATATCCATCTCCCCACCACCCCAACCACATGCACCATTCTAATGATCCAAACATACTTATTTGCATGTATTGATGCAAATAGATGTTGTTTTGTGTGCCTGCATTTTTAATTTGTGTAAATGTTGTGCTACAGATCTCATTCTATTTCTTGGAGTTTTTTCAACTAGCTGTGTTTTAAGAGTCACTTATGTTGTTATGTTTACACCTAATCAATGGCTGCTAACTGCTGCAGGACCTTCTACGGTATACACCCACTACATTTTACCGTGGTGTTTTCCCAGGGATGGATGCCCAGATTGCATTTAACTCCTCATCATCACAAACAACTCTGTTGTGAGGATATTTTTACATGTCCCCTTGTCAGTGTATCCCCAGCACTAGAGTGACAGTGGGTCAGAGGGTGTGTGCAGATTTAATCTGATGAAGCCACACCTGCCCACTCTCCAGAGTGCCTCTGCAAGTCCAAACTCCCACATGCAGTGCACCAGGATGAAACCTTTAACTCAAAGATTTATGGCACTGACTGATCTGCTGGCATCATAGGAACTGATTCTGGGCGTCTCCAACCTGCATGGAAAGTATATTTTGCTTAGAGCTATATGTTAACATTTTTCTCTTATTGCAACATTTCACAGGCCCCTCCCAGCCCAGCCATCCCTCGCTTACCATCACTAAACAACACATGCCATGATAAATCTCAAAATGCGTCTCAGTCCGTCCCTGCTGCCAATACAAAACACCTGAGACCTGGTATTTCCTCACAGATCTCCAGGCAAGGAAATCTAAGATCAAGGCACTGGAAGATTTGGTGTCTGATAAGCGATGCTCTCTGCATCCAAGACGGCAGACAGTAGAAGGAGAAAAGGGCCCAGCTAGTTCCCTCTAGCCCTTTATAGGGGCCCTAATCCCACTCACAAGGGTGGAGCCCTCATGACCTAATTACCTCCCAGAGGCCCCACCTGCTAATGCCACCACCTTGGTAATTAGGTTTTATCAATAATGTATGAATTTTGGAGGGATCCATATCTTTAAACTATAGCAGGATAGTATTGTGAAAAGAGAGAAAGGAGCATACTGATGCAATCTTTGCCTCTAATTCAACCATAGTAGTCTCCTCTTCCCTTCTTGTCAGCTCTTGGCATCTTCTGATACACCTGGACCACACCTGAGTACTGGGAAGCTTTCCAATAGAGCTGAGCTTCCTTCAACATCTAACTGGGCACTGAATGTGTTGCTTGAGTCCTCCTCTTTGCCCAGCATCCATAAATCAGATGGCCAACAAAATTATGTAAGTCCTATATGTCAGCTGGGGAAAGTAAAAGAAAAATGATCCAAGAGTCGAAGGAAAGCAAGCTAGCATTGGTTTCCCTGTCGAATAAGTAAGGAAATGTGAGGTTACAAAAGTATGGCATATCTGACACTGGAAAACGAAGAGGAACATGAATTATACAAAGCAGATTGGATTTCAAATCACCACCAGCACATAAGCGGGGACCCCGAAATGCCTTCTCTGAATGTGATTGATGTTCTGTTTTATGGTTTACAGTATACTTGTACGAAGTAATCTTATTGGTTCTCAATAAACCTATGAGGAATTAGGACAGCTATACCTAATGTCCACAATTTATGGTAGATGAAATTGAGGATTAGGGAGTTTAAATGACTTGCCTAAGATCCCACTGTTGGTTACTTGTGGAACTGAAAACCAAATGTAAACTCCAGGCTGGGGTCAGAAAATGTGATTTATAGCAATGCATTTGTTCTCGCAAAATTCCACTGTTGTAAAAGCATTTGAAGCCCAAGTGGAGTTTATTATGATGGAATCTGACTCAAGCAAATATTCACAGTTACAAGAAATGTCTAAAGTGGGACGATAAATTACACAGGATACTTACAAATTTGGGCACTGTTTACTGGAGAAAGAAGGAGAAGAGATAATATTTGTTTCTTAAAGAAAATCTATGTCTTTCCTTTCTCATCTGTTTTCTAGTCAATAGCCAAGGTAATTTCACCAGAGGATTCAGAGTGACTCTCCGGTTCCCTGCATGGAGATCAGAAGAGGTGACTGCCTTCCACCCTCATCGTACATGTCTCCAGCAGCAACTAACGCACCCAAGAGTGCAGCCTCCCTGGACCCCTAGGCACAAAGAGAGGCAGGGCAGGGCTTCCAGACTGGGGGACCAGGAGTCTGTGCTGCAGAAAAAGGAGATCAAAACGCAAAGGTTCTAGTATCCCAGGCAGAGGTCTGTTGCAAAACAGCTTAAAAATTTTTTGTTTTGTTACAGAGATAGACGAGATCACCTGCTCTGGAGATGCGTAATGTTCTTGTCAAAACTCCTCCCTGAGCCCAGGGTGGAAATCACAGGTCCCCTCGCTGCTGTCTGCGATGCTGCTCCACACGGCCCACTTTGGGTCCTCCTCATGGTTCCTTCTGCCCAAGGGACTGCTGAGGCTGACCTCTGACCTCCAACTTCTGAATTCTGACCATTCACTGCCCATCTTTCAGCAAGGTCCCTCTGTTAAGAGAGATTAGCTGGGGAATACATACTCGCTCTTGGATGTCATTTCCAGGCCTACACAGTTTTATAAATGACAGAAAAAAGAAAAAACACATACAAGAGGTGGTGCAGGTCTGAGAGAAGACAAGGTAAGAATAAGCCTAAATTTAATAGGAGAATCGTGGTTTAGATTAGTGTCACCTCCTTGCCACTGACAAAGATTGCTGAGTAGGCTGGCAGTTGTGGCTCTTGCCCCTGGGAGTGATTTGCCCAGAAGAAGACACCTTTGACCACCGTGCTTGAAAACTATGCTGTCCTTGGACCTAAAGAATACAGCTGCCACCTCTGCGGGCTGGGGTGCACCTTCCACCCGGGGCCTCTGGACAAGCCCTAGGAGCTGCTGCTGAGGATGGACCCCGGCAGGCAGCAGCGGGAGCGTAGGTGTCCAGGAGCTGGGGCGCTTCCCTGGTGGCTGATGCCAGGAGGACAAACTCTCTTGCCAACTCCTCTTGCCCCATTCAGCTAGACTTACAAGGAGAGGGAAGGTCCTGTCTCTCAGGGTTTCAGTACTGCTTTTGCCCTCGTACCTACTTTCCATGGGGGTGGGAGGGGTGCACAGTGTCCTGGTTCCCTACCCCACTTGCAGAATCTCATCATTAATCTTCACTTGGCTGATACTGGTGGCTGAATGTCTTCATCACCGATAGTGTTTACTAAGCTACTAACCTGGCAGAGGCTGGCCTTATAAAACAAAACCCCAGGACATCCAGAACTCTCCGCTTGGAACTTAGATAGGGTTCGTTAAATCCTGACGTCCTTTTCTGCTTGTCGTGCCCCACTCCAGCCCTATGCTCACCCCCAAAAGAGCAGGTTTTAGCTCAGAGGTGTGGGAAACGGCTTGGGTTCAAGGGTACAGCTGTGACGTCAAGGGGCCATAGGGAAGCAGGAAGGTCTCCTTGGACTTGGCATCAAACGCACTGACTCCAGCATGCTCTCCTCATAGGGTCCTGCCGCCTCGTGACCTCACTCTGTGCTGTGGACACATTTACCCTCTTCCAGTTCCCCAAACTGTTGAGCCCTTACTCAGCTCAGGGCCTTTTCATACCCCTCACGCCCCGGATGTCTGTCTTTGCATGGCTGGCGCGTTAGTTTCCTAGGGCTGCTCTAACAAAGTACCACAAACCGGGTGCCTCTAAACAACAGAAACTTATTGTCTCAATTCTGGAGGCTAGAGGTCCAAGATCAAGGTTCCAGAAGGATTGGTTCCTTCAGAGGGCTGTGAGGGAGGATCTGTTCCATGCCTCTCCTCCAACTCCTGCTGGATTGCTGGCAATCTTTGATATTCCTTGGCTTGTGGATGCATCGCCCCAGTCTTTGCCTTCATCTCGACATCTTTCCATGCATTTTCCCTGTGTGCATGTTGGTGTCTGTGTCCAAATGTCCCTGTTTTATAAGGACACCCACCCTGCTCCAGTAAGACCTTCACTAATTATATCTACAAAGAACCTATTTCCAAATAAGGTCACATTTTGAAGTAATGGACATTTTTGGCTTCAAGATATGAATTTTGGGGGGACACAGTTCAACCTATTATAAGCTGGCTCCTTCCCATCCCTCACATTAGAGCAGAAACATCACATGCCCAGATAAGCTCCTCTCACTTCCCTATGCAAACTGCCTTCACCACCAAACCCTGCCTGTCTTGCTAACCACAATTATCAACTTTTGATGGTTACTCACTAGTTTCTCTTGTCTACCAGATTTGGAAATTCCAGTTCCAATGAATGTATAGTGGGGGGCTGCGTTAGTCTCATTTCCACTGGACCCCTGGTGCTGGGCACATTGAGTGGTATCTGTATCCAGCACCATGCAGGGCTGAGCTGTATTGGAGCCTGTGGCAAAAGCAGAAACCAGCACTGATCCAGTCTTGATTGAAATTTTGGATATTTTGTTCATCAAGGATTTTTTGCATTGATTTTGTTTTTGTAAATACTGTATTAAAATATCGTTTACTTTGGTTCCTGAGGCTTTTGTGTCCCCTTGTATTTTGTGCCAGGGACAAGTGCCTCACTTGTCTGACCTAGTCAGGTCCTGCTTGTATCAGTGGAAATGAAGAAAGGAAGAAGAAGGCTACTCAATCAGTAGGAACAGAGTGGTTCTGCTCACTGTAAGAGGCCACAGAATGATGGAGGATCCTCCTCAACAGAATTGGATGGTAATGGACTTGAGGGAAACCGAGGCAAGTGTTGGGTCGTAGAAACCCAAGCAGGGCACACCAACCTCTTCAATTGTGTGTTCCTTGTGGCAAGAAGGTCTGGTTCGATTTCCTCCCCAGAGCTGCACTTCCCCTCTCTCACTCTGGCTCGGAGCTAATCCAGCGCCCAGAGCGAACATCATGCCTTTTCTGCCCTGGCCTCAGCTCCCAAGAACCACAGAGGTACCCACGGCTCTTGGCACTATGAGGTCTTTGCTCCCAGGGTGGGACCAGGGCTTCCAAAACTCACGTATCCCTGAGTGGCAGAGATTCCACTGGAAGTGTTTACAGCTCGTTCTGCTTCCAAGTCAGTGGGAAGCCGACCCTGGCTCTGGCTCATCATCTAGTGACCACAGGTTCTCGGCAGGGCCTCTCGCATTCGCTCAGCTTCCCTGCCTGTTTCTTCCCTCCTCACCTTCTCCCCTGCCTCGCTCCCCTCCTGCCCCTCCCCTGCAGCCAGAATGAGACATGACACTTAAGAGACATGCTTATTCTTCCTGTTCCCCATAAGAGTCATTTCAGAGTCAAACATCTCTCCATAACCCTGTTTCTAGGTGATAAATTACCTGAATAGGCAAAGAGTGCAGAATCCTCTCTCCCTGGAGCTGAGTGGGGCTCTGTGCCAGCGGTGTTGGCCATGGAAGGAGGATGCTTCTCTGCCGAGTCGTTGTTGGGAACCAGCTCTGCAGTTGCCCCATCACCTGGAATCTCAGAGATGTCCACACAGCAGCCTGGGAAGCTGGTACCAGCCCGAGGCTAGCCTGGAGGTAGCTGCGCAGTCTGGGCAGGCCCTGCTGGAGGTGCAGCAGCTCTTTCAGGGGTATAGGACAGCCTTTGTCTCCTTTCCCAGAACCACCAGTTTCTTGACTGCTCAAGGGCCTGCACCTGCTTCCAGTGGGGTCTGATCCCGGGCCACTCTGGCAGTCGGGTCCCAGAGCAAGTTACCTCTCCCACCTGGAGGGAGTTGGGAATTTAAGTTACTTTGTCTTTGAAGCCCATGCAGTGTGGGAGCTAAAGGGGACAGGCACCATGGTGCCTGAGACTTGCTTTACCCTTGAAACACAGCTTTATTGCCTCTCAAATGATAACGATGTCATCTGCCCTGAATGAGTTGTTGGGAGGGTAAATGTAGCATTTATGTGAACATGCCTAAATTGCACATGGCAAGAGCTCTGTGAATGCTACAAACACACACACACACACACACACACACATCCCTCCAAGGGAGTCAGTGGGATCGGTCATACCACACAGGCCTGGGCCCTTCAGAACCTTGCACCTGACATTCAACTTAATCTCTAAGATCCCCAGGGACTTCTTTCTTGTCCCTTCTACCAGCTGTGCCCATGCAGATGGTCACTGCGACCCTGGCTAGAGAGAAGAGTGCATAGGCACTAAACAGCCCTCCCTTGCTTCTGGGCTGGGCCATTTGGGCAGCTGTGTCTCAGAGCTAGAGTTCTCTACCTCTCTGACCGGAAAGCACCCTGCCTTTGCTGGGCCTCCCACCATGTTTGAAGTAAATGCAATCAGTGGCCAAAACAGGAAGAGGAGAGAATGTTCCGTTTTCCCTTTTTTTTTCTGCCTCCCTTTAGAGAGGCAACTGACTTTATTTTTTTCAGATGCTATGCCCATAGGGATTCGTTTGATTGGTCAAGGGAGACAAAGGTGAGAGAAAGACTCAGAGACTCTGGGCTGCTCACACTGCCGGAGGAAGCTGAGTTTAACTCGGGAGGGACCAAGGTATGAGACTCTAAAAGAGATAAGTATGGCCAGGCGTGGTGGCTCACGCCTGTAATCCTAGCACTCTGGGAGGCCGAGGCGGAAGGATTGCTCAAGGTGTTCCAATTCAGCCTGAGCAAGAGCAAGACCCCATCTCTACTAAAAATAGAAAGAAATTAATTGGCCAACTAAAAAATATGTATAGAAAAAATTAGCCGGGCATGGTGGTACATGTCTGTAGTCCCAGCTACTCGGGAGGCTGAGGCAGAAGGATTGCTTGAACCCAGGAGTTTGAGGTTGCTGTGAGCTAGGCTGATGCCACGGCACTCTAGCCTGGGCAACAGAGTGAGACTCTGTCTCAACAATAAATAAATAAAATAAAAATAAAAATAAAAAAATAAAAGAGATAAGTAGAAACCGCTCCAGGAGAGAGAGAATCATGGGTTAGAAAGCACTGTAGAAGTCAGCCTGCCTGCCTTTTCATCCAGTGTAAAATATAATTTGTCATTCACTCATTCATTCAGCAAGCAAATGCTGCTGGTCTAACCTTCCACAGTTCTGGTGACAGGAGGCTCACCACTTCCCATGGCCTGGTCTGCAAACACCAAAGAGAGTTTTGGCTTATTTGGTTTTCAAAGCTTTCCCCAATAGTATAAGTTCTGTGACGTCAAAGCCCGTGTGTATTTTGCTAGCTGCTGCATCTCTTGTGCCTACTGCATAGTCATCACTCATTATTATTTGTTGAATGAGTGAATGGACTTATGGGTGATTGAATGAAACACATTAATGGCAGAAGAGAACAAATTCCTATCTCCAGGGCTCTAGGAACACAACCCGAGGGATAAGCATTACAGAAAATACTGGAAGTCTCAGTTGTTTTCTTAAAACTCCATGCAAAATTTGCACTTTGCATCAAAATATATCCTTCTTCATTTTATTATAAAAATGATGTTTTGGTTTACTTACTGGAGAGCAGTCTCTGTGTACCTCTTGGCTTTGCCCCAGGCACACTGCCTCATGCCCCCTGCGCGGTGCACACAGCCTGGTTTGGGAGCCTGGTGCTGGGCTGTTTCCTGACCCCACCCCCGCACCCCGTTGCCCGGATCCTGCACCCGCCTTCCAACTCGATGCCATTCCATCAGCTTCCTCCCCCAGCTCCGGTCTAGCCCATCCCAGGCCTACGTCACACTGTCTGGCTTCACCTCCCCGGAAACGGCAAAAGAGAGCACTCCGCTTGCCATTTTTTCTTTTCCTAAAACTCTAGATGAGGCCGCGAATAATAATCTGTCTTTCCTGGAGCTATTACCGGGGTGGCCTGCCAAGCGGACAAGTGTTAAGAGGAGAAATGGGGCGGTGGCCAGTGTGGGGAGTGAGCCCAAGATAATGAAGTTAAGAGCTGCAGAGAGGTCCCCTCCGGGCAGCCAGGCCATGAATCATGGCCATCCTAGAGGAGAACCGCAATGCGCAGCCCTCCTGCCCTCCTTCTGCGACCACTCTACGCGGCTGCCTCAGTTCAGCCTGGACCTGGGCACTTTGGCTGCCACTGCTGAAGAGGCCTTGCTTGCCCCATGGGTATGGCAGACAGTCTGCCACCGTCTGTGTGGATCCGTGTCCACAGTACCAAGCCTGCCCGTCAGTGCCATTGTTGGACTCCTCGTGAACCCAGCACAGTGCGAGGCTCAGAGGGGGATTTGGGGAGGTGGAATGTGGCCCCTTCCCCATCACTGGCTCACAACCAGAAATGCCCACCTCCCGGCTCTGAGCAAGACCTGGACTGGTCCCGGTCAGCATCACTCCTGTAGTCTAAAGCCCCCCGCCGTTAAGTGGCAATGTGCTACCCAGGAAGTATGGCAATCCATGCTCGTCAGTGTGTAGCGCCCGTCGTTTGCAGAGCGCTTTTATGTTCATCATCTCATTTAGTCCTTAAAATTATCCTGTGAATTTATTTTAGAAATGGAAACTTAAGTAAGAGATTCCTCGAAGGTCACAGATCTGAAAAGTGGTGAGGTTGCAATTCAAACCCAGAATTGTGTAAGATCATTGTCTTCCTTTCTCGTTCGTCTATTCCATGCCTGTGGGAGAAGAGGTAAGCTTTGACATGCGAGAGGGAAGGGGCTCTGGGGATGAGCCTGAGTAGGGGGTCAGGTGGGCAGGATGTTGCCATGGGTGGCTCTAAGCAACCAGGTGACAGTCTGAGGAGCTGGGGTCCTGGAAGCTGCAGAAAAAGGAGGAGAGTTTGTCAGCTGGGGCTGGAGTATGTTTGTCCATATGTCTTCCTTGGACTGAGCCTGCTAGAGATAAAATTCTCCAGCAGGCACAAGGGCCTGGGCACTTGGGCAGGAATGACACAGAGTTGAGTTAGCTGGTATTTGTTTTGTTTGTTTTTCTGAGTCTGCCAAAACAGTGACACTGATGGTCCTTCAGTGTGCACAGCTCTGGGTGTCCTTAGAGGCCCAGGATCTCGCTGTTTACTCTGCGCCTTCCAGGTACGTTCTTTTCTTCCCCCCTGGGAAGGGGCCAGGTGCCTCCCTGTGCTCCGCCACTCTCCTCTGTGACCGGCAAGGTGGGTGCCCCCACCTCTCATCACTGTGGCCCTGACGGGGGCGCCAACTGATGGAGTGTCCCATTCACCTCCGGAGAGAGCAGATGACTCAGAAGAAACAACTGACCTTGTTCAGGTACCCTCCTTTTATCCATGTCATGGATAGAAGTCCTATTTCCCATCATTTAAACCCTTTTTATGCCCTTTTGATCTTTGCTCTTTTGATTTGATTTTCCTCAGCTGCTCGCCATGAAATTGCTGCCTTTTCCATAATAAGGGAGGTGTCCCATAGTGATCTGCTTGGGGTGTGTGTGCGTGTGCGTGTGTGTGCACGCCTGTATGTGTGAGACAGAGAGGGAGAGCTTGCTACTGCCATCCCTCAGGCTGAGACACAGGGGCTTCCTGGGAGACCCTTGAAATCTCCAAGGTGCCTTGCTATGAGGGTCTGCATATGACCAAGAGAGAAAGGCAACTTTACACACACATACACGCACACACACACTCACACAAACACACCACAGAATCTGCACAATGAGTGCGTGGCTGCCCCAGCAGGACCAGGACTGGGCGTGGTGTTGATTGCAAACACCCAGCAGCCCTTCCTTTCCCCAGCCTCTCGCTCACGGAGAAGACCTGGAGCCTGTTTCCTTGACAACCAGTCTCCCTCTTTCCCCATATTTTTTAATGCTGTGGTGATAAGGTGTATTTAAACCCAGCAGCCATGTTCCCATGGTGATAGAAGACCCCCAGTAAGTTGCCATGGGAACAAGGGATGGCTTTGAAAGAGGATAAAAGTAAGGCGGCTTTGCAAGCGATGATAGCAAAGTTAGAAGCCAGACAGGCTGGAGAATATGGCTCAAGAAGGTATTGGGTCATGGCTAATGTCCCAGCCTACTCTCCGTGTGGCTGGCCAGAGGTCCTGGGGGTGGGGGTGGGTGGCACCAAGCTTCCTGCTCTGTTCACAGCAAGACTTTGAGTGAAGCAATGTGGCTGCTGGAATTTAAAGACAAGTTCTCTCCATTTGCTCTTATTTGCTATTTGATCCTTTGTCTCTCTCCCTCCAGAAGGTTTTCAGGAAATAGAGGAACTGGGTGGAGCAGCTGAATGTGAAGCCCAGAACGATGAGGGCATTTGTTCTCTTCAGCTGCTCTGCCATGCAAAAGAAATCTCTGCTTCCGAGTTCTGAGATCTGGTGCCCTTAGTGCTCAGAAGCATTATCCCTATTTTGTTTTCCTCCCAACATTTTATTATTAGTATTTCCAAACATACAGCAAAGTTGGAAGAATTTGACAGTTAACACCACACACCCATCATCTGGGTTCTCCAAATAGCGTGTTACTATATTTGCTCTGTCACCTGTCTACCCATCCATCTATCCATCACTCTTCCTCTCAACTGAGTTCACATAGCTAGTTAGTGGGTAAACTAGGACTCAACCCAGGTTCATTCCTCGCCAAAGCCTCTTTCTTTTCCATTAATCCACACTTAGGGTGACCAACCATTCCAGTTTGCCCAGGACTAAGAGGATTCCTAGGACGTGGGACTTTCAGTTTTAACACTGGCACAGCCTACGGAGTTGTTTACCCTCATCCCTGCGTAGTATGCTTTGTGAATTTAAAGTGTGATTAAGGAGGAAGGGGCCCCAAGTGAGCAGGCATGTAACTACCAATGTAAACAACTCTAAATACAGAGAGAGACAAAACCAAGTATTGGAGAAGACATAGAGCTAGTGGAACTCTTGTCAATCATTGGCTGGAATGTCAATTGTTATAACCACTTGGAACATGATTTGGAAGTATAATAGTTACTAAAACTAAACATGTACATAGCCTATGACTCAGCAATGTCATTTTAGGTGTACCCAAGAGAAATGAGAGTACTATATATGCCCACCAAAAACAAAGTATAAAAGAATGTTCAAAGTAGCTTTATTCTACTAGCTCAAATTATTAATAGAAACAACCCAAATGTTCATCAACAGGGTAGATAAATTCTTTATATTGATATAAGAGAGTACTACAGAACATTAAAAATAAAAAACTGTCATGTGCAACAACATGGATGGATCTTAAAAACAATGTTGAATGGAAGAAGCCAGGCACAAAAGAGTGCATACCGTGTGATTCCACTCACACGAAACCCTAGAGAGAAACAAATCTCGCCTGCAGTGATAGGGGTGGGTGACGAGCTGTATGTGGAAGATGAGAGTATACTTCACTCCATGTTGGTTATAGCTCAATTTCAAAGTTTAAGAAAAGGAGACATTAGAACTCCAAAGACAAAAGCAAAAAGATAGGGAAAGAGCAATAAACACTGCGGCTGGAGGAGAAAGCTGTAGTGTGGTTGCCACTGAGCCCAGAAGGGACTGGAAAGCACTAAAGCGAGCTACCCAGTTACTCTTCTACTCAGGAAATTCGGGCCAGGAAGTTTGTCAGGACCATGGAGTTCACATCTCACTAGAGCTGGAACAAGTAGCTCCTTGCAGTGGAAAGGTATTTTAAGAGCAGAAAAGTCATCTTCTGCCCTTAAACAGGAACAGGAAGGAGCAAAGGTTTTCTCTCCTGTCTGAACTGAGGGGTTATGTAAAAAAAAAAAAAAGGGGGACTCCGGAATTACCCCCTGGGGCAACTTCTAGGAAATTAAAGTCTGGAAACAAAGGCAAGGTTGTTTTTGTCTTTCCCACTCCAGGGGAAGGAATCCAGACTGGGAAATTTCCATTCTCTGGAAGAGGAGTTTGGGGACGTCTGCTGGGGACCGGAACATGTGCGGTCTGAGTCACCTCCAACTCTGCACGTGTCTGGAGCCAGCCCCATGGGGGTGGGAGAGTCGGAACCACATCTGTGTCTTCAGTGTACACCTGCCAAGCTTTCCACCGATTTCCAGGTGCCCTCAAAGTCAGGGCCAACCATATGGAAGCCTGGGCCATTGCACAGAAATTTCCTCCCCAGGTATTCTGATCCTCTGAAATGAAAGGATGTGCCAGCTCATTCTGCTTTTGGAAGCTCCTGGGTCCCTCAGCAGCCACCCTCTACAAATAAAGCCTCTCCTCTCCCCCAGAGAGCTGGGGAGGACAGGGCGGGAGCAGCAGGTTAGACACCCCTCACCCTCCTAGGCCCTCCATCCCAGATATCGCGGCTGCATCATTTCATTTTTCATTTTGTCTGGATTAATTTTGCATTGCTGCATGATTCACGCTTCCTGTCTAGGTTCCAAAGCACATAACTAAAGGATCCCTCTGGAGAGAAATGTCGATTAATACCTTTAACATGCCTGCTTCTGATGCTGAGAGCAGGAAAAATATATATTTTCATATTACATCTATATCCATCTATATATTTTTAACATGTCATTGTGCCACTTTGTACAGAATTGTCATTTTAAGTGGTGGTTTGGCCTCACGCCAGGGCTTGATGCATCAGGGTCAGGTGGCCTCCGAGGCAGCTGTAATTTTTGTGCTGAGCTCCCACAATGGGATGGGTTAGCCCGGGGAGGCTGGACCACATTGCAGGGAGCTGGAATGGGCGGCTCTCAATGGAAAGGGTGCTGCTTTTAAAGAAAAGGAAAGTCTTGTCCTTTCTTTCTCTCTTGGGGAAGAAAAAATAAACCCTTGCCTGGACTTGGGGGTTATTATAGAAGAGACCCAAAAAAACAGTTATGTGAACACCCCCAACCAAAGATCCCTGGGAAACTGTTACTAGGAGTCAAAAGGCAAATAGAAGCACAGCCCCTGAGCATTTGTGCACCTACAAGTCTTTTAGGATTGGGGCCAAGGGGTGTTTATGGGCCCCTGTGGGCCACAGGGGTGGTAACCCACACCCAGGTAACTACCAGCCCTTCTACCTGTAGGAAGTAACTGTCTTTGAAGCTCTGGTAAGAGGAGGAGTGGCCCCCAAGGTCTGGAACTCCTCTTTGGGGCCAAATAAACTATACCCAGAAGCAATTGAAGAAAGATAGATAATGGGTTGCCCAGACCACAGAACACCTGGTCTTCAAACCGGGGGCTAAAGAAATCAAAATTGGGCTTTAAATTCTCCTATAAAGGGACACCAGCAGAACCACTCTCCTCTCCTTGGGGCCAGGATCCAGTTCCTACTTTTCCAGGCTCTTGTCCCCCTCCCTCCTCCCTGGAGGCAGCCCCAGCCCTGCCCCACCCCACCCCCAGTGCTCCTGGGCAGCTATTCCTTCCCCCTGAGACCCTCTCCTACCATAGAGCTCCCCTTCCTCCAAGTGCCTGTTTAGAACCAGGAAAAGAAGTGTAGAAAAAAAGAAACGCTTATTAAATATGTGTATTTCTGCTATTCCTTTTGGTGGGATAATCCCTAACAAACCACAGCTGCAGTAGACCAACTGAGCAAATGACGGGAGGATATAAATATCTAGAATTACTGTATCTCAAATTCAGTTTTCCTACTGCAGCCCCAAAGAGCCAGATTTAATTTTTAAAAGAGACTCCACAGAGGAAGCCTGGGCTCCTGGTGAGGCCTCAGATACACAATCAATGAAACAGAGCCGCTGCCAATGGAGGTGGATGCATATGTGTGTGTTGGTGCTCACGTATGTGTGTGCATGCGTGTGTGTCGGCTGTCATGAATAAGAAGGCTGGAGAGCCTGTGAAGATGAATATCAACCACGAAAAATTCTAATTTCCACGCCCCTGATATAGGACATTTGTTTACACGAGAAGGTGGGAAGGGAAATTAAACAATGATTTTCAAATCCCTCAAGAGCTATTATGCAGCTAATATCATCCAGCTGTTCTCCACCCCCTGCCCCAGTTTCCCATCTGCTGCCTGTTTTAGGTGGTGCTTATAGGACAAGACCACTCACCACCTTTTTGTTGGCAAACTCCCAGGAATTTTGGCATGTGAGTTCTGCACACGCTGTCCCCTTGGAGATGGATTTGGCAAGGCATGGCCTTTCCAAGTGGACTGGAATCTGAGTCTATACCATCTGGGTGGTAGGCTGTGCCCAGCGGGTATGCAGACCCGAGGCCAATATGAGTGGTGCATTGGCGCTCTCGGGGCACAGTGCCACGCTGCTGGTGCCAGATACCAGAATGACTCTCTGGATCCCCTGGGAGCAGTTAAGAAAAAATCAAGACTGGCAATTTGGAAGACCTCCCAGTAGGCATCTGGCTTCTAGACATGGAAACCAAATCAAATCTTGGGCTGGAAGAATATGGTGCATGCATATGCAATTCATTCATCCTGCAACAGATATTTGCAGACTCCCGTTAGGGGCAGAGTTTCTGTTCCAACTTTCCAGCTTGGGCTTTTTTGTTGCTTATGTTACTGTAGTTTGCTCTGTAGTCTCCCTAACACAGGGTAACATAGCCTTAAAGGAAATGAGTGATTTCCACTCCTGTTGCCATTTCTCAGCTCCTGTGACAGCCCTTTCCACTCTCAGGTTTGCCTTCAGTTTTATTGGGCCAAGTGGTTTTCAAGTGAAGGCCCTGCCTCCAGCAGCCAGGTACTGAGAGACGTAGAACCTGGGTGAGTGTGGCTCAGAAGATAGATGGGACTGGGGACATGTCTCCCATCCTCCCTGGTTCCAGTGCTATCTCTGGCCAAGTAACATATACCTGAAAAGCACCTATTCTGAATTCTGGTACCATGTCAGAGCTGGAGGCTGACATGATCTGGAGACCCCGGAACCAAGAGAGATGCTGTATGTTTATTACCCCAGTGATCTCTTTCCTATGCCTTTCATTCTATTCCTCAGAGGAATATATTTATTAGCTATGAGGTAGCCACACTGTGCCAGATCTCATGGACAGCAGAGGACTCTGGCCCCATTTTAGAACACCTTTCACCATCCATCCCTACTCTGAACTTGGACCACACATCCTGGAAGTAGAAGAGGATCAGCTCTTCTCCTACTTTCATCATTATTCTCCCTTCTCCTACTTCCAGGTGTTTGCTAACCTGATTTGTTCCTTGAGGACTGCTTTGCTCTTCCCCAAGTTCTAGCACAGTGCTTTTCATGCAGGGCAAACTAAATACATATTTGTCAAACGAATGAATGGACAAATGGATTACAAAATGATACAAGTGATACTCTCAACTGCACTTTTGTTTAAAAGAAATTGAGAGGCCAGCTTTGCAAGAAAAGCTCCCCTTCCATTCTCTTGGGATGAACAAAAGTAACTCTCATTTTGTCCTCTGAGTCCTCTCTAAGTAAGAAGGGAAGGCAGGTACATTTGAGCCTTATTTGAAAGCTGCTTTAAGCCGTTCCTCTGTAAATCTGTCCAAATGGAATGCTTCTGTCTAGGGAACATAAAGGCCAATTAGATGTCAATGGGTTCATCTCTTCCATGCCACAGTGGGGGCAGGTAACAGGTAGCCCTGCCAGTGTTACTTAAGCCATTGCACCTAACCATGTTCCCTACTCATTGACCATGAATCCAACACAAGCCATCCCAAATGCAGGTGGTGAAGAGCCGGATGACATTTCTAGATTCTATGTTCTCATTGTTGTTTGTCTCCCTACCTTGGCTATCGGTGGCCAAACAGTCCTTGGAGACCCCTCTATCTCGGGCAGCATTACGTCTCTGGTCTAAGGCAAACAGCCCCAGGCCAGATGAATGTGCCCAAAAGAGTGTCAGATCCCCTGCCATCTGCTCTGCTGCCTCGCTGACTTTCCATTTCTCTTATTCTCTACTCTCATTTCTCAGCTCCATCTCTGATGATGATGACAACAATAATAAAAAATGAATTGAGTGCTCACTATGTGCCGGGCACTGTATTAGGAGCTTCACGTGCATTATTGAACATCACTCTCACAACAACTCCGTGAGATAGATGTGATTATGAATCCCGTTTGGTGAATAAAGACAAGGAAGCAGAGGAAGGTTAAGTTCAAGAATCAGTGTCCAAACCCAGGTCCTAACTGCTGACCCTAAAGGTCACTCTCGGCCACGACACTGCTCTCCAACGATTTGCTCTGATCTTGGAGTATCTCGTTCTATTTCTGCGAATCCCACCCTGGTATCACGTAAGAACTGTCCTTTGCCTTGTGAAAGACCTAATAGTCGCTCTCCATTGCGGCTGCTCTGGTACACGTCCTCTCCCGGTTTCCACATCCCCCACAGCTCTGGGGTCAGCCCAGTGCTTCCCTGCATTGCTGAATGCATGATGAATTACAGTGCAGGGCAAATAGAAGATGCTCAGATACTCATGCTGGTCTTCGCCCCCGGGCAGGTAGACCCTCTGGTCCTGGTTAGGGGTCACGACTTTCTATCCTGAAGGGTGGCTCTTGCCATTCTTCTGATTTTCTGCCATTTACTTGGTGGGCATCACCCACCCCAAGGCCCTGCCCCACCCCACTTCATGCAAGCACAGTATGCTTCACTCACTCTCTTCTCTGCCTAAGCTGTGCAAATGCACAGGAGAGAATCTGGGAGGATTATCCACGTGGTCCCTGATTGTGGACATCTCCATGGTCAGCCCATGTTGGAGCCCCTTTGCGTGGCTCATTTCAGCAACCACTGCTATAAGGAAAACTGAAGATCTTGTAAAGCATTTTCTTTTGTCCAGGTGAATGTGACCAAGTTAGGCAGACGTGCCCCTCCAGCCCCATGCCCTCCTAAGGCATAAAAGCTCTCTGGAGGCCAGAACTGGGAAGCAGTCCCCCCTATAGAGGACGTAGCGCACCCCTCACCCCAGCATCTCTGACAGGCACTTCCACCTGGAGGCAGCCTCAGCCTCTGCCATCCTGGGGTAGTATTTTTTACTAATATGCTCATATTTCATCTGCTTTAGCATTTTGCTTTCCCAAGCCTCTTAATCCCTCATAATTGAATATATTTTATGCTGATGAGCAGTGGTGTTAATCACGCCTCTGGGCCATGCCTAGAGGGACATTTTATCTCATTCTTTCTTGGGCCTTATGCCAACTTGCACTTTTTCCCACCTCCAGGGGGTAGGCTTTCTCCATTGTAAGAAAGGACTTCCTGACTCTCAGCCTTTGGAGACTCTGGAACTAAATGCCAAAGGGATTTACCTTAAAGAACGATTTTTAACAACAGAGATACCCTTTCCCCTTCCTTATCATTCAACCAGCTAAACACTGGATCGTAGAGCCCTGGGAATGGACCAATTGATGTATGGATTCTTCTCCAAGGCTGGGAGTGCGCGACTATCCAATCCACCGGATTCCGTATGTCCTCAAGGGGGGATGGAAGAATAGGGCTGAGTAGGGAATATTTACAATCTGATTGGAATGCAGAAGCAGCACACACAAAGTCAGGTGGGAGCTCCCTGAAGATTAAGAGGGGAGACTTGGATTGCCTGCAAAGCTTCCATTGATCCGGGCTCTCCGAAGGATTTCCTGGTGGCCACACCGCGCTGCCACGAGCATTGTTTCCCTCAACTTCAAAGCTGGGATTTTCGTTAAATTAAAAATGCATAAAGCCACAACCTTGTTTTCTTTCAATTTTAGTGCTCACGGAACTAGAAAGGATTGATATGCCAGTAATAGCAGACAAGAGGGAGAAGAATTTATGAGCCCAGAAGTGCTGAGGCAGAGCCATAGGAAGAAACATTTAAGTCTTTCTATTAAAGTAACTCATATTAAAAAGTAATAGAAGCTGGGGTGGCAGAGGCCTTGCTTACTTCATCAGTGATGCCAACAGTCAGCAATTTGTCACGGCTGGAGAACAGGAAACAACCGTCTACCCTGTGAATGAGCCAACACTCAGTGCAGCCTGTCAACAAAAAGCCACTCATCTGGGGGCACTGGGCTAGACGATTGAGGCACTCACGAGGAGGAGAGAGGGAGAGACAGAAGCATCACCCTCTGGGGTTGGCAGAGAAAGAAGGTAGAACTTGGATTTCATTGCCCTTCGGGTGCCAAAACTCAAAATTACCTGATGCCAAGAAGATGAGAATTCAGCAGCTGCTCTCAGAAAGCCGGTGTTTGCTTCTTTCCAAGCGATATAGCCCTGGAAAGCCTGGGCCAGTGAGGGCTCAACTCCCTGTTTTCATATCCTTCCTTACAAGGAGACGAAGGACCTGGGTATGGACACTTTGAGCCTCCCTCCTATGTGCAAAACACACCTTTCCTTAGCTCCTCCCCTCCTCACCCAGAGAAAACAAAGCACAAATAGACACAGATTTCCTTGGATTTAATTTAAACACAACAACAACAAACACCTCCTTTGTTTGATAAGTGTGCCCGTTTAGCATCTCTTCATTGCTCCCTTTGTACATGGATGAGCTCCTCAGCTCTTCAGGTGCAATTACTGCCCCATGTCTGCTCCGTTCACCCCCACCTGCATCCCCACGGCCAAGCATCCATTCTGTTGCAGTGGCTCCTGCTCGGGCCACCAACAGCTCCCAGGCACCAGGTCCCAAGGTCCCTCAGCATCCATTGGCACCGTGGGCACTACTTTTGCTTCTTGAATTTTTTTCTCCTTCTCTGACCCAGGAATCAATATCCTGATTCTCCTTCACACTCTTTGGCCAATGCTCCTCTTCCTTTCCGTCACCACTTAACATGGGAGTTTCTCAAGGTTTAGACTCAGCACTCAGCCCTGTCACCACAATCTGCACTCTCTAATTCAGAAATTTTGTCTGCATTCACAGTGGCAATAATTACTCCCATGGTAGTGAATAGCAGGCCACACCGTGAACTAGATGAGTGTCCTTGTTAATATTCTATCATTTTGCCATGTGCCATTTCCCCCATCTCCAGCTGACTTGTAACGCTGCCTGGTACCCTTCCCACTTTAACCATTCCCTGAGTTCTTCTCCTGTGTCTCCTGGTCTCCTGCTCACTCAGCCCAAACCCCAGCACCTGCCATCACCCCCACTGCCAGGCATCCACATACACACACACACACACACACATATTCCTAACACATGATGGTGAGCCCACATTCTCAACTCTCAGCCTTCCACAATCAGAGGAAGAGGAGCAGGAGTAAAGCACACGTGATTGAAGGTTGAAATAAAAAAATAAAGAAATGGAAGGGCCACCAAAGAGTAAAGAAATCCCAGAGTATTTTTTTGTGATTCACTGACCACGGAAGAGTGGAAGGGAGAAGAAAACTCCTCTTGACCTCTGGGACCTCCAAAGAGCTGTCCATGCTCTTGGGAGAAGTGAATTAAGGAAGATGGATTTGGTTGAGGGAAATTCTCAGATAACTTAGAACATACCATTTAAATCCACAATGGATTCCCCATTATCTCAACCATCTTTGCCAACATTCCCTCTCACTTAGATGTTTTCAGCTAGAAAAATCGGAGTTGGGTCTGGGTTCCTAGAAAGGGACAGGATTTGAAGAGGCCAAAAGAATAGGGGCTCAAAAGGGGCAGGATTAGTGCACAAGCCTGAGGTCTGTCTGTGGCTCAGTCCCTAATCAGGACATCAGGGCCACCCTTGGGTTATGATATTTATGTTTGTATCTTCAACATGATTTGTAGCTGGGGGTGAGCATGACCCCCCACTACCCCATTGTTGTTCTTAGGTACTTCCCTTCACGTATTGATGACTTCAGTGTCTGGATATCTTTCTGCTACTACAACTATGATGACAATTACTACTACTATTGTCATTATTCTTGGGAACTTCAGTCTCACACTGATGATTCACCCAGTACCCTGGCCTCTCAGTTCCTTAACCTCCTTATCTTTGTTAATAATGTCCTCCACACTTCTCAGCCATCATTCACATGACCACACCAAGACATTAGCATCAACAAAACCTGCACCACCTTTGAAACCTCACCTCCAAACATCACATCCCCTGGCCATAATCTCCTGCGTTTCCACACACTCTAGTACTCCCATTCCAGAATTTCTGTAACCTCACTGGGACCTCTCATTCACTGACCTGCACCATAGCTTTTTATACTACATTATTCTCCTCATATCCTCACCAAGGTCGTGGCAATTGGGACCGAGAAAGAGGATATTTAATAATTTGAATTTTTAAGGGTTGGCGACTCTTGGTTGTATGGAGTAAAGGAGAGGCAGACTCTTGGCTTCTGGCTTGGTTTACTGGAATCAATAATTGAAATAGGAAATGCATGTTAAGGGGCAAGAGAGGATATGATGAGTTTAGGGTTGCGCAAGTTGAGTTTGAGGTATACGATAGGCTTCTAACAGACAGTGGTTGCGCGTAAGAGTGAAGAAAGAGATTAGGAAGCCATTAAGGTTCACGTCTTCATTAGCTTTCAGTTATATGACAATAGCTTTCTAATGCATCTACAGGCATGCCCCTTTCAATCCACATAGTGTTCTAAAATACAAAGTTCATCAGAGCACTGACCTACTTAAGACTCTTTACCACTTCCTATTGCCTTTCAGTTAAAGTTGGAGATACACTAGGACTTTTAAGATCTAGCCTCTGCTACAGAGCCATGCCTAACCTTCCAGCCACTCCCCATATGCTTCTAGTTCACTAAATCTGAAATACCCTTTCCTGCCTTTTCAGTCTAGCAAACCCTTTTTCATTCTTTAAAACTCAACTCAAATGCCACCTCATTAGCAAAGACTTCTGCTCTACAGAGCAGAGTCATAGCTTCTGCCTCTGTGCCCCCATTGTTAGTTGTTTTTACATCATATAGTGCTCACCACACTGGCTGCATAATGCATGCAGACTCATTCCGTTAGACAATGGGCTCTTTGTGGGCACCAATTTTGCTTTGTAACTCGCTGTTTCTCCCAAAGTCCAGCAGTGTCTAGTACACCATAGATCCACCATTATTAGTATTGTTGATTGAATGAGTGAGCCTTAGCCAGTGTTTCAGGCCTTGACTCATGGCTCTCCTCTCTTGGTTTGTTTGCCAGAGAAATAAGAATCCAATTTAAAAATGGTAATAAAATAATCCCTAAGAATTCTGGGGGAAAAGAGAGGAGAAAATTCCATATTTGTATTTCTTCTCTTTTCTTGCCTTCCTATATGCAAGCAAAACTCTAGCTTAGCACAGATCCCTAAGAGCCTCTAATCTTTCTGTCTGCATCATCAAAGATAAAAATATGGAGACCATCTCCCCAGGACTTGAAAATTCAAAAGGACCAGAGATATTTCCTTGTGCTTCTGGTAGAATTTCAAGCGACTCAGGAGTACAATTGTTATTCTCTGTTGTTTCTCAGGATACTAAATAAGTATGTAGAAACCCCTGAGATTTCTGACTTTGGGGATTTCTCCCCAGAGCAACTTATCTGAATTTTGAAAGGGCATTTTTTTTGTTTGTTTATTCTAGGATGGAAAGAAATGTATAGCAGTAGTCTAGAGTCTGCTACACGTAACTCTGGGCAAACTTTGTTATTACTAGGACTAAGTTTCTCATTTGTGAATAGAGGAGTTTGGACTAAGTAATCTCTAACATGTACTTCAATCTTCAAAGCTTATGAGGGCTCCAACTTCCAGGAGAACAGCAATAGCTACTTAAATCCAAATCAATTCATGCATCTTCAAAATAAAAAGTCATACAAATCAACATGAGAGTAAACAAAACTAGTCAGATCCCAAGACTATAGCAATGGTAGGAAACCAAGAACACTGTGAAATTAAACTTGTGCACAAGTCAGGAAGGAAACCAAACCAGGAGAGCCACTGGGAGAATGTGCACCAGAGAAGAAAGGGAAACAAGGACCTGGGGAGTGGGGTGAATCAGAAAGAGAAAGTACCACCCAGAGTAGGGAGATGACAAGACCATGTCAGAGTCTTGGTGGATCTAAGCACTGGCTACTGGGAAATCAACCGGAAAAGGCGTGAAGGCACCGGACAAGGGCCAGAGATGGCAATTGTGACAAGGGTCTGCTTCGGAGGAAGAAAATGACATCAAAGAGTCATTATCTGGAGGCTGAATGGCAAAGGGAAAGAAGGAAAAGGAAGTGGAAATTTAAATTAATGGCCCTACAGAAACAAAAGAGAATCACCAAGTGGGGAGGCACCCCAGCCCCTCTCCTGTCAAAGGCACCATGTAGTAAGGAAGTCACATTTCATATCTCAACAAGACGGGACTCTCAAACTAAAAAAACTAAGGTTAACCTCCCACATCCCTCTCTACGTGCAACGGTTACTGATGGTCTAGGAACAGAAATATTTCAAAGTGAACAGAGAATGACTGACAGTATCTGTACAAAGTTACCATACAAAGAAAAATCAAAATGAAGTATAAATATTTCATTTGATGAGAATTCTCCCCCCAAAACAGCTGTGAAGCAGAAGAAAACTATAACACCTCAACCTGGATGAAACATCATTAAACGCACATTCGCACATACGGAAACAACTTAAATTAGGAATTCAAAACTGAGAACAGAAATGGACTGAAAAATAGCCAGAAAGTTGTGAAAGAAGAGTTGATGAAACTTGGATATAAATTGAAGAAAAAGACAAAATCATTTTAGAAATGAAAACTAAATTAGAAGGTGCCCAAGGGACAGTATATTTAACTAAAAATATAATGAGACACTAAAGAAAGCCCATGAAACAGTCAAGAAAACAAAAGTGATATAAAGAAGGTACTTAAAAAAATCAGAAAATGATTAATATAGATAATAGCAGAGATAATTCAACACATGTAATTGGAGTCTCTCAGGAAGAAGAAAAAACCAGAACAGAAATAATATTTAAGCCTATCATCCAAGAAAACTTTCCACAAATGCATATTGAAAGTTTCCACCATGCACCTGAGAATATTGACTGGAATGCTGGAGTCTGAGACATATCTTGATCGAACTTAAAGCTTTTCCTCTACCCTTGATATTTAAAGGAAAGATTTGAAGTCAGACTTCTCAACTTCTGCCAACAATAGAACAGTATTTTCGAGAAATTCAAGAAAAGAGGGTGAACGAAAGATTTTATACCCAATCAAGCTGTCCTTCAAATATCATGACTAGAGGAAAAGTTTTAAATATGTAAGAATGGAGGGAAATCTGTATTCAGAAACACTTTCTGAAGAATCAACTAAAAATCAATATCTCTAACTGGGATGTCTGGGAAACTTCTAGAAAAGGATTTAGAACAATACTGAATATGCTTGTTGCTCTAGTACTAAAACCAAGGTTGGGCAAGGGAGGAAGACCATAATACAGATGCTAAAGGTTCTTTAAAAATTGGTGTAATGAAACTTTTTAAAAGAGTGAAGAAGTGAAAGGTAAAGAAGTAAGTAGAATAAACTCATCAATTGTCACAGACAATAGAGAAGCTTCAAAGATTACATTTAAACCTGACAACCAAATAGTAGATGCCTAAGTAAGAAGAAAGGGCACTGATGGTGCCATAAAAAGTATAATGTTTCAAGACCAGCCTGAGCAACGTAGCAAGGTCCCATCTCTACAAAAAATAGAAAAATTAGCTGGGCATGGTGGGACACACTTGTAGTCCCAGCTACTCAGCAGGCTGAGGCAGGAGGTTTGCTTGAGCCCAGGAGTTAGAGGTTTCTGTGAACTAGGCTGATGCCACTGCACTTTAGCCCAGGCAACAGAGTGAGACTCTGTCTCAAAAAAA
>VBSM01001265.1:68580955-68661388 GCA_008086735.1 Cheirogaleus medius | reverse complement strand
AAAAAAAAAAAGTGAGAAATTAGGAGAGAAAAAGTACAACATATTTAACAAATAAAGGGCTAATATCCCTAATTATTAATATCAAGGATAAATATTTTAAAACATAATAGAAAAATTATAAAATGTATCAAGTTTACAAAAAATAGACACAGTCCCTTAAAGATTTTAAAAGGTGTTCAACTTCACTCATAATGAAGAAATACAGATTAAAACTAGGGTATTTACTCACCTAAGAAATTAGCAAAAAACTCAAAAGCTCTACAGCTACTCTGTTGGTGAAGCTATAAGGAACAAGGGTTTTCTCATCCACTGTTGGTGGGAATGCAAAAATGGTACAACTCTTATGGGAGGGAATTTGGCATTATCTAATAACGCTACTCGTATATTTGTTTGCCTTTTGACTCAGCAATCCCATTTTCAAAAGTTTACCCTGAAAATATTTCTCCAACAATTACAAAATGAAAATATTCCCAAGGTGTTTCTTTGTTGCACTACGTGTAATAAAAAATTATTGGAAATGATTTAAATGCTCACCCACAGGAGTATGATTAAATAAATAATACCTCCAACCTCCACATGAGAGAGGGCTACACAGCTATAAGAAGGAATGGGGAAGAGCTCTAAGAACTGATAGAGAGCAAAATTTGCTGTAAATTGAAAAAAAATATGGTAAGATACACAGAAATTTTACAATGTACTGGCTTTTATGTGAGAAATAAGGGGAAATAAGAATATACATGTATATAAATATTTTTGCTTATTTTTACAAAACAAAACACAGAAAGGTAAACCAGAAAATACTGAAATTGGTTACATAAAGAGGGATGAGTAGGAGTAGGTAAATTGAATCAGGGAAAACTCTCTGAGGGTACTTATTATACTGTTTTAACAAGTTAACATTTTATGTATTCAAAAAATAAGTCAATAAGGACAAAAGTTAATATTTTACATATGCAAAACACAAGCTAAATCAGTAAGAATAATATCTAAAGTTCAATATAAACAAAACAATAGCTCTAATTTTGTGTCAAAGTGACACTATAACTACACAGAAAAAAAGTGATTCAACTAACCTTTGAACATAATACTTTGGCTGAACACCCTTAATGGAGTATATTCTAAGCACAAAAGAACTGCAAAGAAGTTTGAACTTTAATTTGCTGTTGGTAGTGCTATTGATGTTGAATTCTGCTACTATGTTGTTTGTATTATAGGATTAGTTAAATCCTATCTACCAGGGTTCAAGATACAAATACAAAATGAGGAGGTGGAGACAGAGAACGCTGTGTCATTGTATTGGAATTGAGGCTATCAGTATAAATTCATGATTATGTATCTCATATATGTATATTTTTCACCAAAATAGCACAGAAGTCATAACACCTCAGTCTCAATGAGCGTACCCAGTGTTGTGGGTTGAATTGCATCCCCAAAAGAGATATAGTGAAGTTCTAACCCCAAATACAGTACCTCTGAATATGATTTTATTTGGAAATAGGGTCTTTACAAGTATAAACAAGTTTAAGATGAGGTCATCCTGGATTAGGATGGGCCCTAAATCCAATGACTGGTGTCCTTATAAGGAGGCCACTGTGAGACACACAGACACCCAGAGGGAAGATAGCCATGTGAAGATGGGGGCAGAGATCAGAGTGATGCAACTACAAGCCAAGGAATGTCAAAGTTAGTGGCATTTTGTTATGGCAGCCCTAGGAAAGTTATATACCCAGCAACCAAATCTTGGTCTCTAAACACCGTTCGACCAAAAAATAATCAGGGCTCCTTGAAGAAATGCCTGATTCCAGAGGTCTGGGACCTTAGAAATACTAGATAAACCAGGAACATCTTATTGTGCCAGGAAGCAAAGACTGCTCAGAAACAGATGGAAACAAAAAGGCACAGAAGCCAGCCTGTAGAGGCTCTTATTGGCCAAATTTGGAGTAAATTGAGCATTAAAACTAATAAGGAAAAATGATTCCCTAGAATGAACACAGGGATTACTAGGAAGGAACTTGAGGAAATTCTCTGTGGTGATGCGAATGTTCCGTACCTTGATAAGGGTGTAAATTATATGGGTGTATCTGCTTGTCAAAACTCATCTATCTGTATATTGAAGATCCAGACACTGCACTGTATGGAAGTTATAACTCAATTTTTTTAAAAAAAAATAATGATAGTTATTCTGGAAAATGGATTATAATATATTGAACTTAAAATTTAAAACTCCATGAGTCCATAATGATACTAAGAAACAAAAGTTAGAGAAGAAAAGCTCTTTTTTACAAAAGAATGCTAGCTAGCAAATATAAAAGAAGCATAGAGTTAGAGAATCTCCATTTTTCAACCACCAATGTAATAATTGATTCAAGCAAGGATAATCAATGCATGCTAAAACATTAAATGAATGGGAATGGATTTTGGAAATCAGGATATTCAAATAGTTTGAAGTACCACTCAACAGGTAAGAGGAAAAGCACCCTTGCAATGAAGAACTCTGGCAGACACTAGCTTAACCAAATGATCAAACTTAACTTCATCAGCAATGGGACAGATTGACATTATGTGTGTCATCCTGCAGTGCTCTGATGAGGATGCAGCCCCGCCTATATATTATGCCCACGAAAAATGCCAACCTAAATTTACTCATGAAGAAGCATTCAGGCAAATCAGAATCATCACGCATTCTTCAAAGCAAGTGGTCTAGACTCTTCAAAAGGTCAGTGTCATAAAAAAACCAATACAGCAGGGGAAATCATTCTAAATTAACAAAGGTTGAAAAGACACGACAAACTAAAGGCAATGCCTGACTATTGATTGAATACTGAAAAAAAAAAACCCATAAAAGACATTGTTAGCAGAATCATGGAAATTTGAACATGGGTCATATATTAGAAAAAAACAATGGTATCTATATTAAATGTCCTGAGTGTGACAATTATAATGCAATTACATAGATGAACACCCTTTTTCTTTACAGAGAAAGAGAGAAAGCAAATATAGCAAACAAAAGTTAATAATTGGTGAATCTAAGTGAAAAGAATATGGGTATTTATGATACTATTTTTTCTAATGGTTTAGAATTTTTCAAAATAAAATACTGGGGAAAATAACTATATTTAAAAGAAAAAATCTGTGATTTTTAAAAAAATATATGATTTTTGAATTCTAAGTTTATGTGATTCTCTCTGCCAAATATCTTTTGCATTTCTCAGTCACTTTCTTTTCTTACTGCCATGACCCTAGCTCACAACCCCCATTATATCATAGCCAGGATCACTGGAAACGTTACATCACAGTTTGCAAGGCCTCTTTCTCCTCCAAAATAATTTTCTTTAGCAGAGCTTTAGTGGAGACACATCTCTGTACAAATTTTTCCCATCGGTCCAAGTTGTCCTGGGGCTAAATTCAAAACTCTTTAGTCTGAACCTGTTATTTCAAATTGCTGGACTGACTTCTTCATGTGAAAACTGCAATAGACTCAAATTTAACTTACCCAGTACAGTTTGACATCTCACCCTCCAAACCTGATTCTCCTGTAGTGTTTCCTATTATTTAGAGACATCATTATCTTCTTAGTCACCCAGGCTGGCCCTCTCAAAATCAGCCTTGGTTTCTGCCCATTTTTCACACCCTACAACCAAGTCCTATTATTTCCTTAAAGTCTACTGAATTCATCCCATTGTCAATCTCTCTTACATGAGGCCTTTATCATTTCTAAGCTCTAACCTATTACCTGCCTACCAAATGGTCTCCCTGAGGTTCCATAATAAATGTTAAATGAATTATCTGTCTGTTGATTGAGAACAATGAGGAAGGGAAGACCCTGACTCTAGTTATTACTCTTTTGACCTCTCTCCTTCTCCTCAAACAGGCTGATGATAAATGTCTCTCAGAAAGAAGGAACAGCAAAGGAGTCATTGCCCGATGCCTTAGAGAAGAAAAGTGGCACAAAAATTCACTGCTTCTTCACCCTGGGCCCCAAATGCTCAGTGTGACAAATGCCAGGAGATAGGGACAGGGAGGGTTAAAAATAAATAAGAAACTCAGTCTCATTGTCCTGTCTTATTCCCATTTCAGAAAGCAGGGGTGAAAACAGAGCTGAAACACTCTAGCTACTTGGAAAGCAGAGGCTTTGCCTGCCTCTAAATCATTACTTGCTGCCACGTGGTTGGATTCATGGTGCTCGTGTGGGCACAGCTAGATGGGGCCTCATCTGGCCACTCACTCCTGGCTGGGTGGTTAAAGCAGATGCTGTTGAGCAAGGGTTGGTGAACTATGGCCCACATATCAACTGTGGCCTGAGGTCTGTTTTTTATAGCCTACCAGGTAAGAATAGTTTTTTACATTTTTTAAGAGGTATTTAAAAAAATAATGTGCACGAGAGACCAAGAGACCTTCCATTGCCTGCAAAGCCTAAAATGTTTATTGTCAGGGTCTTTACAGAAAAAGTTTACTCTAAAGTCATATAAGCCATGAATTTGAATCACATTTCTGCCCTTCAATAGCTGTGAGATCATAGACAACTACTTAACCTTGCTTAATCCCTGTTTTCTCAGCTGGTATATGTAGATGAAATACCAACAATCAAGGTGTTGTAAGAATGAACGGAACTAATGTTTGTAACTTAATATAATTCTTGGTACACAAGCACTCCACAATTATTATTTATAATTATAATAGAGAAAAATTATTACTTAAAACAATCACATCCGCCTTTTCAAGAAGACATAATTCATATTAGAGAGGATATAAATCTCTACATAGCTCTGTTCCTCTATCTGAGATTAATGGGGGTGGGTGAAAGGAAAGATGGAAATTTTAAAGCTTCTGCCAGGCTACCAAAGAGGAGAGCTGGAATATATGATCTACTGTTTAGTAGAGCACATCAATGAGTCTTTGCATGCACAAACAGGATCTCAAAGCTGAGTAGGGGATGGGGAGATATTAACAAGTTGATCTATACAATGAAGAAAAGAGAATTGAGTTTGAAAGGGGGAATTGGGCTTCCTATCCATTTATGATGGCAGATTGAGTACATGATAAGATTCCTCCCCCTTTGCTAAACTCATAGAAATAGTAGAAACTGTAAAATAGTAGAAAATAAATATATGCAAATTCACTTTCAATAGCAAAAAACCCAGAATGATCGGTAAAGTGAAAAATGAAAAGACATCCCTGAAAGGAAGAAGTAGGAAAGGTTAATACATGTACCATGTAGGGAAACTAGGGTGGCATTTCTAGCCTTTATAGGCTCAGGATTCCTGCCAACAGGCTATTGGGATGTCACAGCTATGGATACTGATGTGAGTCAATGACCAAATCACAAAAACATGAACCTAATCTTCCACTCTTCTGCTCCGATCCTGTACATCTCAATGGCTAAAGAAACCAAGAAATGAAGGGGGTGGCCATTCAGGCCTTCTACTGTATGGGCAAGATAGGACACATGAGAGAAAGACAGGGAGGTGGGAAGGGGGCACAGCTGGCTCTTGAAAGAGCATTCCACATTTCAGCGATGCTGACTGCCTGGGGGTGGTAGATGAGGTAGAAAATCCATGGAATGTCCCTCTTTCATGCTCAAGATTAGGCAAAAGAAGCAGGGCTTCATGGGGTGCCATGATGTGAAATCCATATCTTAATGGCAGAGTGGGCTGATGCCATCTTAACAAACAAACAAATAAACCAGAAAGCAATCTCAATTCCATAGTAAGAGTTCTCCAGGGTTAGTATAAATTTTTTGCCCTCACAAAAAGTAAAGAGTCCCTTAAAATCATTAGGCTATATAGCCCCATATAGTCAATCCAACCGGCTAAAGAGTCCCACATCATCAACAAGCTAAAGAGTCCGGTATAGTCAAGCTAACTGATATAGTCGTATAAAAGGGACTCTCAAAGAGCCCATATTGCCAGCAGCTGGTACCAATGGAAAAGGCATTTTCATAATAGAGAGAGGTGGGCAAGGGGAATTCCTAGCAGTTACCATTGCCTGCGTGTGCTGGAGAGATGACTTGAGCCATGGCATCCATGTGAAAGTGGCAAGAGGAGGTGCCTCTCTAGTGGGTAGCAATGTAATAGATTTAGATCCTAACCCTGTCCAATTTAAATTTTAATCTCTTCCCACAGGTGCCTCAACCAAAGCAGTTTGATCTTAATGAGAAATGTCTCCCCACTGAGAAGACCAGTGAATGAGGCCATTATCCATAATCCAGAAGTCATTTAGCAGGAGACGGAGGAAGTGGATGAGTGGGCAATCTCGGTAATGCCTGTATGTAGAGCCTCCCGCTCATCCTACTAGAATGAGGCATCCCTCTCATGTACTCACGCAGAAATCTCTCAGCACTGGACAATGCATAGTTGCTCCTATGCCCTGCACAATAATTTGTATCACACTGAGCCATCAGTGAACCAGGGAAAGTAGCATCCTCACCTATGCTAAAGTCATAGCTAGCTATAAAGTAAAGGGTAGTTAGAACCAGCAACCCCTGAGGGCACCAAATTCATACCCAGGGGAGAGCTCAGCATCACTCCATGGAAGACAAAGATACTCATGGAAAGATCCCATGATCCAGATATACCACTTCCACCTAAATACAGTCACTGTGGTGTGGCCAAGATTGTTTTAGTTTGGATAGGATGTAACCCAAGTAAACATGCGATTTTGATGTTTTTCTCATGTAGATAGACCTAATGGTCATCACACAGATGCTCAATTTTAATAAGATCTTCATAAGCAGCTAAAGTTGATTTTCCAGAGAAGACTGGACTACATCTACTGATTTAAATGTTAATCTCATCCAAAGCCACCCTCACAGAAACACCCAGAATAATGTTTGACAAAATATCTGGGCACCCATGGCCTAGTCAAGTTGACACATAAAATTAACCATCTCCGTCAATTAGCCATCTCCAGTAAACAGTGAGGCTCTAAAACCACTGCTCTTTTTAATTAATCATAATAGGCATTGGAGGGTGATCATGGTAAGATCTCAAATAAATCCCATGTGAGAAGGCTCATTCACTCCCTCTCCTTTGGGAGGGAGGAAGGTTCAAAGAAGTCATGAATAAATGAAAATCTAATTTTATGCACATTCCAACCTAGTGGTGCTTACAGGCTTCTCAATCCAAAAGAAGAGCTCTGGTAGCCAAAATGTGAAGAAATGCCAAGTACTAACATGAGACAGACTGGAACAACTATAGGACAGTTTACCCAGTTATAAGCAACCCTGGAAGGCCTTAGTGAGGCCAGACACAACTTGAGTGCAACTGTTCCATGTGACTGGTCATAGAACACCTGCATCTGCTTTTCTTGGCATGGGCTACCACCTGGGAAAATCAGGCATGAATTAATGATGATCTTCCTGCATGCCCCCCCCCAAAGATATGCCAGTGATTAGAAGCAAATATAATGCCACGAATGGAAGCAAAACAGAGGCGAACACATGGGACAATATCATGACCAAAGTGATGGAAAATACTACCACGAGTGGTCAGGATTTATGAGGATGGTAGATTGAAATATAAACTGCTGTTACTTGCCTGGATATTAGAGGTGCTATGGTGTTTCATGTCTTGAGTTCAGTGGATTTCTTCCAGGTGCTGTTTAATCACATGTCTCATGCCCAGGGGGTAAAAGTAGCCTCAACAGGAACCAGCCACCCAGAGGAGGTCATGTGAGAGCTAAAAGAGTCACCTCCTCCTCCTATTAAGCTGCTGGCCCAGAGCTCCTCCCAGGTCCCTCCAGGGTGGCTCAGTGAAAGCCTTGTCCATAAAGCTCCTATGGAGCAGCATGCTTCAGTGATGATGATGATGATGGTGGTGGTGATCACTGTAATAATTGCTTTTGTTGTTATTGAGAGCTGTAATTTTTTAATTTGAAAATCTTCTCAGAGCTTAGGGCATAAGATAGGGCCAGCCTCCCAAGGAGGCAGCCTGGGGAAGTAAAAAGTTTTAGAAGAGGATAGACCTCTCTACCGCCTACTAGGTGCAGAACTGTAATGTGAGTTTCTTGTTCTTTTAGAATACCTAATTCTGTTCTAGAATCAAGAAAATAAACTGGATAGGTGAAACTTATAAGAAGGATATATGAGCAAAATATAATCTGGGACTCATTGTAGAACCCAGCCCCTCAAGTTGACCCCAATGATCCTACCCCGTGACCCTCTGGTATAGTCCTCTCCCATGCTGGGCAGGGCTGTCCCATGCAACAAATAGGATACTGCAGAAATGATGGTGTGTGACTTGCGAGGAGAGGTCATGAAAGCCGTTGCTCTCCCTTGCTCTGGAGGAAAGTGGCTGCCATGTCATAAGGATACTCAAGCAGCCCAATGGAGAAGTTCACCTGGTGAGAAACCGAGGGCTCCTGCCATCACTGGCACCAATGTGCCAGCCATGGCAGTGACATCTTAGAAGTGAATCCCCCAGTCCCAGGTAAGATTTTAGATAACTGCAGCCCTGGGTGACTTGGTGACTGCAACCTCATCAGAGACCCTGAGCCAGAGCCACCCAGACAAGCTGCTCCCAAATTACTGACCCACAGAAACTACAAGATAGGAAAAAATGTGAATTGTTATTTTTAAGCTGCTAAGTTTTAGAGTATTTTGCTACATAGCAATAGATAACTAAGGCTAGCATAGCTAGAGAGCTCGTAAGTAGCTCATGAGCTATAGACAAAACACATAGGATGTGTGAAGTAGAGATGATGAGTAATTTGTAGCTTGTGAGACAGGCAGGATTCATAAGGTATGCTAATTATAGATAATAAGTTAGTAACCTGTAAGACATATGAATGATACCTAGAATAAATGGAATGTATGATAAAAAACAACTGAGTGTTACTTGCTAGCTATAGGTACTATCTATAGCTAGATAGAAAGTCATGGAGAGAATAAGTCATCATGCCACCTCTGGGCTGAAAGCTTTGTCACCCCTAAATCAGCTACCCATTGGTTGGAACCCATAGAATCTCATTTTGGCCCCAGGTGCTCTGTGCGGGAGATGCAAATAGCATCCTTGACTGTTTGGAAGGCTAATTGGCAAGCTATAGCTGTGGCCAAGCATCCTTGTTCCTGCCCCTGTTCCTCCTATCATAGAGCAAATGCATGCTTTGGCCCAAGAGAACTTGTGCATATTGTGTCTTCTAACTCAAATCTCAATTCTGATGCTCATAATCACACCATCAGCAGGGAGGGCTGACGCAACAGAGGAGGGAGGCATTTACAAACACTGTATGCCGCAGAATTCAGAGAGCACAGTCCTTCCACCTGCCGGCACCCATACTAAGTGAGCCAACCTACCCTATCTTCCTCCCCTTGCTCTTGCTTTGTGTTTTAAATGGATTTAGTAAACAGTGAGTTTCAAGCACTTTAATTTGGCCTGTGAGTCTTTCTGTTCTGACACCACTGACACAACTTACCTAGCAGAGTACTTAGAGGCTACATTGCATTAAGGTAATTAATTGCCCACCTGACTGGGACCTTGGGAAAGTCACTTTGCTACTCTGATTCTCAACTTTCTCATTAAAAACTAAATAGAGCTAATGCTACACACTTGGCAGTATTGCAAAAATAAATGAGATACTTGGGAGAAGGCATGATAGAGTGGCAGGCACATAGTAGATATGTACCCAAAAAATTGCTCCTTCTGCCTTTGTGTGACCCTGTGTCTGTCTCTAACCTCAGCTAGGTCATCCAGGGAAAGAGTAGCATGATACCTACCTCATAGAGTTGCTACGAGGATTAAATAAAGTAACATTTCTGAAAGCACCTAGCACAGGGCCTTGGGCACAGTAAATGGATAATCCGTTTTAAATTTTTGTCTCCCTTTTCCTACAAACAAAAAAACAGTATAACAGCAGCTTCTGTGATATAATTTCAAAAACGACGAAAATCCCTCCATCCCCACTCCTGACTCAGGTTACATCCCTCACGTGGGCAGATAACCACTCCCTTCTCCCATTCCTTTGAAGGGCTAAAGCTTTTGTTCCTTAATGGAGAATTACAACTCGTCCTGGAGGAAGACACCAAATGACTTAAAATCACCCTAAGACACCAATGACTGACAATAGAGCCTTGCTCAGAGAAAAAGATTTTACTGGGGGTGGGGGTGGGGGTGGGAGACAAGGGTCAGAGGAAGGGCACCCGGAGGTGAGAGAGAGGACAAAGGCTTCCAGAAACAACATCTGGACACAGGGTCATAACAAAGACATATATAGCCCCCTATAGCCCTGTGGATCTGTCCAGCATTGGCCAGGCAAAGAGAGCCCCTCCCAAAAAGAGCCCCTTCCTCAGACAGCCCCTTCCTCAGCCAGATCCTCACAAATGGAGCCTTCCCTCAAAACCCGTCCTTCCCAGGGCTCATCCCTCAGAGCACAACCACACCTCTTGGAAGATGTGAAGCCCTCTAGGGCAACCCAGTGTGGGGCAAGCACCCTAAGGAAAGGGGTTGCAATAATTGGAATGGTTCATCTCCAGAGAGATGACTACCAACCTCTCCTTCCTCAGGACTTCTCCTTGGCCTCAAGAGTAGGGAAGAGGATTGTGGGGTTTGTGACTCAGACCAAAAGTGGCCCTCCAGAGTGGGTTTCAGACTAGACCACCGGAGTCTCTGAATCTTGCAGCACAGAGGGAGAAGGTGAAACTACAGTGGGAGGCGCATTAGGCTTAGAGTCAGAAGTTCTGATTTTGAATTTTATAGCTTTACGCCTCTTGGGGCTGTGCCGTGCTCGAGTCACATAACATGTCAGAGTGAAATAGGATCATGGCAGTACCTGCACAGCCTGGATCCACACCTGAGGACCTCAAAGGGTTATTATGCAGATTAAATGGGGTGGCCACAGAAAGGCAATTGGCTCACAGAAAGCTTGAAATAAATGTTTATTAAATCTGATTCGGCGGTCGCTGCTACAAGCCCAGCCTCCCAGGTAAGGTGGGGTAAGAGGAGAAAGGCAGCCCAGGAGGCCTCCCCAGGGCTCAGAAACCAACTGCAGAGCTGGCGGGGAGCCTGCCACTCTCCAGACAAGGCCCCCTGGTCAGACAGCCCAGATGATGTAGTGACTTTATTTGGTGGATAAACATCCAATTCAGCTTGCCGGAGGCCCCCAGCCTCATAGTACTGTTGACACGAAGCAGATTCCCTTTCTCTAAACCACTGTTTATATTTTAGCCAAGTGTCCTACATAAATCTCTGGCTGCTACAGAAATGACCAAGACCAACTAGAAAAATAGCCTAATAAGGAGCTTAAAGCAAGAGCTGGGGGCATCCCCCCAGGAAAGGCTGCCTGGGGGGCCCAGACCGACAACCCTGTCACGATGCTCTCCAAAACTGGGGGCCAGCGGGGGGTTGGAAGCAGCTTCAGCTGAAATAAAAGTTCTTTTAAAGAACATGGTCTCGAGCAAGGGACCAGGCCTACGAAATAACAGGTTCAGTTCAACTCAGGTTCAAGGACATTCTGAAGTCCCCCGTTCAACAGTTCTAGGAAATATGTAGGCTTGGTTCCAGTTCAGACTTGTTCTTCAATTGTTTTTATTTTTTTTCTTTTTTCCATCAGGAAAATAGAACACAAACTTTGTAATAGCTTTGTGGCTCCATAAATTAATATTAGGGCTTGGGTAGAGTTCAGCACAGTTGTGTGATAAATTGTGGTTTGGGGTTCACCGTCTGGCTGAGGTCCCTGAATGGAAGGCCTCAAAGCCCCGAGTGCTGTGGTTTGAAAGGGCAAAGGAGAAATCCTTTGCGTGCAGTAGGAGCTAACAGCTGAATCCAGTTCATCTTGACTCAGCAAGGGACAGTTCAAACACTGCTCCCCCAACTAGAGCTTTTGGGCGGGGGCCTCTATTTCTTTTCTGCCATCATTTTGCATGTATCATAAATAGCCTAGTCCAAAGTAGCCGTTATTTTCAATAATAATTAGAAAGAGCGAGAGCAATCCTCAGGGAATGGAGGAGGGGAGAGGGTATCTGTATATTTAGACATTCTGGACTTGATTATAAATCCTAGAGCTTAGCTGCTGGGCGGGAACCTCACTTGCCTAGGCCCCCCTGCCTACATGGTCAACTGACTACTGCCATCTAGTGGCTGTGGAGGCCTTTGATGCCCTGACTCCTAACTGCGAGGATTTGGGGCATTGATCTTAAGAGAAGCTGTGCTTAGTGAGGGTAGCAGATCTTAGGACGGCCTGTAGCTAGGATTATAGATCAATCACCCTGGGATATCCCCGTATGCAATTTCTCTTCTTTGACATAGATTAAAAGAAAAAAAGGGAAAAATCGAAAATGCAGTGCCTATGGGCCATCAATGTTCTGGAGTTTATCTGGCAATCGAAACTGCCAGTCTGAGCCTTCCCGAGGCTCAGTGTGAAGACTATGGATAATAGCTTCCCTGCTCCGTGCCAGGCTGTCCCTGCAGGCTGCTGCTGGGGCCAGGCTGGACCTTGGCGCGGCTGGGGTGAAGGGAAGAAGCCCTCAGCTAGTGAGCAGAAATCCCGGCCCTTGCAGCCATTTGGAGACAGGGCTCTGCCCTGCTATCCAGGTAGCTCCCAGGTGATGGGGACGAAATGTCCTTTTCCAGAGAGGGAAGAAAAAAGGGGCCTGGCCCAGACCCCAGGACCTCACCTTTAGCAGAGCTTCTGATTACATGGAGTGCTTGTTCCCAGGACACAGACATACTTGTACATATTCAGGGGCAGAACACAGCAAAGAATTGCTGATCTGGAATTTTCAGGGAGCTTAAAAAGCAAATCAGATGAACGACATGAAGAATCAGCAAATGTGCATAAGTAAGTCTTTAAGATGGCTGGGAAACTCGGTATGACCCAAAATACTTGAATCAACAATCACATAAGAACACAAACCAAATCTACACAAAGCATTTGGATAGAGTCCGCAAATATCTCTTTTTCAGTCATTGTAGCTTCATTTTCTCTCAGATTACAACCCAATCCCTTCCCCCTGCCCAGTGAGGCTATGAGGTTTCTGTCCAAACCTGGAAATGGACCCAAATCACTCCTCTCTCCCCCCACCACCCCAGGCTTCAGTGTTGATTACCCCTCAGATCTCTTCCAGCTGAATTTGAATTCTTCAAGCCTGAAGTTTTCTTTGCAAGATTTACTCGAGTTTTGGCTGACATGTGTTAAAGTTCTGGGCAGACTGAACGCAGGATCTTTTACCATCACCTGGAGTGTCTGCCAGGAAGCATTTAATCCAGAAAAGGAGACTGTTTCAGCTTGAATATGAAGTTGAGCAACCATCAGAAGAGTCATGTTAAAACAATTTTTGTACAGTGGACCTAATGATAAGACAGCCTACCTGGGCTCCAGCCTGCTCCAGCCTGCCGATAACTCCTTGTGTGACCTTGGCAAGTCATTCATTCGCTCAGACTTTGCTTTCCATATCTTAAAAAAAAAAAAAAAATGAAAATTATAACCCCTATCCTACCTCCCTCTCAGGGTTGTTGGGAGAAAAAAACCCAAAAAGCACAAACAGATGTGAGAAGTGTGTCTTTAAAAAGTCCAACAAGAATTTAAAATACCATTGTTCTGTTTAGGTTAGGTTAAATCTATTTAATATTATAAATCTCTTCCAGATGACACCCATCAAATAAACAGCCCAACAGTCCATGTCTGAAAGACCACAGACTTTGGTTTGGGTGGGTGGGTGCGGGGTGGAGCTAGGCCAAACCTGAGATAAGTCAGTTCCTCTAACAACGGGGAATCTCTGGCCCTTCCTTGGGCCTGTTCCTTCCACTCCTTGGAGGCTTGTTGGCTGGAACTAGAAGTAGGAGGGGGAGACAGAAGATGGCCTGGAAGCCACTGGCGTGTTTTCTTTAGTGGGTGGTAACGAGGAGGGCGGGACCTCACGTTTTCACCTGGAAGACCTGACACTGTTTCTCTCCTCCACTGAGAACCCATCCATGAAAGAGCAGAGGACCCAAAAACTGCGAGATGTGATTCATAATTGTCAATAACATTTGTGTCATTTGTGCTCTAACTCTATTACGTTAATTGCTTTCCTCTCTACACTTTATTTTAAGGTGAACATTAATTGATTCCCAACTGTAATCACAATTATGGTGAGTTATTCTGATTAATGGAAGATGTGATTAATAGGTAGGAAGGTGCAACTGCTTCTCCTTCCCAGGGAAGAGATGATATATGTTATTATGGCTCTGCTGTGGGCTGCACTTTCCCCACGAACTCAGAGCTAATGCACAGCTATCGATCACCGCATCCCATTGTTCTCCCCAGTTGACTAGACACAGCTCCCATGCGGCCCGGCCTGGCTCTCCTTGCTCACCGACTCTCCGTGCTTCCCCAGGGAACGCTCCCATTCCAGTCCCCCAGGGTTGCAGAGAGAAAAGAGGCATGCGAGCATGTAAGTGCTCGATTCTGAAATCAGAATCATGAATTCTGGTGCACTTAAGATGGGCAAAGTGATGAGTATGTATCAGGGCCAGACCCAGAAAAGACATGGAAGTAGGCAGAGGAGAAGAACAGTTATTCATCTGTGGACTCCGATAGCCAGCATTGTACAGCATGGCTGTTCACCATGTGGTATTCAAAAAGGAGAATGGGTTGATGAAGCTTCCCTTCCCTTCCTAGGCCCTTTTACTATCCAAGCTCCCTGGACTCCTCTCTACCAGCCCACCCAGCCTTATACTCCTGAAGAGCATTCCCCTGCCTACACCTCTCTCCTTACATCCTAGCTCACCTGACTGTGTCCTGTTCTATTACTGTCTTGCTTAGAGGCAGGGTAGCTGGGCAGATGGACCAAGAGCTAATGATAAGATGACTAACTCTCCCCAGTTACCTTGTAATGGGGACCTTGTACATACCTCTTCATGCCTCCTTTTCCCTTTGGTCACATTTCCTTCCCAGCCTCATCTCCAGGCAGCCTCCCCTCCTGCCTACGCCTCTCCCTCCTCACACACCAGTCACAGGTGTCCTATAATTTAGTCACCTATTGGCCCAGTGGCATCTTCTGTATAGGAGACGCTTCAGGCTGCTGGGAAGAAGAACAAGGAGACTTGCTTGGAAGCTGCAACACATGACAAACACCGAGGTTTTCCTTATAGAATTTGTTTATTTAGGGTGGCTGAGGGCCTCTTACAGAGAATTTTTGTAGGGAGCTAATATTTGCAGTCCCTGGCACTATCAGCTACTGATATTGTCCTAAATTCATATTTATGTTTGCTTTCCAGGGGCAGGAAGGTCCGTGTCACTGTCATCTGTCTGGTGAAATTCTATTCATCCCCCGGGCTTCAGCTTAAATGTAAGATCTTTCCAATCTGGGCTCCCTTCTGGCCAGGCAGAATGCATGCCCCTCCCTGGGCGTGGGAGGCAGCCTTGTCACACCTCTAGGCAACTCCACACCACTCAGCAGCATCACGACCTTGCAACCCAGATGTCTGCTGTGCCTCTTCTGTGCCAGACACATGTCTGAGCCCCTTTAGATCTTAAAGCAGTTTGTACCTGCCCGAAGCCAGCCAGGAGAGGTGGGAGGGGGTGAAGTGCAGCCCTCACTCTGCTTGCCCAGCTGTGCTCTGGCCTGAGGCTAAACCGACCTGCACAAAGTGGCCTTTTTCTTCCCAAGAAGGCTCTGCCCTTAGCTGGCCACACGGTGCACTGGTTCAGTCAGTCCAGGGGTGCGTTGTTTCCTACAGAGCCCAGAGACAGTGATGTATGCTCAGAGCAGCCCCGCTCTGATTCTGCGGGCATGATTCTGTTGGCACAATCCTTGGGCATGACCTCAGCTCCTTCGCTTTATCATAAGTAATCAGTCACATTCAGATTTTGCTACTTTTTTGCAGACTTTACTGAAAATCTCACACCCTGTAGCGCACAACCTCGCTAATCCACCTGGCCCATTCGTGTGTCCCCCAGGTCTATTCCCACAAGGAGCACAGCCAGGTCCTCTCCTCCTGGCCCAACCCCTTGCAGCAACACCTCTCGCACCTGTCCCGCATCTTCTTCCTCCTGATCCCTGCACCACCTTACGACCCAAGCCCACCTCCCCTACCTCGAACTTGCAAACTCTCTTCCCTCCCAGCTCAGCAGGTGAGCTCCAGCTACCAGGATGCCCCGTTTCCCTACTTTACTATTTCCTCCCATGCCCCACCCCCAGACTAATAATTATAAGTTTGAAAAATATCTTTAAGTTATTATTTATGAGTTAATCTACCAATTAAAATGTGTGTTTCCTAAGGGCATGGATTGTGCATTACTCAACTTTTCCTGCCTGGTCTGACTTAGATTCAGACTCCAGCTCACACTAGCTGTGTGACCATGGGCAAGTTGCTTAACTTTTCTGAGCCTGTGTTTCCTCATCCATAAAATAAAGGCAATAATCATGCCTATCTTAGAGAGTTATTGTGAGGATTGAGTGAGATGAGGCACATAGAAGGCTTGGCATATAAGTGTTCGATAGACAGGTATTATTATTAGTGTATTACTAGGTATTATTAGTTATTATTGTCATTAGGTATTAGCAGAATGATTAACGAACAGAACTACACTCTCCCATCACATACCTGACAGTTGCCATCATGCATGAGGCAACATTAAGTCCATCTCTAACTTCCAACCACAATCACCATCAACGGTACCCAGATGCCTTCTTTCAGAAAATCATACCAGATACGTGCTTGTACATGAGACACAGAAAGTGCTTTGTCCAGATCATGAGCCCGTATCTTGCCCACATGTGTCAGTTTGGTCCCAGGATGATACATTTTGAGGATCTGTGGTTGCTGGGTCTTCCTTCAGCCTCAGGGTCTGCTGCTCTTAATTGGTTTGGTTTCCAAATAGCTCAGCCCTCCCAGGCAGAGGAGGCTGTAGGCTGGTCCTGATGGGTAGTCAATAGATGCATGTGGGCATGGGTATATGTAAATATTTAACCACCTCAGAAGAACTGAGAGTTGTAGCTGTGGACCTGTGCTCGAAAGATACTGTTACAAGTCAGGGCCTTCAGCAAAAGCCCTGCTCTGAAGCTGCCATGGAAACGACAGTCACATTTTCAATTTGGTTCCATTCAACAAGTTTTTATTCAGCACCTGCTAAGCACCCAGCACTGTGGTAGTCAGTCTAAGGGTCACAAAAGGTGTGCCCTGTATTGCAACAATAATGCTGCATAACAAAAATCTCACAACACTTCAAATTTCTTTCTCAGGCATCTGTGGTCAGCTAGAGTCAGGTGGTCTCAGCCGGGCTTGGATGCAGATCAGTGTGCCAGCTGGTGACTGTGCTTTGTGCGTTTCTCATCCTCTGTGGACCCATTGGCTACTCCAGGAATGTTCTTCTCATGGTCACGGCAGAGGGGAAAAGCCCAAGTCCAACGATGCAAACCTCTGCTTCATCATCTCGGTAATAGTCCATTGGCCAAATCAATCACCTGTTAGAGCAACATGTTGAAGGACAGGAAGGTGTACCCCACTTACTGTGAGGCCAGAGCAAGTACACAGCCAGGCCTGCTGTGTATGGAGTAGGGGAATATATCATCACCAATGAAGTGGTGGAGAGAGAATAGTTCTGCATTGAATCCAATCTACAACATACTCTAATTGTGATTCAGTATAAACAAAAGCTTTGCCTGAACCCCAGAAGTGAGTTCAGGCTTTCCCAAAAAGAACAGGGGATTGTTTAATACGAGTGTGATTTTTGTTGTTGTTGCTTCCTTCTGTTGAGTTACATCTGGAACAAACAGAACAAGGAAGAGGCAGCTCTAGTATGCAGAGGTGTTTTAATTCATTCTCTGGACCTCTAGGGGTATAGCAATGGCAACACTTGGGGTACACCTTCAAGTTCTCAGGCAGTGAGGTGCTATTTGAAACTTCAATTTCTCATAGCGAGTGTTTGCTTTATCCTTTCCAATTTAGAGCTAATTCTCTTTGATAGACTTCATCAAGGGCTTCTGGCCTGGGGTTTCTGAAAGCATATGCCAACTGTTATATGTAGGGTCCATAGTTTCACTGGGTTGTCAAGCAGGCCACTACCTGAAACAGGGGAATGCTAGTCTGGCCTTCCACAATAAGAGTAAACGGGAACTTCAGAAACAAAAGCTCCATGTTGAATCTCAGTAAAATTCCACGCTAGATCATTAAGGGGACGGTTTCTGAATCCTTATAAAGTACTGATCCCATTCTCTATGGCTCTATTCCATTCAAAATATCCAAACCAAATTAACTTATTTTCTTTTGGGAAGTCTGTAGATTTCCGTAAGAAATTTGGCGCTGACTTCTACAGTACTCTTACAGCTGAGTTAAAAATATGGGCAATATAGTAATAGGGTTGGTTTAAGTCTTAGTTATTTAGAGTGCTATTTAGAAAATGTTGGTGGAGGTCACCCTGAAGGCCTGCCTCTGGCAATGTTCCCCAGGACTCTGTCCTTGGCCCTCCCCTGTCCAACGGTTTTGTCAATTACGCGAATGAAAGAAGAATCAGAAAGCATGCTAATCAAGTTTGCAGGTGACACAATCCTGGAGAGTCAACTAAAACAACACACGCCAAACCCACACTTAGATTAATGGGCTAGAAGTGGCAGATTCAATTTCACAATTGTAAAACCCCAAATTTAGGCCCTGAAGCAGTGCAGGTTATGAAAGTCCTCTGCTTTGACAACAGTTTAAGCAGAAAACATCTGTGAATTTCTGAAGGGCCACAAGCCCAAACTGAATCAGAACGGTGATACAACTGCTCAGAGAGCTGATAAATTCTCAGAGGCTACATTCATGGAATCATGTCCCCGTTGGAGAAAGTCATAGTCCCACTGGACACAGTGTGTTTCGGGCACTTTGGTCTCCTAGCAATAACCAGGAGTGATTTGATTTTCTGGCCAGCTGGAAAGACGTCCTCCTCTTCTCTCATTTTTGTCTGATTTTTCTTTCTGAAACTCTACCTTTAGGCATAGAAGGTATAACTTTTGATTTAGCAAATAAGCATTTCATGCAGTCAATAAATATTTATTTAGCACCTATCCTATGCCAGGCACTATATTGAACACCTCTTCTAATGCTGGGGGTGGGGTGTGAGAACCAAGATAAACACCAGGAGCCTGCAGTAATGGGGGAAAGGCGCACACACACACACACACACACACATTACAATGTGATATTGCTAGAACGATGGTGTTTGCAAAGTGCTGTGTGAACACAGCTTCCCCCAGGCAAGAAGTATATTCTTGGGTCTCAGAAGCAGCCTGGTCTTTTAGATGGAACCGGCATTGAAGTCATTTCATTCCCAGGGCCAAGCACAGAGCCTGACGTATCATAGATATTTAATAAGTAATTGATGAATGGAGGGATGGAAAAAAAACACTGCCTGACAGACCTGATATCAAGTCCCAGCTCTGCCACTTCCTGGCAGTGAGACCATGGGCAGGTTGAATTGACTCATTGAGCCTCAGTTTCCTCATAAATAAAACAGGGATATGGGTCCTCATCTCACAGGGTTGTTTTGCAGATTAAATGAACTGAAATGGGTTCCAATAGACAGAAAATGCCCATCGAGGTACCTGCTTCCTAGTAAAAATAAACCAGTACTCATTGTTCCTCCAAATCACGTGCCACCAAGAACATATTTGGATTATCCTGGGCATCATGTTTTAAGATAGGCATTTGAAAATTAGGGTCTATTCAGAGAAAAGACCAAAATAGAGAGAGGTTTAGGAAACAGGAAAGGTTGAGGGGCTAAGGAGGTGGAGATGATAAAGCCCCAGAAGATAGCACCAAAAAGGGGCAGAATTTGAGTTCAGTTCTAGCTCTGGTGTGGAGGAACATTCTGATAATCAGCTGCCGAGAATAAAATGAGCTGCCTTGTCAAGCAGGGTGCACCTCATCCCTGGGCCTTTTAATTCAGAATCTGGATCATCTGCCAGCAATTTTCATACTGTCATTTATTCAACAGACCGTTTATTGAGTACCTACTATACGCTCTCATCTTGTTCTAGAGAACTTTGGACTAAAAAGGGAATAAAAAAGACATAGCCCCTGGATGGAAAGCACTCACAAAAGCAAACGGTTTTGTGCATAATACTCCAAGCTGCTGTGGGAACACAGAGGGTTTTGTAGAAGGGATTTTGCATTTGGATGGGAGGAGGCAGGGGATGGCCTCTCAGGTCTCTTGGCTCCTATTGTTTTATGATTCTGTGTAAGTCATAATCTCTTTCTGCAAAGAATTTACTCATATAATCCAAAGATTTTCCTTGGAATTAAACCTTGGAGAGCCCAACTCCTAAGGCTTGAATGGTAAGACTCCACAAAAGCAATCATAACGAAGCCTTATGTCAGAAAAGCACTTTCCCCTCGATCTGGTGGAAGAATTCTACATCTATTATGACATTTGACCCTCACATCTAACCTACCCATGACACCAGGTTTAAATAGCTAAGGAAATGGTGAAACAGGAACAACATGACACTCTCCTAAAGTCACCCAATCATGTGCAGTCAGGCTGGGTAGAACTCAGGTCTCCTAAGTCTCATTTATGTTCTTGCCAACAGCCCGTAATGCATTTAGCTTTCTCCTTTAGTGGATTTTGTCTCAGAAACTTTCTCTTTCCCTCTGCCTCCTCCCCTCCCCCCTACTCCGTTATTGCAAGCACAGGATCTGGCAGATGAATGACCTGGCTGATCTCCCAAGTTTCCCTCTGAAATGTAGAACCTGACATCCTTTACATTTGGAATTCCAAACACAGTCACTGCTGTGTCAGAAAAATATTAACCGTTTCAGCAGCGGACCTTGCCACCAGCCCAGGAGAACGGTAAGCACAGGCAGAGAAGGAAAGCAGCTCCCTGCCTTTGTTCAGCTGTAAGGGAAGATGCATGACCTCGTTCGCGTGGTGATGCTGTTTTTTAAAAACTAAAGTACAGAGGCTCTGATGCCTGCGCTAAGAGCATTAGCTCCTTGGGGAAACAGCCCTCTCCGAGAGACCAATAAATGTGTGCTCTGGCTTATTTATTTGGCTTTCATTTGAGGTTGAAGTGGCTACCAGTGGGCAGGTCCCGAGGCCAGGGCTTCTGCAAATGTCGGGCCATTTGGAATGCTGGCGGCTCCGTTGTTATGTTTTATCCCCCTGAGTGAATCACTCTGACAGCCTGGTGAGGCTGCGGAGAGACAGCGTGAGGCACCTGTTTCAACAGTTGTTCCATCAGACTTAGTAGCCTGCTGCCTCTTCACGAGCAGGGGTCAGGGCAGGGGGACACAGGAAAAGGATGTAGGGCTGAGCAGAAAGCTGCACTTGTCACCTGAGGATGTCCCACGGTCAAATGCCCTGTAGGTGTCTCCTAAGGTATCCCAAGCTGCTCCTCGGGCTGGTTTGGAACTCTCGGCCTGCATCAATCGGATGATTTCTGTGATTTGCTTCCAGAAACACCAGAGGCAAAATATAGCAAAATTTCTAGACTTTCATCCATGAAAGATTGAGCTTTGAAACGAATACCCTAAAAGGCATTTCATATTTTTGGCAATGGCAATATCATTGGAAGATGATCCACACCTACGCACACCCACACACATTCACACACACACACACACACACGCACCATCACCTCCTTATCCCCTTATCCTGCTTTATTTTTCTCCATAGCACTTAACGTTTTTTTGAGTCACTTACTTGTATATCTGTCTCCCTCCACTAGAGAGTGTCAGCTCCACGAGGGCAAGGACTGGCTCTTGTTCATTGCTGCCGCCCCAGTCCATAAAATGGGGACTGGCACATAGTTAGTTCTCATTAAATAACTGTTTCTTCACTTTTTTGCCTAAAGCCCTATCATATGTAGATTTATTAACTTAGTTTTCAAAGGTTTCAAAGTTATTAAAATGCAAACATCCCTAGAATAGCACATTAAGTCTTAATAATAGTTCTCAGCTAATAAATTTTCAGGACGGGAGCCTCTGCCATGACATTACGAAGCACAGATACTTTCTAGAATTATGCTGGGAAGAAAGCATCCCAGGTGAGAAGGACCTAAACAAGAGGGTTAGTTAGGAACAGTAAGGCCTGAAATGTGGCTTCTTGATTATTTTGTCCCAGTTGGTCCTGACTATAAGTCCTAAATGTCTGCCCTAAATCCAACATCACCAAATCCAATGTCAGCTCTGGCAGAAGAACGCTTTTCTCTCCACTTTTGCTACTGATACCCAGTGGAAGACCTTGTCATCCCTCCCTCCCCAGATGATGTCAATGATCAGTCACCTAACCAGTCTGCTGCCTCCAATCTTCCCACTTTATCCCTGCTGCATACAACATCCAGGCTAAATTTCTAAATACCACTTTCTTCAAAAGACCCTAGGAAAAATCCTGAGGACTGTTTCTCAATATTTCTGCTTCTCCCTTTATAGGCCTATGATAAGCATGTGCATTACTAGTTCTGTTCCATGAAGTGCGAACAGACGTGATGAATGTCACTCCTGGGCTTTAACATTTCATTGCTGATGTGAAACCCTCCGGAACTCTTTCTCTCTGGCACAGTGACATCCAACATTTGAGATGAGCCTGGGTTTCTGAGTGAGCAGGAGGAGCAGACACCACTGCTAATCCAAAGTGAACATCGAGTAAAAATTGAGGCCCTGATAATTGAGAGTTGCTTGTTACCGCAGCATAACATAGACTATCCTGACTAATACCTACCACATACACCAGAACCTACAATGTTTTTCATTATTCATTAGCATGTGTGATATAGTACACAGGCTGTGGTCAAACAGACCTAGATCTAAGTCCTTGTTTTGCTACTTACCTTCAGACAAGGATAAGCTATGTAATCTCCTAAGCCCCCTCATCTGTAAAATTGGAATAATAATACCTACCTTGGGTGATAAAATGAAATAATGCAGGTGTAGTTCCTGGCCTATAGCAGCCACTTAACAAGTGTGCCTAATATAGGTAAGTCCCCTTCCCTTTTCTTCCTCTTTCTGCTGACATCCACATGTCTCTAACACCTGCCTTTACCTAGGCCACCTGGCTCACCTCCTGCAATCCTCCCTTGCAGCTGATGCTCATGGCATCGCGAACAGCGATTTTCGACCCTGGCCTCAAATCCAAAACGATCAGAGTGCTTTATTAAAGTACCCATGCCTCATCTGCACCTCAGACCAATTAAATCAATCTCTAGAATTGGGGCCTGACCTTGGATTTTTGGAAAAGCACCTCTGGTGATTGAAATGTGCCACTGAGATCAAGAGCCCAGTCTGGAAGCACAGTGCAGGGTTATGCGTGTAGATTCTGCAGCCAGTTGCCTACTGCCACTTCTTAGCCACATAACCTTGGGCAGTTTTCTCTGTGCTCGCACTTCCTCTCTGGAAGGTAAGGATGAGAATAATGAAGCATCTACCTCTGAAAGCCTTTGCGAGGGTTAATGGAAGAGGATGGAGACACTTCCACGGTGCCTGGCTCGTGCTAACCTCTCAGTGAGGGTGATGGCTGCTTCCCTGGGACTGCGCTTGGCCTAGGCATGCCCTCCTCCTCCTCAGGGCCCTGTGCTCTCAACAGCTGCCTGAGGCTTTTCTTTGTAATTCCTTCAACGCCTCCTCTACTGCAGATACAACTGCGTGGGGAGCGTGTACCAGGATCTGGCCTTTAAATATACAACATACTGCTCTTCAGCCTACTAAATCTGTCTCCTCAACGAGACTAGAACACTGAAGGAAGTGGTGGTATCCACGCTTCCTTTTCTTCCCTGTTCCTACTACCTGAGCAGGGCTGTGCACCATTTGCTGACTAAACGGGGACTGCTGGATTCAGGGACATTCTCAGCGATGGCTGCAGCCAGTGGCATGTCAACAGCCTTACACCCAGTCATGTTCTCAGGGCTGGCTTCCCATCCAGGAGTTGGGCATAGGCTACATACCTCAGGGGTCAAAGGACCTGGACTGGGCCACACAGCGCAGAGGAGGACAACCCTCCTCACTCATGTCCCTTTGAAGGTGGTAACCCCTCCACCCAACCACAGGAGAAAACTGAATAATATTAACTTGTATATTCTGGCTGACAAATGATGCTGTTCCAAAGAAAGGGAGTGCTGGGGAGATTTTATTTCTCATCCTTCCTGATCTCCTGAGACCTGTTAAAAAAATACTGCCCACCAACAGCGGGCCCTCCTGGCTTTGGCTCAGGTTGCCTGGGCTCCATCCTGGAAATAACAGGCTGCAGCACATCCAGGTCTTCCTTGCGTCATCCTGTAGTCCCTCCAAATGAGGGGAGGCTGTGGAAACTCATAGCCATTTCTAAGGATCTGTGTTGGGCCTCAGCCCACCAAATTGGGATCCCTATTCACTGGTGTCTGTGTCCACTGCCTCTTTTCTTTCCAATATTCTACCATAAAATGGGAGACAGTGACTGTCAGTTGGAAACTGAGGCTGAGAAAAATATCCTCAGATTCATGTTCTCCACACCAGTGACTTACCCTCCAACCAATGGCCTCAGGTAAGGAGGGGACAAGAAGAAACGGAACTGATACTGAACACCTCCTATGCCCCGGCTCCAGGTTCTGGGTGCTGTATATATTTGTTCATCCATTTCTTGTCACAATTCTGTAAAGTAGGTATTGTTGCCCCAGTCCCATAGATGAGAAGACAGTCTCAGACAGGTGGAGTGACTTGTCTGTTGCAACTCAGAATCAAGTTGAACATGCATTCGTGCATTCATTCATTCATCATCTGGCAGGATTTTAAGTTCCTCATGATGATGGCAGAAGTTGAGGTAGAAGGGAGGAATAGAAGAGATTTGAAGCTTAAGTGAATATGTATGTGTTAAAAATGTACCAAGCTTTGTTTTAATCAGGTATGGTAAGACTGTAGACACTGCAATGATTGCTGTGAGGAATAAGCTTATACTCACAGATTCCTAGAAACTGGAGGCACAACACACAGTACAGGGCTGTGTGGGGAAGGACCAAGGGTGATCAGTGGGCAGAAGAGGGAGAGGAAAGAGCATGGCCCAGAGCCTCTGTTGGGGTTTTCACAGGAAGAAATGGGAGAGGCAGTGTTGGTACGTGGAGTAAGCTTAGGGTTGGATGGTTTTAATAATTTTGAAGGGCTCTGGGCCATGGGGGTGGTTCCTAGTTGTTTAGTACCTCACCCTGGCATGATTTAGGACAGAGAGAGTATTGGCTTGGTGTGTGAGAGTTCAATGAAGGAGATGGTTGGAAGTGTGTGGTCTGGATTGGTTGGTTTGTATATCAAAGGGGTGCTCTCAGAGGAGTCATTTGCTGTCTCCAGGAGCTAGCTAACCCTGAAGGTGCAGTTTCCCCAGTTCAAGGCCCCAAATGCCAGAACATTAAGAATATATAAAACAAAAAATATAGTTAATACAGTGTGTGATGGTAAAATCTGTAGGTGAAAACAGTTGGGAGGAATAAAAGGTGATTTAGCTCCACAACTCAAGCCACAAAGGACCAAGGCTTTTGCCTGAGATGAGATTCTGAAAATGGCAATGATGGAGCTAGGAGAATGTCAACGCCTCCTCTGGGATCTGTCTTAGTCCATTCAGGCTGCTGTAACAAAATACCTTAGACTGGGTCACTTATAAATAACAGAAATGTATTTCTCACCATTCTGGAGGCTGGGATGTCCAAAATCAAAGCACCAGCAGATTTGATGTCTGATGAGGGACTGCTCTCTGCTTCATAGATGGCACCTCTTGCTGTGTCCTCAGGTGATGGCGGGCAAGGAAGGACCTAACAGACTCTCAAGCCGCTTTTATAAGGGCACTAGTCTCATTCATGAGGGTAGAACCCTCAAAACCTAATCACCTCCTAAAGGCCCCACCTCTTAATAACTAGTGCATTGAGGATTAATTTTCAACATACATTTCGGAAGGATGCAAACATTCAAACCATAGCATGATCCATGCAGTGGAAAGGTAGCAGGATCCTTGGAAAGAACCACATTTTAGTTAAGGCCAGAAGATAGAGGGAAGAGTCCAGAAATGTAGCAAGTTAGGACTGAATGAAAGCTCCAGAGTGAACAACGGGAAGGGTCAGGGTCAGAAGAGACTGGGAGTGGAATACAGCATACAGAAGCTGAGGAGAAGCCCTAAGACAAGAGGTGAGAGGGTGGCAGGGCTAAGGAAATGAGGAATGGGTTCATGGTTGGATTGACTATTCTGAGTCATGGACCCACCAAAGCTGAGGTCCCAGGTAGTACAGAAAGCCTGATTAAGCTAGCAATTTATAGCCAATGCTCATTATTTTGATAGTATGTGGACAAGAAGTTCTTGTATTTTTTAATGAAAACTCTGCACAGGCAGCTGCAGAAAGGATTTCTTGGCCTCTGAATGACCTACTCCCAGTAGAATTGCCAAAGCTCAGGTTGTCTCAGAGATTTGAATCTTCACCTCTGTAAATGGAAAACCCTAGAATATCTGGGGGAATTATCTTTGACTTCTCTCTACATAAGCAGGGAGAGAATGAGCTGGATCCCAGTGTGTCCTCGTAGAGTCCTCATGGCCCTTATTTCTCTGGGTCTTTGTTTTTTAATCTGTCACTACTTCAACAGACAAGATGATCACTCAGTACATTAAGATACGGGAGATAAGAAGTGGGCATAAGAGATAATTAATCTGAGAGCACTTCCAAGACATCTAGGTCCAAAACCCAAGGAGCTCCAGGTGGCCACACCAAGGCATGGAGAGTCTGTCTCCAACATCTTTCTCTTAACTTGGAGGAATCAGTCAGTGCTCAACTTCCCCAGTCCTACCACGTAGATAGCCTGAAACCTGGACTCTCCCCACACACCTACCTTTCCTCCTGAAGGCTCTTGCTACTCATGTTGCATGACCTCTTGCTGGTGTTGACCTTCACTCTTACTCTCCCTCCCTATCTCATCCCACACTTCTCACTTCATAATTGCCCCATGTGGCTGCTTTTTAATATGTTTATTCATTCATTCCTCAAATATAGAGCACCTACCATGTGTAGGCGGCCTCTGATTTCCATCCTACATACCAGCCTTCAATCAATCCAGATTCATGAAAGATCCTGCACTTGGAAACACAAGGACCAGGGTAGGTGCTAAGCGTAGTGCAGGAAGGGGGAAGTAGTCTGTTCAACAGTGTCCAGTCTAGATTGCCAGAGCTTGCAGGTCATGAAGGAGACATGACGAGCACAGGTCTTCATTCTGCAAGACAAGCTGAGCAATGGATGGAACACAGCTAAGAGGTATGTTTTCAGTGATGGGAAGAGCAGAGTTAAAATCCCAGACTCTGCCATTTAACTCACTGTTTGATCTTGGGCAAGTTTCTTATTCCTCTGGGAGCTTCAGTTCATCAGGCTGTAAAATGAGAATAATAATAATCTACCCCTAAAGTTGTTGTAAAGATCAAATGAATGAATGCCCGTGGAAGTGCTTAATAAACTGTAAAGAGGGATGAAGATTATTATTACCTGCAGGTAATAAAAATTATCAAATTATTTGCAGGTTTAAAAAAGAAAGCATGCCCCCAAAATTTATTCCTCCAGGATAAGCTACAGTGGTAGAAATCTTCCCTAGATGATCCAGATCTCAAAAGCCAAATAAGCTGGCTTCTGGAAGCTCTGTAAACAGCCTTAGAGGAGACACTCTTAACCGCACTCCTTTCCAACTTTCTACGACAACTTTAGTAGAAGAGTTGTTCCCTGTGGGTTATGGGAATAAGGAGTACACAGCTACCTTGGATGTTCACACCCAGTCAGGGCCTCTGAACCTCATGGAAAGCCTTTCTGCAGAAAGTGCCCCGTCCTGGATAGCAGAGTTGAGTGTCCATTTGGACAACGAGCTGCACAGCTGTTCAGGCAGATATTTCCCCAATTATGGCAGCATTAGGGAAAGTTATTGGAAAGGACTTTTCTCCCACCATTGAGTAGTAAATGCTTTGCTAATTTGCCTGATGATACATTTATGATGGTTGTTTGCTGATCCTCTTCCACAGTCTACCTTTAATAGCCTGTCTGTTTGGAGAGGCCAGTCTTCTCCAATGAACCAACTTTATTTCATTACGGCTTATTATTGTATTTTGTTCAGGGAGTGCCTGCAAATGAGAAAGTGGCCCACAAAACCCTCTCATCGTGGGCATAATTACTGCCTCAGTGCGTAGAAAGAAAGAAAAACAAATAGTAATCTTTGCTAATTGAAACAGTAAAATATGTGCAGTTCAGGACATTAATGTGTAGAATTGTGAGATGAAAAAACCCTATACACACACACACAAAAGTCCACGCTCACACACAAAATGGAGCCGTGCCCAGAAACTAAGAACTATAAATATGTAAGACTCTCTCCTCTTTCTTGCTCACTCATCCGTCTTCCACGGCCCCTTATTTGGCATGTGTGTATTTGAAGTTCAGTGTACTGGTATTAATTATTTTTCAGATTTATTTTTAGGGGGAGCATGGATAGTTCTTTAATTAAATCCATTTCTCTTGGGGGAATTTACTTCACTTGTTTGCATTTCTTGTGCTCCTTTCACAGAATGAGATGTGAAAAGAAGGTTTTGTTTGCACTTGGTTCCGCAATTGCTCCACTCCCTCTTTCTTCGCTCTTTTTTTTTTTTCTTTTTCTTTTTTTTTCTTGAGGTTCTCTCAGAATCTGGCCATAGACATAACACACAAACAAATCGAGGATTCTCAGGACAATTTTGTTTAACTTGGAGGGAGTTGGGGGAAAGAGTTGCTATCCATAAAAGAAGCCAACTGTTGAGTAAGTGAGCAGATCATCCTGTAATTACTTTTTTTATATTGTAAAGATAAACTAACTGCTGGCTTCTGCTGGTTCTACTGAATCAGAAACAGCATGTGCAAATGCGGAGAAAGTAGATGAAGCTTTGTGGGTAATTTTCTGGCCAATTTCATCGCCATATATTTAAAACGTAAGAAGCAGAGGTAGTGTGGTACAAGGGAAAAAACAGAAGACTTATGGTCAAACAACTTGGGGTTCAAACTCTACCTGTACAGTAAGGACATTCCAGGATATAGTAACCCCAGTCAAGCCATTGATTGCAACCAAAATCTCTGGATGAAATAGAAAAAGCAACTGTCTGAGGACTCTGAAAGTAAATAAAAGCAAGCAGATTGTGAAGGCGAGTTAACACCTGGAACACAGGGAATGACTTTCTAGGGCTCCCCCCGGTTCTCTCACAGCATTGCCCTGAGCATGGCCCCACACTTGAAGCTGGGCCCCACTCATGGCACTTTGCAACTAAAGCTCTGATTGAAACACCATTTTTCTGGCCAGAGAAATTGGAAAGATAAGGTCCTGGAGACTGGAGAATGTAAGGAAAACGTCATAGATGAAAACCCTGGAGAAGAAAATCTTCTAGTTCTGTATATAACCCCCACAAGTTCCGTCTCCCAGGAGCTGTGCGTGCACGAGACAGAAGCAGCATAACAAAGGCTTTGAGAACTGAACTGAGATGTGTATCACCACCCACAGAAGGTAAGACAAAACTTACAAACTAAACCTAACTGGTTCAGACTAAAACAGTAACAACAAAAATCAAGATTCTTCAGAGGGTTTTAATGCAGAGTATGTATTTCTCCATAGCATTTATTAATATAATTATCCAGGGTGCAATCCAAAATTACTTGATATACAAAGAAGCAGGAAAATGTGCCCAAATCGCGAGGGTGAAGATAATCATAAAATGCTAACCTAGAGATGATCCAGATGTTAGAATTATCAGACAAAGACTTTAAAGACCTTTGAAGCAGCTATTACAGCTGTCTTGTATGAGGTAAAGGTAAACACACTTGAATGGAAAGAGAAAAGTTCTCAGCAGAGATATAGAAACCATAACAAAGAACCAAATAGAAATTTTTAAATTAAAAAATATAACATCTGAAATTAGAAAAGAAATTCACTGGACAGCCTCAACAGAACTTAAAGATCTATAGAAATTTTCTAATGCAAGGAACAGAGACAAAAATTAAAACAGACAAAAAGAACAGACCCTCAGAGACTTGTGGGAGAGTATGAAGAGATCATTGGTGTCCCACAAAGAGAGAAGAAAGAGCGTTTGAACAATGGTGATATAGCACCTCTTGTATATTCCTGGATACAGTTGGAACCCATTCTACTAAGTGAAGTATCTCAAGAATGGAAAAACAAGCACCACATGTACTCACCAGCAAATTGGTATTAATGGATCAACACCTAAGTGGACATATAGGAATAACATTTATCAGGTGTCAGGCGGGTGGGAGGGGGGAGGTGGGGATGGGTATATACAAACATAATGAGTGAGATGTGCAACATTTGGGGGATGGTCATGCTTGAGGCTCTGCCTCGAGGGGGGAGGGGGGCATGGGCAATATACGTAACCATAATATTTGTACCCCCATAATATGCTGAAATTAAAAAAAGAAAGAGTGTTTGAAGAAATTATGGCTGAAATTAGCCCAAATTTTGCAGAAAACATGTATTTACAGATTTGGAAAGCTCTGCAAGTCTTAAACAGGATAAACTCAAAGAAAACCATGTCAGACACATGATAATCAAACTACTGAAAAATCAAAGATAAAGAAAAAACACTGAAAGTAGCTAGAGAGAAACAACACATTATATATAGGAAAATGGTGATTTGTAATACTGTGGCCAGAAAACAATGGAACAATATTTTTAAGGCATTAAAAGGAAAGGACTCTTAATCCAGAACTCTATAGCCAGCAAAAATATTCTTTATAAGTGAAAGTGAAATAAAGACATTCTGAGATAAAAGGAAAGCTGAGAAAATTTATAACAAATAGACATGCTCTAAAAGAAATGTTAAAGAAAATTCTAAAAGGAAATGACACAAGAGATAAACTTGTATCTTCAGGAAAGAAGAAAGAGCAAGAAAAATGGTAAATATCTGGATAAATATAAAACATTATTTTTGTTCTCTTAATGACTTTAAAATATGTGTTCCTGTTGAAAGCAGAAATTATAACATTGGGGGTTTTCAAAGTACTAATATGTAGAGGTGATATATACAACAACTATAATATAAAGTGGAAGGATAAGGAAAACCAAGTATTTCTAAGTTTTCTCCATTTTACTTGAAGTTACAAAATATTAATTCTAACTAAGATGGTCAAAATATGTTATATATTATAGTCCTTAGAGCAACCACTAAAAATAATAAGAGAGATAGCCAAAAAGACAGTAGATAAATTAAAATGGAATACTGAAAAAAAATTCAAATAATCCAAAATAAGTAAAGGAGCAATAAGGGAACAAAAAAACAGAAGGAACATGAATAAAAAGAGAACATTAATAATAAAATAGTAGACCTAAATCCAGCCATATCAATAATTATATTAACTATAAGTGGTCTAAACACACCAATAGAAAGACAGAGATTGTGAGATTGAGCTTTTCTTTTTAACCTGCCTTTACTATGTACTTGTTATAAGAACTTGGAAAGTTTCTTTATCTTTCTGATCCACAGAAAAATTTCTTATCAGTTACAAGGGAATAGTAATATCTACCATGTAGGGCTGTCACACAGATAAAATGAGGTGGTATCAGCTAAATGTCTAGTGTATGATAAGTAAGTATTCAATAAATGATATCAACTATCTACTAATGACTATTAACAGTAACCACTAACAGCTATTAAATCCATTTACAGTAGTTTAGTTCTATATTATGTTATCTTTGGAAAAAACACTAATGGAAAGACGTGATCACAAAACAGTAAGGATGTACTTCCCCAAAAACATGGTTTTTTTAATCCCTCTGAATACAACACAAAATTACTATGTATCTTTCAGCATATAGCATCACTACATATTTATAGTGTGTTTAGCACGATGAATCGGTCCATTTTATAGATCAAGGCTCTATTTACACATCTTTTATCAATTCTAAACATTTAATTCTTTGAACTAACTCCTTCTACCCTCGTTGAAATGATTCTCACTTACTAGAAAATAATAATCTATTTTACTTCCCATAAGCATATTTTAATTTTACAATACTGAATGTCATAGCAGGCCTCTCAAGATCTGCCCTTGCTGATTTATGCATGATTAAGACATCCGCTAACGAGCACACATCCTCTGCTGGAAGGAACAACACTGATCATTCTCTTTGCTGAGAAGGTAGATTGCTGGGATTCCAGCCAGAGCAGAGACAGAGACATAGAGACTGACTGTACATTTAAGAAGCAGTATTGCCAAGGTGCCAGAGAGGGCATGGACTTTGAGATCCATCAGCGGTTGTCAGATTTCCTCAGTAAATATTGTTCCTGGGGGTAAAAATACAGAGAAGTTCATCTTGACAAATATATATTGAGCACTAGCCGTGGGCAGGGCACAGAGCCAGGGGCCAGGAAAAGAGATGAGTCAGTGAGGCGAATCAACATAACTGCCACCCTCACGGGGCTGAAGGTCTGATGGCGGAGGCAGCTAGCCAACACAGCATTTCAGTCGAATGTGGCCATCGCTTTGCTCATATCCTCTCGGACCTGCCCCCTGGAGGCCTTGATACCCAGGGACTAGGTGTCCATAACCCCCAGACATCCTACAGTTCAGTTTAGACAATCCTTACTCTGGGAACTTCTGGTTTTCTTCAGTCAACATCGTACGCCCAGGGAGGCCTGGGAGCCGATTTTTCCTGGTGGTGTTTGCAGTGTCATTTACCATTTATGTCACCTGTCATAGGAACCATTATAATATTTGCTTAAGTATTTAAATCAAGTCCTTTACTTTAAGCCAGTGGTTGCTGAGCTTTAATTAAAGCATATTTGCATACATTAATATCACCCAGCTTCTCTGCATTTTAACTGTGTTTTTGCATTCAAAACATGACATTTCAATAACAATAGTTGTCAGTGCCTGTGCTCTTATTTATGCCACAATTACAGGTCCTGTTAATTACAGCTCTGGCTGGCTTTTCCAGCTCCTTCTGACAGAGTCTGTGTGCAGCCACGACTTCAGTCTTTCAGCGTGTGCATTTCAGCATTTAAAGAGCAGCTCCACCATGCTGCAGAGGGCTTAAAGATGTCGGGCTCCCTTTATCTCCAGCTCCGCTGATGTTCTGGACTCTGGGAGTCAAGTGGGGCAAATCGGTTGTTGTACAAAAGACGATTAGGCGGGGCAGCTTCTGGCTAAAATCCTAGTCTCTACTAATGACGGATCTGGTGTATTTAAAGCTGGGAACCAATCTGAACTCTGATCCAGACTGGAATCTTCTCTGAGGTTGAAATAGTCAAGAGAAAGAAAATAATTGTGGTGGACTATGAATGCTGTGAGTTGCAGGTGAAGGCATAATCGGGAAATTTCCACCTCGTGAGTGTTACTTACCAGGGTAGACAGCTGCTATTTAGTGAGTGTCAATATGAGCTGGATGCTCAGCACCACGGAGGATGTGGTCACCTTGTGACTTCCTGCTCCTACTTCAGGATCTGGTCAAGATCACCTGCCTCCCTAGACAAGCCACGTTACTCACTCTTTCCCCTCTATGCTCTCAAGGAATCTTCATGTTCGGCACTGACCACTCACCATTGTTTTTCTATCTCTCTTTCCAACTGGATTGCGAATGTCTAAGGGAAGGACTACACCGTGCTTATCTCCCCATTATTTAACACCTGTGGGCCCCCAGTAACCATTTTCAGAAGTGAGAAACAATACCGGACTTCCAGGGTCGGACCTGGAGCCAGCAATCAGGTAAGGAAAAGGCCAGGGCCACAGCTGACAGAGGGGAGGATATTCCCTGCCCAAGGCACACAGCACCCAGTTCTGCCCGTGCAGCCTCACCAAGCAGACCCTTTCCCTTCCCTATGCCTCCTGTGGAAAGGGCTTAGAAAAACAAATGGCTTAGAATGTCCTGAAACTGCAGAGGCAGCTAAAGAGAAGAGGCTCTTCCTCTGTGGCCACAGTGGATTTCTGAACCCCGTGGTGAAGCCAGAGGAGCGAAAAGTCTGCCCAAGCCTCACATTTCCAAACAGTGAGGCTAGAACAATAAACAGTGCGCCCAGCAGGCAGAGAGACAGCCTGATTTGGGTTTCTCGTGTTTCTGCACAAATACTCTCCCCACAAGCCCCAGCCCACAGGCAGTCTGTTTGTCTGCTATGAGCCCTGCTCGGTCACTGACCTCCGGGAGCCAGGCAGAGCTGCCTGAGTCTGACAACAAGGCGACAGTAAACATCTCCGCGGCACAGAGAGTAACGGAAGATACCGTGAGCCGAAAGCTGCTTAGAACCAAACTGGAATGCTAAGGTAGAGGGAGGGTGCCGGCCTGCTGCAGAAGAGAGTGGGTACTTGTGTTTGAGTTCACAGGCACTGCACGAGGGGGCTTGGTCCAATCCCATGTTAGCAGCCACTTGTAAGCCCTGGCTGTATACAGCCTTCTCTGAAAGCTTCTCTCTCTCCCTGTATGTCAGTTCACTTCAAAACATATATAATGAACACAGATTATGTGCTAAATACTGTGCTGGATTCTGGAGCTATAAAGATAAATTAGACTCAGATTCTGTCTTATGAGTTTGCTTTTACCTGGAGTTCATATATTTCTGCTAGAGTGGTAAATGATGACGTCAGAATGTATAAGGTGCTACAGGAGCAGAGAGGAAGACCACTAAGTCCAGCCTGGGCATCCGAGGAAGGCTTCCTGGAGGAGGAGACATCTAGACTGAGTTCAGAAAATAAATAAATCATATCCAAGTGAGGAAAAGTGGAAAATGCATTCCAGGCAGCACAACCAACACGAGCAAAGGTGTAAACGTGTGAAACCATGTGGTGTGCGTGAGAAGCTAGAAACAGTTTAATGCGATTAGATGTGTCGTGCAAGGTAGAACAAGTAGAGGTGAGCTAGAGGGACCAGCAGAGTCAGGTCAAGCAGGGTCTTATGGGGTCCTTTATGCCAAAAGGGTGGGGGGAGCTTAGAATTTCTCCTGTGGAAAATGGGAAGTCTTTGAACAGGTTCAGGAAGGGAAGTGGCATGACTCAGTTCTACTTTTCAGAAAGATCCCTCAGGCTTCCACGTGAAGAATGGGTGGTTGCAGGACACTCTGGAGGCAGAGAGACCGGTTATGAGGCTGTCACTGCCACCGAGGGAGAGCCCAGGTAGCAGCAGGAGGTGGGAGAGCATCAGAGGAGCGTGAGAAATATTGAGAAGACGGGCTCGACTGGACTTCATGTGCGGCTTGACAAGGAGAGAGAAGCATCGACAACTTTGAGATGGCTGAATTGGAGAGCTATGGGAAAGGTGGTGCCATTGATGGAGATAATCATGGTAATTATTATTATGTTCATGGCTTACTGTGTGCCAGACATTACTGTGAGTGCTTTTCATGGGGTCTTTCATTTGATATTCACAAAACCATTATGAGATTGGGACTGTCGCTTAATTTTACAAGTGAGGCAAGTGAGACACAAAGAGTGTTAAGTAACTTGCCCCGAGTCACACAACTACCAGATGGTGACCCTGTGCCTTTGCACCTAGGAAGTTGGGCTCCAGAGGCTGTGACTTAGACCACTGTGCTGTGAAGCCCCCCAGGACACACACAGGTGGTGCCACAGGTACCTCACATAGTGGCTGACACTCAGTCATGGGAGTCTGTCTTGGCTTGAGTTCCTCTAGCAAGTGGCTTATTTGGGAGGTGGTCCCAGGAAATGCCGGCAGGGGAGTGGAAAAATGAGATAGGAGAAGTAGAAAGAAGACCAATAAAGGGTGAGGCGATGTCTAGGTGACAAGTGTAACCATTGGGGCTCACCCCTACTGGGGAATTTGGGGATGAGTTATGCCTCAGACTTTTCCCACCTGAGGGTTGAGGAATCTGGGGTTTGTGTCTACTCACTCACTGGCACTTCCAGCCACTCTGGCGACAGACAGAATAGGCTCTGATGACCAGAGAAAGCTGATGGGGAAAGTATCCTAGGTGCTGGCAGAAAAGTCTGGCTGGAATGCAGGTAAGTACCAGGGGACAAGGGTGAGGCTTTGACAGCATCTGCCACAAAGCCCAGTGAGCATCTTTGGACCGCATCACCCTCCACACTGCAGAGTACACGGCTACTTCCTTACGTCTAAGCTAAGAGAGCAGAGACCACATGAGACAGCACAAGCCAGACAGCCCAAGAGTTTAGCCAACAGATGTCCAGAACCTCTTTAAAGGAGCATCATGGAACTTCCAGAGCTGAAGGACTCTAAAGAAAGTTCCTGCTGTGCTGGTGACTACAGGAGACAGGGATGGGGATGAAAAAGAAAGAAGTGCTGAGGCCTTTTCACCTTTCATTGGTGCAAAACCACGAGTAGGGAGAGTGTCGTCCAACCCATGCCTGCTCAGGGGTCCTCTAAATAGACGCATCGCCAGTGGCACGTGACCCCAACTTGCACAGAGTCCAAGCTGAGTGTAGGGGAGAGTGGGTGCCTCCTCTGGGAATCTGCAGCTTGTATTCCCATCAGCAGGGGCTCCCCGCAGAACCTCACCCCGAACACAACCGTGCAGACCTCACTCGAGACCCCGGCTCCCCCCAGCTTCAGATCTGACTTCCCATTCATTTCTCTAAAGCAGGAAACTTGGACAGGGTTGTAGTTCAAGGTCAAGACAATGGCCACGCAGCCTCGCTCCTGAAGGCTGGTGCAGAAACTATGAAGAGAGTGCAGTAGAGTTAAGTGTTAATTATAGTCCTAAAGGTAATTAAGGCTTAGAGGGATTAGAGAAGGTGCTTTATAACAAGATCTGCCTATTAAGATAAAATGTGCAGATTAAGATTGCATGTGTTCAAAACCATGCAAAATTGTCTTCTAAAAATATATAAAATTATTCAAGGTGGGCTGACTAGATATGGAGAGATGCCCCTTTGACGGGAGGGTAACTTACAGATGCAGAGGCAGGAATTAAACTTCCTCGAAGCTGTGACCATCATTAGCGTGCTGCAGGCGAACTGTTACAGGGCTACTCACTTCAGATACTAGAATTTGAAATTATGCCAGTGTCTCCAACCTCAAATGTCCAACTGATTCTTGTACAAAGACAAAGGGAAGGTTTAGCTGAGAATGGCCCAGCCAATACAATGGAATGCACTATATGAGGTTTCTTAAATGGTTACCTTGAAGCACAAATATATGTATGAGTTCAAGGAAATGGTGAAGATGAAGTTCCAACCAGGTCTGTCACTATGTCCTCCCCGTCTCCCAGATGAACGATGAAACAAAGGGAAGCCTGCTGTCTAAGGAGTGGCTGAAAAATGGGTGAGGAAGGTCGGGGGCCAGGGGGCAGGATGGGAGAAGGTCACCCTGATGCTGGGGGTGGCTGAGAACATGGAGAACCAGTGACAAAAGGCCACCCACAAGGCCCTCACTGGCCCCTGCATCCCCCTATCAGGCAGCTCCAAGTTGGAATGGTCTCTCCAAGCATCTCCTTGCACTTCGTCCCCTTAGCTTTCCATAGCCACCGCCCAACAGATGACCAGAACCTCCTTAAAGTAGCATCATGGTGCTGGCAAGAGCCTGGTGAAGTTCAGGTGATTGGGTAAATTGGGGAGATTGGAGAGAGCTTACTTTCCAATTGCTTTGGGGGTCTCAGTTTTGACGCTTTCTCTTATCTTGCATTTTCTTCCCTGTTATGGATTTAATTTTTGTCCCCCCCCCCCCAATTCCTATGTGGAAGTCCCAACCCCCAATGTGACTGTATTTTTAGATAGGACCTGAAGACTGAAGGAAGTAATTAAAGTTCAATAAGGTCCTGAAGGTGGGCCCCCAACCCGACATGACTGGTGTCCTTATAAAAAGACAAACAACAGGGATGGGCACGCACAGAAAAAAGGCCGCGTGAGGATGCAGCAAGAAGGCTGCCACCTGCAAGCCAGGGAGAGAGAAAAACCAAGCCGCCAACACCTCGATCTTAGACTTCTAGCTTCCAGAACTCTGACACGGTTTCTGCTGTCGAAGCCCCCCGTGTGTAGCACGTGCTCCCTCTTCTCTAAAATGAGGAGCTGTAGCAGACCCTCTCAAAGTCACTTCCGAGTCTAGCATTCCATCAACCTAACGTGAGTTATCCCACTAGAGTGGGAGGAATCTCTGGCATACACTATGAATGGATAAGATAGATGACTCTCATCCCAGCTCACCTAACTCAGTTGATTCCACCGAGTTTAAAACATGCGTAAGCACTTCCAGGACTTCATTTTTCACCCCCTTCATATTTCCTGAGCACCTATTAGGTGTGAGGAGAGAACTCGGCTGCTGACTTCTGTTGCCGTTCCTCCCTGTTCGACCCCCAGGTCCACATCCAATGCTCCTATAAACTTTTGCAAACGCTCTCTTTTTCTCTTGCTTTCCTTCTCCCTTGTGCTCTCACTGCAGAGATCCCTGGATCTGAGACCTAGTTCTCTTTCTTAATAGTCAGCATGTGACTCGGGCCTGCTGGCCTTCCCAGGCCTCAGGTGCAAAAGGGGATGTGGCAGAGATTGCTACATGCCACCCAGGCTCCCTTTCATCCTTAGAGGCAGGCCTGACTTTCCCAGGGGCAGAAATGCACAGCCCCAGCCCCATGGAAGCTAGAAATTAGTGAGCACATGACTAATTTCTAGCCAGTGAGAAGAAATCAAAGGTATCATGTGCACTTCTCAGAGTTACTGCTTTAAAAGAGCTATTTTGGCAGGGAAATGGGGCCTTTTTGTCTTTCCCCCTTTCATCCTTCCTGCTACCCAGAATGTGGGTGTGACGACTGGATCTTGAGCAGCCATCTTGAACCCTGAGGTGACCAAGAGGACAAAAGAAATGCATTGAAGATGACAAAGCAGAATGATGGTGATCCCGTGAGTTTCTGATGACTCTGAGGAGACTCTCTAGCAGCCCTGGGCTGTCGAACACTGAGCAGCTTTTACATGAGAGAAGAGCCTCTTATATGTTTAAGCCACTGTTTTTTGAGCTTTATGTTATTAATAGCAAATAGTTTACTTATCAAATAAAAAAGATAAAAATACCTCATAAAATTTTTATCAGGAAGAAATCAGATAATATATGTCAAAACCTTAGTATATTCTGATGCACAGAAACACTCAATAAAAAGCAGCTATAATTATTAATAGTCCTGTGCTTCTTTGATTCCCCAAGGAAGAAACAGAGGGATTGTTTGTTGGTTGGGGCCCCAGATCTGTATTGCCAGGAGCTCACCTCCCGGTCACTCCTACTCCAGCACCATGGTGTCTCTGGAATTCTTCCCTGACAACAATTCTTCTCTTTGGGGCATACAGTCCCAGTCCCATGGCTCACCTTGGCCCACTAATCCCAGCACTTCCTGGGTTCCTGCTCATTCTGCCCAAAGTTTGTGTATAACGTCATCCTTCCTGTTGACATGCCAGAGGGTCCCCTTACCTGACTCCCACTAACACACTCTCCCCAAAACCTCTCAGGACCACCACACACACCCTTTTCCTCCCCAGGGAGTTACCGCCACTTCCAGAACCTCATTCCCAGGCCTAATCCTTCTCAAACACCTGCACATCTCCTTCTTATTTACAGGTTAGCTCCTCCGACTTGGGTCAGAGTGAGCCTGCCTCCCAGTGAACAGTAATTTCTGATCTGAGATTTTTTTCCCCATAGTAAAAGCTAGTTCCTTATAGCTGACGCCTGTTGCTTCTATGAGAAAACATCAGGCACATGGAGTTTCTGTTCTCACCTGTGTTTGAGATATGGGACCCCCTTGAGGAGGCTCTCCCAGTTCCTTTTCTACCCATAGGATTTGGTAAGTTACTTCTTTAAATTCTTCCACAGTTTCAAAATTGTCTATATGGTGCGTCACTTGCTCTTCATTATGTTTTAAAGAAGTGGTGTCTGCTTGTGCTAACATCCCGCCCGCTCTCTCACGCCTGGCTCCCAGAGGTCCTCTCTGACCACTGAAGTCCTCGCCTTCCTTTTCCTGGTCTTCGCTCCAGGGACAGACAGTTCCGTTCCTTTCTGCCTGTCATTAGAGGCTGTATTGTTCTCCAGTGTGGGAATGTTCAGGCCCCTCAGCTCTACCGTGAACCTCTTGTGGTGATTTTAAAATATGTCCACAAATTCTCATCCCTACAAAAGGTGGAGCCTAATTCTCCCCCAACCCTCGAATGTGGGTTAGTGATTTGCTTCTAACAGAATGTGGCAGCAGTGAAAGAGTGTGACTTTCAAGAGTAGGTCATGAAGGCATGGTGGCTTCCTCTCTTCCTCTCTCTTGCTCTCTCTCTCATCTGGGAGAAGCCAGCCGTCATGTCATGAGGACACTCAAGCAGCACAGTGGAGAGGCACTGAAGCTTCCTGCCAATAAACAGCAAGGAACTGAGGCACTTACTAGAGAATGAAAGAAATTTCATAACTGGGGTTTTGGATGCTAAATCCTAAACTTTTTTCCATTTTGAAAACAGATCTTCCAGCCCCAGTCAAGCCTTCGGATAACTATAGCCCCAGCTGGCATCTTGACTGAGGCTCCGTGAGAGACGGAAGCAGAACCACTTGGCATCCCGACCCAAGGAAACTGTGGGAAGTAATACAACATTTATCATTTTGAGCCACTGAGTTGTAGAGTTATACCACAGATAACTCATAAACTCCTTGAGGATCCTTCCAGAACATCTTTCCCAATGCCTTACACAGGGTTGGTACATGTTAAGTATTTGTCAGCCAATGACTTTGACTGGGAAAGACTGCCTGTCACCCCAAGGCATGGGAGAGCGTAGAAAAGGCTATAATTTGGACTTTTTTAGGCGGCCAAGAGAATATAAAGTGGTGAATTAAGGACACCACATGATAGAGTGGTATATTCGATCCCTACAGCTTCCGTAACAAATTACCACAGACTTGGTAGCCTAAAACAACATAGATTTACTCTCTTATAATTCTGGAAGCCAGACGTTGAAAAATCAATTTCACTGGCCTAAAGTCAAGGTGTCAACAGGGTGGTTCTTTCTGAAGATTCCAGGCAAGAACCCATTTCCTTGCCTCTCAAGCTACTGGAGCAGCATTTCTTACAGTTCATGGCTCATGGTCATTTCCTCCCACTCTCTGCTACCGCCTGCACATCACCTTCTCTCTTGTGAGCACTCTTGTGATTGTTTCTGTCCCACATGAAAATCCAGGATGATGTCCCTGTCTAGAGATCTGAAAGTTAATCACATCTGCCAAGTCCCTTTTGCCATATAAGGTAACATTCACAAGTCCTGGGAATGAGGATGTGGTCACATTTGGAGTGCCAAGAGTCAGCCTACCACAAGCAAAAAAACCTCACTTCTAGGGTCAAACAGATTTGAATGCAAATCTTCTGATTACCAATTATATGATGTTGAACAAATAAAATTAAACTGAGCCAAGGTTTTCTTATCTCCATAACAAAGACAATAAAACTTTCTAGATGCACACCATCTATAATGAGTACCTGGCACTTTGGTGGTTTCTAAATAAATGCTAGCTTTTCTCTTCCTTCCTCTTATTGAGTAGCTAGGAAGAAAAAGACTTGGGCCAAGAAGGAAGAGGACTCCGAGGCCTTGGGACCTGTAATGAGTTTTATATGGCACTTACCATTTACAAGGCAGTTTTTATGTCTTTTCTCTAATTTGACGATTACTCCCATTTTACCAAATGAAGAAAACAGAAGCACAAAGGAGAGATTTTCCCAAAATCACCCAGCTAGTAAGTGTCAGAACTGAGTTTTCCGATGCTAAATCCTAAACTTTTTCTTTTATATCTCGTGCATTCGGGTGGGGTCTGCAAAAAATCAGAACAGCTATGAGCAAAGTTAATAAAATGAAAAGAGAAGGACAACAAAATAGCGTATTGTCGTGAATGGGAGGCGAGATGGTGCACAAAAGCGTTGCGAGGACAGAAAGGGAGAGCAATTCTGAGAGTGTTCCTGGGCGGGTCCAGGCCAGCACTTGGGAAAACAGGAAGGGAGTGGGGCTTGCCTTCACCCTGACATGGTCCATTCTAATTCTTCTCCTCTCACACGGGCACAGAGAAGCAATGTTTAACATTATCTCAGACCTTTGGTGATGAGTGACTTTCCGATGTGGCTGGCCTTTCTGATGAGATACCATCCAGAGTCAAAGGTCAATCCCATGATGATTCCAGGAGGGAATAAAATGGGGTCATATGGCCACATGGCCTGTCTGGCTCCAGAACATGAAATTTTCTCTGTGGTCGTCTGCCAGGCTGAGGCTAGACCCAGAAGGTGGGAGAGCGACTCTGCTGGGGCCCAGGGCTCACCCCAGACTCACAGCAAGGGGAGAAGTCTGTTTGTTATGGGCTGGGGTGAGAATACTAAAATAAAATCAATACTAGAAACACATCACACTTAGCCCTTCCGATTTGCAAAACACTTGAACCTACATTTTTTTAACTTGGCCTCAAAAAACCATGCTCATTTTACAAAAAAGGACCTGGATACAATGAAAGAGCTACCATTTTTGAGTGTTGAATATGTGCTAATCTCTGGACAAGGAGCCTCACGGCATTATGTAAATGTAGTCATCCCAGTTTCTCCGTGAATTAGGTCTTCTCACCTCCAGAAGGGCTTAGGGTTCAGAGACGTTAAGTGACTTGCCCAAGGACCACAGCTGCCAGGTGACAGATCAGAATTCAAAGGCAGGAGGGCAAGGTGCTTACCAGCAGAAAATTTTCAATGAGGATGCTGGTACCCAGTAAACACTCCGCCGTAAGCAGGGTTGTCTGCTACCATCGGTGTTCTTAGAAGGGCTCTGGCCCATCTCCTGTCCAAGAATCACTACTCCATCGCCTTGCCACTGGGGCCAACTCTGTGCTCTGGGGTTAGGTTAAGTCACTGCTGGCTTTGGGCCGTTCTCCATTAGAAAACGCGCGTGGGGGAAATGAGTGCAGAGTGTCTACCAGGCATCACGCCTTGGCGCAAATCAAAAGGAACGTCCCCAGGACAGCTAGGAGCAGACATTCCTCTCCAGTCACCATAGGAGTTGAAGAGTACAGGTGCTGGAGTGGTTTGGCATGTAGGGCCTGCCTTTATTAAAGGAGCCCCGGTTATGGGCCGGAGGGCCCCAGGTGACCATTACTCAACCTTGAAGCCAACCCAGCAGAGGGCAGGACGGCTGTCTCTCTACTGTGGCTACAGTTGCCTTTGGAGTTGACTCAGGAATCCTGGGTGTCCATTGATAGCACTGTACACAAACACCCCAGAGCCTGCTTCCTGCTGGACACAGATCCTGAAGCTATAGGTACGAGGCCCTGAAAGGAGAGGTCTGTCCAGCTAGGCCAACTCAGCTGCCACCAGCAGGGGTCACACCCGAGCAGCCAGGAGGGTGAGGGCCCCGGGCATCCGGCCAGCCAGCAAAGCTTCACGTGCAGAGGGCTAGGCCCACACTTGGTTAGCACACGGAGGGAGGACGGAAGAAGAAGGTTCGGCTGGGAGGAGGCTCTGGTGGGCTGGGGCCAGCGCCCACGGAGCAGAGGAGGCAGGGAACCAACAGCCTGGATGGACAGACAAGACCGGAGTGATCAACACCACAAATGGTATCTCTGAGCTTGGTGCTAACGCCACCTGAATGAGGTATCTTGGACAACTACAGGCAGCTGTTCACCTGATGGCCCTCCCAGCTGGAGGCAGGAGACTGTGTCACATCCCCTGGAATTCCACCCTGGTCAGATGGTCAGCTGGGAGCTGGGTCAGCGCTGAGTCAGCCCTAGGCCCAGGGCTTTTGTGGTATCTCCCAGCCTGACCACAGAGCATATCTGGAAAAAACATCTTGGATAACACATGGAAAATTAAATCCTCCTTCCAAAGGTTTTCTGACATTTGGCAGTTGAGCCTCCGTGGCAGCTGACTTCATTTCCCTTGGCATCTGGATGTCCTCACAGCAGGCAGACAGGCCCGGCCAGACTTCGGATGGCTCCGCATGGGAACAGGATGCAAATAGCCTCCTGATGACTTCTTGGGACATTATTCTCCCCTTCTGGCTAATTTTCTCCATGTTTCTAAGAAGAGGTCTTCTCTCCCTCTCAGCTGCTCTCTCATTCAGTTTAATTTAGGAAAGAACCCTTTAAAATATTGAGCTGAAACGATTTTCCTGGTCCAGGAAAGGAATCCCAGCCGCAGTGGGTGGCCTGCGCTGCTCTGAGGCCTGGAGGCTGGTGTTGGTTCCCCAGCGGGTGGTGGGGACACATCCTGTGGCCCGGGGTGGAGGACAAGGACAGGAGCGTGGCACCCCACACCCACCTCCAGCCAAGCGTCCCCACCTCTCTGCAGCAAGGAAATCCCACTTCCTGAAGGATGACCATGTGGTCCCTGTCCCTGGCTCTGCCCCAGGACAAAGTGCAGAAAGTTCTGTTCAAAGACAGCAGGTGAGGTCAGAGAGGTGGGCCTCCAAGTTGAGGGAGCAGGATCCACAGGGGAATAGGACAGAGCCCCAAACCCTGAGACAAGGACAACCTGTACAGATTCTGGGTCCTCACTGGGCACAGAGCCCCAGGAAGCCACCCAGAGAAGCACCCAATGGCACCCACATTTCATAGCATATTATAAACCTCAAAGCACCTTCATCTAATACCACCCTTTGAGGCAGATAGAGCAGGTATGTCTTTTATCTTCCTCATTTTATACATGAGAAACCCAAGATTTCAGCAGTTTCTACAACCTGCCTGGGGTCTCAGAGCTAGTAAGGCTCAGAGCTGGGGTTCGAACCCACTTCTTATGGTCCCCAGTCCAGAGTCCTCCACCACGCCCTGGTAACGAGTATCTTTCTCCCAAAGCTGCACTGGAGGCTGAGGAGGAAGAAGTAAGAACCCATCCAAGGTTAACCACAGCCTCCGGGTTGGGGGGCTGGGTGGCGGCTGACCTCCGGACTGGCTCGCTGATTTAGTGCTCGCTTGACCCCTTCAATTAGCTGCTGGACAGAGCCAGGCCCAGGGGAGACGAACAGCGGGGCTTAATGGAAATGGGGATGCTGGTGACGATATGAACACTCTGAATTATGGTCTCAATTTGCACAGAGCCTGATGGATTTGCAATAATTCCAAACCAGGTCAAGTGTCTATGTCTCCTCTTTTGCTGATCTCACACAAGGTATCTCCATTTGTCAGACTTCGACTCCCTCTCTCTGAGAAGCTGCCTGCCCCCTCCTCCTCCCTACTTTCCTGATATTCTCCGCAGTCCCCTCTGCAAGACTCTGACCTGAGGCACCTCTGCAGCTGGGCCCAGAGGGAATGAAGCTGCTCCTAGCAGGGCACGGGTCCTGGGAGCTTTGAGTCTATCCACCAAGACAGTGCACACTGAGCTCCCCACTATCGTGGGGCCTCGTCCCATGGTTGTTTTTAAGACAAGGGGAAGGCATGATCTGGTATCTGAGAGGACCATCATGTGTAGGTGCAATGTGGCTATAGTTAATGGTTTCAGGGATATAGTCAGATACAGTCCTCCTAGTAGTGGAAACCAGGACAGCAGAGGCCTGGAGCAGATGCTGGACCTTCCTCTAGGCTGCACCAGGAATAGCTGACATATCCCACAGTTCATGAGCATTCTTGGGAACTGGAAAGATCTTATGACATCTTCCTGGACTCCTGCAGCTGCAGCCTTTGCCCACGAGCAGGCCTGGAGTCACAGTGGGAGCGTGGTGGTGTTGGCAGGAGGACAGGGGCAGGTTCTGATACAGTTGCTGGTTTTGATCTTGCATGCCCGGTCTAGCCTGGCTAACGTGATGGAGGGAACCTCTCAGGTCGTCTGGTCCAACCGTCCACCTAGTTTGCAATTCTTCTCCACGATTTCCCTAGCAAGTGGTCACTTAGCTTTGCTTGGGTGCCTTCAGTACTAGGGAAGTAGTGACCGTATGGGGTAACCCAGGACTGCAGTCCCCAATCCCAAGGCTGCAGACTGGTACTGGGGGAGTCCATGGCCTGTTGGGGAACAGGCCACAAAGCTCCACCGTCCCCTATCCCCCAACCGTACATGGAAACATTGTCTTCCATGAAATTTGAGAACCAGGGGGCCGCACAACAGGAAGTGAGTGACGGGCGAGCAAGTGAAGAAGCTTCATCTGACCCAGGACACCTTTAGGCTGCTCTAATTGTTCAACTTTTTTTTCTACTATGGAAAAAAATCTCTCTCTAGAGCTTCTACCATTCTATTGTCAAAACAATGGCTAAGAAAGCATTTATTATTAATTTTATTTTGGTGTGCTTTGTTTGGGGATAGTGTGAGAGCCCCCTCCCTTTCTCCTGCCAGGGTGTCTTCCTCGGTCTACTCAATAGCACAGGGGGAGGGAAGGAGCACCAGACTAGCATCGAGGACACCTGGGCGCTGCCCGCAGCTACCCTGTGTGGCACCTTGGACAAGTCTGTTCATAGCTACTCCTTCCCTCTTCCCTCTTGGTACAAATTAATCCATATAGATTGCTGGATAATCCACAATTGCTGGATAAGCACCAACTTGCCTCTAGGATGAGTACTGTGGAAAGAGAGGACGTTTAAAAACAGTAATAACTATTATTCTATCATTTATTGAATGCTTATTATATGCTAGACATTGTGCTAAACACATTATATATATTATCTCTTCCTTTTCACCTTTCTACCTTAAGAGGTAAGATCTATTATTATCTCCATTTCATAGATAAAGAAACAGAGAGGCCCAGAGACATTAAGGAACTTGCTAAAGATAACATAACTGATAAGTGGAAGAGAGGCAATTTGAGCTTAAGTTTGTGTTGGTCCTCAACTATGCTCTTAACCTCTATGGAAAAATACCATCCCAGCCTCAAAGAACCTAAAATCTAGCAGAGAAGAAAACAAAAAACCTAAAACAAAAGAAACACTAGGAAAATAAAGCAAAACAGTAAAGAAGAAGCTACTCTATGCTGTACAGATGAGACATACTTGGCCTTGAGAGAGAAGAGAGAGCAGTTTGGGTTAAATCAACGAAGGAAGGTTCTTGAAGTAAGCCTTGGAGAATGGGGATACTGAGGCGGGGAAAGACAATATGCCCAGTTATCAGCGAGTAGAGCAGAGAGGCCCAAACAGGGACTTAGGATGTATGTGGAAGGCAAGAAGCCTAGAGGGGATGTTTAGAGCTACATTAGGAAGGATCTTGAATGTTGGGATAAGGAATATAAAATTTCTCTCATGGGCAATGTGGCGAAGAGCTTTCCAGCTAGAGAAAGCATGGAGGCAGGGCTGCGTTATGGGGTGTGGAGCAGAGAGCTCCCGACCCAGCTGGAAAACACAGCCGCTGTGACATTCAGCACTTGCCCTGAGCAGCCACCGCAGCAGTCTGTGACACAATGTGGAGACTCCGTGAATAAAGGGACCATTAATGCTCCCCATATTCTAGATGACAGAAGGTCAGGGCGGAGAAAGAGAGGAGAAGAGAGAGAAGGACAGTGTGGGACAGAAAGCAGCAAGGTGTCGCACGGGCCAAGCCCCAAGCCCTGAGGAAGGCTGGGAGAGACCACGCCATGAAGGTTTCTGAACACCCACAGATGAGATTACCAGAACACACTCCGGCAGCCAAACGTTCCCAAGCTGGGAAGCTGGGGAAACTGCTTTGTACAGCATCAGGACCCAGGTCATTCCTGAGCAGCGGGCTCTGTAAGAGCTGAGAGCCTCTCCTCCTGCAGGAGCTAAGACCGGTACCAGCTAAGCCAACCGGAGCTTCTGTCCAGCCACTGCAAAGGGCAGGGCTGGTGGAAGTGGGAGCTATGTTTCCACGGGTCTTGTTCCCCTCCAGCAGGGGCTGTGGGTGGCAGGGCTGTGCTGAACAGTTGGTGTGGCCGGCTGCTCCAGGCCACCAGCCTCGGCTGACCCACACAGGAAATGTCACCCGTTGGTCCTGCAGCATGCTTCTGACCCAATGGCTGGTGAGCCCTCGTTCTGTCTGTGCCGCCCGACAGCACTGCGCCTTATGGAACAAAAGCCGCTGACACGTTCACTATGGGAAAGGCACGAGTAGGACCTGGGGTAGGGGTGGGGAAAGATCACAGGGCTTAAGCGAGCCCCAGCGCAGCAGAGACCAAGCACTGCAGAAAGGCGTCCTTTAAACCATTCTTTGGAGGGATCTGAAGATCAGTTTTACTCCTGACAAGAAGAGTTCAATAAAACCCTCAGAAATCATTAGTTCAATGCTTTACAGTTGACAAAGGCCCCCCACTTACATTATCCCACTTAGTCACCACTACAGCCCTTTGACGTGGATTAGACAGATATTACTCTGCGTTTGACAAATGAGAAAATGGAAGAATCAGAGAGGGCTGGATCTTGCCCCAGGTTACACAGCTTGTGAGCAGCAGTGCAGGGATTCCATGCAGGGCCTCTCTCTTCATAGCCCTTGTTTCACTAGCAAACCATGTTACCTACTCCAGCGTCGGTAACAGCTGGGACTGTTGGATTTGGAGATGGCAAGACAAATCTTAAAAAATAAGAACCTCAACTGGTGGCTGATCTTGCACGAGAAATATTTGGAGCAGGGTGGGTCACCCTCTTGTATCCCAGAAAGGAAGGGGCTCAGATCTGAAAGTGAACTGAGATCCATTAAATGTATTCCATGGGCTGGGTGTGGTGAATATTTGTATTTAACACTCATTATTTGTCCATCCGTACATTCTACAGTTGTGTTCCTGAAAGTCGGGCACTGTCCTAGGCAGAGGGACGTGATGAGCAGCACGGCTCCTGCCCTCATAGAATTTAAACTCTAGTAAAGATTTATAGAAAATAAGTAAACAGCAACAAAAAACCCTCTGCATTGTGCTAAGTACAAGGATGTTAAGAAATAAAGGACTAAGGTAGAGAATAAGGGGAAAGGCGCCACGGTTAAAGAAGTCCTCTGCGAGGAGGTCTCGTTGGAAAGATGAGCAGAAGCCAAGTATATGAAGAAACACGGAAGAGCATTCCAGGCTGACCGTGGGGAGCAGCTGCCCACACCCAGAGGAGGGACACTCTGTGGAGGGTTTGCATGAAGCCAGATCTGCTGGAACCAACAGAATGGGAATGTGGTACCTAGTGAAGGAGAGAGAGTGAGGGCAGGTTGCACAGCACTGTGTCACCCAGGGGAAGGAGCTAGATTTGGCCTCACTACATTAAAGGGTTTTATACAGGTAGGTGGCATGAGCTAAGATATATTTTGGAAAGGTCATTGGCATTGCTGTTTGGGAAACAGAGGGGGTAAAGTTAAAAGAGGAAGCCTGGTCAGAGGGTGTTTCACTAACTCTGTTGGGAAGTGATGGCAGTGTGGATCAGGGAAGGCAGGGGAAGAGACAAATGAATGCAGACTCTCTTTTGGAGGTATAATTGACAGAATTTGCTGTTAGATCAGTTAGGTAAGGGTTAGAGAAACGAAAGAATCAATGACAATTTCTAGAATTCTAATACAGGTAAATGGATGGGTGGCAGTGACGTTTATTGAGATGGAGTAGACAAGGCTAGAGCAGTTTGAGTGAAGGGGTGGATGTGGAGGGTTCTCTTTTGGATGTGTTAGCGATTACAAATCAGTGGGACATTAGGGAGGAGACATAAAGTATTTGGATATGGAAGTCTGGAGTCTAGATTCTTAGGCCTGGTCTGGGAATATAAATTTGGCAACTGTCAGAACATGGATGACATTCTATGTCACAGGAATGAGACTATCTAGAAAGTGTGTAGGGAGGGGCTGGAAGGAGCTCGTGATGCAGCCTCAAGGAAGCCCAGCATGCAGCGGAGGAGAATCCAGCAAAGGAAACTAGAAGGACTGGACAGTGGAGCGGGAAATAAACCAGGATCCAAGAAGTCACAGTATCCACAGAGTTTCGTATTTCAAGAAGGACACATAAGCAACATTGTCACATTCTGCTGGGAGGTCAAGATGAGGACTGATTCAGCACCAGAATATCATCAGTGACCTTGAGAAGAGCCCATTTCAGTAGAGTATGAAACAGGAGCCAGACAGAAATGGAGTGAGTAGTAAATACGAGGTGTGAGATTAAAACAAACAACTCCATCCTCTACCCACCAAAAGAGAAAAGAAAGAGAAAGAAGAAAGAAAGAAAGAAAGAAAGAAAGAAAGAAAGAAAGAAAGAAAGAAAGAAAGACCAGTAGATGAATTGCATAGGGTTGAAGGAAGGTTATTTTTGTTCTTGATGTTTTATAAGTTGGGAGATGCTGGGACATGTTTGCATGATGCAAATGACTTAGTAGAGTGGGAGAAACTAATGAATGACATAGTAGAGGCAGGGAATAACCAAAGAAATACAATCTTTGAGAATGTGGAGGGAGATAGCACCAGAGCATCTGAGTAAGAATTTACCTTTAACAGGGAAGAGATACTTTCTCCATTATAATAGCAGGGAAGGTGAAAATTGCAGCTGATGGAAGCAGATTTATAGGATCAATAGGGAGTTAGTATCCAATATCTCCTATTTCTTCCAAAAGGACTGAGGTCGTCAACTGAGAATGAGTGTGGAGTGAGAGGATGGGGAGTTTGAAGAGAGAGGAGAAGGAGTGACAGGATAGTCCCTGGAAATGGAGAGTAAGTCTATCAGAAGGAGAGTGTAGACTTGGCAGGCAGTGATGAGTGCCTGATTGAAATGTATTGTCATGGATTAATTTTGTTTAAAGTTTGTTTTGTGCCTTTCTCCATTAACGTTCAGAAGCAGGCACAGAGAAGGAAGCAGCACTGAGAAGTCCAACAGAGGAGCTTTGCAAGACAAGTTCAATGGAGGGAGAGAGGAACAAAGGAGCTGAAGGTACTTGTGAAGGAATTATAATGAAAGACCATAGAATTTAGACTGGACTAGGAAGGAAATCAAGCTAAGAAGGTGCTGATGGAAATTGGAAAACAAATGGGGTCAAAGATTAAGGGTCTCCATGAAGGCAGAGATTTGTGACAGAGGCAATATCTTCAAGAAAAGAAAGCAATAGGTAGGTTGGAAAATATGTTCAAAATTGAGATTTGGGAAGTGGTAGAGTGACAGTTAATTGCAAGGTCCAGAGTATGATCACAGGAGTGAAGAGGGCCAAGAAAGAACAGAAGAAAGTATGGCTGGGGGTAAGAAGATCAAGGAGCAGAAAGGCCAGGGTACTGAATGGCTCATCCCTTTGCTGAAGTTTGCTGATGCTTTGTTTAGAGGCAAATGGAAGTTGTGTACAAGCACACACCTTGACATGGACCCACAATCTTTCCAAGATGTAAATGTCTCACTTGGGTTAAGAAGCACATGTGTGATCTATTCCAGCATTACTCAAATCTGTCCTTTGAGGCTATACAACTAGCGGTTGTGGTGCTCTTTATGGAACACCATGAAATACGGCTACATTAAATTTAAAATAGCTCGACATAAAATTTTTTGCAGTATCAGACACCATCTAAAACTAGATTCCAGTTTCAGTAAGTGGAGTAGCCAGTGTCAAAGGCTTAAGAGAATTAAATTTAAAGTAGAGAAATTCTCTCCATTAACTTAATGCTTTCCAAATACTAAGAAAGGACACCCATCCCCTGTCACTCATTTTTTGCTTGAGAATGGTGTATAGCGGATGCTGTGCCCGAGGGAGTCTCCAGGACTCTGAGAGGAAGGGGAGGGACTCCAGGCCCGGAAGTGGGGAGAACTGAGGAGCTCCCCGCCAAAGGCTCAGTAAGAAAAGGAAATAGAGCTTCTGCCTCTTGGTCCTCTGAGAAGGGAGTCTGAGGCGGGGTTCTGAAAAACAATAGGCCAGCCTCACTTACATTTCTATGTGGATCACATGGGAACTTCAGGAAATTGCCTGAATCTTTCCACCTGGCACCATATTTGTTGATTTTATTACCCAACTTCTTTCTTTCTATTAACTAGTGGTTTGAAAATCCCTTAAAGTGAGAAACATGTATATGCTTCAGAAACACTGAGGAAATATCTCTGCATCCTCCTCCAGAGATGACCGTAGAGGATGCTAGATAGAGAATGACTTTGGTGGGCCAACTTCAATCACTTACAGCCCATCTGTAGTCTCCTTAGTCCACTCGAATGGCTTATCTGAGTTGAACACTCTGTAACATGCAGCAATTAGAAAAGAAAGGAAGCCTATTTATTGCATGCATGGTCCAAAGGAAAAGTTGGAACAGGTACCAGTCTTTCAGGCTCCATTGTCTATTCCGGGTCCCTTGGCAAACAAAAGATTCATGTTGACCTAATGTAAGAGGCCAGTGAGGGCCAGAGGAAAAGCACCGGACCCCAGGTCCTCATTCTGATGAGTTGGGACAAGTCTGTCAACCCAAGCACATCACCTGTGCCCAGGCCCTTTCTACACTCCTTCCTCAAACCTCAACTATTATTTTACTTCTGGGGATGTTCAGTAAACCAGAACATTCTTCTGCTGAGTTGTACGGACCAGAAAAATTTGTTTTGAGCTCATGACACCTTTGGAGCCTTTATTGGAATCTTGGACAATGAAAAGCCCTTTACTTCTGTCTTTTCCCAAGGGGGAAAAAAATCTACAGAAAAGAACTCCATGCACACAATGCACAAAGTGAAACTTCTTCACCCTGCTCCTCTAAACTCCCATGGTAAGATAATCACAACAATAATTAAAATTCTGAAAACTATCCTCTACTCAGAGAAAGAAAACCCTAAGAGGTAGAATCGGCTGTGGCAGCTATGAAAAGGGACAAAAAGCAAGCTACCTCCCAGGAGTCTAAGAGAAGAAAGGAAAGCCAGTGTGCAATGTCTTCCCCAGCAGGAGGCTTCTTGAAGTTCTCCTGACAATAATGATGATGATAATCTGTGGAATGTATATACCTGAGACCTGGGAAAGTAGCAAGTAGCAAATCTGAAAAGAAATGCCTTTCTCAAATCCCCATAAAGAGACGATATTACATTTGATTATTCTCATTGTCTAAAGGCTCCTTAGGGGGGCAAGGGAATTAAGTGTCTAAAAGTTGAAGGAAAGTGTAGAAATCTAGCAAAAGCTTAGAAGGCTAGGGAGAGTTGGGATAAATGGGGAAGGAGGTCTTTGTTCCCCCTGCCCAGTGGATCAGAGCTCACTGCTGTCATAACCAAGGGACATAAAGGTGGTAATCTTCTTTGCATCTTCTTTACTCCCTGGCTTCTTTCCCCAAACTTTATTTTAAATTCTCCTGTCTACCATAATTTCCAGTGCTCCAGTTCGGGCACAATTAATGGCATCACTGATGCTACCATAAGATGAAAGAATCACAGTCACATTCAGGTTGCATAGGTTTAGATATATCTACCTCACTTTCTGCTCAGGCCACCAATGGTTTAGGTAATATTTGTACCCCCATAATATGCTGAAATAAAAAAATAAAAATAAAAAAACAAAACAAACAAACAAACTAAAGACTCATATGCATTTTGGGGATATAAACTGGTACAGGCTTATATCAGGGTACCTTGGCAGTATGTATTAAAAAAAAACAAAAACAAAAACAAAAAAAACAGAGTGAGTGCGTTTCCTTGGAACTAGCAAGTGCTATTCTAGGAATTCATCCCGAGGAAGCGATCAAGCATGTGCCAAAAGATGACACAGGAAGGATGTTCATCTCAGCACTGTTTATAATCATGAAAACTTGGAAATAGACTTAATGTCCAGCAATAGGGGTTGGTTGGTCAAATAAATCCTGACACATTCAAAAGATGGAATATTAAGCAACCACTAAAAACAATGTTGTAGAGAAATATTTATTTAGAAATTGATTGGCAATGTATGTTAAACAAAAAAGAAGACCACAAATATTATTCAAAAATCATGCTATTTTTATAAATTCTATGCATACAAATAGAAAAAAAATATTAAGATATTAACAGACTGGTGAGACTATGAATATTCAAAGATTCTGTTTCCTAATTTTTCCATAGTGAACAGGTATTGCTCTGAAGTAAGGGGGAAAAAAAGTCATCTTAACTAATCTTTCCTTACAAACTTAAAAGTACCTTTCTAAGGCCAATCTCCCTCTCTCCCTCCCTTTCATCGCCATTTCCTCTCCCCAGAAACAATACCTGCTACTAGTTTCTTGGATAACTTTTCAATGACACTCTGTGCATGTACAAGCATAAGTGGAAAAAAAATTTTTTTTTAATTTTTCAAAACCACATGAAATTAAACCTTAACCCAAGGAGTCAGGAAAGGCTGGCTGCTGATGAAGGAAATGTATCTCAGGTTACTTTTCAACTACCTCTCATAAGCAGGGCTGGTACCAGGGCAAAGTGGGTAAGGCACTTGCCTCAGGCACAAAATTTAAGAAGGTGCCAAGTACTCAGTAATCAAGGTAAAGCATATGTTAATGCAATATTTTAAGAGCCAAAATCAATGCAGTAATCCATGAAGAAGAAAATAAAGACAGGACCAGTATCACTGTATTTTTTTTTCCTTTTGCCTTAGGCTCCAATATAGCTCCATCTGGCACTATTACTGTCAGTGACAAGAAACAGAGAGCTAGGATGAGAGAATGTTGTGGGGGGGAGGAGGGAGAAGAGACCTGACCTACACTGAATATTCACTCTCTGTCAGACACTGCTATACATCATGTTAGGGGGCGGAACCCATCGCTTCCTTTCATGATGGCTCCCTCTGGATGGAGGAAGCTTCTCAGGGTAACACTCTGACTTTCTCTCCTGCCCCATCCCTCCTCCTCCACAGGGATGGAGTGAGTTACCTAATTGCTGGGTTTGGGGGAGAAATTGTGCACTTATAGTCCTTCCTCTTCCTCCCTCTTTCTTATGGGCTGCTCCTCCCTGCAGAAAGTATTTCTCAGCTGGCTGCAAGTCAACAACTACCTCACTTTCTCAGGGAATTACCGCCCCCTGGCTGGTGGGAAGGCCGCTGGCAGCCATGTTCATGCAGTATAGATTTTAGCCATAGAGGATTAGACCAGAGTGAACATGTAACAGAGGGAATGGCCTGGAAAAAAGGCAAAAAAATATTTTCTGTCTCTTTAAAACATCCTCCACTCCTTTTGGAGAAGAAAAACCTGCACCCCTGCCTCAGGCCAGTGGTTGGGAGGGACAAGGTAATCTCTTTTGTTCTTTGTGCTACAGGAGATGGCCCAGCCTGGACCTGGCAGAGGGAGGTCCTGGATGGAGGTCGCCAGATTTCTTCAGAGAGATGGAACGATCAGGATCATCAATTGTAGTTGAACAGCAATTTCCTGAAGCTGAGAACCCACCCTTTAAAAGCTCTGTATTTCTGCTTGTTAGGAGGACAATGGCCTTTTTTCAGACAGTAGACTCCATCCTCCTCTTTTGCTGGCAAAATAATAAACTTCTCTTTCCTTCTCCTCAAACCACTGCTCTCATTCTTCTGATGTGACCTCAAAGACAAACACAGAGCTTTCAGTAACAGACACCTGACCAAGCTGGACCAATTAGAGTCTCTCTGTCTGGACTTTGGAATTATCATCCAGAGAGAGCTAACTTGGTCTGTGTGGAATTAGGCCTAAGGGAGAGCCAGTTCAGTCGGTGTGGTCTGCAGCAAAGCAGACATGAAGAGAGATACAGAGACAAGAGACAGTAACAGGGTCCTTGTGATGTCCAGGTTGTGATTCCAGATGCTTGAGAAGCTGTGTTCCTGCCCTTGGCCTCCTGTGCACTTAAAGTTCCTTTTCTAGGCTTATGCTGGCTCAAGTTGGTGCCTGTTACTTATGGAGCCGGACCCCTTGAGATTTTAGTGCCCCAATATTTTTAGTGAGCAGTATAATATAAATTCTGATTAGACTCTTCTTTCCATTCACCTGATCACTGCTCACTGCCTGCCCAATACCCTTTGTTCTCACAACAATCATTAATGGCTGATGCACTGGGTTTTTTTGAGGGGAGGGTTGTTTTGTTTGCCAAGCAGAAGACAACCGCAGAGTCACAAGAAAAAGTTATGAGTTTGTTTTGCAGAAGGAATGAATGCCTTTGAAGAATTAGCTGCTGAGGCTCAGAAGTCTGGTTGCTCAAGGTGTTATCTGAGACTAAAGAAACACAGGTTTCATCCTGGTGCCCTGAAATCCCATCCTTTGCCTGCTTAGTCACATAAAACCTCCCCACTTCATCTCTTTGAGAAGATGGAGCTGAGAGATTTTGCTCTCCTGCCTTCTTGCTTTGCCCAAATCAAATAAACTTTTCTCTCTCTCCAAACACCCATGTCACAGTGTTTGGCTGTGACTAAAGAGTCCTGACTACTAAGATCACCAGTATTAACATCATCATTATTATTAACATCCACAGTCATTTCATGGCCAAGACCCTGCAGACTTCTTAGTCTGAGATGGCTTTCCTGTGCTCTGCCAATATACTTCTATAGAGTTTTTCAACCGCTAGATAACTTATTTCATGCCCCTCCACACTCTATTACTTCTCTTCCCTTATAAGTAGCACCTCCTGGGAATAGGTGGTACTGTATTGCATTGTTTATTTCCAAGATATGTTAGTCAACTAGCTGCTGTAACAACCAACCCCAAATCTCAGTGGCTTAACATAATAAAAGTTTATTTCTCACTCACACAAAGTCCAGGATGTTCCTATTCAGGTACCTGTCCCAGTCAGCTCTTGTCCAAACAGTGACTCAGAGATCCAGGCTCCTTCCGATGTGTGACTCCTCATCTTCTAGATCTGCATGTCCCTGCCACATGGTAGAGAGTGAGGGTGGGGACCATAAAGGATCACATGGAGTGTTTTATGGCCAGGCAGGTCTAGAAGTGGCACTCATCATGTATACTCATATTCCATTTGTCAGAGTTCAGTCCTGTGGCTCAAATAGATGCAAGGGGAGCTGCAGAAGGTAGTTTAATTGTATGTCTCAGGAGAGGAACCAGGTTCTCTACCATAAGGGAAAGGATAATGTCTAACTCTAGGGCAAAATACACTTCTAGTTTTATGACCCTAGGAAAGTCATAATCTCTCATTTTCCATATCCTCTAAAATTAGGATTCATACATCCATTATTCAAACTGTATCCTTTGGAACTCTAGGTTTCAAAAGATGTGCCCTAGAGGCAGTGACATGCTGAAGCCAGCTGGTCCTGGCTCCTTGAAAGCTAGTTGCTAAATTTTTGGAAATTTTGCTCTCCTGTTGTTAATTGAAGCCATTATTAAAAATTAAATTACAGGTATATAAACTCATAATTAAAGGAATTATATTGAAAATGAAAGTAATAAACATACAGAATTTATCATTCAATTATTTTCCTACATCATGTTCTTATCTATGCTCTTCAGGTTGCTTACGACGATTGTAAGTTTGTGGTGAAAATACTACATAATGATGTATGTTATTCTAAGCAATGTTTGCAACTCCACCTTCAGTCTCATCACATCAGAGCTTGAAATCAGTGGAAGTATATACACTATGGAAATCTGAAAATGTTAAAAAGGAGGGCTCCCAACCCCAGAGCCAGTTGTTAAATATTTACTAGCACACCACTGCCCAAGGCCACGGTGGTGGGAGTGTGGAGGAAGCCGTGAAGAGACAGCAGAGCTGGGAATGCTGCCACTTCAGTCAGAGCAGATATAGTTTTATTAGTTTTATATACTGGGTTTCTGTATAAGCTTTAGTTTGATAAGTTTATTCTGCTACTGGAAAAAAAATCTTTTCAAAATTCTGGACTATAACATTTATAAGGTCCCTTCTTGCATATTCATTCTTTCCTTCATGCATTTCACTTAACATTTACTGATGCTTACATTTTATAGTGTAGACAGGAGAACAGCTTATTTGGAGTCAATTATGATAGTAGCTGGTATTCTGCCCTATTCCCAGGGAAAGGGGAAGAAAATAGAATTCCCATGGATTGAGTGCTTGTAGTTTAGATGCTTTCTCAAGTAATTCTCATCATACTCACAGAAAAGGAAAACGAGAGGGACAAAGTTTAGAGACCCAGCCAAGGTACACGTAGGGACCAAGTAGCAGATCTTCCCTCCACTTCATCTTTTTCTCCTCACCAGATCTTGAACATTCACTCAGAAAATATTTATTGAGCATATATTAATACCATGTGCCTCATCCTGTTTTAGGTGCTTGGTGTACATCAGTGAACTCCTAATGAGAAACTAATCAAAATCAAATCATAGTTTAGGTTCATTAGGATTTGTCAACAGAAAAGAACCCAACCTCTGTAAAATCATTTAAAGAGGTTTATTCGGACCCAAATATGTGCAACCAAAGCCCAGAGAGCCGTGTCCAAGAAGGCTTAAGCTTCTTGGTCTCGCTGTGGTTGGTTGGGTTACAGTTTGGTTTTACACAATTCAGGGAGAAGGAATGACACATAAAGTCATAAATCAATACATGGAAGGCATATATTGGTTTGGCCCAAAAACATAGGACATCTTGAAGCGGGGTGTTACATGTTATAGGTGGGTTTAAAGATTCTTTGATTTGTAATTGTTTAAAGAAATGAAGCTTTGTCTAAGGGCTTGGAATGTTTTAAGATAAGGAAATCTGTTAATCAGAGACAAGCCACCAGACATATACCCAGACTCAAGTGATCTGTTAAGTAAATTGAAGACCTACAGGTGTGGTTTAAGCTTTGTCTTGAATAGCCTTAGGCCTGTTGATGAGTTACAAAGGATATCTCCAAGAAAGGAAGGGGACATGACAGAGCATGTCTGACCCCCTTCTCATGGCCAGCAACTCAGATTTAGGGTATTTCTGGGGTCCCCTTGGCCAAGAGGGGGTCTATTTAGTCAACAGGAATGGTCCTCAAGATTTTATTTTAGTTCACAGATTAGACCAAGGGAAGCATCTTTCCCTTAGTTCCATCTTAGCCTCGGCCAACCGAGAGCTGTGTCTCAAGCCAATTTAGCCTCGCTTTTGTTCCTTTGTAATCATACATCATTGACTCTCCCACTGAGAGCAGGAGAAAGCAGGGCAGAAGATGGAACATGAGAAAGAGGCATGAGCTTATGAAAAGTGAGTCACAATCAAGACTAAAGTATTCCCAACATTTTGCTCACTCTCTCTAAAAACCAGTTGCCCAGAGTCTTCTCTGTCCCTCAAATTTGCCAAACTCCTTCCAGGCTCAGAGATGGGCAAACCACCACACTGTAAACCTCTCTCCTCTGGTTCGCATTTGTCCTGTGACCAGAACCCAGTGAGGCCGGGTGCCAACTGAGGAGGGCTGGCTGTCTTCCTTCACTTGGGATTTGCTAAAATCAGATGAAGATTTTTCCTTAAATTGCATTGAGTTCCTTTGGCCTGTGATGAAGCAAGAAAGCACAACTTTAGAGAGTGTCTGTTCCATGTTCCAAGTAGCTGGAGCTGTTAAGTCCGCAGCCAAGAGGGAGACACACGAAGCCTCAGGTGTAGCAAAATGCTGTTTATTTGAGCATCTCGGTGCAGATGAGTGGAGGCCGAAAAGGGCATCTATTGGAGAAAAGGGGAGAGTGGTGGATTTTATAGTAGGTTTGGATGGAAGTTTGGGGAGGGTGAATTTTTTTTCTGAACATTAACCAGTTCCACAACTGCCTGTGGTCAGAGTTAGATTTACAACCTCCAGACTCTCCAGACTCCTGTGTCTACTGTTTCACAGGCTTTATGATCACTACCTAAGTTTTCCATTAATTGCATTCTGTCCTATATATACTTTTTGGGTTCCCACCCAGAGTAAACCTAATAGGAGCCAGGTAGCAGTTGTCATTGTCTTCTGGGTACACAGAGCTTTTCAAATCCCTGCATAGAAGGAGACAGAAAAGACCCCAGTGTATGTGGGGACTGGGTCAGGAACCCAGAGCACTGACCCCCTCTCCCATGGTCTTTCCCCCATGGCTTCCCAGAGAAGTGGGGCCAGGGAGCCAGGGCGGGCCAGCAGGTCCAGGGCTCCTGCCCACTGTGCTCATCCCCAAGTACCCTGCTCCATTCCTTTGAGCCTCCAGAAGTTCCAGAAGCTCCCCCAAGCTCTGTTGCTTTTGTCCTCTTTCTCCTCAGACCGATCACCACCCATCCTGATTTGAGGGATCCTAGCAGTCAAGACTGAGTGTCGGCCGGGCGCGGTGGCTCACGTCTGTAATCCTAGCACTCTGGGAGGCTGAGGCGGGCGGATTGCTCAAGGTCAGGAGTTCAAAACCAGCCTGATCAAGAGTGAGACCCCGTCTCTACTAAAAATAGAAATAAATTAATTGGCCAACTAAAAATATATAGAAAAAATTAGCCGGGCATGGTGGCACACGCCTGTAGTCCCAGCTACTTGGGAGGCTGAGGCAGAAGGATTGCTTGAGCCCAGGAGTTTGAGGTTGCTGTGAGCTAGGCTGACGCCACCGCACTCACTCTAGCCTGGGCTACAGAATGAGACTCTGTCTCAAAAAAAAAGACTGAGTGTCACAAGTTCCTTGGGTGACCACTGTTTCATCTTTAGGAGTGTGGAGTTTTGTTATAAATTCACCCATGCACGCCCTACCCACCTGATGTCCTTCCCGTCTTCCAGGGTCCCAAGACTTAACCAAAGCTCTCTACTCCTAGGGCAGGTGACGTGGCAGAAAGACATGCCCTCTGAACTCCTTTAAAGAAGGCAGTGGTGGAGGGAGGTATATTGGTCAGTGTATTCCAGAGAAACAGAACTGAGACAGACAGAGAGATTTTAAGGAACTGGCTCACACAATTGTGGGGGCTGAAAAGCCCAGAGCTGTAGGACTGAGTAGCAGCCTGGAGACTCAGGTAAGAGTTGACGTTGCAGCTTGAGCCCGACTTCCTCAAGGCAGCAGCAGCCTGGAAACTCAGGGAGGGTCTCTGTATTGCAACCTTGAGACCCAGTGGCTGCTTCTTCTGGAAACCTCAGTCTTTGCTCTTAAGGCTTTCAGCTGATTGAATGAGACCCACCCAACCATGGAGGGTGATCTGCTTTACTCACGGTCTACTGACTTGAACGTTACTCACATCTAAAATCTACCTTCACCCCAACATCCAGACTGGTATTTGACTAAGCAACTGAGCACCATAGCCTGGTCAAGTTGACACGTAAAATTAACCATCACAGAAGGGTTCCCACCTCGGAATCCCTCTGCCCCTTGGCCCTTATAGTGGAGTACAAAGGACTTTTCCACCCTGAACTTTAGAAGAAAGGATTTAGAACAACATCCTTAATTATTAAATATAAAAGAGCTTGGCCATGTAGTCCAGAACAGGAGGAGGGAAATTTTCACAAGAAATGGAAATGAAATTAAGTTGCTAAAAAGAATATAATTTCCCAAAGGAGGTTTGTAGAAAGAAAATGAATCTCTGTTGTGGGGAGATGTGTTTAACTTAGAAGACATTAGGGGGAAAACAAGGCATTGCTGGCAATGGGCCTTCCTCCCCCACTGTTACCACCACCACACTGCTCCTGTTCGTGGGACCAGTATTCACCCTTCCCACCCACCAGCCCCTGTGGAACCAGCAGCTACTGAAGCCAGGTCCACCCTTCCCCATCCAGAGCCAATAGGCAAAAGAAAACAGGTTAAGCTGTCATGGACACTATGTGGATCCCCTCAGAATCCCAGAATTGGTACAACGAAAAATGTTGAAGACATTTGAGATTCAACAAATGTAGAAAGAAGCTTCTCAGAGCTTCCCTTATCTGACTAAACACAGAAACTTCTGAGAAATGGAATGCCATAAAGTCCCTCTTTGGGGCAGGTCTATTCCCCGGAGAGAATACAAGACTAAAACTACCATAAACCCCATCTCCAAGGGAATTTCATGGCCACAAAGAAGACAGAAAGATGACTCGCACCTGCATAAATAAACATTATCACCAACTTTGTCTCCCATTTGTTCTCCTAAAGACTCATTTGTCTTTCCTAAAGAAATCTGTCCTTCCCATAGAAGCCTCCTCTCCCCATTCCTTTCCCTTACTACATCGGGTATATAAGTTCTGAATTCTAACCACCCCTTTGAATTATTCATTATTGAGCACTGCCCATGTGTATACAGGTTGTGTGCATAAATAAGCTCTTTCTTTTCTCTTACTAGTCTGTGTTTTGTAGTTTAATTTGCAGGTCCCCAGGTACAGAACATAAAAGGGTAGAGAAAAATTTTTCCTCCCCTACAACACCCAAGTCTGGAACCTGAGCAAAGAAAAAGAAGTGCTTAATGGACACGGGCTTTGCTTTCTCTGTAGGAAGAGGTAATGTCTTGGGAAAAATGAGACAGAGACAGTGCATCAGAGGAAGAAAGGATTAAAAGAAAGATGGGTAGGGCAAGAGGAACATTGTGGTCAAAGCTGGAAATCCCCCCAAGGCCTAGAAGTATCTTCATGGAAGATCTCCTCAGAGAACTCAGCAGCAAGACTTTGCCCTAAATGTGGAATGAGGAAGGTCGGCAACTAGACCAGGCTCATAATACCCAATTCATGAGTAAAAATCTTCTTAAGCTGTCTTCCTGGTCCAGCAGGTACTCTTTAGGAAAAACAGGTAAGGCAATATTTGCAACAAACAGAGGAGTGAGGATGGCCCCCTTCCTGGCAGAGTGGCAGCTTCACTGCACAGAGAGAAATAGCAACCTGTCCCCAACAGCTCAGCTGGAGGAATAGTGAAGCTCATCACCCAACCTTTCCCTCCACAGAGGTGAGGGCCAGACATGGATATTGAGGGAAAGTGACAAATGGGGACCACCATATGTGTTACAAATCAGCCAGCCAGTGGCCATCACCAAGAGAGTTTGCATCTGTCAGAATCCCAACAGAAAACACATAGCACACTCAAATTAGGATTATTTGAGCAAGGTTTAATGAAAGACTGCTTACAAAACTGTAGGCAGGGCATAGGGGGAAAGGGAGAATGCAAGAACCCAGTGGAATAGAGGACAGGGCAGTGACCAGAACCCAAAGGAACATGCTGGCAGAGACAGCTTTCTTGAAAGGGGCAGCGGTCAAGGAACCTGACCAGCCAGGGCAGCCCCGCAGGAAAGAGGCCAGGACATAACCTCACACTGCCCTTTGTTTCCCATCGATCACCTGTGCTCCTCATTGTCCAACTCCACAGAAAGCTGGAGTGCAAGGAACCATCGCTGCGATCCATCGGGTCAGCCCCTGGGCAGAGAGCAGAGCAGAGAAGGCTGTAGAGAGAGCCTGGAGGAGCAAACGGAAAGTGTCTGACCAGGTCACCAACATCCAGGTGAGGGTCCCAGTGTGCCAGGGATCCTGAGAGGGGCGACTAATGTGTAACAACAGACAACAGGTCCACACTTCTTTCTTCCTCCTTCTGATGTCAAAACCCCCTACACACATGTAAATGTGCCACACACACATATACATGCATGCTACATGCATGCACACAGAGGGACACACATATATAATAAATGCATGCATGCATACATACAGGTGCACAGTACACACATGTGCACATGTGCACAGCATGCATGCATACATGTACACACGAGCCAGCTTGCATACATGAACATATGCACACATGTACACATTTGCACATGCACACATACATGCATGTGCATGCTCCACGCTTAATGCACATGGACCACATGGACCACAATTAATCATAGTCTGCAGAAGCTCCTCCAGATCAGTCAGAAATTATAGGAGATACAACCAACAGAATTTAAACGAAGACAAGAAAAAGACCAGGAATGATGGGCAGACTTCTCCAATTGTTACTATTTTTAGAACCCAGACAGCAAATGGCAGGAAGGAATGGGGGAGGGGACGGAAGGGAGGAGTAGGGGGTGTTGACCCAAGAGATTGCTTCATTATTGGAAACAGAATAGAAGGAGGCTGAAGAGGGTAATTGGAAACTCGGAACAGAGAGGCAGCCCTTCCCCTCCCCTCCCCCGCCACATCTCCCTCTCCCACCCAGGAACTGAGCACTGGAAGAAAGGAAGGTGCACCGGACCAGAAGGTGGAGGCTCACCTGGCCACATAACTTTCTGGATGTGTAAACCTGAATGTGTTTCTGAGGGCCAGCTCTAGACTATAAGGTGTCTGGTGCAAATAGAGGAAGACAGCCCTTTGGGCCGATGAATCAGAGAACTTCCTCTAGCTGGGTGCAGCACCTAAGGTTCCCACCTGGCAAATGTTGCACGGCTGGGTTTCCGCCCTCCTGGCAGGATGCGTTTGGCAGCACCCCAGCTGCCCAGCTGTGTGCAGCAGACAGGTGTCACTTCACATCTGCAGACCTCTGCTTGTCCTCTCCATAGGTGGGGATAATATCTGCAAAAAAGAGGACTCCAACACTGCAAGGCAAGAACCAAGGATTTAAAAAACAAAGTAATTCAGGGCCTGAGGGTGCAGCCCACTCAGGACAAGACCCAAAGGAGCACAGGACCGCTGCCACGTGGGAGGGGGCAGTGAAGGCCAATTTTTATTGAAATCTTCAAGTAGCAAGTTGGAGGATTTAGGGATACCCAGTGACTGAATTCCAGGTTACATCATCATCATCATCATTATTAATTTCCTGATACAGAAGCTGACCCAGCACTTCATAATCATTGCAGAGTGCAGGCCAGGGGCTCCGCCAGTTTCTAATGGACTGGAGTTAATCTATTTCCCAGTTTCCTCATCTGTAGAATTAGGTAAGTAGAATACCTTGTTTACAGAAGAATTATAAGAATAAAGAACATATGTAAAAATGTTTTGGGACTCACATGGCATCATATGGATTCTTCTTGTTGGTTGACAAAATGCTACTTTTGGTGATTCCTGGGCTTTGTTCCAGCTCCCTCCTGGAGTCTCTTGGCCGGTTTATTAGGAGTGTCACATCACTGTCAGCTTGAGAGGTGGGTTTCCATTGTCTCCCCTGCAGATAATCCAGGAAAAATAAGGCTTTTGCTTCAGCAGCAAAACTTGAGGTTAGACTTAAGGAAGAACTTCCTGACACTGGAGCAGGTGAATAAAGAAGAAAGTGGACTTTACACTGGGAGGGAAGGCAAGGGTCTTTCGAAACAAGAGTGAGACCCTCCTCTGTCGAGGAGAGTGATTTAGAAGTGTGTTTGGATTTACTCCGGGGACACTCTGAGCTGTGGAGATAAGAGCCGCACTTATGAGCCCCTTCTAGGCTCCTTTCCAGGCTCCAGAGGTTAATGTTTCCATTTAAATGGAAATTGAGTGCAAAATTATTAGCAACTGTTCAAAAAGAACCAAATTACAAGAGGCTGTTCTTTGTACAGTACAAACAGAGCAGCCGCCGATGCTCTGCACCTTAAATACGAAGGTGAGTCCTGCTGAAGGTCACTCCCCCGCCCGGAAGGAGCTGAACCCCTGGAAATGTTTTGTTTGGAGCACAGACTGGGGAGCCACAAAACTTCCCTCGGGCCTGAGATCCTGGTAGGGCCCAAAGGAGGCTCAGATGCAAACTTTCCAAGAACATCCGCAGAATATAGTCACATGGGTCCTCACCTTCCCAGACGTTGCCTGGCACCTAAAATTGATCCTCATTACTCCCAGATTCCATATTTGCAAATTCACCTACTCGCTCAGATTTAGCTGTGACCCCAAAAATCAATGCTCGAGGCACTTTCACAGTCATTCATGGGCACACATGGAGCAGAAAAAGATTTGAGTGGTCTGATGTGCACATACCCAGATGAGATCAAACAAGGTGATGCCCTGCCTTCGTGTTTCAGCTCTCATGCTGTAAACGAGCGCCCTTCTTGTGGTCTGTTTAGTGCCACAATTTTTTTTTATTTTTGTGCCATTTTTTTGGTGATTTCACCGTTTAAAATGGCCCCCAAGTGTGCTGAAGCACATTCTAAAATTCCCATGTGCAAGGAGGCTGTGATGTGCCTTATGAAGAATACATGTGTGTTAGATAAACTGCATTCAGGCATGAGTTACAGTGCTATTGGCCGTGAGTTCAACATTCATGAATCAACAAAATATGTTACATAAGGCGACTTTAAACAGAAACACACATAGAACAAGGGTATGTGTTGATCAGTTGAGGAAAACGATGTGATCAGAGGCTCACAGGAACCTAATTTGTATTTCCTTTAGGAGCAACGGTTCATTATTTGCTAATTCAGCATCGGTGGAAATGTTATAGAACATAACTCCCACAAATAATGGGAACTGGCCATAGTAGGTGTTCAATTAATAGTAACTCAATGTGGAGGAGCTATTCTTAATAAATGATGAACCCCTTGCCAGCATGTTTAAAGGATCTCCCTACCTACAAAAATGTCTTGCTTCTACAACCCGATTTTCCCATGCTCAGATCTGCATATCCTAGTATAAACTATAAGGTGCAACAGGACCCACAGGGGATTATGTCCAGAAGGTTCCATGATTCACAGCCAGGGTAAGGTTCTTTCTGCTGAGACAACAAGGTCCTCCCAAAACCCAAGAGTGGTCAGAGCATCAAACTGCAAGAATCCAAAGTCCAAAAACCCAAGTCAAAAGGACTAGAGGTGGCAAAGTGCAGATCTCAGTGAGCCGGGAGCCTCGAGCCCCACCTGGGAGGATGAGAGCCAGGAGCAGGTGCATGAACCCCCAATGGCATGGGGTTGGGGGAAGGGCAGGGAACTGGTGGGTGCTGTGCCTTTATGAGCCCTGCACTGATGTGGAGGGAAGGGGGTAGAACGGAGGTTGGCCTTCTTAATGACAACAACATGCTCATGTAGATGCCGTCACTGAAGGTGAGCAAGGCAACCCGAGGCCTGAGCTTGACACAGGGAGAGACAGAGGAAGAGAAAAATGATGCCTGCTCTCAGCCTCCCTGAGCAATTGGCTCTAGCCTCAAACACACATGCCCCTCTCCTTAAAACAAGAGTACGCGTTTATTTGGACCCAGCCTTCTTAAAAGGCCACTTGGCAGTCATTTAATGTTGATCAAGTTTGCCCCTTGGGATGGGGGGAGTCTCACCCTTTACCCCCAATTGGTTTAACAAAGCATGCCTGCTGAGTTCATAGAATACTCTTCCTGAGAGAAGTTTTCTCCATGGTATCACTTGGTGATGTCTGTGTGCTCTTAGAGATTGGCATTCAGGAAGTAGCCCAGCTGGCCCAGCTCTTTTGGGGTCTGGCAGCAGGCCCACAGAGCTGGGGGAGAGCTGGGATCAGCCTCAGACAGCCCAGGCCACATCAGGGTCTAGATTCATCCATATGTAATGCATTGTCAGGCTGGGTGCCAGTTCTAACCCCACGTGAGTGTGCATTAGGGAGTGTGCACACATGCACACACAGGGGCACGCATGCCAGCTCAGGCTGGCTTAAGGCCTGAGAAGTTGGAATGTGCATGTCTTAGCAAATGTATCCATTCACGTCCAGGACAAATGTTACCCAGATGATCCTTCAGCCGCCTACCAGCTCGTCAGAGCCACAGGGACGGCGGCCCAGGATTTGGCTGGTGGAAGCAGGTAGAAGGCTGATGGTGTGTAGTCCAAACTCTCATGACTGGTCTGGCCTTCAAGTTGTCCACTCGACACATCCCTGAGGCCAGTCTAGCCGGTTTTTCTGCAGGGCAGCTCTGGACTGGGACGCACTCAGGGAGCATCTTCTCAGTGAATGCTTCCTGCCTGTCTGTCGAGCTGGCTTCTGGGATTGTGGTTTTTCCACACAGCATTCCAAGAACAGGAAAGCTAATGAGAAGCATAAATCTGCATGGATTTTTTTAAAGGGAAAAAAATATTCCACAACCATTCCTACTAAAAATCTATTCGAAATAAAAACCAGGAGTTAACACTCTTAGAGAGAGTCCAGCAAACTCAGTTTGTGATGGGTCTATGGTAGAGTCAGAAATGACATCTGCCTCCCTCTTCCCTAATCCAGTCCCACTTCTGCTTCCCGGTTCCCTTCCACCCTCTCCCACTCTCTCCTTTTCCCTGCTTTTCCCCTCTTTGTCTCTCTTTTTCTCTGCCTGGGGGAACTGAAAGGTAGAAGCATGGGATACTAGGCAGGCTGGCTGGATACCAGGATCTGTCTTCTTTCCCTGGGTTCCAGGTCATGGGGCTGCAGTTGCCTTATAAAAACTCTGGTGCTACCCTCTCCAATTTAGGGACATTCTCCTCACTCCACCTTTTTTCACTTGGAAATATTTTTGTCTTTATGTAATTGACCATCTCCTGCCCAGCTGCCTCATATCTGGCTTTATCCTCTCTTCCCAGCCCCTTTGGCCTTAGGCTCAGCTGCGTGATCTTGTCTCTAATTTTTGTTTCTTTCCAGTTGGGTCTTCTTGACTCATCTTTCTTTATTTCCACCCTGCCCGGGTGCAGAGCTCTGTGTCACAGTGCAAGCATCAGGAAGGTGTGTGATGGCCTTGGGAAAGTCCAAAGGCAAAGATGTTCCACCAACTCAAGCCCTGTAAGGCTGGTTGACCACGCACAAGGTCAGGAATTGGGCGTGGGGCGAGGACGGTTCATCCAACTCTAGTGTTAAGCTCAGAGCTAATGCTGTTCTAAGCTGAGTCAGTGCACTCATCATTAAATCCACACAGCACGGGCTAGGGGAGAGGGGAGGGAGGACACCAAGTGAGTTGGGCTGGAGAAAGTGTGGAATTTAGGAGCTGTGGGACATGAGACACTAGGGAGGAGAAAGGGGGATTTCTGAGAGGTGTCACTGTGGGTTATAAAATGCATCCCTCTCGGCACTCTTTAAGAGGTCTACGTGAAGATTTAAGTTATTATCTGGTGGTTGGATTGCTCTTCTCCGAGTGCAACTCTATACAGACACTAAGCAACATGGGGCCACAGCTGTCCTCAGGTTATATCAGGGCAGAGTCTAAGCTCCCTAATGTGAGTAACCGGGTCTTGTGTGGCCTGGCACTTGCTTAACTCTCCAGACTGACCTCTCACCGTTGTTCCATGCACAGTCTATTACATCCAGCCAGACGGAGCTTATTTCAGATCCTTTAATCGGCCAGGTTTTTACTCTATCTGGAGCTACCTTCCTATTCCCTTGCTCCCTGTCTTAGTCAGTCCGGGCTGCTATAACAAAATACCATAAACCAGGTGCTAATAAACAACAGACATTTATTTCTCCCAGTTCTGGAGGCTGGGAAATCCAAGATTGAGGGGCCAACAGGTTCGATGTCTGGTGAGGACTGGCTCTCTGTGATTCACATATGGTGCCTTGTGCTATGTGTCCTCGCATGGCAGACGGGGAGGGGGTCTCTAGGGTCTGGGGTCTCTGCCCTCATGACCTAATCACTGCCCGAAGGCCCCACCTCCAAATTGCGTCACACTGAGGGTTAGATTTCAATCTGTGAATTTTGGGGAGACACAAACATCCAGACCAAAACACTTCCCTTCCCCTGGCCAATACCCACTCAAGGCTTTAGCTTAGATGTCACCTCCCAACAACCCCAAGTCTGGGTTCCATGACTTTCTCCTGTCTCCCATCGCACCTGGTACCACCCGACACAGCTCTTTCAGACTGTGTCACAAGTGTGGATTCATCATCTCCTCCACTCTATTACAAACACCATGAGGGCAGGGATCATCTGTCTCACTTGCTACTCAGTCCTCTGTGTTTGGCACAGTGTCTGATATATCCTGAACACTCAATAAATATCTACTGAATGGATGGCTGGTGCTGAAGCTTCTTCCAACACACCGTGCTGACTCCTGACATTCTATAATCCCACCCCCATTGTCACTTATGTGTCCTTTCTTGACAGTTTTCAGACTCTGGAGTAGAGTGTTCACCCACCTCTTTCTGCTGGAAGCAAGAATGGAAAGATCCTGAGCTTTTGGCTCCTGGCAGCCCATCACCCAGGGGCTCCCCGAGCAGCCTCGGTGGGGTGGGAGGGGGCTGCTCGGTGGCAGCAGCGCCCAGCAGGCACACATCACCTGCCAGGTGTTCGCCTCTCCAGGACTGCCCCGGCCCAGACTGGATGCAGAACCTAATCTCACAGAAGACTTTTTGCTTATGGTTTCCTTTCTCAGGCTGGATCTCTCTCCATTCCCCCCAAATCCTGCTGTCCCTAGAATAGGACTCATTCGTTCATCTCAATAAACAAACATGTGTTTAGCACTTACTGCATGGAAGACCCCATAATCTGTCCTTGTCACTGAGCGATGTGCAGACTGAGGGCATTTTTCAGCCCCCGGAGACGTCCCTGGGTAATCCTTATTTTATTCCTTCCCAATCAAGCCTTTCCTTGCCATTTACCTGCTCTTCGCTGATTCCCTCTTTTCCTCCTGCCCCACACACCTGAGTCCTCCTGCTCTCCTGGGCAGTTTCCTTCTTCTCCTCTAGATAGATGGGAGGCGTGGCCTGCAGTCTCAGCCCAACACCCTGGTCACCCTGTGCTCGAAGCCTAGTGACTCAGTCGAGCCCCAGACTGAAGCGTCTGAGGACGATGGGCTGTGTGACCAAGGAAGAGGATGCCACCCTGTCAGTTTAGACCTTATATTTGTGTGCAAGACGTAGCACAGATCACAGATATCTCTACACGGCAGAGCTTTTTCTAACCTTGACGTAGACTGGACCGCAGAAGAGCCAGGGAGAACCTAAGCCTCATGTTGGAAGAGTCACAGTACTTTCTAGGAATCTAGGGCAAGATCCCAGACGGGGAGTTTAACATGGGCTTTGAGGACAGGCTGCTAAAGTTCAAACCTCAGCTGTGCTACTGGCTGGCTAACCACTAGTCAGTGGAGTTATCCCCTTCAAACCTAAGTTTCCTCAACTGTAAAGTAGGGGTAATAACAGCTCATACTTCATGGTGTTTCTTTGAGGATTAACTCAGATAATTTATGTAGAGCCCTCCATACAGTGCCTGACACATAGCGCTCAGTAAGTGGCAGCTTTATTTTGGGAAACCTGTTTCAGGTGTTGGGTAGCTGAGCTCCCAAGCGAGATTCTGTAGGAGCCACATCTTGCTGGGAATGCAAAGAGGAAGGTATTTTTAAAAGAGATGACATTGATGGAGTAAGTCTCACTTTTAGATTCCATGTGTTGCCTTCCTCCTTTGGTTCCTTCTAGGTGACTCTTAGATGGGTGCCCGGAAGTTCACTCCAAACTCCGGGGAACACACTCCGGAAAGTCTGTGCATCTGGCCCAGCAACCCAGGGCTGGACGGCAGACCCCACCGTCTGTCCCTGGAGATGCAGACAGGAAAGACCCAGGACGTTGTCACTGCAACCCTCCTGCAAGCCCTCGACCCCCCAGGGCTGCACCGGGCACTTGTGTTTCCCACTTTTGACCTGGCCCTGGAAGCCTCGGCTGCTCCATGACTCTCGTCTGAGGGCACGGTCCCTGCACCAGCCTCTCAGGCAGGACCCTGGAAGGAAATGGAGATGCTTCCCCTCAGGGCGCAGGTGCGCACCTTACACAGCTGGTGTGGTGGGCCGTTGTCAAGGTTCCTGGCTTCCCAGCACCTTTAAACACCCTTCTTATATTTGACGAACTCCCCGCCCTGTGGATCCTGCCTCCCAAAAGTGGAAGCAAGAGCAGTCACTTCCCTAGCCTCCTTTGCAGCTGAGACACGAGTGGGTGACATTGCTAGGCCAGATGTGGCATGGACACTGAAGGCAGCAGTGGCAGCGATGGTCAGATTTTTGGCAAATTGTAGCATCTGGTTGGTGGCAGTGACACCCATGGCAGTTTTGCCATTAGGCCAGGTCTGCCGCATGTAATGAAACGTTACTTTGGGTGTGTAGCCTCGAGCCCGGTCTCCAGGCTCCACTGGCTCTGTCAGACACCCAGCGTCCTTTCACCAAATCTTTCCTGTTTAATCAGCGAGAATCCACTTCTATGGTTTACAACTAGGAACCCCGATTCTTGCAGGTGAGAATCACAGAGACACATGGTGACAACCTAGAAGTCGAGTCTTACTGAGATCTCTCTTGCCTGATAAATTTGTCCAGTCCCTTTCCCTGTGCCCCTGGTCCCATCCCACAGGAAAACCGCAGACTTGAATGGATTTTAGGCAAGCAGAGCGGTGCGACCCAGCAATACAGCCTGAGAAGGAACGAAAGGCGTCTGAGCATTTGTCAAAACGGCTTCCTCCAGGGGAGAAGTCTGGGCTGTCTCCGTTGGGATGATTACAAAGGTAGGCTCCCGGCACCACAGCTGCAGGCTGAGACTAAAGGCCTTCCTCAGGCACCAAGCAAAGGGACCAAGGTCATGTCTGGGTCCAGAGCTTGCAGGGTCTGCGGTCAGGCCAAGGCAAGGCAGGAAGACTGTGGAGCTGAGGCCCACTCTGCAAGACTTGTTGCAAGTTCCTTGGCCGCAACTCCTGTCCAGGGCTTGGGAGCAGCCACCACATTAAGCCCTTAAAGGGCCCTGGCACCGATAACAGAGATGCTGGCAAGGTGCCTGGTTGAGCATAAACAAATTAACCTTCCCAGACTCCTGGGAGCTGAAGAAGGAGGGCATGGCAGGTCCCTAGAACCACGCTGTGACTTGTCTACAAGCTCCCTGCTAAGAGCCTTCCTGTTTCCAAAGACCCTCTGATCAGGACAATTGTCTAGGAGACAGCTGGCCCCTGGCTGAAGGACAGAAGGGAGATGAAGATAACAGGGTAGCTGGAATGTGAGCTGTGCACTTGCAGCTCCCGAACCATCTCCTGTAGGAGACTGCAGTGGGAGAGGCCAGGCCACGAGTGTGCAAAACGAATCAAAGCCGGGGGGCCGGGGAGGGAGGTGGTGGGGGAGAGCAGGGGAGGAGAGCACCGATGGCATAGTGTGAGGCCCTGGGTCCACTGTGCCAGATCTACTTCTAGTTACAGGAGCCAAGAAATTTCTCGTTCTGCTCAAGCTAGTTTGAGGTGGCTCCTGCCACTTGCAACCAAAACAGGCCAGACCAGCACAAGTTCCTAAGACAGAGCCTCATGCGTGTGTCCTGTTCTCGGTATGCTCACCGCAGCGGGACGAGCCGTCACTTCATGGCAGGGGAGCCATGTGCTTCTTCTGGCTGGAGAGGCAGCTCTTGCTCACACGTTACTTATGAGCACCGCACAACGGAGCAGACACGATCCAAGCATCCACGCAATTATCAGCCTAAGTCCTGCACTGAGTCACACCCTCGTGGAGATATTTCAGCATTCATTCTGCAGACTTGAGTCTTTAATTCCATAGATTAGATTTAGAGAAAAGATCCAGGCGTCTTCTTCCCCTCTGGCCCTTGCCTTTGACCCTGAGACCCTCAGATTGCCAGGCTTGTCTCAGAAGATGCTGGGAACTGGCTGACTGCCCCTACCAAGTTCAGCGCTGCAGGAGTCAAATAAAATGAGACTCCTGCCATCCCATTTTCCTGGGCCCCTCCCACCTTGGACTCTCCAGTTCAGGGCTCAGCTCCAAGCTTGAGCCACACTCCCTGCATTCTTTCCTTGGGAGGCTGACGCAGACCTCCAGGCCTTCACCCAGCAACAACTGGAGCTTTGTTACCCTGGGGCATGGAAAGTTCTCTCTCCCTGACAGCCTCATTCATTTGACTTTTAATTAGACACAGACCCCCACAGTGCTGTGTCCTCCACTGTGATCTCTGACAAGCTCCTGGAGGACCTCCCGTGACTCCCCCCTGTGTCATGTGATCAGAAGGGAAGTCAAGGAGTCCAGCCTCTCACCCAGGACCACCCCAGGACCCCAACAGTTCCGAGGACTCCAACATTTCCGAGCACCCCAATAGCTCCCAGCCCGGTGACAGAGTCACGTCCCTGAGAGGCAGCTGTGCCTTTGCTGGCTTTCTGTTGGTAGAAATTTCTTTCCCCTATTGAGCTAAAATTGGCCTCCCTTCCACCCGCTTCCCTTTCTGTCTTATCGCAGATGTCGTTCGCTCTCGTATCCACAGGACAGCCTGCATATATTGGAAAATAGATTATTTTGTCCTTACCAAAAAACATCTCTTCTCCACCTAAACAACCTGTTTCCTCTCCTGTTCCTTGTGGTTTTCAGACCCGTAGCTGTTCTATCCACTCTTGCCTGGATACTTCCCACCTTATAAACAAACATCAGACTACACTATAGCATCAGAACCAAAAAATCTACTCCAGGTGAAGTTTTTAACAAAACAAAAGACAGTAAAACCGCACATCAGTTAATTATAACTTGCTCCCTCTCCTTCCCTGTCAGAACTCTAGAACTTGAATAATTGGTGAGATAGAAATGGCTAGTTGCCTCCAAATATCCATTTTCCCTTCTTTTTATTAACAAAACCTATTTTTTTTTGGGCTGGGCATATTGTCACCCAAGTAAAATAGTTCAATTCCAATGGTCCGTTGCAGATGTATCGGCATGAAACTAATTTCTAAGCAAAGGGATGTAAGCAAAAATGTGTGAGAAGAAATTTCCTGGAAGCCTTCCTGAAAGTGCAAGGGTGGGCCCTTCATTCTGTCTTCTTCTCCACCCTGCTCTGGAACTCAGATGTGATGTTTGGAACTCTGGCAGTCATCTTGGACTATGAGGATGATGACCATGCACTGGAGCCTGGTCCCTGACAACTCTGTGGAGCTGCCATACCAGGCTGGGATTGCCTCACTCTAGGCTTGGTTTATGTCAAAAGATAAACTTGTCTTTTGTTTAGGCAATAGCATTAGAGGATTTTCTTAAATATGTATTCAGACATAATCCTAAATTTACCACCCCGAAGTCACTACAATGGGTTGTGACTCATATTTACCCCAAGAAATTTCTCAACTAGATAATTCTGAAAACAAGAAACTCCAGCTCCCATTACTAATTCTTTTTATTTTCTTTTATTTTTTTTTAATGCTTAACAAACTTTGCTAAAGATCCGAGGCTAATGTAAAGAGATAATTACAAGGAAAACTTAAATTTGGTATATTAGTTTTCTGTGGCTACCCTCCAAATTACCATGAACTTGATAACTTAAAACAATAGAAGTTTCTTCTCTTAGTTCTGGAGTTCTGGAGGCCTGAAATCCAAAACCAGTATCACTGGGCTGAAATCAGGTGTTGACAGAGCCTGCTCCCTCCAGAGGCTCTAGGGGCCTTCCTTGCCTCTCCGGTTCTGGTGGCTGCTGGCATTCTTTGGCTTGTGGTCCCATCACTCAAATCTCTGCCTCTGTGCATATTACCTTCCCCTCTTCTTCTGTGTGAGGTCACATGAGATTGTTTTTAGAGCCCACCTAGATAATCCAGGATAACTTCTTTTTCTCAAGATCCTTAATCATATATGTTAAAGTGATAGGTTATTAAAGACCTTGAGAAATATTAATTTTACCATATAAAATAACATTCACGGGTTCCAAGGACCAGGACACGGGTATCTTTGGGAGCTGTTATTTTAGCCTACCATGCCTGGATATTAAACATGGCTCCTCCCAGGGTTTAAGCCCTATGATCACACTGCTACCTTAGAAGTGATGTCTCCCACCTAAGTCCTGGCCTGCTGTCATGCTGCAGGGACGAGCTTACTGTCTTGCACAAAGTGCCCAGGAGTGCACCTCCCATATACCTCAGTCTATGTCGTTTCCTGACTCCTCCAGGCGCAACGAGAGGAACCTGTTTCTCACGCTTGCCTCTGCCACCTGCCTTTATATCCTCTGCCAAGTCAAAAGCCCACCTGTCCCACCTCCACCTCCTGTACAGGGATTGGCCTCTTTCTAGGATGATTGACAGTGGGATTGCCCAAAGGAATGTAGTAGGGTCCCAAGGCTCTAAAAGTAAACTCATCACCTCTGATCACAGGAGCAAAAGATGTCTCAATTCATTCATTCATTCATTCATTCATTCATTCAAAGAAAGGCAAGATAGTAAGGTGGCAAGCCTAGGTTGGAAATGGAATCGTGTATGTTTGAACTATTATCCCATCGTTTGCCAGTTACTTAACCTCTACAAATCTTGGTTTCCTCCTTGTACACAGAATGGAGACAGAAAGGAAAATAATGCTCACCTTGCAGGGCTATTGTGAGAATTAGAAAAAAAATGTGTATGACACTTGTATCACCAAGCCTGGCTCACGAGGGAAGTGGAGGATAGGATTCATCCACTCAGTTTTCCCTGCCATGGTTTACTGAGCATCCTACTGATGCTGGGGGCATGGTCATGACCCAGACAGTCTTGCTCTGCACATGCACACTCCCAGGTCGATTCCCATGGTCACCTACTATGGTGTACGTGCTCTGGTGCCGTTTTGAACAAAGTGTAGTAGAGGAACCCATTTGCCCTTGAGTCTCTCGGCATGTCACTTTCCCCACATAGAACAGCACAGAAAAAATGTACAGAGAAGAGTGTCTTTGCACACAGGGCCCTGCCATGTTGCCAGAAACTCCACTTCCTGATGGCGGATGCTGCCTTTGGGGGACGCTCAACTTGCACAGGGTAGACCCAGGCCACTGCACACTGCACTGAGACATTCAGCTCATCGGTTACTCATATGAGGACAACAGCCCCCAATTTAGGATTTTTTTGTTAAATGCTAAAAATTGGAGGTAAATTAATTAAGATATAACTTCAACAACGCCAGCCTTCCCTCATCAACAGTTCCTAAGACAGGACAGGCAGCATTAATTGTTGCAATTAATTAGGCATTAAACTGATAATGGGTACAGCTGCTAACAATTAACAGCTAATTATGTCAAGCACTTTAACCATTTCACAAAAGAAATGGAAATCGGAGGGAAGGGAGAGGGAAATGAAAAGAGAGAAAAAGAGTTACCTCACAAACAAATGAGAGGCAGTTAGCTCCAAATGCAGCTGGATCCTGCCATAGAAATGACAGGAAAAAGTTGTCAGCCTTGTCCCCAGCAAGGCTGAGCTTCACGGAAGCCACGTGAGTCTGAATCTGAGCAGCAGAGAGGCTTGAATCAAATTGACCTGAACAATGATCGGAGCCAACACGTGCCAAGCTGTATTCGTAGTACTTGGCATGTACTAACTCGTGTAACCCTCACAACAGTACTACACGATAGTTACTATTATTATTATTCCTATTTTGCAGATGAGGAAACTGAGGCACAGAGAGGTTAAGGGACTTGCCCAAGGTTACTCATTTATAACTGTTAGAGCCTGAATTCAGGCCCAGGCACGCTGGCTCCAGGGTCTACCCCAAAACAAATGGACCTCACTAATTTGCTGAACCCTTGATAGTCCTTAAAACCCAGATGGCAATGTTTCACTGGATCATAAGCTCAACCAGTTAATTTTGAGAGAAAAGAAAATGTAGTTCAAGCTGGAATGGGTGTTTTCTGAAGTGACAAAGTTGATAGAAATCACCCTTAATCCAAACTGGCATTTCATTTATGCTCCTATCTCTAAGGACCTGTCTCCCACTTCTCCAGGGGAACCTGTCAGCCTGCTGGGAACTGCAGGCAGCGCCTGGGGGAACCTTGAGCTCCTCTTCCCCAGCAGACTCCGCAGTGAGCATCATGGGTCGGCTTTGACTCAGGGCTTGTGTTTCCAACAAGCTTTATCTTTATCATCTCATGGTCGAGGAAGGGCAAGAAAAAGGAAGAATCAGGCCAAACTAGCCACACCACACACACAGACACACACACGTGTACATACACACACACACACACACACACACACACCTTATTTAGATGATTATACTAATCAGGAGAGGGTTGCAGCAAAAAGTACCATCTACTTATCCTTACATAAAGCCAAAAGAGAACAAGTGACCTGCCTGTGGTCCCATGGGATGGCTGATAAAGCCAAGACTGAAAGCTTACGTCCCCATATCCTGCATCAGTGCCTCTCAAACTCGAGCATGCATAAGGATCACCTGGAGGCCTTGTAGAAATGCACATTCCCAGGCCTCGCCCCAGAGATCCCCCTTCTGGAGGTTTGGGTGGGGCCATGAAGTCACATTTCTGATAAGCTCCCAGATGATGTGGACGCCGCTGGTCCACAGACCACACCTCAATAACCACTGCTCGACACTACCCCACTTGTGGCTGTGTATCCTCGTCCCGAGCCATCGGCTCTCATCAAGGCCCACTGATATTCCCTAGAGCGGGTTCCTTGGCCCAGTCTGGCCCAGTGGGCACAAACGTTTGTGTTGGTTCCATTGATTTGGAAGATCAGCTTGTGGGACTTGATCATCCTTGACGAGGACCTGTTTTTAAACAGATTCAGGAAAAAGGTCCAAATAGGCCTTCAGTTCCCACTCCTCTGCCCCACCTCCTGTCCCACCTAGCTTAAGGGTAGGAGGAGTTCTCTGTCTGCCGGGAGTAAAAAGGAAACTGTGCCGAGTTCGAGCAGTATTGGGAGAACTTCTCAGGCCACCGGTGCCCCAGCCTTTGCTGACACTACCCTGTCTCCATCACCAGGACTCCTGAAGGGCCAGAGACCTACCTTCTCTCTTTCTCAGAGACAAACTCTTAAAGCTCACTCACTACTTACCATCAGGGCCTCACCTTGGTCCTCCTCCTCATCTTCCTGAAGCTGGGGCTACCAGATCCCAGAGACTAAAGCCAGAGCTGTGGGGCAGGTATATATGTCTTTTGTCCTGGGGCCACAGTCTGTCTGTCCAGGCACTTTGATGCTTGATGCTGGCTGGTTCCAGGTTGCAATTTCAGGCTATGAAGGACAAATTGCCCAGAAACACTTGGCCCCAGCCAAGGCAAAATCACAAGTCCTCAGCAGCCTAGATGCCTTCTTTTAGAATGTGTATCCTCTCCCTTAGAGGGGCTCAGGGCTCCAGTCTTAGTATCATGAAGGTAAGTCTCTGATAAAACTCAGATATTGGACAGTGGGAACTTTATGATCTTTTCCAGGGTTATTTAAAAAGAAGATTATAGGGCACCTTCATACACTGTTGGTACACATGGAAATCATTCCCTTCTCTCTGAAAAGAAGCATGACACAGCATATGAAAGACTTTTATTTTTTTCCTTTTTAAAAATTTTATTTCAGAATATTACAGTGGTACAAATGTTTTGGTTGCATGGATTGCTTTTGTACTGCTCGAGTAAAAGTTATAAGTGTGCCCATCACCCAGATAGTGAACATTGTACCCGTTAGGTGTAATTTTGCCCATCTCCTCAACCCCACCCCCGCTGCATGATTTCTGTTGAGTTTTACTTCCATCTGTGCACATGAGTGCTGATTAGTTAGCTCCAATTTAATAATGGATACATGTGATGTTTGTTTCCCATTCTTTAGATACTTCATTTAGTAGGAGGGTCTCCAGTTCCACTCAGATTGTTAAAAAAGGTATTAATTCATTTTTTAATGGCTTAGAAGTACATGGTATACATATACCACATTTTATTAATCCACTCATGAACTGATGGGCACTTGGGTTGTTTCCACAGCTTTGCGATTGTGAATTGTGCTGCTGTAAACATTCAGGTGCAAGTTTCTTTTTTTATAAAATGTCTTTTTTTCCTTTGGGTAAATACCCACTAGTGGGATTGCCGGAGCAAATGGTAGGTCTACTTTTAGTTCTCTCCATACTATTTTCCATAGAGGTTGCACTGGTTTGCAGTCCCACCAACAGTGTGTAAGTGTTCCTATCTCTCCACATCCATGCCAGCATCTATTGTTTTGGGACTTTTAGATAAAAGCCATTATCAGTGGGGCCAGGTGATATCTCATTGTGGTTTTGATTTGCATTTCCTGGATGATTAATGATGTTGAGCATTTTTGCATATGTTTATAGGCCATTAGTCTATCTTTTTTTGAAAAACTTCTGTTCATGTCTTTTGCCCACTTTTTAATGTGGCTGTTTGATTTTTTTCTTGCTGATTTGCTTGGGTTATTTGTAGATTCTATTTATTAGCTTTTTATTGGATGTATAGCACGCAAATAATTTCTCCCATTCTGTAGGTTGTCTATTTGTTCTATTGATTGTTTCCTTGGCTGTGCAGACCTTTTTAATTTAATCAATTCCCGTTTATTTATTTTTGCTGTTGCTGTGATTGCCCTTGGGATCTTCTTCATAGATTCTTTGCCTAGGCTGATAACTGGAAGGGTTTTTCCAACCTCTTCTTCTAAAATTCTTATGCCTTACATTTAAATCTTTTATCCATCTTGAATTAATTTTTGTGAGTGGTTAGAGATATGGATCCTGTTTCAGTCTTCTACATGTGGCTATCCAATTTTCCCAGCACCATTTATTGAGTAGGAATTCTTTTCCTCAGTGTATATTTCTGTCTACTTTGTCAAAGATCAGATGGCAATATGTGGATGGTTTTCTACTGGGGTTCTGTGTGCTATTTCATTGGTCTATATGTCTATTTTTGTGCCAATGACATGCTATTTTGGTTACTACAGCCTTGTAGTATAGTTTAAAGTCTAGTAAAGTGATGCCTACAGATTTGTTCCTTTTGCTTAAGGTTACTCTGACTATTTTGGGCTCTTTTCTGGTTCCAAATGAAGCATAGAATTCTATTTTCTTTATCTGCAAAAAATGACTTTGGTGTTTTGATGGAAATTGCATTAAATCTGTAAATCACTTTGGGTAGTATGGACATTTTAACAGTGTTGATTCTGCCAATCCATGAGCATGATATGTTTTTCCATTTGTTTACAATTTTACATTTGTTTACAATTTCCTTTAATTCCATTCCTGTAATTTCCTTCCACAGTGATTCGTAGTTCTTTTTGCAGAAATCTTTCACCTCCTTGGTTAAATATATTCCTAGGTATTTTATTTTCTTTGTAGCTATTGTGAAAGATATTGAGTCTTTGATTTGAGTCTCAGCTTGACTGTTTTTGCTATATAATAATGCACTGATTTGTGTAGGTTGATTTTGTAATGAGAGATTTGTGAATTTATTTATGAATTCCAGAAGTCTCTTGGTGGAATCTTTGGGATTTTCTAGATATAAGATCATATCATTAGCAAAGAGCAATAGT
>VBSM01001265.1:68555333-68580855 GCA_008086735.1 Cheirogaleus medius | reverse complement strand
TGCTCTAGCTAGGACTTCTAGCACTATGTTGAATAGAAGTGGTGACAGTGGGCACTCTTGTTTTGTTCCAGTTCTGACTGGGAATGCTTTCAACTTTTCCCCCTTCAGTATGATGTTGGCTGTGGGTTTGTCATATATGGCTTTTAAAATTTTGGGGTATATTTAATCTATGCCTATTTTGTTAAGAGTTTTTATCATAAAAGGGTGCTAAATTTTGTCAGATGCTTTTTCTGCATCTAATGAGATGGTCATATGATCTTTGATTTTGCTTTTGTTTTTGTAGTGAATCACATTTATTGATTTACATATGTTGAACCATTTTTGCATCCCTGGGAATAAGCCCACTTGGTCATGGTGGATTATTTGATATGCTGCTAAATTTAGTTTGCTAGAATTTTATTGAGGATTTTTGCATTTATATTCATGAGGAATATTGGTCTATAGTTTTCTTTTTTCTGTTGTGTCCTTTCTGGACTTTGGTATCAAGGCGATACTGTCTTCATAGGATGAGTTAGAGAGGATTCCTTCCTTCTCAATGTTATGAAATAATTTCTGCAGTATGGACATCAATTCTTCTTTGTAGGTAAGATAAAATTCAGCTATGAAACCATCTGGTCCAGGAATTTTTTTTGTTGGAAGATTTTTTATTGCTGCTTCAATGTCATTGCTCATAACTGGTCTTTCTGTCTTTCTGATGCAAGCATTTAAGGCTATGAATTTTCCCCTTAGGACTGCTTTTGCTGAATCCCACAGATTTTGATAACTTGTGTCCTCTTTATTTGTCATGTAGTTCAAGGAATTTTTTAATTTCCACCTTATTTTACTCCTTGACCCAATAATCATTCAGGAGTAGGTTGTTTAATTTCCATGACTTTGTGTAGAACTGAGTGTTACTGTTGGAGTTGATTTCTAATTTTACTCCACTGTGGCCTGAGTAGATACATGGTATAATTTATATTTTTTTGAATTTGTTGAAACATGTTTTGTTGCCTAAGATGTGACCTATCTTAGAGAATGTTACATGCGCCAATGAGACAAATGTACATTTGGTAGTTTGGGGGTAGAATGTTCTGTAAATGTTTCTCAGGCCCATTTGCTCTAGAGTCCCATTTAAGTCCAGTGTTTCTTTATTTACTTTCTGCTTGGAGGTCCTGTCTAGTTCTGTTAGTGAGGTGTTGAAGTCCTGGGCAATTATGACATTGCTGTTTATCTCTTTGTTTAGATCTAGTAGGGTTTGCGTTATGAATCTGGGTGCATCTGTGTTAGGTGTATAAATACTCAGGATTATTATGTATTCTTGATAAATTTCTTCCTTTAACATTATATAATGACACTCTTTGTCCTTCTTTACTATTGTTAATTTGAAATCTATGTTATCTGATATGAGAATGGCTACACCTGCTTGTATTTTTATTTCCATTTGCATGGAATATCTTTTTCCATCCCTTCATCTTGAGTCTGGGTGAGTCCTTGTGGATTAGATGTGTTACCTGGAGACAGATACCTACCTTCAATTTTTTTATCCAATCAGCCAGCCTGTGTCTCTTGAGTGGGGAATTCAAGCTGTTCATGTTTATTGAATGGATTAATAAGTAGGATATATTTCTGTTCATCCTGTTGAGTAGAATGTTGCTTTGTATTACCTATTAAGCCATTATTTTATATGGGCTCTGAGCTTTATCTTTTGGGTAGTTTTACACTGGTGGGTTTCTATTGTGCTGATTGATGTATACTGCCGATCTGAGTACTTCCTGCAGGGCAGGTCTAGTCCTGACAATATCCCTCAGTGTTTGCTTGTCTGAAAAAAACTTTGTTTCTCCCTCATATAAGAAACTTAGTTTTTCAGGATAAAAAATTCCAGGCTGGCCATTATTCTGTTTAACAAGACTGAAGATGGGGCCCTAATCCCTTCTGGCTTGAAATGTCTCAGTTGAGAAGTCTGCAGTTAGCCTGATGGGTTTTCCTTTGTATGTTACCCGATGTTTTCACCTTATGGCTCACAGGAATTCTTCCTTCGTGTTAACTTTGGCCAGTCTGATGATCATGTGTCATGGTGATTGCCTCTTTGCAATGAATCTCCCAGGTGTCCTTTGAGCTTCTTGTACCTGGATAGCTAAATTTCTAGCAAGGCCAGGGAAGTTTTACTCAATTATTCCCTCAAATAGTTTTTCCACCCTTGTGCAATTTCTTCTTCACCCTCAGGGATGCTTATAATTCTTATTTTTGGCCTCTTTACATAATCGCATATTTCTTGTAGGCTTTGTTCCTTCCTCTTAATTCTCTGTTCTTTATCTTTGACTTACCTGTTTAATTGGAAGGTGTTGTCTTCAAGCTCTGAGATTCTTTTTTCTGCCTAGTCTATTCTTAAGACTTTCCACTGTGTTTTGCATTGCCCTGAATGAATTTTTCATTTCCAGAAGTTCTATTTTTTTTAATAATTCTACCTCTTTAGTGAATATTTCATTCATTTCCTGAATTTTTTTTGTGGTTTCTTTGTGTTGGTTTTCCATTTTCTCTTGTATTTCATTGAGCTTTCTTATAATCCATATTTGGAATTCTTTATCTGTCATTTCAGTATTCTAATTTTGGTTGGTATCCATTGCTAGAGAACTGGTGTTCCCTTTTAGGGGTGACCTTTTGATCTAATTCTTCATACTTCCAGAGTTCTTTTGCTGATTTTTTCTCCTCTGGAGCAGCTGTTACTTCTTAATTTTGGATTTTCTTTTGTTTAGATAGGGCTTATTACCCTCCCCTCACTCGTATGGGTGTGTTTGTAGCATATGTTGGGTAAGAACCTTTGGCTTTGCCTGTGGGTGATTTGATGATAATGTAGGTTCTGGATGGAAGCCTTGGTTATAGTTATCCTTGGTGTAGTGGTTTTCCAAGTTGCTATGTGTTTATAGGCTATAGTAGTGGTGAGCTGTGTGTGTCAGCAGATTCCCTGTCTCTCTTTGATGAGGGAGGATGGAAGTCCTTTCTCTTTCCCCAGTCTCGTGGTATTTTTAACAGTATAAATTGAAATGGTATGCCCAGTTTAATCTCTGAGACAGCAGGTAGTGCTTGTGAGTGAGAATCAACCACACCCTGTATGATTGAGTCAGAAAATGCTGTAAAGGGCATGTAAATTGACCTCCCTTTCAATAGGTGGCACTTGCTGGAAGACACAAGCTGCAGTGTTGTTTTGGGGTCCCTTGACTGGCTCTAGTCCCTCAGGGTAAGCACTCGAATGCCCCAGGTGGTGTATGGGGCCCTGGAAGTTTAGGTGAGTCCTAATTCTCTGCCACAGCATAGGTGGATGGGGGAGTATAGCTGGGCAGGACTGGGTTGGGTGAGCCTGTCTCAAGCTCCACATAAGCTGGCAAGGTATTTATTTCAGTGGCGGTCAAAAGTCTGATCCCAGTTTCTGAGAAAAGTCACCAGGAAGGGGCTGAAGTGGCCCCACCCAAGCAGAAAGTCTGCTTGTGGAGGCAAGGCCATATGAAATTCACAATCCAGTGGTATGGAGTGGGCCTCACTCTTCTCCACCCTCCCTTGCTCTGAGGGCCACCCCTCCACTGCGGTGTCTACCAGCAGGCAGGGGCTTAAGCCAGTCAAGTTCCCCCATGACTGTGATGCAGACTAAGAAGTTTCCTGCCCAGGATCCTGGCCTGAGCTGAAAGCTCAGCCATCCTGTGTTGGGGGAGCCATCCTGTGTTGTGCCCCACAAGCACACTGCAGCTAGGACCCACACTGCACTCTCCCCCTTGATCTGCCCATGTGGACTCCCAAGACTAATTCAAAAATCTCCCTTCCCTGTCCCCAAGCAACACAATCAAGACATGGGGGTACAGAATCTGGCCTGTGGGTCTGTCCCTGGGTCCCTGAAGATCAATCCCTCGTCATGCCAGGGAGAAGTGCACTGGTCCTGAGTTGCCCATGGGATGCCCAAGCAGGTTCACTGTCCCTCCACCTTGGAGCGTGCCCTGCTCTGATGGAGTTGCCAGGCTAGCAGCACCAGAAAGGGCTGGCAGGCAGAGAACTCACAGTGTGAGCACCCCTCAATCCGCTGCAGGACCCCAAGAGGGAAGGTCTGAGCCCCACTCTCTGTGAAAGCCTCAGTGTGGTGGCTCAATTGTCTCTTTTGGCAGCCATGGGTAGAGGAGTGGAAGGGGATATAAAGAGTCTGGATGGAGGAAAGCTAGCACTCTGGTCATGCCCAGCCCTCCCTCTAGGAAGCCTCCCACCCAGAATGTCAAGGCACTAGAGTCATGCTGGTCATTAAGACTCACTGGACCGTTGCGGCTCCTGCAGTCTGAGCTGGAGTTGGGAAATACCCATGTGGGAATGAGTGAGATGAAACCTGAGGAGTTGAAGACCCATGGGGAGAACAAAGGTACACAGAGGGTGGAGAAGCAATATGGTGCCTGTCGTCCTGGCTTGGGTCTGTGGCGATGGGAGGCACCCTGGGGGGCTGGGAGCCTGGTGCCCTGTCCACAAGAAGCTCCCAGCTCACTGGGGACAGCAGCCTCTGGGCTCATGTGAACAGAAAGTCTCTCCAGCAGCTCGGGAACTGGCCATCCATCAGGGATGCAAGGGGGGCAGAAACAAACCACTCCACCTACCCATCTCACTAGACTCCAAGCCTCCCTGGGGGTTGATCTCTGCTGATATCTTGCTCCTTCTTGTTATGCTCTGCAACTTCGTCCCATGGAATCTCTGGTAGGTTCTGGCATGTTTCCCTCAGAATTATATCTGATCTATGTTTGTTTATTTGTGTGTTTTTTTTCTTTTTCATCTAAAACTTTTGCTTCTTTCTGAGACAATCTGGCAGCTAGTGTCTCTGGTCTGCCATCTTCCAGCCTCTCTGAAAGACCTTTAAATGTGTAATTCTGCTTCTAGGAATTTACGCTAAGGAAATAATTGGACAAGGGCTCAAAGATGAATGCACAAGGACATTCATTGCAGCATTATTAATAATAGCAAAAAAAATGTAAACAAGTTAAATGCATGAATAAAAATACAAGTTTCGTTAAATGAACCATAGGAAATACATTTACTGAAATATTATGTGACTAATAAAAATGATGTTATAGATATAAGAAATGTTCATAATAATGATGCTAAATCATAAAAATTCAGTCTATAAAGCAGTACGTATAAAATGATATTATTTTTGTAAAACTGTATGTGATTGTGTGTGTGCCATCTCTAGAGGAAAAGAAAAAACACTAAAGAGCATACAAGAGGTTAATCGTTGTTATCTTTATGTGATGAGCATACAGGAAATTTCTGGGGTTTTTTTTCTCTTATGCTTCTTTTATGTATTTTTCAAGCATCCTAGTTTTCCACATTGAGCCTACAATGGAATCTGAAAAAGAATCATACAATAAATAAAATAATTACTAGAGATATAATTTTAGGTGCCCTAAATAGGCCATGATAAATATTCTGGGGTAGAACTTTCCTGTTATTTCTGAAATCCATTCCCATATAATAAAGTCAGAAGGCTAATTGTAAATACAAAGAGTAATTTTTAAAGCTGCACACACATGTACAGACAGGCCAGTGTACTAGCGTAAGAGAACACATCATCAATACACAATTTATTTACATATTCATTGGTCCCTTCATCCCTTCCATCCCCCACTCAGGCAACAAAGATTTTTTTCTCCATAATGTCTCCTAGCAGCCAAACACAGGCACTGCTAATGAATATTAATTGACCTAACATCTTGTGGTGATGAAACTGTGCACATTTCCCTGTCTCACTTGGTTGCTAGGGAACCATGTGAGACAGCCTCGGGGCCCTGGGACCCAGACCTTTTAAGTGCAGGGCAGGGTTAAACCACAAATCAGAAATACTCCACCCAATTAATTGTGTATGCGAGCCGCTATGTGAATGTATGTGGTCCTGTCAAACAAACAGGAAACAAATAAATAGCAATAACCAGCTCGGCAGTGGGCGGGCAAGCCGGTGGAGACAGGCGTAGAGGCTCAGTTCCTGCAGCCCCTCCCCACGGATCTACCGGAGCCATTCTGTCTTCCCCAGCCCCTCCTCAGGGATCTGCTGGTGCCATTGTTGCTTCCTCACCATCCTTCAAGGCCTGGGGTGGAGCCATGTGACTGGGGCTGGAGGCAGCACCTGGGAATGGGAAGGAGGGAGTGTGATAGTTGGGTGTAATTGCCTTGAAATCGTGGCATCATCTCCCAGTCATCCCACCTTATCAGATGCAAATAAGCTGATGAGTGAACCTGGCCTACCTGCAATTTTCCTTCTGCACCTGACTTTGACTCTTCTTCCCTCTTCCCTCTCCCTTCTCTTCTGTCCATTCAACCAGCAGAGAACTTGTCCTTATCCACGTTGGCCCCCGGTGCGGCCACCTTGTCCCACGCACCGCACAAAGAGCTGGCTTCTTTGGCCAGGCTTCTGGAAGACGACCCTCATGGAGGCTCCTTCACACCCCACGTCTCTTGCTTCTCTTTCTTCCTCTAGTCTTCTCCCCTGAAGCCCTTACTTGACACCAATTTTCCTAATCATTCCCTGTTTTCATCTGACTAAGCATCTTCCCTACAAAATAAAGAAGTCCCTGTCCTTGGGTCCCACAGACACATCAAACACCTTCTCTGTTCTGTTTGGCAGGCTCCCTGCAGGGGAGGACTGGTCTCCGGTCTCGGCCTCTGTGGACTCTACTGGGAAAAGGGAGGATAATTCTGGTCCCTGGAAGTAAAAGAGAGTAAGGCTGGGGGTGGTGGGTGCTCTCATCTGGGCTCCGTCTGGCTCCCCACTCAGCAACCCGAAATCAAACACAACCATAAGGATGCATCTCTTTCTGAAAACTGCCTGTCCATATAAAAAATATATATTCTTTCTTTTTATTTCCGTTCATTCATTCATTCATTTAACAATATTAATGAGCACTTATCCCATGCCCAGAATTTTTGCTGGACCCTGTGTGGGTTCAGTGGTGATTCCAAACATAGTCTCTGGTGTTATGGAGCTTAAAATATTATGGGGAATCCAGAAAAATCATCAAATAACTTCACACACAAATATTAAAGCACAACTGTGGTATAATCCGGAGAGGTATGTGGAGCCGTGGGAGGAGGGGGGTGCTCAGCCAGGATTAGGGACCAGGGTTGGCTTTCCTGAGGATGTGACCACCCTCCCTTGCTTCAACCACATCAAATGGTGCCCATGTCTTCTTCCTAGGTGGAGAGAAGGCTGTGGGGCTGGGAGGGAAAGAGGCTCTAGGATCTTCTAAATGGGGAAGAAAAGTGTCCTCGCTTGTTTTCTTTCTTTTCTCCCTTCCCTCCTTTGAATTTGAAAATGTTTAATTGTCAACAATGATTCATTAAACTCCATGTCAGTAAACACACAGACCACTTTCCACAAAGAGGGCTCCTGGTGGCTGTAGGTGTCTTTAATGGCTAATGGTGCAGGTGGGAGCAGAGATTACAGGTGCAGGTGTACAAAGGGACCAGAAGTGAGGGCTGTATTCAGGGAAGGAGGAAGGTACAAAGACATCCCGAGAGAAGACATCCCAGATCCCAGTGCAGGAACACAGGGAGAGTTGCAAGGATGGAGAGACTGAGAAGAGGCCAGAGGTTGGTGGCCAGTGAGGGGGACTGAGAGAGACACCCCAGGGAAACGTGGAGGACAGGACAGCGGCCACCTTGCCCAGTTTCTGCTACAAGGTCTTACGTGCAATCCAAATCTCCCAAATACCTGGTGGAGGAAATTCGTGTGAAGAGTTGAATCTATTTCACTGTTAGTTTGGAAAAACAGAAGCTGCCCCTGGCCACAGCTGAATTACCTCAAAATTGGAAGGGATCTGAAGGTCACCCCAGCTCTTTACCAGTGATATTCTTGCTTACCTTTGCAGATAGATGTCTGGCTTCTGCTTAAACATGAGCAAAAGTGAGCTCACCCCTCCTAAGGCGGCAGTTCCAATGCCGAGGAATTTTTTCCTTGTATTTAGAGTAAATCTGCACATGACACCCACTTCCTGGGCTATGGTGTTCACTCGGGAGTTACATCAAATGGGAGCTGATTGGCTGCATGAGGGCTCATCTTCTCCTTCACATTGCTGTCCCCATTCATTCATTTACACGTTGCCTCTTCAAATGCACGACGTGAGTCTGCTCTGAGATGTGCAGTGACTGACATCGGCAAGGCCACTGTAAAGAAAGCCCACCCCTCAGCAGCCCGGAGTTCCCATTAGTAGATAGAGCATGTGGACGATTTCAATACAGAGCGGTTAAGAGCCCAGAGAAGGGCCCATCCTGTTACGGCATTTCAGGAATCCACTAAAATGAATTGAGCCATATTTTTATGAAGATATTTTTCAATGTACAAGACTCTAGCTGGAGCCTGCCCATCCCAGGCAGTGATCAGAGGGGGCTTGGTTCACGTGAACGAAGGATCCAGCAGGTTGGAAAGAGGAATGCCACGTGGTGGACTGATTCTGCCTGCTAGATCCAGCCACCCCACACCCAGCTAGTAAGAGGTGATTCTTTTCTATCTAAGAGAAATCTAAGTTATTGCTTCAGGAGAATAACTCTCCAAAGACGGGTTGAGAAGAGGTAAGAAAAAACAGCTCCCTGGCCCTCAGCCATGTTGATGGGAAGACAGGATCTCCTCAGTGTCCAGCCCAAGTCCCTGGCTCCCAGAGCTCCGATCCGTACAACAGAAGCACCCCCACTAGGCTCTGTGAAGCAGGACATAGTAGCTGTGATTTTTCTACGCTGGGGACTCTTTGGGCTTTGAGTTGGATCCCCCTCAGGTCTAGCTCAGGAATTTGGACCACAAGATCCTTGGCTGGCCGGGATGCAAAGCTGGGAGTCAGCAAAACAAGAAATGCCTAGAAAGTGAACTTGATTAGACAGAGATTTCCTAAACTCTCAAGAGTGGTCCCAGTCTCCCTCGGATTGTCCCCTAGCAGTGTTTATGGCCCTCGAACCTGCATCCAAGAGGAGGCACTTGGGTGGTGCAGGCAGCAAAATGACCAGGCACAGATCAATCTGGCCAAGATTCAGGGACACATCGCCAGGGAGCCCGGAGGCCACTGGCCACACCACTGCTGCCTTTCAATGTCTTAGAGGCTAGAATCTAGGACACCAAAATGCTCAGGCCTTCCCGTTAATTCCATTATTTGTTTCATGATCAGAAATCAACCACTGAATCATAAAGTTCTGGGACCAAAAGTGGCTTTCAAATAGTATCTTGTCTTTCCTCTATCTCCTTACCAAGAGGAGATATCTCCTTATCTCCTCTATCTCTTCTCCGTTTATCCATCCTTGTGTCTCTCCCCGTGTTCCTGCACTGGGGTCTGGGATGCCTTCTCTCAGGATGTCTTTGTACCTTCCTCCTTCCCTGAATACAGCCCTCACTTCTGGGCCCCCCTGTACACCTGCACCTGTCATCTCTGCTCCCACCTGCACCATTAGCCAGTAAAGACACCTACAGCCACCAGGAGCCATCTCTGTGGAAAGTGGTCTGTGTGTATCTGCCTTCCACTAGCATAAAAACAAAAGTGGGAAGGTAAAATGATGCAGCCACTTTGGAAAACAGTTTGGCAGTTCCTCAAGCTATCAAACATAGAGTTTTGACCCGCCAATTCCATTCCCAGATACCTACCCAAGAGAAATGAAAATGTATGTTCACACAAAAACTTGGACATGACTGTTCAGAGCAGCATTACTTACAATAGATAAAAATGGAAAACAACTCAGTATCTATCATCTGCTGAATAGATAAACAAAATATGGTACATCTGTCCAAACAATGGAATATTATTCATCAATCACATGAATGAAGTACTGATATATGCTACAATATGAATAAATCTTAAGAACACTGTGCAAAACACAAGAAGCCAGTCACAAAAGACCACATACTGTATTATTTCATATATGTGAGATGTCCAGAATAAGCAAATGTATAAAGAAAGTAGATTAGTGGTTTGCCTATGCCTGGGAGCAGGGGATGTGGGCATGGATGGGGAACAAGTGTTAATGGGTACAAGTTTTCTTTTAAGGATGATAAAATATTATAAAATTGGATTATGATAATGATTGCACAAATCTGTGAACTAAAAACCATTGAATTGTACCCTTTAAACAGGTGGACTTTATGATATGTAAATTATGTATCAATAAAACAGAAGAAGAAGGAGGAGGAGGCAGCAGCAATAAACTTCAGAGCCACAGAGGATAGCTCATCTTGGTGGCAGGAGTAATAGACTCTAATCCCCAGATGGTATATGCACGCATGAGAGAGAGAATGTGTGTGTGTGTGTGTGTGTGTGTGTGTGTGTATGTGTGTGTCTACTTCCTGGGCTCAGTTGGGAACAATGCTAGTATGTTAGACTGTTATTCTGGTGGCCACCAATGAGCCACACCTTCCTGCAACCATACCCCCTTTGTATAGTCCCTCCCACATTGACCCTGGGCCTGGCCATGAACCTGACTGTGGTCAAGGGGACGATAGCAATCACGACACAGACAGAGGCTGGATTAGTACGGACACACTGTCCTCTTGGAATGCTGTCATAGGGAGCCCTAAGCCAATATGAGAAGAGATCCAGCAACCCACTGGAGAGGCCACACATAGACAGTAAGAGAGAGAGAGAGAGCCCTGGCCAACCCCCAGCCATTCCGGCCACCCCAGCTGAGGCAGAAGCCATGGAGTGAAGGTGGATGTCCAAGCTCCAGCAACCACTCATGGAACCAAAGGACCATCCAGCTGAACCCAGCCCCAGTTGCAGAATCACGAGAAATGAAACATCATTATCGTTTAAGCCATTAGGTTTTACTGTGGTTTGTTTTGTGATAAATACTGAAACACCCTGGAAGACCTGGCCACCTCCATCCCTGTCACTCCCTGCTTTGATGACGGACTTTAATCTGATGCCCTTGAATTCTGAGAGGGATTTAAGGAGAAACATGATTTTAATGTGTGTATAACGTGCCATTTGTCACCGTTGTTTAGTGCAATTTAACACAATATTTATCTGATTGGCATATCAGTTACATCACATCACTGGGAATTGGCTGTACGGGGATTCTGTGTGCTTGGCAATGAGAAGATTGATTATGGTTATTACACTAATGGCTGGAAAACTAAATGTCATCAGGAAAGCTGTTTTGAAGCCACAGTGACAGGTCTTGTGCGTGTACTCACTAAACATCATACTGCGTGCATACGGAGTGCCGACCCGGGAGGGCTCGGAGAAAGATCCTGGAGCGGACGAGACACATCTGCACTGTCACGAAAAGTGCTGTAAGAAACAGACTCGCTTCTTCGAAACCTTTTCCCTGGAGTCTTATCTCTTCTCCCGTTGACTGGACCATCTTCGCAAGCAGAGAGTTTTAGAGGAAATTTCATAATCTCCACTGACAGGTGGATGGACCCTCAACAGACAGCACAGGTGGGAACCTTCCAGGAACACTTGACCTTCCCGGCAGCTCCGAGGCACCTGCTCACCTGATCCGTTGATTGCTGTGGCTGACAGGTGTGTCTGTTTTGGAAATGTTAGCAGTACACACGTTTTCTTGTATAGTGAAACACTTTTACCATTAAGACTATGCCACATAAAAGGTTTCATCTGAACCTTATTTGAAGAGTTGGAACTTAGATGTCTATTTTAAGAGATAATGTGGAAATTTGGAGGCTAAAAACAACATTTTCTGTCTCCATAGCAGATTCTCCTCACCCAAGTCAATTAATTGCTTCATTTTCCCGTTTTATCTCATCGCAGTTCCAGATCTGCACCTGAAAGTACAGGGTCTTGGTGGAAGAGAGGTCATCTTTCTGCTAATGGAAAGCTTGTTTCGAATTCCCGTCAGCAGTCAGAGGAGGAACTGTGTGCCACTCCTAATCTCCCCTCAGAACCCAGGCTCTCCACGGCTTCATTAGAGTCACTGAGACCTCCACAGACCTTTACCATGGAAGAAAGAAAATGAGATTTGCCGGGTGGTTTTTAGCAAGGGGCCGAGCGCTCGTGATAACGCAGCACTAATGAAATTCACCTCCCGAGCCCTTTAATTGCTTGTGGTGGCACTTCACTTACAATCAATGTTCTTCTGTCCCCACTACAATTTTCTTGTTTTAAAAAAATAATAGTGTGACACACGCTTGAATCAGAAGACCTAGGACGGGCCACTCTCCTTAGAACCCAGGGGATCGTCCCCATCTGAAACTACTCACCCACCAGTGGTAAACAAATGAAGAGGACATAAAGGCTGAAAGGGAGTCTCTCTAATTGAGTCACAAAATGGGAGGAAACAGAAGAAGAGCTTCTATTAATAATGACACAGTAATTGGAGGTCACCCAAAGAAAGCCCTGGTACACACAACATTCACATTAGCTTTGCACAAAAACCATTATGGATCTTTCTAAAGAACTCATGTGAGCCACAGAGAGGTTGCTCATCAGATTTCTCTGGTACCAGAGTGTTCCTCCACCCCAAGGGGAATCAGACCAGCCTAAAGCGCCTCTTTGCGTGAGAAAAATTTTGATTGAGGCCAGGAGATAATTAATGCAAAGTCCAATTGCACCCTATGTACAGACTCTCGAGTCATTTCTTTAGGCATTTTCTCCTGTACAAACAGTTACCTCCTGGGCAACGTGGAATGCTGCCAAGGGTGGCCCTGACAGGTTTTGGGAAGGCGGGAGGCAGGCAGAGTGCAAGGAGTGTGTTCCATCTTGTGTCTGAGTCTCACAGTCTCATTTGAAAAAATAAGCCCCAGCTTCATCCTATTTTTCTTTTCCTGGCTGGATTGAGGGAAATTCATTATTGTTTGGTGAGTCAATATCAAATTCTAATAAAGAGATAATTTTTTAAAATCCCATTTTGTGGATGGCTCATTATAACCTCCAGATAACTCTGGGGTATATTATAAGTGTTCGTGGCCATAAATTATCATAGTATCAAAATAGATTTCCTTTGCAAAGGGAGTTCCATTAACATGATTCACATAACCGCCCCCAAATGATGTTTGCACAGGGATTACATGGAGGTGACGTTATTAGCACCTCCTCTGCATCAGGGCATAAGGGCCCCTTTAAGCGTCCAGGGAAGGAAGACGACCCTTCGCACTAAGAACTCGCCTGCAGGTGTGACCCTGCACACTACGGGCTTGTTCCCTAAGCTTCTTGGGCTCCCCCACTGGCAATCGCTCATATGCCCACCCAAACTTCATAAGAAAGACAAAGTGGTTCTTGACTCACTATTAGCTTCCAAGAGAAAAACTGAAATTCAAACCTAGCCACCCACAAGATTGCAGGGAGTTTAAGGTCAAGAGTGGTGTCTACCCCTCTTCATCCCACCAGGGCCTAGTATAGCTTCCTTGGGCATGGTAGATGCCAACAAACTTCCTAAAACTAGTTAGTGAATAAATATGACCTTTATTTCTGCTTGCATTAAACCAATAGATAAAGGGTACCTCTAAGTCAGGGATGGTACTAGGCTGAATAGTGACCCCCCGCAAAATTCATGTCCAGTTGGAACGTGTGAATGTAACCCTATTTGGAAATAGGGTCTTTGCAGGTGCAATCAAGTGAAGATGAGGCCATACTGGATGAGAAAGGGCCGTAAGTCCAGCATATCTGGTGTCCTTATGAGAAGAAGAAGATTTAGACACAGAGACACAGATACACACAGGGACAAAGGCCATGTGAAAACACATGGAGACTAGAGCGATGCGCCCACAAGGCCAGGAATGTCAGGATCGCCAAACACCCGGCAAAAGCCGGAAGAGGCAGGGAAGAATCCTTCCCTAGAGTCTTGAGAGGGAGCATGGTCCTGCCGACACCTTGATTCTGGACTTCTTTCCTCTGGAATTGTGAGGGAATAAGTTTCTGTTATTTTAAGCCACCCAATTTGTGGCACTTTGTTACAGCAGCCCTAGAAAACCAGCACAGGCATTGTATAGGTGGAAAGTATTTTACGGCTCCCTCAAGGTCTGCAGGCAACCTCAGTAAGAACCCAGTAAGAAAGTACAGGCAGGTATGGACCACGTTTTAAGACACCTGAGTGTGAAGGAAGGGCCCCTTTGCTGATCCTGCCCTCAGCCCTTTTCTGTCAACCATCAGAAAGAAGGAAAGAGACACAAGTCTGCCATGACAGCTGACCAAACACCTTGCGTCACTGCTCCTTGGCTGCCTAATCCCAGAGTCCCGCACCTCCCCGCCACATTGGCCCCTCACACCCTAGCTCCACACTTCCCATCTGAACTCTCTAAGCCATATATCTTTCCTCTGTTCTCAGCTTCCTGCTCTTACAGACGTCTCACTCCACTGTCGCATGTATTCATGCACTTGCTCAATCATTAACCTTAGAGTCACACCTCAGGACAACTCATGGATGACTCAGGGCTCCAAATTTCGTCGCCTCTGGGGTCACCCTGCAAGTGGGGGTTGCTGTCTGCTCTTCTGAAGGAGGTGAGCTGTGCTGTCCCATGTAACCTTCTGTAACGACGGCAATGTTCCATATCTGTGCTGTCCAGTACAGTAGCTATTAGCCACTGGTGTGACTGAGAAACTGAATTTTTAATTATATTTTAATTAATTTAAATTGTAATAGTTAAATGTAGCTCATGGCGATTGCAGTAGATAGTACAGGTCTAGAAGCAATTTTTTAATTAGACACAAAGAGCCTCACAGACATTGCACACACACACACACACACACACACACATTTCCCAAGGATGAACATTAATTCTTAGAGCATAAGGAGGAAAAGAAACATTACCTAACTATTCCTTAATTTGCAAAGCCATCTCAGCCCACAATGGAGCTAATATTCTACATCACGGTGCAGATCAGTATTAGTTTAATTCCTTTCCCAGTGCCCAAACCCCTTTCAAATTGTACCCCTTTGGGCACAATGAGAATAAAAAATGGGGCTATTACTGAGCCTCCCACTCCTTAATGGCTGTTCCTTTAGCTACATAAAGACCCTGCCGATGCTTTGAGATCACCATTTACAAGAGCTTGATTAAGTAAGTTCTTAAACAAGGTGCCATTCTTTTACCCAGTGTGGGGGTAGAGAGAATTGGAAAAGGGAAGGAGATTGTTCTTCCGGTTACTATTATTCCATCAATAACCCCCTCACAGCTGTATTTCCTGCCTCTCCCTTTCTGCTAGTACTTTCCCCTTGGTGGCATAAAGTCGTGGGTTTGAATCTTGCCTTTGCTATTTTCCTGACTATCACGCCACCCTTTATTCTTAAGAGTTTAAACCAACTTGCATAAGTTCTATGAACATTTACACCATGGGTCCAAATCATACCTACAGACTAAATGAAGTCAGGTGTATGAAATGCCTAGTACAAAATCTTATTTCTCTCCTCTTCTAAGGAGACCATCTTACCAAGAAGCCCACAACCTCCCTATGAACAGATGCTGGGAAGCTGGGAGGCGACTGCTATGGAATGTGTGGGGGAAGCAGCAGCCCCACGCTGTCCCGATGAGGATGCTGGCTACACAGCACCCAGTGCCTAGATATCCGCAACGATCCCATTGACTGAAGTGCTCCACGTTAACCCAGTGCTCCATGTTAACAGCCAGAGAGGGGCCGCCAACAGAGGAAGTGAGGTCTGAAAAGAGTTGTGTGGTGTGTGGATTGCTCTGATCACAGGAATGAAAGCATTATGGCGTGGGCTCGTGTAGCCACCCAGAGCTCCTGATCCAGCACAGTCAGACATAAAGTCTTTCAGCTTCTGTCTTGACACAGTCAGGCCTCTGGTCCTGAAATAAGCACAGGGCTTGTTTCCCTGACTTGAATCACATAGCTGCCCGAGTTCGCCAAAGGAGCCTTTTAAGATTTTTTTCATGTCAGAGCGGCTCTCTGCAGAGTCCTGTTTGATCAATAATAAAATAGCGGTCCAGCCACTCCGGCTGAGCACAAAATGGAGTTTGATTTTCAGAGAGACGCCAATGTGGAGTCTTATCCCCAACGGCACTCTGCTTTGTGCAGATTCGGAGCTGAGCTGTGGGCCTGGGGACACCTCACTAATGCCCATGATGGGGGCACGCATGTCTGGACAACGGAAATGCCACGGTTGCCTGGTGGAGGTTTTAGCCTTCACGTGGTCTGTCTGTTTGCAATGACAGCCCAGTCTTCTTACCTTCTGCCAGCGCATGGGGCCACCAGAATTGGACCACATGGAGCGTAGACCAAGGCTGCGTGCAGTGGCTCCCCTTTGCCACCTCCTGTCACCACCCTCAACCTCACCCACAAACACAAGAGAATAGTAGGGTTAGAAAAACCCCACATAAACCATTTTATTTTCAATGCATGTAAACACTAAGTAACAAAAATGCCAGGCTACCTTTTCTCCTTTTTAAAATTCCTATGAATTTATTCATCTAACATTTATTGAGTTTACTATGTGCCAGAACCTCTATTAGACCTGGGGATGTGAATGAGTCCACGGTCTAATAGAGAGAGAGAGACGTGAAAACAAGTCTTTGCAGTGTTAAGATAGCTGCCATGCAGTGGCATGAGAAGCCTGTATTCTCTGGGGTCAGACAGACGTGGGTGTGGATGCCAGCACCCCGACACCAGTCTCCCTTGGTTCCCCTCTTTAAATTCTTTGTTGGTCCCTCCTCATCTTCCCCGCCCATAAGCAGAGGAGGGACCCCAGGCTGCAGCCCTCTCTTTTCCATCAATGTTCACTCCCCGAGTCATCTTATGACTTTGGATATTTTCTCTATTCGTGACTCTCATTTATTCCTTAAGCGTTGAGAAATTTATTTCCTAAGCTCTGACCTCTCTACAAAACTCCGGACTTCCCTATCCAGCTGCCTACTTGCCATCTCCTTCTGGAGTTCTGTCCACTTGAGATCTCACACTTGCCAGCTCCCAAACTGAATCCCGGTCCTCCCTGAATAAGCCTGCTCTTCTCAGCCTTCCTATCTCAGCGGGTGGCAACTGCATCCTCGTCATTGCTCAGGCCAAGACCACTGGAGCCATCCTGGACTCCTGCCTTCTCCCCTATTCCGTGTCTAATCCATCAGCAAATCCTTTTGGCTTGTTAAAAGAAAAAAAATTATTTAAACAAAATAAATTTGACAGAGTTTATTTGAACAAAGAACAATTCATGAATCGGTGAGCACTCAGAACAGAAGAGAAGGGGTTCAGAGGCTCTGCTCTGCAGCGTGGGCAGTGAGCATCTTTAGACACGACGAGGAAGTCAAGTGCAGAAACAGCCTGATTGGATGCAGCTAGGTCTTTGCCTTATTTGAACATGGTCTGATTAGCCTGCTGCCTGTGGTTGGCTGAAGCTTGGCTGTTTGTGATCGACTGAGATCCAGGTATCTATTATCAAAAAAAAGATAACTCCTAAATTAGGCGTCCGTTTGTGTATTTACTAAGTTAGGTTGCAGTTTGTTATGCAGGAACACAAGGTACGGAGAAAGCCTCAGGCCAAATTGAATTTGACAAGCTCTGTCTTCAAGACATATCCTTCACTGCTACCACTCTGGTCCAAGGTCCCGCTGTTTCTCTCCTGGGTTATCGCCACATCTTTTTAACTGGTTTCTCTGCTTCCAGACTTGTCTACCCATTTACTCTCCGTAAGTGGCCAGACTTATCTTTCTGAGACTTAGGCAGATTACATCACTCCTCTGTTCAAATCCTTCCAGTGGCCTCCCACCTATCTGCAGACATAAGTAAGAGCCCGCAGTGGCTACAGCCTGGCCCCTGCTAGCAATCTGATCTCATCCTCTGCACCTGTCCCCTCTCACTGTGTTCCTGCCACGCTGTCCTCTTGACTCTTCCTCGGACAGGCCACACACACTCCTGCCACAGAGTCATCTCTTCCCCCAAGTATCTGCAGGGCTCACTCCCTCACCTCCTTCACGACTCCACTTGAAGGTCCGTGAGACTCTCCCTAACTACCCTCTGCCTCCCCGTGCACCCTAACTTGCCTGGCCTTGATTTTTTTCCCATTAGCACTATCTCCCTCTGACACAGGGAGATTGGGTTTCTTATTTGTTTATTGTCTTTATTCCCTTACTAGATTTTGTCTTTACTCTAAAAGATGGAGTTTTTTGTTTTTGTTTTTTTTACCCAAGACTGTAGTCCCAGGGCCTAGAAGAGAGCCAGCACACAGCGGGAGCTAGATAAATATCTGTTGAGTATATGAACAAATAAAATAACTTTTCTTTAATTACACTGGAGAAAAGTCTAAGATGCCTGGGTGCCTGCCCAGCTCAAGGCCCATGTCGGAGGGGCAGAGCCCCAGCAGTTCCGTGCGCACAGATTGCCATGTTTGGAATCACGTGACCCCACAGCCCTGGTCACTGCTGTCTAAATCAGCAATGTGCATCTCAAGGGAGGGTGGCTCCTGCTTCTACGCACTGTGGCCCAGCTCTCTCCAACTCCTTCCCTTAAACATGGGTCCTGAGCCTACATTCCTCCTGGCTACTCCCTGGACTAAAATAATACTGTTCAAGAGAAATCTAGCAGGAGCCAGATATGTCATTTTAAATTATCTAGTAACCACATTTTTTTTCAAAATAGAAAAAGAAACAAGTGATATTAATTTCAATCATATATTTCATTTTGCCCAATGTATCCAAAATATTACCATTTAAGTGAATAAGCAATATATACAATATTAATGAGGTACCTTTGTACTAAGTCTTCAAAATCAGGTTTGCATTAGACACTTACAGGACATCTCGACTGGGACCAGCCACATTTTCAAGTGCTCAGTAGCCACGTGCAGCTCGTGGCCACCATGTCAGCAAAGCTCCCAGAGGGTCACGGTTAGTAGTGGGCGGGTATTTGTGCTTTCATAGTCAGGATCGACGTGTGTCTTCTCTTCTACTTCCTTCCTTCCAACTAGTTGGTTCAATGAGTGGGTCTGGCCTCTTAGGTGATGATGCACTTTTCCCACATGGCAGGGCCTGTGTCCCAAGTCAGGCCTGGCCTCTGTCCTCCACCCTCTCTATTCCAACTTCTCATCTTGGGCCTATGTGGATAGATTCAGGGGAAGGGAGCTGGAAGCCTCACTTAAGTCTCCTGGCTTAAGCCACATCTTCCAGGGCAATTGTTACGTTTATCCAATAGACAGGTAACACTTTATAAAAACAGTGCCTTGTTTTCCATTGGGCTCTTTTCTTTCTGGTATATTCCCTTAGCAGGCAACGCCTGAGGGGAGAAAGAATGAATGGTAGGATTCAGGCACCAACGCCCCATCCGCAAGCTCCAGCAGACCTCTGACTCATAGCATGACAGGAAGGTAACGTCCAGGGAAGGTTCCATACGGCACTGTGACTCGACTTGCCCAAGGCTCCTCTGAGATGGGCTGTAGAGAAGGCAGAAGCAACGAGAACTCAGAGGGAAACCAGAAAGCAGAATCCACAGGGTATGAAGTTATGAGCGAACTGCAGCACAGAGGGGAGAGAAGCTATGCAGGGGTCATCCTGAGAGCAGAGGATTAAGAAGCCGTTAAAGCAGCAGCAGAGCCACGGGGATGGGGAGGCTGGAGCAGCTGGAGGTGGCTTCCCGTCTGCAGCAGAACTGCCTGTGGCACTTTCTTGACTTCCTCACTCACCCTGCCCCATGCATTCTGCAATGCATCACTGTCACCTGGGGCACGCTGAATGGGCCTCTATTCTTTGCCACCCACAAGGGCTTCCTCCCCTGTCCCCCTCAAATGGCTAAGGGCCTCCTGTTTGGACAGACCTGTTGTGTATGCCCCCTAACTCCTTGGCCTTACTCTATCCCAGAGCTCCCCAGCTACTCAGGAAAAAAAGCCTTCTAGAAGCCTGTTCTCCAAAATATCTGGACATGCCTGAATGGCAGGAGTGGACACTTCCTTTCAGGCTGGGAGCTTCCACCAAATACTGGGAAGTGCAGGGGCGGCTCTGGCCTGAGCCACAGCTGCCAGGCAGTGGCCTTTAGAGGCAATTAATCAGCAGCAGTCAGATTTCCAGAGAGATCTCTTTGCAAACCTCACTCACCAGCAGGGAACACTCGGGAGTTTGAAATCTTACTGTGAAGAGAAAAGAAGAAAAATTTTCCTGGGAAACATGAGATAGCATCGTTCCCCATGGTTTAGACTTTGGAATTAGAGAGCCTCTGTGGTCTGTATTAATTTTCTTATTAATGCCATAATTGCTGCCATTTGAAGTATATATCGCCAACACTTTCCGTGTGGATAATCTGTACTAAGCCACCCTTTAGAAGTTCGCTTTGCTATTATCGCCTCCTCTACTTAATTAATTCCTTTGTTTAATGTCCATGCGATATTATCAACATTTTTAGTTTTATTCCTAAATGCAGCCAGCAAGAGTTGGAAAAAGGAAAACAGAACACCTAATTACCTTTAAATAGTTATTCAGTCACCTCCCCAACACTTGCAGCCCTCTTCCACCTCCATTTTTGTCATCCCCACCCCAGCATTCACCTCTGGACAAAAAAAAAAGGAAAAAGAAGAAAGATCTCAACAAGAATATAAAAAAGAGCCCTTCTCTGGCTTATGATACAGCTCGCATGTGACCAGTGCTGTCTGCTCCCCTGCCAGAGGCACCGAGAAACAGGAATTGCTGAGCAGTGCTGGTGGAGGTCGGCCAGGAAGAGGAATCCAGATGTTCAGCTACCCAAGGTGAGCATTCACAGGGTCTTCTTTTGATTTTGCTTTTTAAAGTATTTTTCTAAAATGTTAATACAACATTTTTTAAATTAAAAATATTCTTATGATTATATTTTGGATTTTTGTGCTTCATTCTCGACCTCCACCCTACATTGCTATCATTAGTGAATGGATCTAACATGCTCCAAAACAGAGTTGCTCTTTGCTATGGTGAAGAGCCCTTACCAGGTAGAGAGCAACATGTCAGGGAATCTCCAAATTTCTCAAAATGCATTGTGAAGACATTGTAAATCCAATTCAATTTAGTGTTTTGTTTCATTTTGTTTTGTCAAAAAATTATTATCTACCTCTCAGCTCTTTTTAGAAATCATAAGGAGTGACAGGAATTCAGAAATTAACAAGCAAGAGCCAGTCATGCTGCTAAAGACTCAATCCAGTGGCCAACACAAAAATCACTATGATAACAACAATGGCTGTATCTACCAGGAATTGTCTTCGGCTGCTAGAAACAAAGTCCAGACCACAGTGGCTTAAATACATAAGAGTTTACTCATGTAAAAGAAATGTAGACGCTATTATGGTGCCTCCCTCTTCATCAAAGACCCAGAATCCTGTATCCTTTCTACTCAGCCACTTTGCTACGTGGCTTCCATTTTCAAGATCACAAGATGCTTGCTGAAGTTCCAGCCATCATGTCCACATTCCAGACAGGAGGCAGAGGAAGGGGAAAAGAGCAAAAAAGGAGCATGCCTGCTGAATAACCTACCCTTAAGGAGCTATTCCAAATTTATTGCTTTATTGCTCTACTTTTCCTCCATCAAATCATTTTGCATCCCACAAACCTTATATAGGAGCTAAAATTTCTAGCATATTCATCTTCACTAGGAAGATCCCTCTGAAGACTAATGTTGCCTTTGCTGCTGTTGGCTGTCCAACATCCCACTCCCTTCTTCTTTTGCAGGACCTGCCCCCTATCAAATGTCATCTTATCAGGAACTGGGCCTTGCTTCCCACTACAAAACCCAAGGGGACAAGATCCTTCTTCTCCCTGCCTTCTGGGAAAGGAACATGTGAAAATATGTGACCCAAACTCTGTCGATCGGACACTACCATTTAGTAGCTTCCGTCTTAGAGAAATAACACGTGAAAAATGAAGGCAGAGAACTATGCTATCGAGGCAGCAGTGACATCCAGCAGCAGAGTCCAGTGGTGGCACAGAGCGCCCAGGAGCGAGAGCGAAAGTGTCCGCCCAGACAAGTCTTGCTAAAGCTAGTGAGTCTTCCTGCTTCTTGGTCTTCCAGGGCTGCTCCGTTCCGGTCTGACTCCCACATCTGATCCTCTAGCTGCTCGTCACTTCTGGGTTCCCAGGGCTTTTCCATATGTCCCCTTGCCAGAGTTGGTTTCGGTTACTTGAAAAAGCATCCCAACAGATACAATGAAGGAGATATAGTATTATCTTTGCCTATGCTCTTTAGTTACCGGAAATAGGAGCCCACGTAACTTACCTCAAGTACATCCCTAAACTCACAGACACAGGGATGAGGCCTGGGGGAGAGGGTATTGGGAAACTCCTGGGAACAAAAGAGATTCTCAGAGGCCACATGGACTCTCATCCCTTTCAGGCTCTTTGTATAACTGCTTTTTTCTCATTTCTGCTTTATTGGCCACCTTCCTTTGATTACTCATAATTTCTTCATCTACGTAACTTTTACTTCTTCTTCATGGGCTCGAATGGAATCTGTGCAACTTTTCTGCAGACATGCTATCAGGAAAGCATATTGATTTCCAGCTCCATATTACAAGTTCCATATCTCTTTGTTTAAAATCTTGACCAAAAAAACCGATTGATGACTGGGTCAGGGATACATCCCAGTAGCATCGGCTGTACGAGGAGGATGGGGCTCGTGACCGGGTCTGTGCTTTCACCAGGGGCTCCCAGAGTATGGGTCTGTCTGTAGGCTTGCCAGTGATGTGACATGTGACATGACGTGATGTCATGTGATATGAAGACCTGGGCATGGCACAATTTTTGGAGGACAGACCTGACATACTCCACCAATGATATGTTTTGAGCACCTACTATTTACAGGGCTAGGGGCTGAGGAAATTGTGAAGAAGAAAATGTGTGTCTGTCTTCAAGTACTTTACAAACTACATCCAAGAAAATGTTGAAGAGTAAAATAACATACCTGCTTAACAGTTCAACATGTATTACCCACAAGAAATTCAAAAGAAGAAAAGATCATATTGAGTTCAGGTGATCAGGGAAGCCTAGACAGAGAAGGGGAATTTGATTACCATGAGAGAAGAGAAGGGGTGGGGTCAGGCTGAAAGATAGAATCCCGGCCTGATGGTAGGAGTGGGGTAGAGATGGGCACGTCGGAATCAGAGGATAGTTGGACACTGAGTGGATCAGCAGACAAAATTTGAAGAAGTGAGACCTAGAAAATGTAGATCATCTATTTAAAAGTTTTGCCTGGGGCACTCATGGTGCTAAAGCAACCTGTAGGTTTATCATGTTAACCAGAGGGAAAGTGAGGATATATGCATTTAAACTTGGGTAGTGGGAATGGGAGACTTCTGATTCTGATAATGGCAAACTAGATCATTAGAACCAACCATGGTACTGAGAAGCTGAGCAATACATAAAAACATCTGCTTGAAGGTATCAGATGTTTTACCTAACAAAACAGGGCAAAATTACTGCTCCAGGATTGAGGGATGATGGAACCCCAGGAGTGAGCCTGGCATTTAGGGCTGCTTTTCCCATGGGGATATTTAGTGATTCTACACGGGATGACTTATAGGCTGAGAAATGCCTCTGGCAGTCTTGTGGGGCAAATAAAGAAACAGAAGTCCAGAAACCACAGCAGAAGCCCTGATGCATCCTCCTCGGTTAGAACTCAGAAGTATACCAGCTGTCTTCAGAACTGTGGCTCAACTTCAAATCATTTCAAACCCTAAAATTGATTGAAGTGATCTCAAAATGTTAGTACCCTCCCCTCAAGCCCCCTGCAAAAGCAAATAAAAATTCTATCTAGAAGGAGATAATGTCTGGAACCTCAAAGTATTCCTACAAGCAATTTACAATATAATATCCATCACACAATGAAAAATAACCAGGCACGCGAGAAATAAGACTACATGGACAAAACTTGCAAGAATAACAAACAATAAAAACAGACCCACAAGGTCTCCAGATATTACTTTCATCACACTTAGACTTTAAAAAAACTATACTTCCCATGTTCAATAATATAAAAAATGAGACAGAAAATTTTGGCAAAGAACTACAAACTTTAAAATAAAAATTCCAGAGCCAAATGCTATAGTAGTTGAAAATTGCAATCCAACAAGGGGGTTAAACATCAAATTAGTAAAGATGAAGAAATTTTAATAATTCATGAAGAAATTTTACAGAAAGGAGCAGGGAGAGACAAACAAATGAAAAATACAGAAGCGAGGATATAGGGAATACAATAAGAAAGTCCAATACAGATTTAATTGAAGCCCCAAAAGGAAAGGAGATGGTAAATAGGATAGAAGCAATAATTAAAAAGAAAATGGCTAAGAATTTTCCCAAACTGATGAAAGACATCAAGTCACAAATTCAAAAATTTACATTAAGGATAAATGAAAAGATATTCACAACTAAACATACCATGTTAAAGCTAAAGACCCCTCCATATACACACACTCCTAAAACCAGCCCAAGAAAATCAAGTCATCTACAATGGGCCTCTGTCTCTCAATATAAGGAATTTCTACTAATCAATTAAAATTAAAAGGCAAACAACTCAATAGAATAAAGGACAAGAAATTTGAACATAAACTTCACAAAAGAAGATATCCAAATGGCTTTAAACTTACAAAAAGTGCTCAACTTCATTCACAATTTAAAAAAATACAAATTAAAATCACATTGAGATTCCACAACACACTCACCAAAATAGCTTCTAAAATATCAATATAAAGTGTTAATGAAGATGTATGTGGTGCAAAGGTAATTCTCATACCCTTCTGGTACATCACTTTCCAAAGTCTGGTTGTTATTAATAGTATCTATGAAAGTTGAACAAACATATACTCTATGACTCAGTAATTTCCCATATGATCATTGAGAACCACGGATAAAAAAGTTCACAGCAGCACTATTTGTAATAGCCAAAAATGAAATCACCCACAATGATGCTTATCAATAGAATAGATAAAGACTATGTATATTCACACAATAAAGCAACATACAGCACTGAAAATAAATACACTGCTACATGCAATAAAATGGATGAATCTCAAACAATGTTGAGCAAAAGTCAGCAGATACAAAAGAATGTATAACTTATTAAAAACATGCAAAACTAGGGTTTAGGAATGTGTACCTGGTATTAAAACTATAAAGCTATACTTTAACTATAAAGCAAACTATAATTTGATCAGGTCCTATTTATTTATTTTGGTTGCTGCTGTGATTGCCTTTGTGGTCTTCTTCAAAAAATTCTTTGCCTAGGCCAATGTCTAGAAGAGTATTTCCAACGTTTTCCTCTATAATTCTAATAGTTTCACACCTAAAGTTCAAGTCTGTTACGCAGCGTGAGTTGATTTTTGTGAGAGGTGAAAGGTGTGGGTCCTGTTTCAGTTTTCTACATGTGGCTATCCAGTTTTCCCAGCACCATTTATTGAATAAGGATTCTTTTCCCCAGTGTATGTTTTTGTCTGCTTTGTCAAAGATTACTTGGCTGTATGAGGATGGTTTTATATCTGGGTTCTCTGTTCTGTTCCACTGGTCAATGTCCCTGTTCTTGTGCCAATTCCAAGCTGTTTTAACTACTATAGCCTTGAGTATAGTTTGAAGTCTGGTAAATTGATGCCTCCTATTTTATTTTTTATTGCCTAGGATTGATTTTGCTATACGGGGTCTTCTCTGGTTCCATAC
>VBSM01001265.1:68456846-68545553 GCA_008086735.1 Cheirogaleus medius | reverse complement strand
GCGCGGCCCCGCTCTCCTGGGACAGGCGGCCTATGGTTTCCCCATCCCCAACCCACACACCTGCCCGGAGTCACCTGTGTGGCTTTCGCCTTCTGGCAGGCCGCCACTCGCCCTTCCCCGCCGCCAGGCTGACTCGGTGAAACCCTAGGCGCTCGCTGCCGGGCCACCTGGGAGACCCTTCCCACGCACTGTGGCTGCCGCCTCCGCCTCCACGAGGTGCGGGGTGCTGCTCTCTTTGTCCTCGGGAGCAGCAAGCCGCGCACACAACAGCGTGTGTTGAGCTCTCTGCGCTGGCTGATTGCTGGGTAGGTAATTGTGTCTTCCCTGGGTAGCTTGTCAGAGCCTTTTCTGATTTGCAGACCTTTTTCCCCCCCCTTTAAACTTAAAAAATGCTGCCTCTTTTGCTAGCTCTCTCTTTGGGGTTTATCCAGGGTGTCTGGGCATGAAAGTATTTCCTGATCTCACGCTGATGTACCAACTTCCCCGTGTACCTCCTGGGGCCTTAGCACACTGGGCCTGAAAGCAGGTCTCTGGGACCCTGCGTGCAGGGCAGGCGGCCCTCCGAGTCAAGTGGGCTGCTCTCCCACGACTGAGACTCTGCCCCAGGGCAGGGGGACACAGCACATTTGCTTGAGGCCAGGCCACCACTGGGCTTTCTTTGAAGAATTGAGGTGTTTTGCTGGCTCCTTTCACCACCTCCCCTCCTGCCCCTGAAGGTGGGCCTGCCACCTCAGGCCCTGCCACTCCTCCCTCTCTGTCCTTTAAGGCCAAGCTCTCTTGTCACCTCTCCTGGGCACCCTTCAGCTCCCCTCCTCTGCCTTCCCACATCACTGGGTATATACCACGGATGCCTGTGTAACCCGTGCATCTCCCGCAACCTCCTAATAGGGTCACACAGCAGTTTTCTCTGGTTCATTTCCCACACGCCCTGGGTGATGTCAGAGCCTTGAATTTGCTCCCAATCTGTTGTCTGTGTGGCGGGGGAGTTGAAGTGAGAATGCCTGGAGCAGAATTGCCACGAACCTGTGAACTGATTTGCAGAGCTTGGCGTAGAGCAGGCATCCCTAGACACACCTGAGAGCTGTCTGGTCCACTGCCCAGGCACTGTGTCATTTCTGTGCTCCAGTGGGCACCCCAAGTGAGGAAAATACCCATAACCCCTGCATGCACTGCCCTCCCAGTCAGGGCTGCAGGTAGCCCATGCATGGCCATGGTAGGAATTGGAAAAAAGCGCCCCTTCCTCTGACTCATGCAGCCCCTCACCAAGGTCCCCTGGCAAGTGCAGTTCAGGCAGGATTTCAGCCCCTGTAGTCCGGCACTCTTGTGTAGTGAAAAACTTACATAACTTTACTAGGTAAACTAACTCAACATGAGCTACCAGGAAGAGTCGAGGTAGGCATCAATGTCCCAGGGATTTGAGCACATGAACATTTCCAGTTCTTACTCCCTCCTGAGTAGAGCCCCCTTCACTAAGAACTCTGGCGTGAGCCCATATGAGCTAAGTCAGAGGACAAGCAGAACAGACCATAGTATAGTGTTCATGGCAGTAGACAGTCAGTCAGCAGGTCAAATCCCAGTTCTGCTGTTTACTGCTTGGTTAGCCTTAGGCAAGGATTTCAGGTGATTGCACCTACGGTTTTCTTATTTGCTAAATGAACCCCATAATGCATCCTTCTGAGGGTTGTAGAGAGTATTAAAGGATTGTGTAGGCATATCTAAAGTGTCTAGTTCATAACAAGAACTCAATACATGGTAGCTGTGATTATTGAGTGGTAGATGCTTAAAATTATTCCCCACCTCCTTCCTGGGATTATGTTCTTATACCTCAGCTCTTGCCTTAGGGCAAGGTCCCCAGACAATTTAGTGCCTCATACAAAGAGATCTCTAATGGTTTGTTGAGTTGGTTCTCCAAAAACTGTTTAGACAAACCAAGAGAAACACAAAATAAATATTAGTTGTATGAGCATCTATCTCATGTATTGGACTGTGTGTTCCTCAACAGCAAGAAGCAGTCTTATCTTTAGATCATTTGGTGCTCCTGATCCTTGACAGCTGTTGAATTAAAGAGTGACCATCAAACCCTCTGTTGTCAGCTGGCTTTGGGGAGAGGTAGTCTTTCTGGGCTGTTTCATTTCTTCAGGCTCTGTCTCCCGTCAAAGATAAGTCCCCATGAAAAAAGGGACACTATTTTAAGACCTGACAGTCATATATGCCTTAATGTAAATAAATTCATCAGACTTACCAGATTCTTTATAGAGAACCAATTTTAATTAAGGAAAATATGCTGAGGAGTTTGGAGATTGTTTCTTAAAGGTTTAAAGATCCAATAAATACATTATAGATTTTTGCAGTTAGTCTCTGCCAGAATGTCTATGACTATTGGCTCTAGTGACAATAAACCAGCATTTTTAATGCTTTCTACCTTTCTGCATGCCAACAACAATACTAAGAACCTTTTATGTGTACTGACTCAATTAATCCTCATAACCACTCTATAAGGTGAATCCTATTATTGCATAGTTAAATGAACTGAGACACAGAAAGGTTAAGTAACTTGCCCAAGGTCACATAGCTCATAAATGCTAGATCTGGGATTTGAACCCATCAGTTTGGAGCCAGAGGCCTTTCTTATAACTTCTTTATTCTCCCACTTCTTACTAGGGGTTCAGCAGATAAAACTGACACAAATACTCGACCATTTTCCAAATCAGGTTGAAAAACACCTCATAAAATAAGACCCCATAATTTTTGTGGCCCTCTGAAACCATAAGAAACAGAAGATAAAAACTGGACAGGAGGGAAATTATTATTTGCCAATATTATAATTATATATCTAGAAAACTAAAAGAGAATCAATGAAAAAATAGTGCAAACAATAAGACTGAGATAACAGTTTACAAAATTAATATACAAAAATCAATAGTTTTTCTAGAAAAAACAACCAACCATAAAATATCATGAAAGAAAAGATCCCATTTAGAATTGTAACTAGAAAAAATTTAAAAAGCACTATGTAAAATCTATGTGAAGTAAACTTTCACTGTGTAAAAAAAAATAAAAGATTTAAATAAATAGAAAGATAGTCCCTCTTCTTGGAGAGAAAGATTTCTTACAAAGATGTTCATTTTCCTGCAGTAATCTATACATTTAATATGATTAATACCAAAAGAAAACAATTGAAAGGAGGGGTAAAAGTGAGGGTAGAGTCCTTAGGAAGACTCTAAAATTCATATCAAAAAATAAAATGCAAGAAAGGCCACAATATTTCTGATAAATCAGAGTATAGGGTAAGTATTAGCCCTACCAGATATTATTATGCAAATCATAGTTAAAATAGTCTGTTACTGGCCCAACAGTTAATAACCAAATGAATAGAAGTGAATAGAAAAACTAGAAGTAGACATAAATATATACAAAAAATTTTCTTTATGTAGAGGTAGCTTTTTAATGCATTGGCAAAAAGAGGAATTATTCAATATATAGTTTTGGATAACTAGCTAGAGCATCTAAAAAAAAGAATCTCTTTATTATTTCTTTATGCCAAAATAACTTTCAAATGGATAAAATATTTAAATGTAAATACCTAAACCATAAGAGTACCAGAAAAAAAACGAGAATTTTTTTACATCATTTAATGGGAAGAACATTTTTAAGCATAACCCTAAACCAAGACAACATAAAAAAGTGGATAAACTCTGACAATTTAAACTGTTTTCATGACAAAAATACCATAAATCAAGTCAAAAAGTAAGCAATAAAGAAGGAAAAAATATTTGTGAAAATATGACAAAGAATTTATTTTTATCATGAAAGAGTTCTAAATAAATCAATTGAACAAAGTCCCAAAAAACCCCAATAGAAAAAAATTAACAAAAAACATCATTACAGAAAACAAATGCAACTGACTTTTAATCATGTGAAAGAATATTCAATTTCACTAATATTAAAAGAAATGCAAATTAAAATCACAATTAGATTTTATTTTTTGCCTATTAGATTGGCGTAGAGCAATAAGTTTGATAATGCATTGATTAGGGAAACAGGCACTCTAGTGCACTATTGCTGGGAGTTCTAAACAGTATAACCCCTTTGGATGGCAATTTGGCAATATCTATCAAAATTTTAAATTCCACTTTTAAAAATTTATATGATAGATAGTATATACAAGGGTGTTTTCTGCCATATTATCTGTAGTAGCAAAAGAAAAAAATCTGAATGTACATTAATTGGAAACTGATTATAAAAATTCTGATATAAATGTAAAATGGAATATAATATAGCCATTAAGAAAAATAAAGCAGAACTGTATTTACTAATATGGGACAATCTCCAAAATGTTAAATACAAAGGGAAAAATGCAGAACAGTGTGTATAATATTTTATAATTTGTGTTTTTTTTAAAGTAGAGTATATATATCCATATTTGTATATGCAGTAGATCAGTGTTTTTCAAGTTAGATGGCAATCCACTGGTAGGCTGCAAAATCTTAGGGATGTGACGTACATTGTCGAGGGGAAGGGATTACCTCTAACCCTTCTTAGGGAGAGGCAAAGATATACAATGTAACCAAAATGTCAAAGAAAAAAAAAACCTTTTATCAGGTGTTGGACTGGTGGGAGGGGGGAAGAGGGGAAAGGTGTATATTTACATAATGGGTGAGGTATGCACCACCTGAGGGTTGGACACGCTTGAAGCTCTGGCATGGTGGGGTGGGGGAGGGGTGGCAGGGGCAATATATGTATCCCTAACAATACTTGTACCCCCATAATAAGAGGAAATAAAAAAAATAATAAATTTAGTGGATTGCAACCAACATTTAATGTCTGAATTTTTTACTTTTTAATTTGTATGTGTTTTATTTAAATATTGATTAAACCATTCAATATTAATTTGTTTTTCCTTATTATATTTAGTAAAGGTAAATATTGTTTTATGCAATTTTTGTTGTAGTTATCTAATTGTATAGTGGGTTGTGATGGTGTTATAGTTTGAATGTGTCCTCCAAAGTTCCTGTATTGGAAATTTAATCCCTAATGCAACAGTGCTGATAAATGAGACATTTAAGAGTTGATTAGGACATGTAGGCTCTGCCTTCATGAATGAATTAATGTTAGTTATCTCAAGAGTGAGTTTGTTATAAAAGTGAATTGGGCTCCCTCTTGTTCCTTTGCTGTCACACTCTCTTGCTCTTCCACTTTCTGCTTTCCAACATTGGATGGCACAGTGGGAAAGCCCTTGCCAGATGCAGCCACTCGATCTTGGACTTCCCAGCCTCCAGAACTGTAAGCTAGATACATTTCTTTCCTTTATAAATTACCCCATTTGTGGTATTCTGTTATAGCAATAAAAAACAGACTAAGACAGATTGAAACTGTATATATTATTCTGGGATATAGACAAAAAAGAGTTTGGAAAACATTGGTATTGACTATCTTTGGAAAGAAACACAACAAATTGATAAATGGTTTTAGAGGACGGGGGGATCAGAAGTGAGAAGGAGATTGACTTTACCCACTTATCTTTGTACTATTTGTATTTTCTATTCAAATGAAAGAAAAGAAAAGAAAGAAAGAAAGAAAGAAAGAAAGAAAGAAAGAAAGAAAGAAAGAAAGAAAGAAAGAAAAAAGCAAAAAAAGAAAAACCATTTTTTAAAAAGTGATGCTTTTTGTAATAAGGAAAGTGCTTTTGTAATATTTCTCTTGAGTGCATGACAGTGGAAGTCCAAAATATAGAACTTTTGGACTTCACAGTTTTTACCCTACCCTTTGACCTACAGTTTTACTCTGGAGACATTTTTCTCCATGTTTATCAATGCATACACTTTACTCACAGTATATCAACATTGATAGACTTCCAGGAAGCAAGTTTTTCAGTTATGAACTCCACTTAGTTGATTTAAATCTTCAATCAGTTTTCTATACTGCCACTATTAATCCATTTCCATTTTTCTGTACCTATTTCCTTTTAACAAAATTCATTTTTATCAGAATTATGTTCCATATAACTTTTTAAACAAATACTTGATTCATTGATCAAGTTTTTTCCATATCAAATAATGATAGTTATTATTTCTGCCATAAGGAATTGTCCGTTGCCATCATTTTGAACAGCCCCAGTTTTCTTGAATCCAATTTTGCATATCTAAACTGTATCTTATGGATCCCTACCAATAAATCATAGGTGGTTCTAGTTGCTGTCAGTTTTATTTCATGTTGAGTATTTCAATCACAGATATTCATTCTAATTTGGCTAAAGTGTTTTATAGTTAATCTATGAGAAAATCATAAACATTCTTCCTCAGATACTCCAGGCTCACTCTGTGGTCCAAGAGCGGTCTGTTAGATTTTGAAGCCAAGTCCTTGGGGTCCTTCTGAACCCTTGGAAAGATGTATATTACTTCTCCAAGCTACTGAAAAAGCCAAGAACAAACTGCTGATCACACCATGGTATCAACGGCTCTCAATTTGATTGATGGTGTCAAAATGCATTATTTGACACCTAATGAAGTGCCATAACTGCACAGTCAAAATAGTAAGATCAAAACATCATTTAAATGGCAGGATTAAAACACCACAATAGGGGCTTGGGTTGTAAAGATTAAAACACCAACTACTTCAATAATTTATTCATGTGGAAAATCCAAATACCTAAAAAATAAGTGAGTGCCATAATGAGTGGGTGCTAAGGGAGATGCGCTATGAATATTATAAAGTAATTTTGTATGTTTGGGACCCTAAAAATAGGAATGAATTTTTCCCAGCAGGCTGATGGAGTCTGAAGCACCGAGATCTGTCCTGCTGGGAACTTTGCTGTGACTAATACAACCAGGTGTGATAGGATGGGGGCAGGTAAGCATGGAACGTGCAGATGGAATGAAGAATTTGAAGCCAAGATCCAGAGTGTCCTGTGTAGACAACAAAAGTTACATTTTTTCCATCTATTTCTTCTCTGTTCCATTCTTCTCCTTCTTCTCCCCTTGGAACTGAGCTCTAGAGCCTGAGCTCCCACAGATTCTAGACCTGGTTTTCCTTACGGTCCCCTTTCATGGCTTACGTTCCATCCTCCCACACTGCCTCCATAGGGGTTTGAGGACAGTGCTCTAGAAGACTAAGTGACAAAGGCTTAGGGAGCTGGGCCCCTGAGAGGAAAAGGGACCAAGAGAGGAGGCTGGTGACTCGCGCTGCCCTAGGGACTGCAATGTGCCCATAGTGAAAACCTCATTTAAATTCTACTTTGTTCTTCCTTCCTCCAGGGGAGCTCTGGTTGGCTTCACTCCTAAGACATATTTTTAATAATGAATTTATGTCCTTGGCAAATACTAATGCTAATAATCACAGCAGTAATTCTAGGGTTTATTAAAATGCATAGTTTAGGGTTTTGGTCAAAATGTGCTTTTGTCTGCAAAGTTATCATATGAATTTTCTTCATTGGACAGAATGTTTGACAAGATAATAATTGCTTTAGCAGCCAGTTCCCTGCCTAGGAACAGACTGGAATGCCCACTGCTGAGGCTTGCAGACTTGCCCACCCTCTGGCTTGCCTCCTCAACACTACCTTTGGTGCCTGTACCCCACTGTCCAGACAAATTAGAAAGGACAGTGGCCCAGACGAGAGGCGGCAAGCTCCCAGCAAACCTCCCTGCCCACTCTCCCTCTTTGGCCTGACCCAAGACCACACTCCTCAGTAGCAGGGCAGCTGCAGAGCCAGGGGGAGCCCACATTTCAGGCACCCGGTGGTCACAAACCCAGCAGTCCCCTAACAGGCCACACCTGAAGAGTGGAGACTAAGGAAGCAAACAACACTCTCTGCAAGGAGCTGATTGCAGACAGGAATTAATGCTTTGGAACATAGTATTATTGGATTGATTTTAAATAGATGTTTCACTTTTCTTTAGTAATAAACTGTGGGCTCTGAAGGGAGCTAAAAGAAGAAAAGAGAAGAAATAAGAAATAAACAAAAAACAACCCCCCAAAACTCTTCCTAGGTTATTGCTCTAGACGGATCTTTAAAATTCTGTTTCGAATTGCTGGATCTCTGACAGTGCTGTTGTGATAAACTGAAGAATGTCTATTTATACCAAAACATAAAACATATGGATGGTTATTTAGAGGACAAATGCATTTTGACAGATATCTAATTTCATTCCACTGATAGGACGTATTTTGTCAGACTCTTCATTTTATCCGAGACACAATCGCTTTTGGTTTCCAGTTCTTGCCATGGTGGAAATGCATTTGTCAGGCCCTCCAGACCCGAGACAGGTTTAAAATATTGCCATCACAACTCTGCTTCAAACCAAGGAAAATTGTAAATATCTCTCATTACCCACTCATACAAGAAATCTTACCCAGTAAATACCTTTGTGTACCTGACCGAGTAGCATAGAAAATTATTCAAAAGTCTTCAGTATAGATTGTTGGCAAATACCACCCACCCATGACATACTGAATTACATATGAGCATAAAAAGAAAGGAGGTTCATTCCATCAATGCATAATGGGCAGAAGGAGGAAGCCTAAGATTGTACTAGAAAAGCTCTAGTCCTTCATGTTTTAGTTCAAGAGTTACCTCCTCTAGGAAGCATTTCCTGACTCACCCTGACAAACTTAAATGTACTTCCACATGTAACCATTGTACCCAGCCATGCCTCCATGAGACTCTTTTATCACCCTGCATTTTAATTTTTCTGGTAAAGAAAATTTTTTATTTTTTTCATTTTTGTATCCTCAGTGTCTAGAAGAGCACCTAGTACATAGTAGGTATTCAATAACTATTTGTTGAATAAATAAATGAATGGTTATCTCTATTATAGCATTTATCATCTGAAATTATTAACTTGCCTAACATTTTCCTCCACTAGATCATAAGTTCCTTGAGTGTGAGGACTAACGTATTCATCATCTCCATTTCCTTATCCATGAGCACAGTGTCTGGCATATAGCAGAGACTCAATAAATATGTTGACAGGATGGATGGATGGATGGATGGATGGACTGATGGTTGTTTGAAGCTGCTGAGTACCCCAGTATTTTTCAAAAGTCACCAGCTATGTATATACAAAAAGCATTCCCTCCTCTTAGTCCCTAGTCTTTGGATTTTGAAATGTGAACTTTATTTTTCCAAGAATAGGAAACATCTGTTTTTAAAATTTGTTTTCTGAGTACTCAAAACAAATGGGCAGCCCTTTAAAAAAAATCTAGAGAACATAGCTTCCATATCTATTGTTAGAGCCTATGAGATATCCCCCAATATGCATTCCCTATTCTTCCTTAATAACATAGCACCCAAATTTTAGCTCAGCATGAGGTGCCTGGTATAATAATATTTTCTAGCCTCCTTTACAGGTAGGTGTGACCATATGAGTCAGTTCTGGCCAATGAGATTGACGTGGAAGGATCATGTGCCACCTCCTAAAAGAGCCCTTAAAGGAAGGACTCTTCTTCCTTTCTTCTGCTAGAACACAGATACAATAGCTGGTTCTCATGAGCTGTATTGAATCATGAGTTGAAAGCCACAGGCTGAAAAAGATGTCACAAGAGCAAGATGTCGGCCTGAGTTTCTGATCACTTTCTGACCTGCCCAATGAATCCTGGACTCCCACTTTCTACACTTCTTCTCCATGAGAGAAATTTGGGGTTTTCTGTCACTTGCAGTTTGACCAATCCGAATGCATATAGGCATCCTGGCTGGCCACAACTTGAGAACTATCAAGAGTCTGTTATCAAAGTGAATTGAATTGAATTGAACTGAACTGAACTGAACTGATACTAGGTACACTGCAGCCATGTCTTTGTAGATAAGAGAAACTTCCCTAGAAACACAACATAGATGTTTGAATTGGACAGCACTTCCCCGAGAGCAGCTGGCCCCAGACCCCACTCAGCTCTGTGCGTGTTCCCACCTAACATTCATTTCATCCCTAACCTGAGGAAAGAAAACAATGAGTCTTGCTACTATTAATATTAAAAAGTCCCTTTTTGTCCATCAGACACAGTCCCAATCTGGAACGGTGGATTAACCAACAAACTCTCTAATAGGAGAAATCCTGCACAGAGGATGGTGTTCACTTGGGTTGAAAGATCCCACTCCCAGCCTATAACTAGGAAACATCCTGATTCAAATAGGCCAGAGCTTAATTTCCATCTCCATTTAGAGCACTTTGACTGTGGTCATTTTTCTTATAATGTCTTGGAATTTCATGGTTTTTTAAGCAAGATGAGGTAGAATGGTTGGATTTACTGCGGGTGAAATGCTGGCAGAAGAAACTTCAATTTAGCAACTGTTATCATGGACTACTAATCGAGGACTCCTCGGAAGAGTCAGGCCACTGAAAACAGTTATTACTCAACGCTAATAAAAAAAATTATGGATCTAATAAAAGTTAATGGGAAAGTATCAAGTGCCATAAAAACTGCAGTGAAAGCAAAGAATGCTGGGTTAGGGGAGAATATTCCACTGTAATTCTGTATTGTCTGGGAGCCAAAATTGGCCACGTCCGTAACACTTCTGAAGTACAAACGGCTACGCAAATCAAATTAAACTGTGGATTACTTAGTAACAGGATCATCTGCTTTTGTAAAAATAGAAAGGAGCAAGTTGAGATATTGCCCAGCAAACCTAATTCATTAACTACGAGGGATATCACGGTCCATGCTTGGCTACCTTTTGTAAATATGAGTAAAATTCCTTCTTAGGAACTCTATGTGTGTTTCCCAGCTAGATCGAGAGCTTGCTTCCTCTAATGGGGTGCTGTCCTGTGTCTGAACACAGCGGCTATGGCTCTTAGGAATTTAAGCTTCCTGCAGCATCCAGGGTCTTTGCGGAGCAATGGGAAATCAGAGGAATTAAAAACCTTTCCCCCATCCCTTGGGCTGGGCTGCTAGGCAAGCTGGGCAGGCCACCATCACCTCCTACCTGGACCCCCCTGCAGCCTCCTAACTGATTTCCCAGCTCCCAACCTGGCCTCCTCCTTTCCCTACCCAGTCAGATCCATTTCCCACAGGGCAGCCAGAGTGACCTTTTAATTTACAAATAGAATTGCATCACTCTTCTCTTTACTACCCTTCAGAGGCTTCCCTCGGCTCCTAGGATGAAAAGTAAAGCCTTTATCATGGCTCAGTTTAGATCTGGCCCATTTCCCAGTCTCATCACAAGCCACCCCTGCCTTGGCCCCCACACCACCATCTAGATGGGGGTACACACCGTGCACTGTCTCTTCCGAGGGCTTGAACCTGCTGCTCCCACCTCACTCACTGTCTGCCAAGACCATTCCAACTCATCCTTAATTTCATTTCCTTAGGAAGGGCTTCCCCTGCCCCCAGATTAGGTTACCTCCTGCTGATGCATGCTCAGAAGGCAATCCATACACGCCCCTTCTGAAAATGTACTATACTATTAATCACCTGCAGAGGGTCTGCCCTGCCCACTGCACTTTAAGCCTCTGAATAACAGGCTCCATTCCTGTGTTTTCCTCCACTTTCCCCAGCACCTAGTACAGTGCATGGGAATTACAGACTCTCAAATCATCCCTAACTGTCTGAACAAACAAATGAATAAATTGTCCCCAAAAATGAGAAGCACTTTGCTAATGCCACGGATTATAAAATGAAATGACTGTTAGTAACCCTATATAAGAGGGAGATTAAAACACAGGTCCTAACAGATTTAAAACCCAAATCGAGAAGGTGCAGCATGCATGGAAGGGAGTGAAACTTCAGGGCAGGCAGTATGTGCAACCCCTGCCTGGAAACAGGGAAACAGGGGTTCCTTTCAGCAGCCTTGAATTGCCTCCCAAGATCAAAAATGAATCTTGCCAGGACACCCCTTTGATAATCTATAAAAAAGGACCCTCAAAATGCTGGAGTTGGGAAAGCATCATTATGAAACTGTCAGAGTAAAGATTGGTTCAGGCAAGAATTATCAATAGAATGCTCTATCTAGGGGGAAATTTTGATGCTTGTATGGTCTTAAATTGCTTATTAGTTACAAAGAACAAAGTAGTAACTACACAGTGGGGAAACTGAACAACACCTTGACCAGTTGGTCAAAATTAGGAATGGAAAAATTGCCATTGTGCGACTCCAGATACGATACCCTAATAAAGACATAGTGATACAGGATGAGGAAGCATAAGATAAACCCAACTTGAAAGGATGCAGGAATGTCTTAGATTAAAAGAGACTAGAGAGACAAGACGATGAAATGTAGTACATTATCCTAGACTGGATCCTGCATTCGAGGGCAAAAAATTTCCAAAGGTCATTATAGGGTTCATTGATAAAATTGTAATGCAGAAAAGGGATTAAAGATATTGTATTAATAGTAAACTTATTGAAGTTGATAACTATGCTGTGTTTCTGTAAGACAGCAGTCCCCAACCTTTTTGGCACCAGGGAGTGGTTTCATGGAAGACAATTTTTCCATGGACTGAGGTGGGAGGATGTGGGGTGGGAGGCAGAGCTCAGGCAGTGACTCGAGTGATGGGAGTGGCTATAAATACAGATGAAGTTTCACTCGCTTGCTGGATGCTCACCTCCTGCTGTGCAGCCCAGGTCCTAACAGGTCACAGACCAGTACTGGTCCATGGCCCCGGGTTTGGGGACTACAGCTGTACAAGAAAAAGAATAGCCCAATTTCCAGGGAGATATACACTGAAATATTTCAGAGTAAAGGGCCATGATGTATCCAACTTATTTTCATGTGGTTAAGAAAAAATACACACCCAGAAAGAGGGTCAGAGAGAAAGGCACAAAGAGAGATGACAAAAAGTAAATGCCCTGACAATTTAGATTTACTATAAAAAAAATTTTAATGAGGTGGAGAATGGGAAGTGCCTTAGCAAAATACTTTTTAAACGTTTTCAGTGATCATCTTGGTGGTAGTGTTAATATTGTTATTCAAAGAGTGCTTTGTATATAATATAAAATAAATAACCAATTATGGGAAAAAAAAGTAAATGGGTTAAATTTTAAAGACAGAGGAATTTGAGCATACTTTGTATTGTTTTTATTCTTGTAAATTTTCTGTAAGTTTGAAATTATTTTCAAATAAAAAAATTTAAGGTGCCTTCAGGCTATAACAAACCTTCTCGCACTTCAAGATAAGGGTCTTCTGGTGAACAGGTGAGAAGTAACAAATTCCTAGCTCTGTTTGTGCCAAATCTTGTGAGGGATCAGAATCTTTGAATTATAACATCTGTGAAGACAAGACAAAGATGGGAAAGAACTCGCACCCAATACAGAGTCCCATCTGCTGTCCCTGAGAACTCCTGAGGGTCTCCAGAAACCACCCCAGGATCTATAACATGCAGAGCGCATCACCACAGAGCAGCCCAGCTGCCTAAGAATGCCTGGTTGCTTAGCAACCCAGACTCCTACTTCCAAAATAAAGCAGAAGCCTTCCCTTTGGTCCCCGTGTTGATGCACTCGGGAGAGAAGGCCTCCCTTGGTCAAGTTCCAGGTGAGCTCTGGCCAGAGCCAAGTCTAGGTCCTGAGCCACACAAGGCTACATCCATAGCTCCGAGGGCTTGAGCCAGGCACAAAGCTTGGGGATCCAGGAGAGCAGCCTCATAAATATAAAGTGAAGAGAACTTTTATCAAGTCACTTCACCTCTCTGAGCCCCTGTCCTCATGGGGAACAGGAGACAGATGAGATAGATCAGTGGTTCTCTAATCTGGCTGAATTTCAGGATGCCTGAGGAGCTGATAACTAACCCCATTCTGTCACCAATGAGATAAGAATCCCTGGGGGCAGTGGTATTTTTTTAAAGCTCTTCGGATCATTCAAATGTGTAGGCAGGGTTCAGAATCAAGGGGCTAAATGGCCTATGCTGTGATTTTAATGTGTTCCCTCCAAAATTCAGGTGTTGCCAATGTGAGCGTATTAAGAGGTGGGGTCTTTAAGAGGGGATTAGGCCTTGAGGCTTTCTCCCTCATGGATGGGATTAGATGCCTTTATAAAAGGGCTCGACTGAGGGGGCTTGTCCCTTCTTGTTCTCCTGCCATATAAGGACACAGCATGCTTCCCCTCCAGAATTCTTCCCTTCCCAGGGCTCTCTGGGGTTGCCCTTGCCCTTGTTAATTCTCTCAAAGCTAGTGTCCTACCTCTGAACCCCAATTCTGCAGCTGGAACCTACTTCCCTCATCAGACAACCACACTTTCTGGAGCCTTGATCTTGGCTTTCCCAGCCTCTAGAAGTATGAAAAAATAAATTTCTGTTTTTTATAAATTATCCAGTCTGTGGTATTCTGTTATAGCAGCACAAATGGGTCAAGACAGCCTATTAGGTCACAGGTGTCTCCTTTAAAGCTAATGATCTGTATTGGCACTGCTGCCTATAAGAGTACTTTCATCATGGTCTTGTCTTCCCTCCTTCCTCCGAGTGGAGCCCCCCAACCCCACACCTCAGGCTCAGCTCTGCCCCGCCCCTAGGACCAGCCCTGACTCAGAGTAGGTTCCTCACTTCAGGTTCAATCATCTTTGCTGCTGATCTAGCCCCTTATTTCTTGAGGTTCAGGCTTCCCTTGTACCTGTCAAGAACTGTGAAGAGCCTGAAATGTTGTGATTTGCAAGGTAACAAGGTAGCCTGCCCCATTTTCATGGTTGCACGTAGAAGACATGAGACTCCTGGGTCAGAGACAAGAGACGGTTTATTACTTACAGTAATTGCAGTAGCCCATGTATCATCTTTGCAGCAGTTCCCCAAGCCCCAATACCTACAGGACATTAAGAGGGCCAAATGACACTCACAGCAGGTTATATTTTAGGATAGAAACCCTGAGTTTAAGAAACTCAAATCTTTTATAACGGTCAATAACCATGCCTACTCTTTGCTCCAGAAAGAGATACAACCTCTATCTTCCAGACTGTTCACTATAAAAATATATTTGTAAAGATAGTCCAGAACAAAGGGAAGTCAGTGTCTTGCCTCCAGGATGTGCAGAAATGAGAGAGCCATGGAGAACTACCTTCACCAGTTCCCTGTGCTGGAGCTTCTGATTTGTTCATCAGCTTAGGATGGGGTGCTCTGGGTCACCCTTGCCCTTGTTAATTCTCTCAAAGCTAGTGTCCTACCTCTGAACCCCAATTCTGCAGCTGGAACATACTTCCCTAAGGGACACCTACCTATAGATGCCCACCTGAATTGCCCATCACTAGGATCCCTCATATTACTTCTCTCCAAACTTTCTTATCAGGCAGATAGGTCCCCAAGGCTCTGGGCCCTGGTAGGAGCTCTCCAAGCTAGGACAGAACATGAGAATGGGGCAGAGCTGGCCCAAGGCTGCAGAACAAGGAGCCAAGGAAGATAGGAGAGCAGCACCCAGGGTTAAGGGAGCATTGCAAGCTAATCACACAGTCTAAATGAGTAGTTATCAAACTTCAGTGTGTATCAGAATTACCAGGAGGGCCTGCTAAAACATAGATTGCCAGGCTTTCCCCTAAATGTCTCTGATTGAGTAGGTCTGAGGTGGGGCCTGCAGGAACACATGTCTAACAAGTTCCCAGGTGGTGCAGATGCTGCTCTGGTCTAAACCTTGTCCATCTAAAGCACCTGGGCTGAGAAATGGCAACCAGGTTGAAAGCAACGCAATGCCAAGAGGAGGAGGCCACAGGAAGGGTTAGGAGAGCCTGAAGGGAAATTCTTCAGGCCTGCAAACCCAGAGGCAGGAAATTTCTCATGAAACTCCCTTGCCTATGGGTCAGGGAGCATGCTGTTTTAGGGTCGTTTTGGACAGTGATGTGTTGGGCTTCGCTGATGCTGACTGCTCGTTATTCCAGATGCCATGCCCACCTGTCAAGCATGCCTCCTCCCTGTGTCTGCAGCAGGCTCTGCGCTCTGGGTCTTGTCCTACCCCAGTGGTAGAACTAGTTGGAGCTTCTGGCCCTCCCAGCCAGTGTCCTCCCATTCAAGTTAACCCAGTCATGTTAGTAAGTCTCTGTTTCCTTCCTCCCACTCACCATTTATAACTTATACACCCCCCACCAAATCCGTTCTTCTCCCTTCTCTGCTCTGTGTCCCCGAGGCTGATGTCCTAACAGACTGCAATGCCTGGGCTGCCTTGTGGTCTGTTTCCAGTTCAGTGTGGCTAATAGGCAGCTTTGGCAGGAGATCAAAAGATGAGAGGAGTTGCAGGTATTTTTCACACTCCTCCTTCCTCCTCAGAGCTGTGGATCTCTTGCCATATTTGCATCCTACCCTGTCTACCACTTCCACTGAGCAGCTCCAGCTTCAGGACTTGAAGATTGTTTCTGTGAAACTATTTCCTTGCCTGTAATCCTAGCATTCTGGGAGGCTGAGGCAGGTGGATCCTTTGAACTCAGGAGTTCGAGACCAGCCTGAGCAAGAGCGCGACCCTGTCTCTACTAAAAAATAGAAAGAAATTAGCTGGACACCTAAAAATATATATATATGAAAAAAATTAACTGGGCATGGTGGCACATGCCTGTAGTCCGAGCTACTTGGGAGGCTGAGGCAGGAGGATCACTTGAACCCAGGAGTTTGAGGTTGCTGTGAGTTAGGCTGATGCCACGGCACTCTAGCCCGGGCAACAGAACGAGACTCTGTCTCAAAACAAACAAACAAAAAAACTATTTCCTCTTCTTGTCCCTTCAGCGCTCAGGGTGGCGATGGCTTCCTATTATTTCCAGGTGCATCACTATCCATCACCTGCTCCCTCAGTCCTGCCCACACCTCTGTAAGCAGTTCTTGCACTGAGGTCTCCTGAACCTCAGTGAGATTCTGTTTCCTGCTGGGCCCCTGCTGGACACACCTGTCTTGCCTGGCCACACTCCAAGGTGTACCATAGCTCCTTTCTGCTGGACAGAGGTACCTGAAATGGGTCATTACCAGGAATAAAACTGAGAAATACACCTTCTCAAACATCTGTCCTGCACTCCACCCCACTCCACAGGGCTCTGGCAGTAACATGGAGACGGCAACAGAAGTGAAGCCACAGCAGACATGACTAAAGTCTTGTCAGCTGAGCACTAGAGGGATTCTCTCTCCAGGCAGCTTCCCTCAGGTGGAAACAGGGCCTGCTGATCGGGCCACACAGCAAGAGAGCAAGGCTGACCCCACACCCCAGGGCAAACGTGCTCCTGAGGCCCTGCTAACACAGTTTCCCAAAGTCTTGTCAGGAACAGGAGGCTGGTACCAGCAGCACTCTGGAGTCTCTGATGTTGCCATGGCAGCAGTAGGGTCACTGCTTAGCAACAGGCCAAAACTGCAGGAAGTTGCTAAGGTATTTTCACATGTGTTAAAGCAAATGGATGTTTATCTCAATCTTGAGTGTAAATACACTATGGGGGGGGGAGAGAAAACATATACACACAAACCACCTACTGATGTTCAGAGCTGCATGTCTGCCGATAATTGAGGCCTGGAGATTATGCCTTCTCTCTGCAGAAGGCAGACAGAGAGACCAGAGATGAAGCACGTCCTCTCCTGCCCCCTAAAACAGCTGCTCCCCAGACTTCCCACTCAGCCTTAACATTTTCACCACTGGGTAGGCACAGGGGCTCATGTCTATAATCCTAGCATTTTGGGATGCCAAGGTGGGAAGATTGCTTGAGGTCAGGAGTTTGAGACCAGTCTGAGCAACAGCAAGACCCCATCTCTACAAAAAATAGAAAAAACTAGCTAGCTGTGGTGGCATGTGCCTGTAGTCCCAGCTACTCAGGAGGCTGAGGCAGGAAGATCGCTTGAGCCCAAGGGTTCAAGGCTGCAGTGAGCTATGATTGCACCACTGCACTCAGCCTGGAAGACAGAATGAGACCCTATTTCAAAAAAAAAAAAAAAAACTTTCACCAAAGTTTTTTAATAGAATTTCCAAATCTTTCTCCTAACTAGTTTTAGAGAAGCCATGTAGTATAATAATTAAGTGTGTGGACGCTAAAGCCAGACTGCCTGGGTCCAGAGGCTGGCTTTGGCACTTTCTTGTTCTATTACTTTGGACAAGTCACTTAACATCTCTGCGCCTCAACTTCCTCATCTGTAAAGAGAGAATAGTAATAATGCCTACCTTAAAGGATTGTGTGAGAATTACATAAGTTATTCAAATATTTCCTGGCATAAAATAAGTATGTTATTAAGGATAGCTGTTGCTAACATTCAGTGAAATCATGGAAACTTCCCGTGTACCAGGCCCTATATAAGGGATGCAGAATATAAAAGTTGGCAAGAAATTGGTCCTATCTTCATGGGGCCTACAATGATTCCAATGCCAGTGTGGCAGCTCCTTGGTTGATTATTCGAGGTACCCCCAAATCCTGGCCTTGCCCCCCTAAGCAGTAGCTGTGAGGATTGACTACCTGTAGGAGTTCAGAATGGTGCCTGGCATACAGTAAGTGCTCAATAAAGATAACCTGTTACTACTAAAATTATTTGTATTGTTTCTCCCCACAAACCAGCTCCAAACTGGTCTGTGTTCTGGCCCCAGAATAAACCACCAGTACGCCCACATGTGGGTCCTTGTTGACAGTGACCTTGGCCACCTGGAATACTATCCTTCCTTTCCACCAGTTTTGTGTCCACTTGGCCTTCAAGACCAGGTCCAGTCATACCTGTTCTTGAAAGGCCCCCAGATACTCCAGGCCATGGCCACCCCCTCTCCCCCAATCACCTCCAAACTCTCATGGCAGTCACTGTTTCTTCCGCCTTGTGTTTGTATCTAGCTTTGAACCAGATAACAAGCCCTCCATGTCAGACACCTCTTATGCATCTTCTCAGAACCTCGGGGCCTCATCTGTCTCAGGCCCTTTACTAATGTCCCCCTCTGTTGTCACCGCAGTGACAGCTACACTCAACCACCACCCAGCCACCATGCTGGCTCCTAGAGCCACTTTGCCTCTGCAAAGGAGACACATAATGCATGCATGCCCATGGGATTCACTGTTCTTACCTTGGTCCCCAGCATCCAGAAGCAGCAGCCTGAAAGAATGGCAGAATGAGCAAAGGCACCAGCTCAGGGACAGCACCTGAAGGCTTAGGACACAGTCATTCAGCAACATGGTATGTGCACCGAGCCACATACCATATATATGGCGCTGTGTCCCAAATAGCAAGGATATGCAGTCTGGGAACCAGGGGGAAGAAAGATGTAGGACTTGTCCCTCTCGCTATCCCTCTCTCTTACTCATAGAATTTGTTTAGAACCTGGGCCCTGCCAGGAAAAAAGCCTGGTTTTCAGGGAGGAACTCTTCTACTAGTAAGGGTTCCTTGGAATGTGAAGCTGATGATCACATGACGCTCCACATGCTGCTGGACAATGGAGGGAGCTACTATACCGATGGGATTAATAACCCTGATTGCCAGAATGAAGCTAAAGTTGTTGCTGCACAACAGGAGCAGAGAAGATGCCTTCTAGAACCCAGGGGTTTCAGTGGGGCTTTTCCAGATGCTTGAAACCCTGCAAAAACTGTAAAGGGGCAATTGTAGCAACCATGGCCCAGCAAAGGTATGGCAATTAGGGGTACATTCGGTCTAGGTCTTTGCTACCCAGTGTGCCCGTAGACCAGCAGCATCAACACCACCTGAAAGCTTGTTAGAAATGCAGGATCCCAGCTCCTCCCATACCACTAAATCAGATTTACATTTTAACATGACCCCTAGGTGATTCCTACACACATTAAAGCTGAAAAACATACTAGGTAACCCACTAGGCAAGCAAGCTAGAACTTTCAGCTAGAGGTGAGAGAAATCTAGAATGAGTAATGGAGGAGAATGGGGCAATGAATATTAGTTATGACCTAAAACCAGGGGCAGGGGTGGGAAATGTAGCTTTTTTCCTTTATCCTCTTTCCAAAGACAGTGGCTGGACTCTGCCTTGATGGAGAATGAATGACTGGTTGCTGGTAGAATTATGAAATGGTGCAGATGCTTTAGAAAACAGCCTGGCAGTCCCACCAAATGGTAAGCGTAGCATTACCATATGACCCAGCAAGTCCAATCGTAGGTGGGGACACCCAAGAGAACTGAAAACCTAAACTTCTACGTGTCCATTCATAGCAGCCTTACTCATAACAGTCAAAAAGTAGAAACAACCCAAATGTCAACCAATGAACAGATACAAACTTGCCCCAAGTCATACAGCCTCTTCTTCTAAGTGGAAATCATACAGGATCTTTGATTTTTCTATCAAGACTAGGTTGGACATAGAGACATGAATATAAGTTGGTGGTGAGGAAGGAGGCTTAAGCTAGTGAGACAGTGGGTAAGAAGTTTCTGCTGAAAGATAAAGACATTCTCTCTTATTTCCATATAATCCAGATGGGAGATTGTCAAAAATCTAAGATGGGCATCCTGATGGAAGTATGGTCTGGAGATGTGGGCTGGGAGTCCCCTTCACTGAGCAGGAAAGAAGCAGGTTGTATGCGAGAAGAAAGAAAAGTATGCACAAAAGTACGCACCTTAAGCTGACCTCAGAAGATGTACCTGGCATGTGCACCTTTCAGGGAATGTCTAGGTTTCCTGTACCCCAGAGCCTGATCCACTACAAATATTCAACAAGTTCTTGATAAATCTAATTGGGCTGTGTCTGCGCTGGAGCTAAACACTCTCTTGGGAACCCAGTGCCCAGCAACTAACAGAGTGCTTTGCACATAATGAACATTCAATAAATATTTGTGAAAGGAATGGAGGGTTGAATGAATAAGCACTTTTTAGCCTGGAGACAGGTTACTGCATATTTGTGAGCCCTATCAGAATAAGAAAAATGAAGTACCAAGTTTAACTCCGAAGGGGAAAAAATAAAGTAACTGATGGCGCTTTGACCCCCAAAATGTTATCTTCCTCACCCAACCATCACCACCACCCTGAGGCAGGACATCTGGAATTTGGGACCTGGGTTTTAAAGAATCCCCCAGTTGCTGACTGGTCATTTGGTAGATGGCAACATAGAATTTTCTATCTAGAAGAGACCTCAGTGATCCGTGGACTATTAAAGAAAAAGAAGCACAGAAGGAGAACTGTCATTTTGTGGGAGTGTGACGTGTGGCTGGGTAATTTCCTGAGGATAAGCTGAGCCCAGGCAGGGAGTTCACGCACCAACAATAGTACCTGGAATATTGAAAGCTTAGGAAATTGATATCGTGTCTGTTGCACATTATTTGAACTGGTTACTGGTTCTCCATCATTCACTCCCCTCCAAAATGTGGATATATGATGACGGTTTTGCTGGAACGCATTACAAAGGAAAAGAGAAATCTTTCCTAAACACACCAGGGCAAAATGTGCAAATTTCACACAGGTGACTCGTGATGAAGGGCCATCTGGGGACCACAGACCCAGCCCCATTCCCAGAACTGCCCCTGGAGAAACATTCCCAGGCCAGAACTTCAGAAACCTATCCACCTACTGCAAGCACCGGGATGATAAGGGCAAAACTGTTCCCCAAGGAGAACGGTGCCCTGTGCAGAGCAGTGGAGCGAACTAATTTCTAATAATGAGGCTGTGAGCTACAGTGTTTGTCTACAAAACAGGCTTATTCAGAAGAGTAAATATGTCAACTAATTCAAGAGGCATGCTAAATCTCCATTGTCTTCTGAAGTTCAGGTTTCCTGGCTCTATAAAATGTGCTGCGCGCCTTCAATGTGTGCAGCAGAATCTGTGAGATTGCAGAATGCCACATTAAACTCGGAGCTCCTGGGCTAATGAGGGTAAGTCCATTTTGCAGTAATGAATTGTTGGTAATAGCCCATCATGGAGCAGATGTCTCATCCATCATTGCCCCAGGAGTCCGACACTCTGGAGTGCCACCATAGCATGGGGAGGGGACACACAGACTGGGGAGGCAATCCTTGTCTCTGGACTCCTAGGGGCGCCAACTCCATGAGGTGGAATCACTGGGTGCCTACGCAGTGTGATTTAAGGCTCCCCCCAATCCTCCCTAACTCAAAATGTCCCCACCCACCTGCCACAGTGCTTAAAATATCCTCCTTTGAATTGTCTCCTATTAAAATGTAAATATGTCACCTGAAAGAAGTAACACATTAAATTAGCATCCATTATCCCTCATTTTCACATTAGGGAGAGCTGGGCCCCGAGGAACTGAGAGGAGGACAGGTAGACCTTGATGAAGAGTGGCTTAGAAAAGAGCTGAGCAGGTCTCAGGTGGGGCAGGGCCAAGCTGGGGGCACAGTGTGCATGCCATGCGAGCGAGCTCTTGCTCACTGCATCCTACGGACAAGGTGCGTTTTAACTTGTAAGCTTCCCCAACTACCTGAGCCACTCGAGGAAGGGACTGCAACTTGTTTTTCTTTTCAAATTCCCAGAACCCGGCATATAAATATTTAGAAAATCCCCAGTACCTCTCCAGTAAATGTTTGCTGATAAGTGAATTTCATACTTACAACCCCCTAAGGAAATCAGAGAGGGATTATTACCATTTTATATATGCAGAAACCAACTCGTGGAGGCCTGTTTACTTGCCCAAGTATAGAACACTGAGAAGCAAGCTCGGGATAAACAAAGGGACAAAGTGTGTGCCCTTTGTCTACGGAGAGTAGTGCATATGGGGGCACTAATGGGAAGTCAAAGTAGAACAGATCACGGCCACATTTGGATGCCTTTGAATGTCAGCCTGAGACTTTGAGGGTGTTATTCTGGGAACTTCTGAAGGTTTGTTTAGAGATCGGGACTGAAGGAAGCAGAAGGATGCAGAGAAATGTGAAAAGTGATGTTTCGGGAAGGCTATTGGCACAGAGAAAAACAGCATGGGTTGGAAAATCAAGAAATCAAAGACTAGTTAAGAGATTCTTTGTGTGAGTCACAACTAGGATGGTGGCAGTGGTAATAGAGAGGAGGACACATATTTAAGAAACTTTATGGATAACAAATGGGTCTGTTGTATCGACTGGCTGAACAAGGAGTGGGTGAGGGAGAAGGAATGAGGGACGTTGACTAGATTCCAAAGCCACATAACTGAATGACAGAAAATCCCCAGCAATGGGAAGTCTGGACGGGAAGCAGGCTCTGGACTGAGGACGGCAAGTTCCATTGTCCACATGCCGAAGAAGGTGATGATGGACACCCAAGCAAAGATGTCCATGGGGCCACTAGAAACTGGCTGCCAAAACGTCAGAGATTCAGTGGAAGCCATGAGAATAGGTGAAATCTCTGAGAAAGGGTAGAAAATGTCAGTTGGAACCTCCAGGCGTGTCCCCATGCAAAGGGTGAGTGCAGAATGGAGACAAGAGTCGGACTGTGTAGTGACAATTGAAGCCAAATAAGAGTGTGTTTCAAAAAGGTAGAAATGCCAGTGCCAGGTGCTGCAGAAAGGTCAAGGAAAATGAGAAGAAACGGCTATTGGATTTCAAGAACAGGCTATCCCTGGTTATCTTCAAAAGCACAATTTCAGAAATGTGGAAAGGGCAGAAAAGCTTAAATGGGGCTGGGGTGGGGGAGCGAGGAAAGGAAGAGATGGGTGGAGGATAGCAGAGCTATGCAGGGCTGCTCCTGCTTGCTTGTCCTTTTCAGTTCAGGGGGAGCTGCGCCTCCGTGTTAAGTGCAGAGAGCGGAAATACCAGGAAGAGCGGGAACTGCTAGGGAGGCAGCACTTGGAAGCAGCAGGGAGCTGGGTGCCCAGGGCAGGGTGGGGAGAAGGAGGAGGTGCTAGGACTCTAGTTTGAAGACAGGGAAAGGAGCAGGCAATGAGGTGAGTCCAAACAGAGATCGTTTTACTGGAAAAATCAGAAAACTAAGTTCCCAAGGTTCAGCCCAGCAAAAAAAGAAATTAGACTCCCAAAGAATGGGAGAGTGTTGCAGATGACAAAGAACTGAATTCAGATGTTGCCAAGATTCATCCAAAGTAGGAGAGGAGCAACGCTTATTTCCAAAGTAAGAGTCTCATCCGTACGTTGCCAACAGTGAAGTCTGCAGCTAGAATTACAAGGCCATTGAACATCAGCGATAGAAAGGTCCTGAGGTCATCTGATCCAACTCTTGCACTTCACTAGAAAGAAAATAAGGCCCAGAGAAGTGAAGTAAATTAACCAAGATTATACAACTAGTTAAGGGCCAAATACCTTGACCAGAACCCAGAACTCTTGCTCCTGGTGAACGTGGCTCGATTACAGGATGGGGGATGAACACAGAACATAAAGAACGACACAGACACACATAAAGACTTCACATGACTTGAGTGCCCAATGCACCGGCTGCTTTATTTTTATATCCCCCAGACTCAGGGTTAGTTCCTTGTACGTGAGCATCTGAGCATAGCAGCAATAACCGTCAATTTCAGAAATGTATCACAAGGGAACAATTTCCCATGATCTCAGACATCGAAATGGTTACTTGAGGCACCAGCGCCAGACATAACTCAAAAATCAAGGCCAAAATAAGCAACAATAAACAATGCAGCCATCAGAAGAACTTCTTGTGCTCTCTTCCAGTCAGCGGTAGGCCCCCACGGTTGTGCCTGTCTTAGGTCGTCCCTCCCATGAAGGATCTTACCCGTCTTTGACTACCAACCATATTACGGGGCCAGACCTTGGGAATGTTCTTCTTATCTTTATGGTCTCCAGACTCCCACCACGGGGGCCCACTGTGTGGGAGCTGGGCAGCATTTGCTTACGTACAGAAACTCAGGCCTCTTGTTATGTCCCAAGGCAGTAACTGTGTCTGAAGAAAATACTGGTTACCACTGCATCATGCAGCACATGTACATTACAGGCTATAGTGAATGATTAGTATAAGGCATAATCACCAGAATCAGCCCCCAACATCCTGGTCAAGGGCAATTCCCACCAAATAGCAGTTCCAGGTGTTGGATTTCCTGGGACGGTTCCAATCCTATATATCAATAATTTCTCCTTTCTAATAATGATGATTTTATTTAGATTTATATACAACAAAGCATGATTTCATTTTTGTATGAAATCGTACGGCTTCATTTTGGTATGGCTTTTCATAGTAAAAATTTGGGGGAAAAAAGCAATACATCAGGAAAAGAAAATCATTTGTCAGATCATGTCTCCCAATTTTTGATTCTGCAAATATAGTCCCAACATTAAATGGCAGTTATTAAAAGCAAGGCTCTGGAGTCAGACAGGCCCGGGTAAGCCCAACCACTTCTTACATTGAATGAGACCCTTGACCTCTCCTGGGAGAGGGGCCGCAGCCCTCCGAAGCTGGCAGGCAAAGAAGGGAGGCAGAGCAATCGGCCATGCTGTCATCACTGCCCTGAGCATGGGGGAAAGCCGCTTCAAGACCCCGAAAGGGAAGCAGTCAAAGCGGCCACCAATAACCGGTTTCCCTCTGGAATAATCCCAGTGTTTCCACCAGAGATGATTTGAAGGCTTTTTGAGAGGCAGACCCGAAAAGAAAGGTAATTACTTTTTCCTGCACTTGAATTTCAAGGCAGTGTCCTTTCAAAAGAAAAAGGCACTTGAGAGGTGGCAGGGAAGTGGCAGGGAGAGAAATGAAGGATGGAGAAGGGCCATTCATGCTGAAACAGGTGACATTTCGCCTAAGTTACTCCCTTTGGGAGCAGCTGGTGCAAATGTCATTCAGCTGAGACAATAGGAAGTAAGAGAGCAACGGACTCCATGGGCAACTCATGATCCACTCCCACTCCCACCCACCACCCCCACCCCCAAACCTTGGCCCTCTGGGAAGAGGTTAGGCCCAGGGCGTCAGCCTCAGGGTGGCTGTAGACATCTTGTAGCTATCACTGCAGTCACAGTGAACCACGTGTCCAACCCCATCCAGAGAAGGTAAACCCCCAACCCCCACCTCTGCCGTGTAGACCAGTGGATCAGGACAGATGGTGCTGTGTAGCCGGCCACTTCAACAGAGCGTCCCAGGAGAAACGCAGCTGTTGACTAAAGGGTAGACGTCTACAACAGGGAACCCTGCGGCTCTTCAAGGTGATCATTTGAGAGCATGAAAGAAGGAAGGAAAAGAACGAAGAGAGTCAAAGCCAACCCAGGGTTGAATCCAGATCTGCTAGTTGATCTTAGTGAATTACTTAACCTCTGTGCTGCCTTAGTTTCTTTATCTGCAAAAGAGGAATAATATAGCTCACAGGGGTTTCAGGAAAATGAGACGTAATAGGTCACAAGTTCCTGGCAGCGAGGAGGTGCTCAACCAACAACGTTACGTATACACGTGGATTATTAAGGAAGTATCAAGTTCATGCACACTGACAAAAGGGCACAGGTCCCTGGCCAAGGCCTCAAAGTCACCATGCAGGAAGATCGACATTCATAAATCTCAAAAAGGCAGGATGAGACTGTTATTTCAGGCTACTAATGTTCCCAGACAGTGGCCGTGTTATCTCCAGAGACCGATGAGACCTTCAGGAGTAACGGACAGTTCTGTGGCCTAAGATACTTGACTCACTGGCAAAACCACTTCTTACATATCTCTTTTCGTTTTTATTTACTTGCAATAGTTGATTTATGCCTCCACATACTTTCAAAAAACTATTTGCTGCAACTCTGTAAGGATGTGAAACTACCTGGTAGCACAGTGTTTGGTAAGTGCCTTCGATGGCCTTGTTTGGTCCTGTCCCCATGCCGTCCTGCAAGGAGTCATGACTTTTTGACAAGTTGGTGGTGTCCAGTATAAACAGAGGCTTTGTAACTAACCTATAGGGCCGGTTGCTACAAGGACTCCAACAGATAAATTCAAAGAAATAAGTTTGGAAAATATTAAACTTAGAGTAAGTTTTCATCAAAAATCAACAAAGATTTGGTGTGGTGGCTCATGCCTGTAATCCCACCACTCTGAAAGGCTGAGACAGGAGGATCACTTGAGACCAAGAGTTCAAGACCAGCCTGGGCAACATAGTGAAACCCTGTCTCCACAAAAATTTTAAAAATTATCCAGGCGTGGTGGTGCGTGCTGTAGTTTCAGCTACTCAGGAGGCTGAGGCAGGAGGGTCACTTGAGCCTGGGAGTTTGAGGCCTCAGTGAGCTATGGTCACACCACTGCACTCCAACCTAGGAGATAGAGCGAGACCCTGTCTCAAAAATAAATAAATAAATAAATGCCAAAGACAGTCACAAGAAAGGAAAGGTTGAGAAGAAACTTACTGTGCCAATTGGAAATGAAAGTTTCTTTATTCTGGCAAAGGCAGGTGATTCATGTAGTTTTGTTTTAGGAGTAGAGAAGAAAAATTGCTAAACAAATTAAGGCATTTTCTTTGGTTTTCAGAAAGCAGTCATATATAAAATTTCTACCTGCCAGAGGCTCCATGCTATGGGTGAGTGGTACAAAACACACAGGCTCTGTCTCCCAGCAGAGCAGGATCTGAATCCCAGCCCTAATACACTTAAATAAGTTTCTTAGCCTGCCTGAAGTTTCTCATCTGTAAATGCAAATAATAAATGACCGGATGCCCCAAAGCTATGCTCACAGTCCAAAAAGATTTAAACCTAATATTGAAAATTGAGGGTGAATTGGAAGATGCGTTTTACTCAAGGATCCAATGATTGTGTTTTAGTTTTTTGTGCATGTTCTGTGGTTTTTATTTGTTTTTAATAGAGAGCTCAGTTTTTTAAAGGAAGATCTTTTTCTTTCAGCTAACATGTCTTTGGGAAGCTAAACTCCTGGGACCTTAAAACAATGAACAAAATCTCCTAATTGAAACCAAAATACCCAAGAGGGATTCAGTGGGCACTCGAGTGTTGATTTGCAAGCCTAACCATGCCAAGTTCAATCTGAGAAGTAGCTTTCTAGCAACTGAAGTTCCCTGACAATGGAACTTTTCCTGTGTCTCTTCTGGGCATCTTCTGGAACACTGTAGAGAAGGATTCCCACGTCACAAGGAAGGTTGCCTGTAGGGTCCTCGTCGACACATTTGGGCACTGCTGATACTTGGAGAGACACACGCCAGTATGTAGCCAAGGAGCCGCCTGCCACACGCAGCCAGCTGGGAAAAGGGATTCTGGCCTAACTATGTTCTCTTGCTGTGACCACTGAGGCACCGAAACACACAGACACAGTATCTGTGTTTAGTTAACAAGCTGCAGAAAACAAACGCTAATACTTAATTGATGCAGGAGAACGAGGCCTGGGGGAAACGCCGCAGCCGGCCAGCTCTTCCTCCGAGGCAGTGATGAGCGTTCTGCAGCTTCCAAAAGAAACCTCGGCAGAAATAGCTCCTACTCTGATCAAGTGTGTACCCTTGACCCACGAGGTGGGAAGCAGTTGAGGATATATTTCTCTTTGGTTCTCATTACCCGCATGTGCTAGCCCTGAGCCTCTCTGGGTTTGGGCGGCAGCACCTATCACAACGGGTGTGCTGCTCTGACCCAGCAGAGGAGCTAAAATACAAGGTGCGAGTTGGGAGTGGGGCCCAGAGAAGAGGTGACAAGGTACAAGCAGCCCTGACATTGGGGGCTTTGACCCAGGAACCCCAACCTTGCTCAAAGTGCCTGTGGTCAATCAGGAGGCTGTATGGACCTCTGGAATCCCGGTTAGGAGAACCACAGCACAGCGCTCCAGGGCGCTGGAGTGGCCTTCCACGCTGACATTGACGCTCCTTCTGAGAAGCCGTTCCTGGCTTGCAGCTGGGCCTTGGCAGACACTAAATGCCTAACCATCAGATATCGAGTGACCATGGGACCTGAGGTGCCCATCACAAACTGGATGCTCTCCAGTCCTCTGAATCAATAAAGTTGAATGTGCACAAGAGCATTCGATCACCAAAAGTAAGAAACATATTCAAAAAGTCGGAATCACAGTGAGCCTGCCCGGTGGGAGCTGGAGCCACAGATGAGAAGAAGCTATTGCTAGACACACCCACGGAGGTCGCTGTAACCCTTCAGGTCTTGGGTCTCCTGGCAACACACAGTCTCCCTCTTCTAGCTAGTAAGTCACAGGACCAGCAGTCCTCATATAAAATAGCAGAGCAGTGGTTCTCAGCTGGGGTGAGTTTGCCCCCAATGTCTAAAGACGTTTGTGAGTGTCACAACTAGGGGGTTGCTACATGTACCCAGTGCTTAGAGACGAGGAAAAGTCCAGGACCTCCCCTGCTGTAACAAAGAATTCTCTGGCCCAGAATACCAGTAGTGCCAAGGTTAAGAAACTTCATTGTAGAGAAAGAAATAGAAGAAGAGAAAAATAAAGGAAACCAGTAATTAATGTACATCCAACAAAAATATGCTTCCTTCCTCATTACTAGCACTAGTCACGAGACCACACTGGGCATTCTTTACCACCCATCCACCATTTCCTCCCTGCGCAGGTTAGAATTCCAGGGCACGGAGATCAGACTTTGACCATATCCTCAAAGGACTTTTGTTGTCAGAAAGAGTTTGAGAATCCCTGCTCTAAGTGCCTACCTGTCCCTCCTTTCTTCTGCCCAGACCCCAATTCCAGGAGACAACAGACATAAAACACTCACAAGAAAGCTTCTCCTACCACCCACCAATCTGCTCTAGAGATCCCAGAGAGGGAAGACTTTTACTCAAGGTCATTTTCCTCTGAGCAAAGAATAAGGATAGCTTACACTTTCCTTATTTATCTACTCCATATCTGTCAAGTTAGTATTAGAATAATAACTTTTTTCATTTGTCTGTTCAATAAACATTGTTTGAGCACTACTGCTTGTCACAGTGGTAAAAACACAAACACGTGCCTGTCTGCACAGGGCTTACAGTGTGTGGGCCTGTGATCAACATCACTATTGCCATCATAGGCTTATCGAGGCAGGAGAACAGAACTCACATTTCACCCAGCTGTAGTTCCCTGAGGTCATCTCCGACCCTGAGCCTATGCTGCCCAGAGCCCGCTGGTTGGGAGGAAGCTCTGTGCCACATTCTATTGTTCATCACTGCAGCAAGAAGCTTCTTCTACACCTTTTCCAGCATTCTGTCTCTGTGCTATGAGTTGCCTTCTACTTTCTGCTTAGCCTGGGACTCTGAAGGATGTATTGGGAAAAGGCCAAATGCACTCACTTAAAATTACAATAAAAATGCCAATGTCCTTCAAGAGGTCAGAATACCCTTGCTCTAACTTGTAGAGGTCCCTCCCCCTAATATGCCCCTATTACTACATCAGAGTAGAAGGACTTTCCTCTGTAGGGTCCCTGGATTATTCCACAGTGGGAGCTTCCAGCTTGAGCCAAAGCTGAGCCCACTCTGGCTTCTGTTTGTCTAGGAATGACTGGTGCCTCAGAGGAGCAACCTGCTAGAACCTCTTCTCCATGAGGATGAGAGGCTACCTGGGAAAGACTTCCAAGGGAGTTGGTAGGAGCTGTTTGGAAGTCAAGCTTAGGAGAGAGACATCCATAGGGGTGTCTGATGCTGTTCATTGGTCCAAATGCATTCCCTTTCCTTCCGATCCCTATGGTAGCAACTTCTGTGATGGCTGTTACCTTTGGGGCTTCCTGTCACTTATCTTTTTAAACTTGTGGCCAGCGTCATGCAGGGCATCCTGCCATTCACTTTGTCACAGAATACTTTATCCTATCTTTTTGTGGTCAGAGCACGCACAGAATTTTGGAGTTGTTCTCTTTTCTTGTGTTTATTATTCCTTCAAGCAGTATTTATTGAGCATCTACTTATATATGCTAGGTATTCTTTTAAGCACCTGAGTCCCCTGGAGTTAATACTCACAGGGAAGGGAGTGACAGACTAAATAAACCAAGTACAAAAACATCAAAGCAGGGTGAGGGGTGGAGAGTGATGGGGGGGGGACCAGGGTCTCACAGAGGCCAGGGAAGGCTGTCTGAGAGAGGAAGGAGCAGGAACCTGAGTGAAGTGAGGGATGAGCTATGCGGAATCTTGGGAGGAAGCGTGCAGGTGCAAAGGCCCTGAGGTGGGAAGGAGGTTGGCATGTTTAAAGGCCAGAGTGGCTGAAGCAAAGTAAGCCCAGAAGCACATTATGAAACGAGGTCAGAGACCCATGCAGGATACAAATCACATCAAGTCGCATGAGCCACAGCAGAGCTTGGATCTTATTTTAAATCTGATGGGAGACATTAGAGGAATTTGAGCAAGGAAGTGACATGACCTGATTTACATTTTTTAAGAAAATCACTCTTGCTGCTATGTGGACAGTCACCTGCAGGGAACCGCGGGAGATGTGAAGGAGAGAGGATGACGACGTGGGCTGGCGGAGGTGATCGCAGTCGACTGGGGATGTGTGTCAAGGGTAGCACCGACAGAGCTCGCTGGCGATTGCATGAGGAGTGACAGAGAAAGAGCCACACCAAGGACGAGTGTCAGGACTCGGCCTGGGCAAGCGGGTGTCACGGCACTGCGCTGGAGAGGCCTGTGTGAGGAGCTAGCGTGGGGATGTGTTGGGATACACAAGCAAGGATTTGGTTTTGCCAGACAGACATCCCGTGGAGACAGACATCCAGCATGATGGCAAGACGTCAGGTGTGCAGACGCGCATTTTGGCGTCATCGGCTTACCCACCACATTGAAAGCCAGGGACTGATTGAGACCCTCTACGAGGGCCTATAGATAGAGAACTCCAAAGACTGAGTCTGGTTAAGGAGTGAGAGAGGATCAATATGTAGAGGTCAAGAGGCGAATGTGATTGAAAAGGAGCTGCCCACGAAGTAGAAGAAAAGCTAGGAATGTGTGGTGTCCTAGAGGCAAGATTTCAAATATATATATATTAATAGTAATTCAAGAGGGAGGGATGCAAAGGGCTTCCACTGTGTCAGTAACGTTCGCAGTCTTAAACAGGATGACAGCATTCTAGCCTTTCCATACCTTTCGTAGGAATATTTTATTATAAAAAGTGTTTAAAGAAAAGAGTGATCAACTATATCGAATATCACTGTATTTGGCCAGGGGACATCACTGGTGATGAGGACAAACACAGTTCCAAGGGACGACTGAGCATCCGAGCCCCCCTGGGGTGGGCGGAGGAGGGAATGGAGGCTGGAAAGTGGAGACTGAGTACAGGCAGCTCTTTTGAGGAATTCCACTATGAAGGGGGGCAGAGAATTGGGACAGAAGCTCAGGGGAGACCTGGAGCCAGGGAAGGGTTTGGGTTGTATTTACTTGGTGTAAGGCTATTGTTGGGTTGGGTGAGATATTATAGCGTATCTCTAGGCCAGTAGAAAAAAATGAATCAATCATCCAGGAGAGAAGGGATAAATGAAAAAGCAAAACATCCTGGGGGAGCTAGACGAGAAAGAGATCTAGGCTGCAGGTGGGGGCGTTGGCCTTCCGTAAGAGCAGGGACGGCTCACCCGTTATGCACCACGGCAGCAGGCACCAGGCGGTGAGTATAATAGACACAGTGCTCGGAAGACGCGGTTCTGTTCTCACTGCTGCTACCTTCTTGGAAAAATGAGGGGTCGTATTGTCAATTGACGAGATAACGGAGGATTTGGGGAGGTTAAGGAGACAGTGAGTAAAAGGTAGAAAGACTCTTAGAGACGTGAAGAATAAATTAAATAAGAACATGGAGTAGGAGCATCCGGCAGAGCTGAGGGTCCCCTTGAGATCAGTGGTATAAATTGAACGTGTGCTGGGTTTTTCCAGCCTCTCTGCACTGCTCCTGGGCAGGTGTGAGGGAGCAGCTTTGGACTTCACCAGCGCTGACTCTTTGCCACATGCATAAGGAGGAGGTGAGGCCAAGGGCGTTCAGGGGTAGCTGAGTCCATGGGGGTGATCACAGGTCCTCAATTCCCCTGCCCTTATGACAGGTGGCTTCAGGATTCCTCTTCTCACCTGTCTAGGAACTTCAATTCAGAAGCATCCTAATGTGTCAGAGAAGTTCTTATGCTATTGAACTTCAAAAAGGAAGGGGTTGGGGTCTAGGTCTCTTTTCCCAGGAAGCCCCTGAGCCCTTGATGTCTCCACCTCTTCCCCAGGGTACCAGCTCTGCCCACTGAAGAGAGCAGGGAAGGGCAGACTTCGCCCATCACAAAGGCGGGGTTATCCCCCAGCCGCCAAGAAAAAGGGGCCTCTGATGAGGATTTTCCACCTGAGCCAACTGGAGCTGTGCCATGGAGTCTTTCCCTGTCCCCATCACACCGTCCGAGACATTGGGTGAGCTACAGGCCCGGTGTTAGCAGGTAAAAGTATGAGCCAGTGAACAAAAACATGCCATTTGTTCCCCCATCTGGTAGAGGTCACAGAAACTTGGGTTGCACTCTTCATTTTAATAGTATTCAAGGGAATAAACCAGCCACTTTGGGATTTAATAAAATGACTTAGGCCTTGGCTTAAGGATATCACTATGCACATACAGCGAACAGTTAGAAAAACTGGTGCAAAGACAGCTAAGGCTTGGCTTTGGCAAAGGAGATGAAACAGATGTGGCAATCAGTTGACAACCGTGTAAAGCATTGGTGGCATGTGTATGATTGATAGGCAGCTTCCTTATAAAACTACTGCATACAAGGTGGCTCAAGTGCCCAGATCCTAGCTCTGCATCACTTTGTTCCCAGCAGGACAGCAGGTGCCTATGAGGATCCTATCTGCGCCCCCTTCCCCGCTAGGCTCCCAGCTCCCCTCCCCAGCCCAATCAAAACCAATCTCCACTTCTTCTGAGCACTAGTAGGAGACTAGTGCTAACCTGATAAGCTAATTCAAGCTAATGCAAATTATGGCTTAATATGTTACCCTTCCCAGATAACATTTACCTTTTTAGAAGTTGCTTCAGGTCCTTAAATCTAAAAGAGTGAGTGTTGTAGGAACCTCGAGTCCTGGGACAAGCCACTAGGGAGACTGCAGGAAACATTAGCATCTTTCTGGGCCCCTCTGAGGTCACACATGGAAGTCCTATCTGCTCTTCGAGATCATCAAGTATCTCTGGGCCAAGAGACACCAATGTCAAATCTTTCTCTAAATCCAGAAGATTTCTATTGTGAGAAAGCATGCTTATAATGCACTTGGCTATTGCCTGTATTACTCTAATATATGCAGATGAGATTCTTATGTGCAATCAGAGTAAATCTATGACAGTGATTTGCTTAATTTCCCCTTCAGCACCAGGAAATATGAGTTCCCTAAGGACAGAAGAAGAGAAGAGGAGGCACCTGTCCATCTCTGGTCCAGACTGCTCCAAGGCCTTGGCTCCCAGGCAGGAGGGTATCAGGTATGGTCTGCTCCAGCTGCCTTTGTTCTCCCAGGAGAAGTGGAAGAGAGATGCAGGCTCCCCAGAGGACTCAGCTACAGAAAACAGTTCTGCCATGTGCTGCATAACTTCCACCTCACCAGAAAACTCTGGGGATATGAGAGTCTGCATCAGGAAACTAACTGTGTTGATGTCAAGGTTTGTCACAAGAAGCCCAAAGCCTGAGGCAAAGATAGTAATGAAGACACAAACGATAGCTTCCCCTGACTTCTCTCCCTTTCCTTGGTCTGTGAAAGAAACAAAATCTAGCCTTCTGCTCCTCCAGGCATCCGCCCTCTCACCCCAGAATGGAGAGAGGCTGCCCCCGCTGCTCCAAAGGATGCAGACACCAGGACAAAGGCAGGATTACTGTCCCAGGAGCCCCCGGACTGAGAGAAGAGACACAAGCACCCTCTGAGCAGCAGTCAGGGGGTTGGTTGTGGAATGACAGTGTCCACCAGGGCTCAGAGTGACCTGAGAGACCTCCATAAACGCTACCCATTCCTTCATCCATTCCTGCAACCATTCATTTATTCTTTAGCCAGAGGAAACAGCAGGCAGCCCTGCTCTAGGACACAAGCAAGGACTTCCAAGAAGAGTGGGACACATCTGTCCCCCAGCTGCATCCATTTCCTGCTGAACAATCAGGGCATTGGTAGCACTGTGAGGAATGCATTTGTCATTGGGGATTAACACAGAGCCCACTGTCTCCCTAGGAGGAGAAAGCAGAGAGCTGGAGGTGGGACGCCAGACTCATCCCTTGCTGTTCCCCACCCCCAGACCAGTTGCCAGGCTCCTTCTACAAACACAATGCTCTCCCGAGTTAATCTTCCCCTAAATGTCTCCATGCTTCTGGAACTTCAATTACAGCCCCCTCCGCCCTCAGGCAGACGCTGCCACTGTGCAAATGCAGTTTAAATCATGACACACATTTCCCCATGCTTCCTCCTGCTGGGACTATCTTCCCACCCCTTTTTCCAGGGCCTCTTTGGGCTTGTCTTGCTTTCCTTGTGCTGCAAATCAGCCTGGTGCACTGAGATTCCCTCCAGCGTGTGGCCCTCCAAAGGCTCCCTGCATGTGCTGGTCTCAAGGGTTCTCTCTGGTTTCTGGTTTCCACCTCCCAGTTCTCAGCTGCCAATATTTGCTTGACATCCCTTTCTTGCTTTCTGCTATTCCTCAGGATTCAATGTGTCACCCTGTTCCCTGATCACTCATTCCCTGAAATGTGGACACACAGCCATTCCCCATCTCATGCAAAACCCAGATGCTGGCTCCTCTCAGGTCTTCTGGTTTCCGGGGGCCACAGGTTAGACCCCAGCCCCAGGCCCTGACTTCACACAGAGGGGAGGTCACACACACCTCCCATGTCCTCTTTTTCCTGGAAATGGAAGTTAAAGCATGAGTATCTACAGTGTTTGCTTTACTTCCTTACTTGTAGGCAGAATAGCCTCCTAACTGCTGGTCACAGAATGTTCTAAGAGCTTCTAAATTGTTACAGAATTTAGAACAGGTGCCTAGGTACATCCCTTGATGTACCTTCACTAGCTCAGGAGGCCTGTAGGAAAGACAAAGGTGTTAAGGGCCAGAGAGTTCTGTTTGAAAACTCCTGCTCACAGAGCTGGGCAAAAGCAAGGGAAGGTGACTCCACACTGGACAGAGAGACAGAGAGCCATGCAGGCTGAGGATGCAGAGGAGGTCAGTGATGGGGCACCAGGCAGCACCCACGGACAGCACCAGCGTGAGCTGCTTCCGGCTGCCTGCAGCGCAGGGAGGCACACCCGCTGTGAGTGGAACTGTTACCAAAAGTTCAGCACTCGTCCCTGTGGCCCAGTGAAGAAAGAGGACAAGCCATTTGAGGAAAAAGAAAGAGAAGTGTATTACTTTGCCAGCATATGAGGAGGATGGCAGACACTCATCCTAAAGTACCAATGTCCTATCTATAAGCAGAAATACAGAGCTTTTAAAAGGAGTTTTCAGCTTCAGGCTATTGCTGTTGTTTAGCTATAGCATCTCAGGTGAAGACACTCTCCTGACAATTCTGTTAAACCATTTCCTGTGGTATAGATAAGGAAGGATACTCCCTGTCCCTCTGATTACTGGCCTCAGGCAGGAATGCAAGTTTTAATTCCCAAAAAAGTGGGGAGGGGGGGCCTAGTTAAAGAGACAATTTATAATACATTTTGCCCTTTTTTAGACCCTTACTTCTGTTACAGAACAGAGGGGTAATTAGAACTGCAGGAATTGGCTCTGACTAAATGTAAAACCAACAGCAACATCTGGGAGCCATAGAGTTTCTGTCTTTGGACTCAGAAATTGGTGGAGCCTTAAGGACATTGAGGCTGGACATCCCTGGAAATTCTCAGGAATATGGTAGTTGTCACAAGAGGGCTCTGGAGAAAATCTGTGATTCTTGCCAGTAAGTATGTTGGGGCATGGTGTATTGAAAATTTGGGATACTTTTGTGAATGTCAGATGTCAAAACTCACCAGTGAATAAAGCCTAGGACATACTGATTACTTAAGGATGAAATTTTTAAATAAGATGATTTTCTAGTCAAAAACTAAAAAGAAGTTGCTAACAAAGCAATAAATATAACCAAACTGACCTCAGACTTCATTCCAACTCTAACTGGCAGAAGAAAATAGAGTTTTAAAAAGAAAAGACTCTATATAATTCCATACCCAGCCAAATGTTCTTTAATGTATAAAAGAAACAAAACAATGAAATGGAATATACAAGAATTCAGTAAATACACCTCCTAGTTTCTCTTTCCTTAAAAAAATTGTTTTAAATAACTTAAAGATATAGAACTTAATTAAGAATGGAGGAAGTTATTTGCTGACTATCGAGGTCTACTAACCATAGATCTAAACAATTGCTATAAATACGATTGCAAAGTAAATGCAAGTGTCAGAAATAATTTTTGAAAGAGAAGCCACTTAACATAAAGATAATACATTAAAATTAATATTCTGAATTAATAAAACTCCAATTTATATTAAAACATATGGAAAAGTGGAAAGAGAAGGGGAAGAATAGAATGGTGATGGTGGAAGAAAGTAACATGCATGTCAAATTTCTTATATGTCCAGAGTCAAAAGTATTATTTTATTTGCCATTTTTATCCTCAAAATATATATACAGTTGGCCCTCTGTATTCATGCATTCCACATCCAGGGATTCAACCAGCCACGAATCAAAAATATTCAAAAATATGGATTGTTGCATTTATAATGAACATTTTCAGACTTTTTTCTTGTCATTATTCCCTAAACAATAAAGTATTTATTATAAGACTATTTACACAGCATTTACAATGTACTAGGTATTATAAGTAATCTAGAGATGATTTAAAGTATAGGGGAGGTAATATGCAAATATCATGCCTTCTATATAAAGGACTTGTGCATCTGGGGATTTTGGTACCCACGAGGGGTCCTAGAACCAACCCCCCATGGACACTGACAGAGGGCCGCATTAATTCCATTTGTGGCTTATAGTAGGCTAGTATTTCAGGCCACCACTCCTGCTGAAAACAACTGAAAATTCCAGAAAGATATCTATTAAATCATTTCAAATCAGAGAAGACTTGATGGCATAGCAAGGAATTACCAGGCCAAAGTGTAAGTGAGACTGGAAACCCACCCAGGGAAACAGAGCAAACAAAGCAGCCTTTGCCCTGAGGGTCTCAGTCATCTCTGCAAACAAGCTTCACTCTTGACATCAAACTCCAGTGCCTAAGCTGGGCAGAAGGGGCCGGTATCATGTCAATATTTATCTGGGGATGCTTCCCACATAAAGCTGGGACCCCAAAAGACAACATCTTCAAAATAAAGGTGAACTAGAAGTAAACCTTTCCCGGCCACCCCTGTCTCTCACCATTATCCCCACCCCTTGGATACTCATTCAAAAGCTGTTTTGACACTAATCAGAAAAGTGGGGAGAAGGTGAAAACAGAAGCTTAGCTGAGAAGTTACAAACACAAACAGCCTTTGAGCAGATTTGTAGCTGAAATCACTTGATTGGGACAAAAAAATATCCTCGGGGCATAGATTTAATTTAATGTTGTTCTAGACTGGTAGTTAGTGCCCCAGGTATGCCGCAGAAGTAAACACAAATCCTCTCTGAATTCACCTTCATACTATGCCTCAAAGGATCTCTTAAAATAATATTTATGAAGACAATGCCATTCGGACAGTCAACAATAATAAAACAGATAAAGCAAAAGGAATGAGAAGCAGCAGAAACAACAGAGAACAGAAATAGAGCCACAAAGCTTCAGATTTAGAATTATCAGGCTAGATTAAAATTTCATTACTCTTACTTTTGTTTAAAGAAATAAAAGGCCATTTTTAATTATCTGCAATAAATCTCTATAAGAAAGCTATAAAAAGTTATCACATTTTTTTAGATAAATAGAATGGTCCAGGCACTCATTAGAATAAACAATGGATGGGTGTAATGCCTGGCAACCATAGCTAAATGGAGAATTAGTGAACAAAATGGAGCAGAAGAGATGATTCAGAATACAGTATCAAACAGAGATTTCCAGAAAGAAAAGGGAGAGAAATTAGGGAATGGCAGTACTTGAAATGATAATGGAGGAAAATGTTTCAGAATTAATCAAAGACATCAATCCACAGATTTAAGAAGCCAAGTAAATCTCAAGAAGGGTGAATAAAAAGAATGCACACCCAGTCCCAACATATAAGTTGAAGAACAACAAAGAAAAGTTTATTACTTTGATAGTTTGTTTGTTTTTTGAGACAGAGTCTTGCTCTGTTGCCTGGGCTAGAGTGCCATGGCATCAGCCTAGATCACAGCAACCTCAAACTCCTGGTCTCAATGAATACTCCTGCCTCAGCCTCCCAAGTAGCTGGGACTACAGGCATGTATCATCATGCCTGGCTATTTTTTTTTTTTTTTTCTATTTTAGTTGCCCGGCCAATTTCTTTCTGTTTTTAGTAGAGACAGGGTCTTGCTCATGCTGAGACTGGTCTTGAACTTCTGACCTGAAGTGATTCTTCCTCCTCGGCCTCCCTGAGTGGTAGGATCACAGGCATGAGCCACTATGCCTGGCCCAGAGAAAAGTTTTAATCCTAAAAGATAGATTACCTCAACAGAGCAATAGTTACACTGAAAGCCAGCTTCCCGGTAGCAACAATGATACCTAGAAGCCAGAATGGTATCTTCCATGTGCTGAAAGGACAGAACTGCCAATCAAGATCTCTATTCCTGGCAAAAAAAAACTTTTTAAGTATCTTTTTTCAAAAATAAGGGTGAAATATAAACATCTTCAGACCAGCAGTATCTGAGAACTTGCTATCAGCAGACCTTAACCAATGAAAATTCTAAAGGATGCACCTCAGGAAGAAAGAAAGTAATGCCATATGGAACTGAGATTAAAGAAGAAATAAAGAACTAAGAACATAGTGAATATTTGGGTAAATCTGAATATTGACCATATGAAACAATAGTATAATGTTAAATGTCTCAAGGGATTTTTTTTAAAAGTATATGACAACAATAATATATAAGCCAGGAGAACAAGAAGAGAAAAACCTTAGAATGATCTAAGGTTTTTATACTAATCAGACGGAGACTAAAGATATTAACTTCATACTTTGATAAGTTAGGTACGCATATAAAGATTTCTATAGTAAATACCAAATGAATAGAAACAGTAAATATTTCCAAACCGGTTGAAAGAAAAATTTCAAAAATTTATTAAAAATACTCCATAAGTCCAAAAAATGAAAGAAAGTAGTGTAAAAGAAACACAACAGGTCGAACACATAGAAACCACAAAATACAGTGGTAGATTTAAATGCAGACATATGGCTAATTGCATTAAATCTAAATGGACTGAATGCTCAAATAAAAAACAAAGGTAGTCATGCTGGATTAAAAATAAAAACCCCACTAATCATTCTTGCAAAAAGCACATAAGGACATAAGAAAGTGAAAGTAAAAAGTAATATTTATATAGGTATTTGCTTACTAATTATTCAATAAACTGAACATATGTATTTTATAAATCTCTTAATTATTTTAATGACATTAAAATTGTATGTATTTATGGTATACAACATGATGTTTTGATACATGTATACATTTTGGAATAGCTAAATCAGGCTAATTAACACATGAATTATCTCACTGTCTTGTGATGAGAACATTTAAAATCTACTCTCTTACCAATTGTCAAGTATACAATACATTGTTGATGTGTTTTATACAACAATAAAAACTTTTTAAAGTATATATTTAAATGTTTCTAATACTTAAAGGTAATCAGTGACATAATTTAAAATAGGACATGTTTTCCAAATCACTGAAGAATATAAAAGGATATAAAACATATTCCATACAGCTTAAGATAGAAAACAAAGAAAAAGCAAAGAAGCATTAAAATGGGAAGCATAAAATAGCTGGCAGATAAAAAAATAAATCAATCATGAAATAAATCTAAGGAGTTTAACTACCCTATTAAACTATTCTCCAAATTCAAATCCTATAATATGTTACCTACAAGAAATAGACATAAAGCAAAATAGCAAAAAAAAATGGTACACATAAAAGAATGAATAAAGATTTTTCAGGCAAATGCAAAATAATGCAGCACAGAAGTGGCAATGTTAAATTCTGAAAGGTTTTATTCCAAGCAAAAAGCATTCAGCAAAACATAAAATGTCACTTTATATTTACAAAAATTACAATCCACAATGAAAATATAATACCCATAAATTTTTATATGTCAAGTAATTCAGCAAATAAAAAGCAAAACTTGTTGGAAACACACAGAAAAATTGATATACATAATTGTAGAATACTAAAACACCCACTCTTAATAGATTAAGAAAAGGAAAATAAGGAAAGATATAGAGGACTTGAATAATAAAATTAATAGTATTGAATTAATAAAAATACATCAAACAATGTTCACCATAAACCACTAAATATACCTTCTTTTCATGTGCCCATTAAATATTTACAAAAGTTGATATTGAGCTACAAAGAAAACTTCGATAAGTTTCTAATTGCATGTATTGTTTAAGCAACATTCTCTGATAACACAACAAAGCTAGTAATTCATAACAAAAATGTTTAGGTGAAAAACCTGGAAAACTAAAAACATTTCTTAAATTAAACATTTCAAAGAGAGAAAATTAAAATAAATAATCAGAGATATACGGATGTATGTATACAGTATTACTTATATTAGTGGAAAATTTGAATTAGCTTAAAACTTGATGCAGAAATATGGTCAAAAAATATTATTGTGCTTCTATTAGGCAGCTGAAAGGAAGTTTTTCTAAGAATTTTATTCTTGTGAGGAAAAAAGTCATGATATTAAATGGTTAAAGAATGGTACTGAGTTTTACACATATATTACACACCATAATAATTATTATAGAGAACATTAAGTATATGTACATATGTGTAGGGCATAGAACAGAGCCTAGAAGAAAACACAGTAAGATCCTGACCCACTAAATATTGCTGGGTTATAGAATTACAGATGATTTCTGCTTGTATATTTTGCTCCATTTTCTATTATAAATATGTATAATTTTTATAATTAGAATAGGGTATATGTTTGTGATAGAACAAAAGAAATAAAAATGACTGTACTGTCTACCAAGAAAAGAGTAAATCTTCCCATCTTATTATTACTTGCATATACTACTGGGGAGTGGATAATGGGGATAATGTTTGTACTCATTTCAAAGGATTGTCATGAAGTTTAAGTGAGATAGCATATGTAAAGCCTTTAGCCTGGCAAATTAAAAATTGCTAGCTATTATGATTACCTGTTCCTTTGTATTTTTTATCTTATTAGCTTCCTGTTCTGTATTCTAGGTGAATCCCTTAGTATTATCTTTTAATTCACTAATTCTCTCTTCAATTTATTCAGGCCAGGATTTCTCTTGTCACTATGTTTTTATTTTAATAAAAATAAAATATTTTTTATTCATGGGATTTCTACTTAATCCTTTTTTAGAGTTGTTTTATTTCCTTTCTGCCCTTTGTTTCAAATATTCTTATACTTTCTAATGATTGGTATACCATTATTTCTTTAAAGATCATACATAGATTTATTTTAAAGTCATTTTCACATTGCTGTACTAGTCTCATTTCATCTACAGTGAAATCACTGACCATGTGTTTTTGTTATTGGCAGTGTCTCCATATCAGTCTTCTTCATGTGTTCTAGAATTTTTGTTTGCAGATTCATTTTCAGAAGAAGTTTTTCTTTCTCTCTCAATTACTCGCTTGCTCACTCTCATTCTTACTCTCTCACTCCCTCCTACTCTATGTTTTGTTGTTGTTGTTTGTTTTTTGTTTTTTTGAGACACAATCTCCCTCTGTCACCTTGGATAGAGTGCAGTGGCATCATCACAGCTCACAGCAACCTCAAACTCCTGGGCTCAAGCGATCCTCCTGCCTCAGCCTCCCGAGTAGCTGGGACTACAGGTGCATGCCACCATGCCCGGCTAATTTTTCTATTTTTTGTAGAGATAGGGTCTCATTCTTGCTTAGGCTGGTCTCAAGCTCCTGACCTCAAGCGATTCTCCCTCCTCAGCCTCCCAGAATGCTAGGATTACAGGCACAAGCCAGGGTGCCTGGCCCTCCCTCCCACTCTTGAAATGTTTTAATTGTCCTCCAGCCAGCTTCCAGGGTCCCCAGAACAGAACCTATCATCTATCAATCATTCCTGTCCTGCAGTGATACTGGAATCACAGGCTCTATCTCTGCCCCAGTATATCGCTTTGTCCAGAGTCAGACTACAAGGCTGTATCTGCTTCCTTCAACTTCCCTAACCCTGCAACTCGCTAGGGGGAACGGGGTTGGCGGGCCAGCACCCAGACTGCAGAGGCATACTCCCCAGGGTTAGCCCTAGCTCTGTGACTTACTAACTGTGTGGTTTGAGGCAAGAAACATAGCAATCTTTCTTTGTCTTATCTCTAAAATGAGGCTAATAATTAAACCTACCTCATAGGGTTGTGAGAATTAAACACATTAATCCAGGCAAGGAGTTTAAAATACTGCATGACACATAGCGAGCGCTCAATAAGTGTTAGCTCTCACTCCAGTGAGCCGGCCTTGGCAGCAGCTCTTTTTTGGTCCCTTCACCAGACAGGAAAAACCTACCCTGGCCCCTTACTTCAAGCTACAAACCGAACTCTAGTCCCCTTTTATATCCCTCTAAAGCATATCCCACAAGATAGGAACTCCTGGCTGCCTGAAGCTGCTTCTGGCCCTGTGGCTGTTTTCTGTGTGTCTCTATGCCATTCCTAGCCACTGAGGTTGTATTTTGTTTCTGAGCTTGGCCACGTCCTATACATTGTGTCTTTTCTATTTATACCGGGGAAGTAGGAAGGGGTTTGGCGGTGGCTCACTCCTGCAATGGATTTGCTGTGCCATTTTGACTCTTCAGACCCAGATGTTGGTCCCGCCGAGCCACCCTGCACCCCCCCAGCACCACATCACCCCCTCTAATGACATGGGAGCAGATTATCCAGAGGAGGTAAATCAAGGTTTTTCTCTTCTAATTAGGGGCTTTTTTTTAAGATGACAGGCTTGGCTCAGATAGATGATGACTGATCCAACACGAGCTCAGCTAATTAGACACATTTCATCCTGAAGAAAAGGTCTTTCTGACTCCACTCCCTGCCTTCCTGTACCACTTCTGTCAAGCTCCCATCTTTGGTCCTTCAAAGAAGTGGGAGCCAGTGTGATATAGTGTGGGGGCTCCCCAAACTGGCCATCGGCTGGCTCTCTTTCTAAAAATACAACACTCCAAGTCCCTCCCTCAAAGTTAGGAATCAGTAGGGATGAGACCTGAATTTTTTTAAGTTCAAAATCTAAATGGCCTATTATATATACCTCTTAGAATGGCTAAAATCAAAAAGACTGACCATATTAAGTGTTGCAGGGATGTGGGGCAACTAAAAATCACACACACACTGCCGATGGGAATGTAAAAAGTTAAACGTACAGATACCATATGACCTTGCCATTTCACGCCTAGATATTTACGCAGGAGAAATGAAAATGAAAGTGCAAAATGTTGTACATGAATGTTCATAACAGCTTTACTTGCCATGGCCCCAAACTGCAAACAACCCAAATGTTCATCGGCAGGTAAATGATTAAACAAACGTGACACGGCCATACCATGGACTGTGACTCAGCAATAGAAAGGAATGGACTATTGATACATGCAACAACATGGATGCATCTCAAAAGAATTACGCTGAGTGAAAGAAACTAGACCCCTCCTCCCCCCAAAACTATATACTATAGTATCCCATTTATATGAAATTTGAGAGGATGCAAACTAATCAATAGTGACAGAAAGCAGATCATTGGTTGTCTGGGGAGCGAGTGGGGCAGTAAGGAGGGGCAGATGGGAGAGATTACGAAGGGACACAATGAAACTTCAGGGGATGATGGGTATGTTCCTTGTCTTGGTGGTGATAGTTTCACAGGATATGCACACGTCAAAACATCAAATTTCACACTTTAAATATGTGCAGTTTATTATACCTCAATTTTTAAAAACCTAAATGGCCTGCCAGGAAGGGGATCATCAGCCTGATTTAGAGAGAAGCCTTTGGACTGAGATCACCTCCCTCATGCACCACCCTCACCTCCCTCCAGGTGGCGTCAATCCCAATTGTGTGCCTTAAGCTACACCCTGCCTGCCCTCCGGTCACCCTCTAATGAGCTATTTAGGTAACGATTTAAAATAAACACAGACTTAAAAAATACATTTACACGAATTATTTTGATTTTGGCTTTTCCTTTTAACTCCTCAACAACAGCTCATGACCAAGGACTTTGGAAAAAAAGAATCTGTTGCTTCTGCAATAAATGCCCAGGAGCATTTATCGACCAGGGCTAGGTTCCTCAGAGTAGAGGAGCAAAGGGGAGGAGACTAGGTAAAAATGATAGCAAGACAATCCCGCCCCAGAGGCCATGTGCCAAAGTGGCCGGGAGCTTGGGCACAGCCTTCTGGCAGCTTAATCAATAGCTTGGTGGTGGGTAAGAAAAACAGCATGTTAAATAACTGAATTTTTCACCTTTCATGTAGCTAGATTGCATCAAATGACAGATAGAGGTTGGCCCCCAAACCTAAATGAGTGTGGTGTTCCCCAGGAGAATCAGCAGAGCAGTAATATCATCCTACAGACTAAAGCCCGTTGCCCCTTGAGGGAGGTGTGAACAGGACCCCTCACAGGGAGACTACGGGGGGAAGAACAGAGGAGGGCATTTGACCTGAGAGGGAGGAAGCCACAGAGAACAGGACTGCATTGTTAAATAGGAGAGAGGCATGATCAGATGCATGTTTTAGAAAAATAAATGTAGAAGATGGATTGGATTGGGATGAGACCGAGTTCTGGCAGACAATGAGGAGGCTTTTGCAATCATCCAAAACACAGTTGATGAAGCACTGACCCTCGGGGAAGAAAAATTAATCATGTGGAAATGAAAAACAACTTAATGTGGTTAGCTTTTCTGGATTCTTTTTAAGGGGCAAATGAAAATTGAATTCATCTGATATTTTAGTTAAGCACAAGTAACAAATTTTATTCCATAAATAAAGAGATATTTTAAATATGCTTAACATTTAAAAAATGATTAATTAGGGGAAAAGGATGAGGAGAAAGAGGAGGAGGGGGGAGGAAGACAGGGGATGGGAAATAGATAAAAGAGAAGTTGCTAAAAGAGGATCACAAAGAGGGACCATCGAGTTAGAGAAACTTGGAATCATTCCCAGGAATAACAAGGGAGGAAGACATTAAAAGGATTTTAGTAGAGAAATGACAAGAACTGTGTTTTGGTCCCATCACTCTGTTGCTTATGCAGAAGACACATTTGAAGGAATGAGACTAGATCTAGGGACAGCCTCAAGCTGTTGCATCAGGGCAGATGAAGGAAGACAAAGACTTGAACCAAAACATTGAGATTAAGAATGGAAAGAAGGATACAGGTTTGAGAACTATTTAGAAGATAAATTTGGCAAAGACTTGATGATGTATTGAATAAGGAATATACTAGCCATGTCAACCACAGTGTCTGCTCTGCTGGCTTCCCCTTGGAAAGATTAATGTCCAGTCCATACCATTGAGGGGACAAACTGAAGTGGTCCCATTTCATATCACATTAACCTGCTCCTCCTGTTACAAGTGCTTGGAGTAGAATGGGCGCCTGACATAATGGAAGCCTTTCAAGAGGCTGACAAGTCCCCTGCAACGTGGCCCAGATCCCAGGAAACCAAACCACTGAGCACAGAGAAAGCAGGCTGTGAACAAGAGGGACAGAGGTCCCCACGAGATCAAGTTGAGGCCATATAAAGAAGGAAGTAAGATTGGAGTCATGAGACATCATAAGTAAGCCAAAGCTATGAGGGTAATCTATGATGTAGAGAAAAGATACAGGAAGGAGGAAAAGAATAGGAAAGTTAAATGTCAGAGATGAATATCACAGAGATGTTAGAGTCACGTTAATGGCCAGGATGTTCCACAAACTGCAGGTCCTGAGGTTTCTGGAGTTGCCTTGGGTCCAGCTGCACTTCTTATGAGGCCTGAGACATTGCCATTAGACTCCTGCCTTCCTTTCTACCCAAATAAGCTCCCATTACTTGAAGTAAACTGACGATGTCTCTATTTCTGGGCAATCTAAAAACATAACTAGAATAAGGAGGGTGAGAAGAAAAGATTCAAGGATGACTCCCAGGTTTCTAGCTTGGAGGATCAGATAAATGCTGGTGCCATCAATTTAAGTAGAAAATCCAAGAACAGCAACAAAGTTAGAAAAAGAGGATGATATGTTGAATTTGAGATGACTCTAGGCCTTTCAGCAGAGTTTGTTTTAGAGTTGAAATGTAGGGGAGAGGTCTGGGCTGGATATAGAGATTTAATTCACATCAGCATTTGGTTAGTAACTGTAATGATGATTGTGGATGAGATCAACCAGGACGCGTGTGTACAGTGAGAAATGCAGAGAGCTAGGTTGAAACCCTGAAGAGCACCAGTATTCCAATGGCAAATGAAGAAAGGGACCCCAAATAAGTCCCACGAGGATTGCTCCAAGAAGTACAGGGGGCAGTGGGAAAACAACACACAGGCCAAAAGAACAGATAGATACAAGGGGTATGCTATCTGAAGCGTCAAATGCAACAGGGAAGTTAATAAGACAAGAACTGAAGAGTGTCCCCTGGATTTGGAAATTAGGAAACTATAGCAAAAGTGCTTTCAATTAAGAGGTAAGGATGGAAGATTGTGATAAATTGCAGCAAATCTGGGACTTCCAAAATGTCACAGGAGGGCTTATGGTCAAGATAATGGGGACAAAATCTTTAAAAACCTTCTCCTTTATAAACTCTAGACTCAGGGAGGAAATGCACATGTGTGTGTGTGTGTGTGTGTGTGTGTGTGTGTCAAAGAACAAGATTAAAATTGTCTATAAAATGTAATAGAACTGCATGTTCTACATCTAGTGGACTAGAGTCATGAGGCCAACAGTACGGCAGGACCAGAAATGGGAAGTGGCTGCTTGGATTTAATCCTGCAGAAAAAACCAAATGTGCCTAAAAGGTGGCGAAGAACTAATGCCTGTCTTCCTGCATGAAGCCAAGAACTAGGACGGAGCTCCCCACCTGAAAATGGGAGCTTGGATTGGGGTCCAAATGAGTTGCTTTTTTCATGTAGAGTAGATGATGGAGGGAAAAGTTTGAAAATTAAAAGAACAAAAACAAACATGCCAACTATCAGTTAAACATGGCTGTTTGAACATGGAAATTTATCTCTTCTCCTTCCTAATACACCACTGAAATGAGAATAAAGCATTACAAATGCTGTAGACCCACAAGGACAAAGAGAATGGAAGGTGAGAGATGGCATCACAAATGATGAGGAGATGGCATTAACAGATCTGAGAAAGCTGAATGCCAAGTGCCTGCCAATTCCAAACCATGACGCAGGACACTGGGATGGGGACGTCTCCACGTTCTGTAGCACCTCGAGCTACAGAGGGCAGCGGTGGTGGGGTCTGGGGATGAAAAAGATGGAAGGAATGAAAGTGAAAGAGTAAAGCCCTGAGTACTCTCCCACCTTTTGCAGAACCAAGCAGCAACCCTTTCCCAATCCAGTAGGAAATAGACAGTACATTCTGTAGTGAAACTAAACCAAAGAGGCTCCATATTCAGGGAGACCAGACTGACAAAACAGTGGAGGACAGATGCCTAATTAAAATCAGGATTTCATGAAAGTGAGGCTCCCAGCCTACTGTCTGTCATTGCTTAGCTCCAAGTTATAATCCTATGTGAATAGACTCTAGACAAGAAATTGGTAGATTATTCTCTGGGGGAACTGAATGTCTCAAGAGAACAGACCTACAGATGCTGACATTTGTGAGTTTCAAAATAAAGCAGCAGTTGGTCCTCGTTTGACCAACCCACAGCGAAGCACCAGTCAACAAGCACCACCCATGATAGAGACCCTTTGCTAGGGTCTCTAGGAAGGGTCAACCAAAGATATCAAAAGCAATTCTCCAGGATGAAAAATGAGACCAAACCAACCACAAAAAAAGAAAATGAAGACAATGAAGAGAGGAGGAGAAATTTTTTAAAACTGCAATATTCTCAGAGAAATAAGAGAAGATTTTACTCATGACAGAAGAACAGACAAAAATAGGTTGTTATAAAAAGGAACATTCACAGAATAATAAAAATGTCTTGAAAATTTTAAAAAATATGTTAACTGAAACAAAAGAAAATCAATAGAAAGTCTGATAGACAAAGTTGAGGATGTGTCATAGAAAATAGAACAAAAATGAAAAGAAATAAAAAATAGGAGAGAAGAAATAAGATCAGTCCAGGAGGTTCAACAACAAAATAACCAGACAGAAAGAACAGAAGAGCAGAGGGGAGAAAACTATATTTTAAAAATAATATTTTTAAAAGGATAGAAGTTTTCAGAATGAAAAGTTGCAACCTGTGTCTAGCAAGGTTTCAAAAAAAAAAAAAGAAACTATACCATTGCACATTCATTTTGAAACTTTAGAACAACAAGACTAAAGAGAAACTGTCAAAAGCCTACACAGAGGGGGAAAAAATAGGTCACATATAACGTCTAAAATCAGCTCCACCAGCAGCTGGAATGCCACAGAACAATGTCTTCACAAGTCAAAGCAAAAATTATTTCAGTCTAGAACCTATACTCAGGCAAATTATCAATCAAGTGTGGAATAAAGAATAGACTAAAGATAATTGCAGAAAGCACAGTTTCAAAAAATGTATTTTCCATGCACTGTTTCTTAGAGAGTAACCAGAGAATGTATCCATTAAAAAGAGGAAGCAAACCAAGAAAAGGAATCCACAAGATAGAGGAAACAGAGGTGATGGATATCCCAATTACCCTGATTTTATCATTATACGTTGTATACATGTATCAAAATATCAATGTGTACCCCCAAAATATGTACAACTATGTTATATCAATAAGAAAAGAATATCAGAAATTACAACTAAAATAAAATAAAAAATTATAAGTGCTTTGCAATCAATACTTTTCCCAAAAGTTTGAGTGAAATGTCTCTGTAAGGCCCTTAAGATGTATCAGTATTGACTGGACTCCTCAAGAACAAACTCAATAATAAACATTTTAGTTTCAGCATTATAGTCACATTACATTCTCATAACACCCAATGTCAATTCCAGTAACAATCAAAATAAGCACTAGCCATTTTGTCTTTACAGCAAGAAACGTGATTCCTCATATGGACTAAAAATTGTCATGACTGTGGTTTGCATTTTGTCATAACTGCCCAACCACAAGAGAGAAGAAACGTAGTCACTTTCTTCATGGTAACTTCATGGGTAGGACCCAATTATTAATAGATTCACGAAATGTGAGGTATTGTGTTGCCAAATCCAAACAAGTTGATCAGATTACCTGCTTGGACCTGGGTGAGCCTCAGTCCACTACTTATTTTGTAAGAAAACCTCCACTCCCATATGTTCCCTAGAAACTTAATTAGTTAGGGTAAACTATCTGGTCAGAGGCTAAAAACTTTCCCATTTTACACAACCTAGTACCCGTATGTGAAGAGATTTTCATAGTTACCTGTTTTACGCATTTAAGCATGGGAGACACTATGCGCATGTGTCACTTCCACGAGAAGGAGTCACCAGCGTCTCAGAGAGGAGGCCAGGTGACCCAAGCTAACCTCAGCTACCTTCAGGCAGACTCAGTCAGCCTCCTTTTGAGGGGCTCAACTTCCTGAGCAGCCCTTCATCTAAGCCAAAAATATCCCTTTCCCACTTCTCTTTCAGAAGAATGTGGCTTCTTCACCATGGTCCATCTGATTCCTCCATCATCTTCTATCCTCTTTCAGCTCAAGGAGGCCCAGCTAAGGCATGGGGTGAATCTGCTATAGTCCTGACAGAAACTACCCGGGAGAGCTCGGTCAGCCTTCCTAAGTGCAGAAGTTGCAGAAGCCATGGCCTCAGGACAAGATTCTAAAGTGACCCAAATAAAGGGAAACAGGCCGTGACCTTCCCAAGACCCCTAATCCTGGAGATGAACTTTTAGATCCTAATTGTCCAGGCCTGTATCTGTGTCCTCCTGTTTTTCTTGGTCAGCTGTATTTTAGAACAGTCATCTTTTACTACACCAAATTATGGCCAAAGTTAGTTACTTAACATTTGAGTTGAACTATCTTGAGACTATTTCAATTTGGTATTTTTAATATGCTTCTTAAAAGTCACCTTTCTGAAGTATAAAATTATTTCTGAGATGCCATCCTCTGAAAGCCATTTTTAAAAACTCATTTGGCTTGAACAAATCAGTGAAAGCCAAGGTCATAGCTCTCAAAAGACTTTTCTGTAAAAACAAAGATTAACTCACACATGTTAAAGTAATAACGTAACACTAAATCTTGAATTTTCTCTTTGAAGCCAGCCTCCCTATCTTAAGCTGTTCCTACAGCTCCCGTGCAATGGCCTTGACTAAAACATTCTCAGGGCCCCGTTTTCTCCTTTGCTTTCCTGACACTCCTTCCAAAATCTAACCCTCATGGCGGAGCTTTGGTGCCAATTGTACTTCTGGCACCCATAGCAGCTTTGTTGAGGACTCCAGATCAGCAGGAAGAAAACACACACACAGCAAGGCTAGATTAAAGTATCAATATATTTAGCCAAGGATACAGAATCTTATCAGAAGTGGCCACACAGACCCAGAGCAAATGCGCAAATCTCAGCCTGGTTTTCTTTGTCCTCCAGAGCCCTTAAGAGGCAGTGACATTAAGCATACAAGTTAGGGTCGTGTCATATCTGAGAAGCTTCTTTCTTGCATGCTCTCAGCTACTACCCTATACTGTATAGCAGTTCATGCCTGTTATTAAACTATCATCTGTGAGTTTCACACCGGCCCTTCTATACTCTACTTTGTGATGTGCTTTGCCAGCCGGTGTCCTGTTAGGCTCTGCCAATAGGGGGAGCTAGAGGATCTCTGGCAGGTTAGAGGAAGGCGAGCAGGCAGGCTTCTTCCTGTCCACCTTCATCTTCTTTGGGTGGCACTTCCCACCGCAGTACCTCACACAGGCCGCTGCAGCTGGTTGCAGTTGAAGTTAGTCCAGTAATCTAGCTTCTTTCCACGCTCCAAGGATCAGCCTTTGTACCCCTCGGAGGTACTAGCGCCATCCAGACAGAGCCCCTTCCTCAAAAGTCTGAGCCTCAGATCACAGATCTGAGCCTCCTGTGAGCTCCTGAGGTATTAATACCAGACAGACAGAGCACCCTACTCCGAAGGTCTGAGTCCCAACAATGTGGGTTTTCCTCAGAGTTCTTGGGATGTGATAACCCCAACCCCCTCTCGTTGTTCCCCTAGCCCTAGGATGGTAGCTGCCTCACTCCTCTGTGTCACCTCAGTATTACCTTGCTGCTTTTTCAGTGTTTCAACGCCTGTTGAATCAATTCCTCAATTCCCTATGTCCAATTCTACCTGTAGAAATAACTAGAATAGTTTCTACTTTACCAAGGAGACCCTGACTGACATAAAAACACATCCTCTGGTGATTTTAAAACTTACCACTGTCTAACAAATGTAATTAATGACTAAATATCAATAATTGGTGATGCTTGTAAAAACTAATTGTCACAGACCTTTAGGCTGTTGTTCCACGTTTATGGAGGATTTACATTAGAAATTGTTGGTAGTGTAGTAACCTTTGTATTTCAGAAGTTCTGCTTTCCAGTTATGGATTTCAATCTCAAATTATTTTCTAGATCAAATATTAATAATATATCTCATAGGTAAGGTTCTTTACACAATAGTTTCTTAAATTTGCAATTCATCTCAGTAACATCAAACTGTTTCTGCAGTAGAAAGTTGCTACCTGAAAAAAGATTATTTTATGATTTAAAAAATTTGCCTAAAGAAAAAAATTTGAAAAAAAGCAAAAACAAATAAATTAAATAAAACTTCCCACTGCCAAGCATCATGCCATGCACCATTTCATAAACTTCAACTGGGAGTCAATGAAAAAGGAAAGAACAAGTTATTTCCAACCATCCCAGGCCAGGGCTGCTAGACCTTAATCACCTGGTAGGGAATAAATGGTCACATGTCTAAAGAAATACCACCAGACAGAAAAGGTCCAACTGCCACGAACTTCTGATATTTCGGGAACCCTACACAACCATGAAAAATATCCAGCTTTGAACATTCCCTACAGGGGCATCTTTGCCATCTCGGCCCCTACACTTATGCATTCATGTCCCCCACCACCCTGCACTTGCCAGTCTCACAATGAGGTAAATTTGTGAAGGCTGGAGTTACGACCACCCAGCGGGTATGTGCCTTCTGACTGAAATGAAATTAAATGCAGCATTTCTTTAAAAGCCAATTATTTCCAACCTGTTCCATTAGAGTCAAACATGCTAAATGAGCATGTAACATATTGACTTTTGTGCCCTGTGGCATCTGGGGCCATAAATGTCCTGCTTATCATAATACTCATCTCCATAGCTCTTGCAAATCAGGACCCTTCCCCCGGAGAGCATACATGGTCCGTTCAGGATGGCATAGGAAACAGGCTGCCTAATGTAACCGGAGCTGGTCTCTCCTGCCCTCTGCACTCCTGCACACACGCTGGACCTGCTGCATGCATCCGCCTGACCACGAGTCAGGATGCCACTCCACCTGCATCTGAGCAGATGGCAGACAACCCCACGCAGCAGCGCCATTCCCTGGGAGAAGGAAATCAGGCTGCAGAGGGAATGCCCTAGTCAGGGAGGCAGCGAGGAAAACCCTTGATGGGAAAATGTAAGCTTTGGAGTCAGACAGACTTGCGGTTGAATCTTGGCTCTGTCACTCACTACAAGACTTTGAACAAGTTATTTAACCTCTCTGAGCCTCAGTTTCCCTCCCTGGAAAAATGGAGCTAATAATGCCTTACTTTATAGGGTTGTTGTGATGATTAAATAGCACAGTGTATTAATATAATATACAGAGCTGCTTATACAGTACGTGGCACATTGTAAGTGCTTGAGAAATAGTAGCCATTATATTTTGGTTTTTATAAATACTAGCAATCTAGTGGGTTTCAGCTGCTGCAGGACCGTGCTTTTAATGTATCACTTCACCACCTCTGCTGTGGGTACAATGTAAGCCAAAAGGCAGAAATGCAAATTTTGTGAATTCTTTAAAATGATCATTCACTATGCCCTCTGGAAGATGTACACCCTCCTACCTTCCTCTCCACTCCCTCAACTCCCCACCATTCTCCCCTACCCCCACTGCCTGCATAGACCCTGGAAAGCGGGTGGGAGTGAGTTTCCTGAGCTCCTCCTGTGCTACTCTCTATTCTTGACAAGTTTCTTCTATTTCCCGCTGTCTACTGGATGAATCCTAATGGATCTGCTCCTGGTGATCAGCTAAGAGCAGAGGGGCTGCTTTTCCCAGATCCAGCAGGGAAAACCGTGGGCCTCCAGCAGAGGCGCCTACAATGCTCTCAGCTGACACCCTGAACTTTTACACAGGTGTGGCATTTGAGATTCTCCAGGGAAGCTGCATAATTGCTTAGAAAGAGTGCCGTCTGATTGTTCCTTTCTCTGCAAGTGCCATCTCTCCTAATAACATCACCCAACTGAATGCCGCCTAATTCTGTCGGAATGCATTTTAATTATCGCTGCTTCTTATGTTGGTGAGCTGTTGCTGGAGTTTTTGATTTGTGATGGAAAATAGGGAAGCCATAAAGTATTTTGGTGACAGCTCCCTGATTAGGCAGCATTGCAGCAAAACAAGTTGTCACAATAAAACTGATTAATCAAGTTGTCAGAGTAAAACAAATTAATGCCACAAAAACCTTTGCTAGAAATTACCACCATATCTTGGGGTATTCAACTGATGGATTCCTTCTATTAGTAGAAACTTCCATCTCACGAGCAACTCTTCCAAGTCTGTACTGGGGATCTGAGCTGGGTCAGTTGCCCTGTAACAGAGGAGTAACTAGTAATCCAGAAATACATCTGGAGAGGGCAGTTGCTGATTTGATTATTAGAGATGATTTGTTCCTGCCTACCTACTTGGGAGACTATTAGTACCTGCAATATACTCTAGGAGCTATAAAGTTTTAATGCAAAATAAATACAAAGGCCATTACCCACAGACCTACCAGGGGGTCTAGATTTACTTTATTAAGATGTTTAATCATAGCCCTCTGGCCAGAAAGGCACTCTGCAGTTCTTCTTGTACATTTCTCTGTCTGGAGGAAAGACTTTGTGATATTGGAGGCGACAATCACATGGCCTGGCTGCTACAGCTTGTTGTTACACAGATGGTGATGTTTGGTTACACAGAGCCCCATCCCCTGACAACCACAGCTGATTGGACCAGAAGTGAGCATGACTACTTATCCTAACATGATGAGCTGAGCCAATCACAGTCCATCTCTCAAGATTTAACCAGGAAATGCAGATAGAATGGGCCATTTAGCTGTGGGAACTGAAGGTGAATAAGTTCCATAAGGTAACACAGACATTAGGGTATCAACAAGCCAGAGTTATCTAAGTCCGCACAAGCTTTGAGGTAGAGAAAAGATGTAGAGTGGGACAGGAAGAAGTCAGCAGGTAGCAAGAAGAGAAAGAGACAGTAGCCCATGAGAGAGTTGAGAATCTACATCTATTGCTAGAGCAGCCTCCATTCCAAAGAATCTCCAGGTTTAAGACCAAGTTGTAGATTTGGAATAAAATCCTCACTTGAGAAAGCTGGAGTGGGTCTTTTTGTAACAGGTGCAGGGGGAAGTGACAAGGCAATAGAGTAGGGAGGGGTCAGAAGGGACCCATAGGAGAGTGAGTGGGATTCCAACTCTTCTTCAAAATGGATCCTCCCGGCATGGCACAACACAGCGCATCTCCTGCCTGCCATCTCTGAGCATATGTTAATTGGTGCCTGTCTATGGGAGCCCCACAATCATGCTAGGCTTCTCCAATGAACTCAGCATTGGAAGAAAGGGCTAAAGCCCAAAACACTGGCTCCCAGGCATCCCCACTAGGAACTGATCATTATGACTGGAGTAGGTAGATACTTGTTGCAGCAAAACCTAAGTCTAGCAGTGGGATCCAGGCTTGGAAGGCATTTTGCACACCCCTGATATTCAAATACCACCCTGGGGGCGTCGGTGACCACACTGATTTTGAGGGAAGAGGTCTACATACTAGAGTGGGAGGAGTGATACAGAGGGGAGGGAGGTGAAGGTATTGTGATATTGTGATCAGGTCTATCCCCAAATGATATCCTGGCATCACACTTTGTTATTTCAACTCCCTCAGGAATAAAATGTCAATATCTACGTAGATATGTGTACACATATACCCATATTCATGGCACAAATTATTTTCAAATACATGAATATGTATGCGTTCAAAAAGCTGAATTATCAAATATCAAAAGTTCCAAATCACTCTAAGCAATGTCTTGCTGCAGAAAATAAAGCAACTAGCTTTTAGATGTTCAAGAGAATGGATGTGTTTCATCCATCTCAGTACTGCCGTGCGATTCAACACAAAAACCACAGATCCCTGAAGATAGGTTTGGCATCTGGAAGGTGCAAGGTTAACTCAAATTGAATTTCAAAACTAGAGCAAACACACCACATCCTTCAGAGGGATGATGGGGAGCTGGAGTGGAGGACCAGAGTTTAGGAAAGTTGAAGATAACTCCAATCTGCACAATTCTTTACAGCTCATACAACTGTCTCACCCACATCAGCTCGCTTTGGTCTTCCTAAATTTAGCCCCCAAAATTAGAGACTGTTATTTTTATCATCATCTCCACATCATAGTGGAGGAAACAGGTTCAGAGAGATCAAAAAACTTTCCATTAGAGAAGGATATCCCTTGGGACAGCCAGAGCCTTCCAAGCCATGTGGACAGGGTGGCCCAACTCCTCCAGTGCAGAAGCACTTCTCCCATAAGCTAGCTGGGACCCTGAGCAAAAGCTGCCCTAGCAACAGGGTCACAGATGGGCAGCTCCAGCGGCCTTTAACCCTGTCACCACAAGTGACGGCCTCTGTCTGTCTGGAAAGCCGGCACCACCGAATCCCACCCGCCAAGCTCTATCCCTGATGGGGAAGACCGTCGGGGTTGGGACGCGGCCGCTCGCCGCCTCCCTGCCGCTCGGCATCCCCGCGGGCCGGTGCTGTGTGGAGCAGGCTGGAGGCGGCGGCGGGCGGTTGTGCGGGTGGGCGGGTGCGCACTGCTGGAGCTGGGCCTCGTAGACGGACCGCACCGGCTGGCCACGCTGCTTGTGTGATCCTGATTGGTTACTTTTTGAATCCTACTGTTCCTGATTGGATGTTATAGCTTGTTCCTGATTGGATGTTATAGCTCGTTGCTGATTGGATGTTAACGCTTGTTGCTGATTGGCTGTTAACGCTTGTTGCTGATTGGACGCTTTTTGAGTCCTACTAAAGGTATAAAAGCAGGAGGAGACCAGGGAAGGGGGGTCAGAAGAACAGAAGACAGTTGAGGGTGCAGACGGAATAAAGACAGCTCTCCGACTGCCCGGTTATTTCCAGCGTTAAGAGCTGTTAACACTTGCCGGAACATCCCTACGGTATTCAGCTCTGACCAAAATGCAGCCCCTGCTCCCCAATCCTCATTCCCACCTTCCCGCCACTGCAGCCCTCCTGCTAATCTAGTCCTATGAGCCCTTGTTCCACTGTGAAAATATCTGCCACTGCATTCTCCACCCTTCCTCAAAGCACTGCCTCCACTTCCTAGCCTTAATGGCACCTAAATGTCTCTCTCCCAGGAAGGTGGGCCCCCACAGTTAAGAAGCAGAGGCGCACTTTTGTCACTCCCTGCACAGTTTTCTGAGCATGAGCTGTTGTTTCATACCTCCTTGTCTTTGCTTATGCTGTTCTCTCTAACTGCAATGCTTTTCCTGCCACCCTCTCGCACCCTCACTCCCCAATCCTATCTTCCTGGCAAGCATTAACTCATCTACAAAGAGTAATTCATGTCTCTGCTCTGGGCATCCTTTTCTGATCAACTCCTTCTGCCATAACTGTGCCCTGTACAGATTTCTTTCATAGACACATTAAATATTACATTACAGTCACTGGTTTATATACACGTCTCTCCCTACTATGCTAGGAGCTTCCAGAGGGCAAGGATCACATCTTATTCATCTGTGTGTCCATCAGTGCTCAACATATAGTAAATGCCTGATCAATGTTTACTGAATAAATAAAAGAAAGAATGAATGAATGAAAGTGGCAAAGCAAGGACTCTAAACAAAGTCCTCTGATGCAAAACCCAAGGTCTTTCCACCACTCCAATCAAGCACATGCAATGACAACACTCAAACCAGCAAACGGGTTGCCAGAGGAGACTGGGAAGAAAGCAACAAAGCAGAAAGTCACTGCTGCTGTTCTGCCCCAACCCGCACCTGCCTCTGCTGAGTGGTGCCAAAGGCTCCAAGCCCCAGGCAACTTTGAAGAGGGGACTGACGCCAATGCCCATTGCCCTTAACCTCTATATCACTGTCACATTTCTTGTGCATCAGGGATGAATTGCACAATCACCTAGTATTCAAAAAGAGAAGAAACTAAGAGATCATTTGGTTCTCTGCTCTGTTTTAAAATGAAGAGCTAGAGGCACAAGGAAATGAAGGAACTTGTCCCAGGTCACCTAGCAACTTAGGGACAGAACCCAGACTCTAAAACCCAGTCGCCTGCCTCCAGGTTCATTGCTTCTTCTTCTGTGCTCACAGACCCTCATGATGTTGGAGATAGGAGGTCATGGCTCTGGAGTTCATTAAATCCACAAGATTTGGACCAGGTGTATACACCCAGGATGTCACAGGAAGGAAATTCTGCCTCTTTTTCCCAGCCCTGGCCTTGGACTCAGAAAGACCCAAGCTTAAATCCAATCAATATCACCTACTAGTCTAATGAAGTGGTACTGGTGAGTTAACCTTGCTGAGCCCCAAATATTTTTACCTATATATATTAGGGATTTGACATCCTTCTCTTAATGTTGATGTGAAAATAGATAACATGGTCTATATTGATGCCCTTTGCAAGGACTTGGCATGTATTTGATGCTTAATAAATAAACATCTTAAATTGGTTTCAAGTCTTGAGAATAGTCATTTTGAAAGGTTGTTTCCTTGCAAAGGAAGTTTAAAGTCCTCCTCAAAAGCATTCTGCCAAGAGACAGACATTCCCTGACTTACACAGTCTTTCATTCTAGAGGGTCTTCCATATTTTTCCCCAAGTCAAAAATTCTGCTTCTTTAACATAACAGATATTTTACTCTCATAAGCTCTTTCATAAACTCACTGTCATCCAAAATAATTTTCTCAATATAAGCAATAAAAATCTATTTCATGTGGAATGGAAGGCAGGCTTTTGGTTACTTTGAAAGCTTTTTAGTATTTTCATTTTCTGTTCTAAAGCAGTGTCCTGCTATTTATAAATTGGTCCTGTTCTTTTGCTACCACCTGGTTTACTTTCCTTCTTTATTTTTTATTGATTTAGTTTGCCCTTTTTATCAAAGATTTACATGTACATAGTTTAAAGAGTAAATAGTTCTATAAGGCCTATTATTGAAAAGCAGCATGGCCCGCTACCACCACCACAATCTCCATTCCATTTCTTACTCCCCGAGGTACCCACTGCCAACTCTCTAACCTGATTTTCTTTTCTTTTTTTTTTTTTTGAGACAGAGTCTCACTCTGTTGCCCGGGCTAGAGTGCCGCAGTGTCAGCCTAGTTCACAGCAACCTCAAACTCCTGGGCTCAAGTGATCCTCCTGCCTCAGCCCGAGTAGCTGGGACTACAGGCACACACCACCATGCCCGGCCAATTTTTTCTATATATTTTTAGTTGTCCAATTAATTTATTTCTATTTTTAGTAGAGATGGGGTCTCACTCTTGCTCAGGCTGGTTTCGAACTCCTGACCTTGAACTATCCGCCGGCCTCAGACTCCCAGAGTGCTAAGATTACAGGCGTGAGCCACCGTGCCCAGCCTCTGATTTTCTTTTTAATTTATTTCTATGTCAGTAAAAAACATGCTGTATTTGTTACTAAAAAATATTTTTTTAGACTCTATCCTACCACACACACACACACACACACTTTCCTATCGCTCTGACCCCGTTCTCACAGAACCAGAAGGCAAATTTGTTAAGTCAATATTTAGTTTCTGCATTACTGTTGTGAGATAAATGTTCTTCACAGACAAGCCACTTATATACCATGATTGGTTTTCCATTCTTCTTGCACAACATTTTGTTTCCCCTGTACTTAATAATGGTCTTGTTGGTTTTGTATGCACTTTTCACTAATTCAAATCCAAACTCTCCCCCATTTGTGTAAATCTTCGCTCAGTGCATTCAGACACATTAGGTGTTCTATCAATTTCATGTTCTTGAAGAAATCTCTCTGCAGCACCCAGCCTGCTCCAAACTGGACTGGTTACTCTCCAGGTCTGCTGCACAGCAGTCCTTTGGGGACTTCTTTGCACCAGTATGCTAGGTATCTCCATCTCTGTCTTGTTTGGAGTCCATTTCTTAGATCCTATGTCTTTCTTTTTTAGGTTTATTTCCTCATCCTGGTACAGTGCACCCTTTAGTAGCTTCATTGGAAAGTGTAAGCACGGAAAACAAATTTTTTCAGGACTCGAATGTCTTAAAATGTTATCTTTTATCTTGTCAGGGTGACAGTCTACCCTTGGTTCTTGGTTTACTCTTGGCTGAAGAATGACCAGACACTCAAAGTGTCAAGTTCAGACTGTTATCTTAGAAAATCACCAGCAGGGCCAATACAACGGAGTAACCCCAGGCAGGAAGCAGTTTCGCAGGAGCAGCTCTTTAGTGTAAAACAAAACAAGTCTGTCTCCAAGAGTGGAGAGAGACAGACCAACTCACTGTCTCACTGACTCACTCCCTCTGAATTCTCAGATTGTTTCCTTTTATTGGCCCAGTCCAGGGGAGGGCTGTCGGGAGGTGTCGGATGTTAGCAAATGATCAACAGGTATCCTCAAAATTCCATCTGCATTTATGAGCTCCCTCTCAGAAAGCCCACCTTGGGGAGTGAAAAACAATGCAGATTCAAGCTAATGGCATGATAATTGCCCTAAGGTTACTCTAGGTCACGTTCTAAGTCCTATCATGCCTGGGCAGGGGAATTCCCACATTGATAAAGCATTTCCTTCTTCTCTAGGTGTAGCAGTCGCTCAGGATGGGATTAAGGGTGGAGCAACACCAAAATGGAGTGCCCGCCCTTATCCTTCTTCCTAGGTGGAGCAATTGCTCCAGACAGCACGAAAGTAGGGCACACTTATCCCTAGAAGAGCCAGAGATCCTAACTATCTACCTAACACTACCCTTGTATTTAATTAATTGTTTGAATATAGAATTCTTGGTTGGAAATTATTTTCCCCTCAGATTTTGAAATGAGTGTGCTATTATTGTCTTTTAGTTTCCAGTGTGGTTGTCCTTAATGTTCTGAAATTTTATCACATTGTGCCTTGGTGTAGCTCTATTTTTCTTCACTGTGTTGATTATATAAATTCGTGCCATTCATTTTGAGAAGTTTGTACTGGATAATTTTTTTGATAATTGTTTTTTTTCATCTGATTTATCCATTCCTTCCTTCTAGAATTCCCATATTCAGGTGGTGGATCTCCTGAATGTCTTTTGCCTTTCTTTTCTTTCCTATTTTCCATCTCTGTCTTTTTGATCTACTTCAGGGAGATTTGCCCAATACATTAATTTTTTAACAAGTTTTTGAGTTCCTACTCTGTGCTAGGCAATGTTCCAGGTGCTGGAAATGCCACTGTGAAAAATCCAGTCTTTGTTGACCATACAGTCTTTGGACCCTACTACTGAACATTTTGTTTCTGCTACCAAATCTTAAATTTCCAAGAGCCGTTCATGTTCTCTAAGTATTCTTTCTTCATAGCATCCTATTCTTGTTTGTGGCTGCACTATCTTCTCTTATCTCTCTGGGCATTTTGATAGATATCTTTGAAGTTTTCTTCTTCTTACACCATTTCCATTTTCTCCAAGTTGACTTTGTTTGTTTGGTCATTTGTTTTGGTTTACTTACATCTTTCATTTTACATGCTTTTCCTCAAATTTTGGGGTATCTTCTGCTCATATTTAAAAGTGGCATACCACAACACAGATAGGAAGCTCTGTGCATATAGCTGGGGCCTGTCAACCTTGGTCTTTACAATAGACAGAGAGTAGATATGGCTATCCTATCCTCGCAGAACTCCTGATTAGTCTCTTTATGTCTTTCTTCTTCAACTGGTTAGATTTCCCAGAGGAAAATCTTAGGGCTACAACATTTACTGTATTAACTTTTACCTAATCTCCCTACTTCATACAATAATAATGCCTTGTGTCCTTGGTGCAGAGACTCTCTGTTTTACTTTACCATGGGGGTAGATGGGCATTCTTCTGGATGTACAGATAATGTTAATGTAATAATAATGATGATGATGATAACAGTATTAGTTGTCTATTTTTGCATTAAAAATTAACCCCCAAATTTAGCAACTTAGAAAAACAAATACTATCTCATAGCCTCTGTGGGCCAGGAATCTGGGCACAACTTAGCTAAATGCCTTTGCCTAAAGGTCTTTCACAAGGCTGCAATACATGTCAGCTGGGGCTGCAGTTTTATCTGAAGGCTCAACTGGGGCAAGGTCTTGGCAATGCCCTGGATTTGATCTTTGCTGAGAAGGCATTTCTGAAATTATAGCATTGTTTGCCACCTGGAGAGACTGAGAATTTTCAAATTCAATTTGTTTATCAGTACTTTCCTCAATTTATCTCTGTCCTCTTGCATTTTACTATGAGCAGTGAGAAGCAACCAGGCAGCACCTTCAACACTAAAAATCTCCTTAGCTAAATCATCCAGTTCACTAGGTACATTTCCTACCTTCCACACTACTGCAAGCAATAATGTTAAGTTTCTGCCACTACCTAACAAAGACCTCCCTTCATTCAGTCTCCATAATATGTTTTTTTTTGTTTGTTTTGTTTTGTTTTTGTCTCCATAATGTTTCTCACATTTTTTGAGCCCTCAGCATCACTGAATTTCAGATTTCTACTAACAATATGTTCAACTTAACTTAGGTATATGCATCAAAACTCTTCCCAGCCTTCATCCACTGGTCACTTGGAAAGTTACTCCATATTTTTAGGTATTTGTTACAGTATCACCCCATTGATGGTACCAAAACCTATATTAGGTGTCTATTGCTGTATTAAAAAATTATCCCAAATTTAGCAGCTTAAAATATATTTTTATTAGCCTGTAATAAAAGTGTGAGCAGCTTGAAATGTTAAACACTTATTATTTCACAATCCCTGTGGGTCCATAATCCAGATGTGACTTAGCTGGGTGCCTCTGCCTCAATCAAAGTCTCCCAAAAGCCTGTAACCAAGGGTCCAGCTAAGTCTATGGTCTCAACTGAAAGCTTGATTAGGGGAGGACCCATCGCCAAGCTCTTTCATATGGTTGTAGGCAGAATTCAGCATTTTGTAGGCTGTTGAATGAAAGGCCTCAGTCCTTTACTTGCTGATGGTTACAGGCATTTCTTTGGTTCCTTGACAAGTGGGCTCTATCAGGCAGCTCACAACATAGCAGTTGGCTTCTCCCAGAGCAAGTGAATGAGAGAGTGAAAGAGGGAGGCCCAAGACAGAATTACAGTGTTCTTTTTATAACCTAATTTCATAAGTGTTATGCCATCATTTTTGCCATATTCTATAGGTTAGTCATGAGATCCAAAGCCCAGTCCTCACACAAGGTGAGAGGATTACACAAGAGTGGGAATATCAGGAGCCAGGGGTCATTGTGGTTTTCTTGGAAGGTGTCTACCACAATAATATATAATATAATATACTAATATAATATAATATCAAATAAAAATAAGGGACCATAAGCCAAAACATTGAGAAGTCAAAATAACAAACACAGAATTAGAAAGCAAAGGCCTCTCTTCAGGTTAGTTATTGCCAGTCTTGCATTTTGGCTTTGCAGTATTCGTCACCACGGTGGGCTGCTTTGTTAGTTGCTAATGCAAACTTTTCTAGATCTCTAAAATCTAATTACAGTTCTTTTGTTAAATTATGGTTCTTACACAACTGTTTGTATGTTATTAAATTTTGTAGAAGTCAAGTATTGTGTAACCAGGGAAACTACTGTAATTTGGAGGAGAGAGATATATGCTGAAAAAAGTAATCATAACGTCCACAAAATTCGTGACATTGGAAGGAACCTCAATTTATTGGCACGACACTGACAGCTCCTGCTGAGGCACTTCCAGCTTTCCTGCTTGTCTCTCTGCTTCTTACCAATATCTGCTTGTAACATTCTTCATGGATTAGCCTCCTAGCCATTCATACATTCATTTCATCAAGCACAAACACAAAGCACTATTTGAGCACCTGCTGTGTGCTAGTCCCTGGGCTAAGCCCCCAAGAAAACTAGTCATGGTTTCTGCCCTTCTGGAGCACACAGTCTGACCGAGGAGGTAAACAAGTCAACACACATTTGCAAAACCCTTGAGCTGGGTCTCAAAAGATGATCAAGAGTTCACTGAGTAGATAGGGTTGGGGACATGTAGTGGGCATGTCAAGGGTACAGTGGACCCACACAAGGACCTACCAAATTTGTCTGTTTTGTTTATTGTTTAAAAGTTTTGCTCATTGTCTTTTTCTCTTCCAGCAATGCTAATTTTCTTTCTCTCTACTAAGCCTCGCTCCCTCTTATTCACACTTGGATCCTTGGATGTGCTGTTCCCTTTACCTATGACATTCCCACCACCAAATCTCCCTTCATCTTGGTTCTCACTCCTCTATCAGCTCAGTGGGGATGTTAGTTCCTTCCTCTGTGAACTTCTCCATGACCACCATAACCCATAAAGCAGAGTAGTACCCCCTACCCTCGGACCTCTCCCTGATCTAACTGTCTTCATACTGGTTCAGTGTCTGTCCCTGTTTATGAGATTGCTGAGTTTTAATCTCCCTGAGAACAAGGGCATCGTTTGCTTTGTTCACTATCAAATTCCCAGAACCTAGAATTGTCCACGGCATTTGGGAGGATACAGTTGAATGAACAAATGAATAAGCAGAGCATTCTCTGTCCCTGGAACTGACTACATGGTCATTCGATGGGAATGTTATAAAGAAGATTCCAGATGAGGCAACAGGAGTTGTAGGGTAGACTACATGAAATTTTAGCTCTATTCCACCTCTACCGTTTTAGGAGATAGCAAAGAGTAAAGCAATAGTAACTTCATCCTCCCATAATAAAGTTCAATCATTTAGTATTTTAGTTGGGAATCAACCCCTAAACAAGATCAATACAAAGAAAATAATTTTTTTTCAAAGATAGATAGATCAAAAGGTCAAATGTTGATTTCTTTCTTCACTGACACCATGCAAAAATAAGGAAGGTTCCTGATTGAATGAGAGAACCACTAAGAACCCACATCCAGAGCTGAATTCTCTTTTCTAAGTGACTGGGCTACACACTGGTTCCTCACTGGTAGGGTAGTTAAAATGCACACAGACACATTTATTCAGGAATTTGCTTATCGTTTCAGGGGCTCCCTCATCTCCCTAGAGCTCGTGCACAGACCTCAAATTGAGACGCTCTGACCTGGCATGAAGCAGTGACCAAGATTCACAAACATATAAGTGGCATATGTGTCCCTAAGGACTAAGATCATAAAAGGCACTGTTTCCCTTTCCTTCTCAAATCCTTGGGGTGACAGCGACAACTGCAGACCTGACAGTCACCAGTTGCACCCAGCCAGTGACAGAAACTGAGCAATATAGGAAGACCAGAAAGAGGTCATGAGATTAAAAATTCCTTGAGCTCAGGGTCTATGTCTGCTCTATTTATTGCAGTACACCAAGTAAAAAACAGAGCGAGCAAGAGAGACTCACAGAATTCTTTTAAAAAAGAAGAAAAGACACAGTCGAAGAGAAAGAGATGGGAGGTGGGACTACAAAGAGAAACAGAAAGAGGTACCAATCCGCAGCGAGAGACAAAGAGACAGAAGAGTCCTGGGGAGCTAGGACCCGGGACAGAAATTTCGTGACCTTAGGCCTGGCCTGGCCTCAATTAGCTGCATAGCGGCGTGAGGAGACTAAGCCGGCCAACTGTGGAACTGTTTAACTTGTTAGGACTTAATCAATAAGAACCAGCGTAACATTTGTGCTTCATGTTCCTCTTATTTACACAGACGACAAATTGAAGAAAAATTCTATTTCTCCAGCCAAAAACATTTCCTTCGGGAAGCCAAGCTCCTTCAAAATCAACAACAAAATGATGAGGAAAAAAAAAAAAAATTAAGCACTTTGGCAATGCTATATTTAGATCCAGCCCAAAGACTATCTCTTAGCTTTCTCCTTCTCTCCAGCTGGTTCCAATCTCAGCAAAACTCCTCAATTAAATTGCTACCCATTTGCAGTCTCCTGTTGAGGATTCTGGCGTATCTCGTGTGGGAGCCCAGAAGAGTGGCTGGGAAGGGGAGACGGTGGCTCTGGAAATCAAGGTCAAGTGCAACCCATACCCCTCCTGAACGGCTATCCCTCAGAAGACCCCATTCTGGCCAACACTGGGATATTCCTCAGGGATCCCAAAGCCTCCTCTAAACCAGGCCATGGAGGTGGTCAACGCAGCGTCGCTGAAAGACCTGGCGTTGAATGCCTGCCCTGCCTCTTCCTACCCAGATGGCTTAGTGGTTTCTTAGCCTCTCTAAGCTCCAGCCTTGCTATCTGTAAAATGGACAGCATGATACCTGCCATGTAGGGTTGTCGTATGAGATGTGACTGTTCAGGTAATGCATTAGCATATCTGTCACATGGTAGGACTTTAGCAAGCATCAGCTGCTATGATCAATCTGCCACTCCCACTCCATCTCTCACAAAACGCTGAGATTTGCCTGTGTCCGAGCACTGACCACACTGTGTTGAAATGATCTGACAGCAGCCTGTCTCAGCACTACCTAGAAAAGCCTGGTCTCCATCTGCAGTGCCCACCATACCACGGATTCTCAGTAAGTGCCAGCAAATGAACGCAGTTGGGAGCTTACGACATGTAGGGTCAGCCTGCATTTTTCCCTATCAATACGGGCTCAGAAGAGAGCCACATAACCTACCCAGGCTTCTAAAAATGTCTCTGTAACATGATATTCCCTATGGTTTGTCCTCTCCTTGACTTGTCTATTCAACCCCCTGCTCTTTAAAATTAAATCAGTCACTTAGGGGGAGGAGCCCACACTCCCACTTAGGGTCTGTGGGCTTGGCGAAACCTCGAGCAGCCCAGTGGAGGAGGAATTAACATTGGTAAGGGCAACGAGTCTCAAGCCAGAGGTCCCAGTGCCGTCCTCATCTGCATGGGCAATAACACACCGTGTGTTGTCTTCAAGGCAGAAACAACCCAAAGAACCAGTCAACCGGCTCCAGGAAATGGCTAAATGGCAGGTCAAATTGCCTATAACGTTGACGAGGATGGCTGGATGATTCCAGCACCTCCCTAGGGAGAAATGAAATTCAGAATTCGAGCGTCAAGAAAAGGAATCATAAAAAAAAAAAAATACCCTATGCAGAATTTACATCCTGCCATAAAATGGGGAAGGACTTAGGACGCAAAGGCATCCTTGTATTAGCAGGGGTGTTTGTCGAGAAACAACCTCCCCCAGCTGGACCAAGCTGTTTGCCTGCCAATGACTCCTGTCAGCGCCAAACAACCCAGATATTTGCAACTATAGCACATCAATTTGTTTTTAAATTATAAGGCTGCCGGGAAGAGTTGACTCTTCGCTGGAAATATGCTACGTGGTGCTCTGGGGCAGCCGTTATGAGATGTGGTGTGACCACCAATCTGTCCAGACTCAGAGGGCAGAGGATTTATGTGCCCACATGTGCAGCCAATGCCGAGCAGCAAGGGAGGTGGGCAAGCTCCGATGTGGCCCCTCCCTGCTCCAGTAAGGTACCGGGTCTGCAGATGTCTCACGTGGGCTCACCTCCGCACATGCACAGGTTGTAAGCTGTGTCTTTCCCAAAGGATGTCGACACTTACCTAAGTGTCCTCTAAGTGCCATAAGGGAGGCACTTCTCTTCCTTCTGTTCTATGTGTTAGGACCACATGAAGAGATCAATGGGGGGACAGCATCCAAGGATCTCTCCTCCCAACCTCTTGGGATTAGAGCACCCTCCTGTGTGTAGTCCACCTGGCGAGGGCATTATCCTTTCAGGTGAAACAGACAGGCGTCGCCCCATCACCTGCAAGGCCCCATGGCCAGCTTTGCAGAACTGAGCACAGCCTCTGTTCCAACAGGGAGTTCGGCTCTCCTTGAATGAAGGGCTCTAGAAAGCATTCCAGAACAGTCAGCGGACAGACAAGGAGACCATAGCCGCCTAACTTTCCCACTGCGCCCCATGATGGGGGCGAAGACAAGGCCTCACCTTCAGAGAGGAACCTAGGGTTTCTTAGCTGTACCTCGCTCCCCGCCCTCTCTTGTGCAAGCTCTCTGCGTCCCATGTCCCTCCTCCCCTCTTTGCCCCGTCCACCCCTTCCACACGTACAGGGAGCCCCAGTCCTGGGTTCTTTCTCATGGAAGCCTTTCTTAGGGGGTCGGTTTGGTGTCAGTGAAGCCATCCCCCACCTGGACTTCTGCTCACTCCTGGGATGTGGGGGAGGCACTATCGTCTCCTGAGTACTGCGGAGATGTGAGTGTTTCCAGTGTACTCTGGTCTCTCCTCCCCAGAGCCAGCTAGACCAGCTTCCTCCTCGTTTTCTGAGGTGCAAACATACCTCACTACCACAAGAATTCATTTTCTTTTGAAAACTGCATATTCATTTTAGTTATATGACTTTGACTCTATTCCTTGAGATGCAACAATCCTGACCTTTTTATGATCGAAAATCCGTTCTCTCCTTCCTGGGCCAATCCATTACAAAGAGCCTCTTTAAAAGCCTCTGCCTGGGCTATGGAGAACAATGGAGCTGTGCTTCCGGTTTTCTGTCATCACTGTGGTTGGGAAGGGGGTAGAGATCATTTCAGTTCATTCTGCTGCACACGCAAACCAGAGTACCTCCCACATCCCTGCTCCAACCCAGAAGCCAGGGCATCCGATCCGCCTTTCCTGAATCCTGCTGCCCCACTGCCAGCCACTAAAGCTATAGCACCTCCAGAGAGTAGCCCAGAAAAGAGAGCGTGAAGGTGAGCAGTAAAGGGAGCTCTCCGGGCCTCAGGGTCACCTGTGAGGCTGGGTCATATTGATTCCAAATGAGAAAGCCCCAACTGGTCACCAGGCAGCCCCCAATATAAACCTGGGGACTTTAGGGGTCTGGTTGCCAGTCCTTCCTAACTAGCATCTGCACTTTGATCTTGGGTTTAAATTCTGAGACTGAGATGCCTCCAAAGTTACCTTCCAGATTATAACCCTGCTCTGGGTTACCTGGGTGATAAAGACCTTTTCTCTCTCCGTCAGAGCCTTTTCTCTGTCAATTATACACATTCTAGTGCCTGACATCTTAAGATAAAAATTCCCCCTCTGCTCCACACACTCTTATAGCCCCAGTTTCTCCCTCTAGTTCTCAGTTAAGCTTCTAGAAATAACATTCTACACTTCCTTCACTTCTCACTGATGTCAATCCACTGAAATCTGGTTTCCATGCCCATGACCCAAACATCTGCTGCTCAAGTCTTCAGTGACGTCCTTGTCACGGGATCCAATTTCTGTCACGGTGTTGGCGCCTCCTTCTGCTCTGGCTGCTTTCCATCCTCGGTGACCGTACCATTTTCCTCTAATCCAGGGTGCTGCCGAGGGTGAAAAGAAGCAGAAAAGTTGTCACATGGGCACAACTGGCACACAGCAGAACACATCACAGGCAAACCAGCACATGTGACCACACCTGCCATCAGTCTCCTCTGCTGGCTTCTCCTTCTCTACTTATCCTTCAAGGACAGAATCTCTCTGAGCCATCTCCTCACTGCCTCCCCTTTTCATTCCGCACACTTCTTGGAGGTGATCTCCCCCATTACCAAGACTTCAGACAGCAGCTAAATGCTAATGATTTCCAAAGCTGCATCTCCACCCACAGTAGCCAATTTCCAAGATGGCTCCAATCATCCTTAAAGTCTGGTATTCGCACCCGTGTGCAGCCTCCTCCATCATTGTGTCAAGGTCAGTCTGTGTGACCAAGAGAGTATGGTGGAAGTGATGGTGTGTGACTCCTGAGGCTAGGTCAATAAAAGATTGCCATTTCTGCCCTGCTTTCTTGGATCACTCACTCTGGAGGAAGCAGCTGCCGTGTCATGAAGACACTCAAACAGCCCCTATGGAGAGGTGCCCAAGGTGAGAATTTGAGGCTTCTTGCCAACAGCACCAATTTGATGCCATGCAAGAAAGCCATGCTCAAAGCAGATCCTCCAGCCCCAGTTGAACCTTCAGATAACTACAGCCTCAACCAGCATTTTGACTGCAACCACATGAGAGATCCCCAAGCTAATGCCAATCTCTTCTTGAGATCCCTGTTGAATTGAATTGAATTGAATCTTCAATTCCTCATTCACAGACATGTGAAATAATAAATATTTATCGTTGTTTTAAGTTACTAAGCTTTGAAGGTAATTTATTACCAGGAATAGATAACTAAATAAACAACTCTGCTCTTTCTCTTAAGCTTTATATTCAGATACCTAAATGTCTCAGCTTTATACTTGAATATCCCCAAATTAAGTAAATTTAGCACTTCTGAACCAAATGCATCTTCCCCTCCATCAACCCCTTCCCAAATCTGTTCCTCCATAGTCTCCTCACCTTGCTTAAGGCCAGCAGCCTTCTCCCAGTGACTGAAGCCAGAAACCCAAACATCATTTTCACCTCCTCCTTCTTCCTCCATATCCTATCCACGGTCAGCTCCTGACAGTTGATCCTTTCTCCTAAGTAAATCCATCCACCTCCCTCCATCTACTTCTACTCAGGCCATTGTCATCTCTCTTCTATGTTACTAAACAGCCTCCTTACCTGCTCTCCCTATGCCTCTGTCTTTTCCTCCCTCCAATCAGGATTTTCTTTTTATAAAGAAACAAATCAATTATATTGCTCCCTCCCTACCTAAAACCCTTCACTGATATCACAGTGCCTTCAGAATAAAACCCCAGCCCCCAACACAACTCACAAGAACCCCCAGCCTCCAACTTTGCCATTCTACACCTGAGCGTGCTCTGCTCCCTTCTGCCTATTGGACTGTGCACATTCCCTTTCTCTATTTGGAACTTCCACTCTTCCCCTCCAGATCCACAGCTGTCACCAGACTGACTCCTACTCTTCCTTTACGTTTCAGCCTAAAAATTTCTTCCTCCATGAAGCCTTCCCTGAACAACATTGACCCTGTTAAGTACAGCTGCAGGTTGGGTTCCCCAGGAAGCAGAGCCTGAGACAAAGATTAATGTGCAGAAAGTTTCTTAGAGTGTATTCTTGCAGTCCACACCTGTGGAAGGGAAGGAAGCAGGATTGGGCAGAGGGAGAAGTGGAGCTGTGATGCAGCCCCCAGAAAGGCCTCCGCTGACCTCATAGGGGTCCTGAGGCTTGAAAGATTCCCCAGAGTTGTTCCAAGTTGGGGCAAGGAAGTTGGGTTTTATATACCCACATCCATCAGTCATTGGATACAGGTTGCCCCGGAAAGGGGGCAGAATCTTGGGTATGATCTTCAGAGGAGAAAATCTGCACAGGGTGCTAAGAGCTGAAGACTCTCCCTCTGCCTCTACTGGCAGCATTCCCGGCAGCTGTCTATGTCCTTTGTTCCCAAGGGGGCTCCCTGCAGTGCATCACACACCGCGCTGCAGGAAGCTCTGTTATTCACTCCCACATACCCGGTTCTCACTCGCACTGCACTGTAACTGCAGGGTTCTGGTCATGAGCCCCTTGAGCAAAGGCGCACACCTCTTTCACTCTAGTCCCAGCACCTAGCACTGCCTGGCCTGCAGGAGGTGCGCCAATCCATGCAAGTCTGTTGAAGGGCTTTGAAGGAGCAGCGGTGACTATCAGGGCCTTCCAGGGAAAAGACATTGTTTAGGGCTTCCTAGAAACCCTCCTCTGCTGAGCTGCATCAGCTCCCACCTGAGCGATGAGTGTGTGGCATTCCCCAGGGTGGGCCCGTTCCCATAGTATAAGAACGAGGGTGGGCCCACGCCCCGCCCGCTGAGTCAGCTACCTGCTGCTGGAGCTACAGAGCCAGAATTAGCAAGTCTGGTGCAGCCAGATGCCCCAGAGGAATATGTTTTTCTCCTTATTTTATTCTCACTTATTAAATTTTAAACAGCCCTTGAAGACTCCAGCCTAACGCGGAAATCAAACACAACAAAACAATGTGTTTGTTTCCTATTAATATGACAGAGCAGACAGCCCTGCTGCAAAAGCTGTGAATTGTGGGAGAAAAATTAACCATCCCGTTTCTCTGCACAGACCCAGAACCCCACCCACGGCAGCCCCAGCTGGGCCCGGCATCCCACACAGAGGTCAAGACCCAGCTCCTGCGTTGTCTGCAAATGCATTCACCACTGTCTGTGGCCAGGGCAGGACCCGGAGCCCTGGCAGAACTGCTGGTGGCCTAGGGAAGCCAGTGTCGGGGTGAGGAGGCTGCACCCAAAATACCCGATCACCAGCCTCGGTTCTCTGGCACCAGCTGCGTGCCCTAGAGGCTTGATAGTTGGGGAGGGTTTGTCAAGAATGTATTATGAAAATTGAAATGCCCCCAGGACAGGGAGCTCTTGGAACCAGCAATGGTCTCCAGGTCTGTCCTGAAGTCATTTGCTCCTACGCCTCCACTTTTCCTGTCTGGGCTGGGCCCTGCCCTCAATATGAGGCTTCCAAAGCAGACTTTTAGATACAGGGACATTCAGAGACGGTATAAAAGCAAGTTATGCAAATTGATGGCAGGTAAAGTGGGCTTTTAAGTGGGTGATCAGACAGCTCATCATCCAAATTAGAACACTTTTGAGAGGGAGAGTGCTATTAGCCATTAAGCCAAGATAACATGAATAAATTGTGATTGTCCCAGACAAACTGGACATGTGGCCACTGCTGAGCTTTCAGCCCAGCCCTGACCCTCTCTGCATCCACCACCCTGTCCAGAGTCTCACTGGAAGGGCAAGGACAAGGATGGCACAGGTGTCTAGGATGAGGTGCAAGCTAAGGACAGGATGTGGGCTCAGAGAGGCATGAGGGCCAAGCAGAGAAGTTCATGTTCCTGGCAACTAAAGCCCATTTCATATAAAATTTGGTGTGACAAAATGACCCAGGCACACGTTTTTGCTCCATGTGTGCCCTTTTGTGAGCCCCCTGCAAAGTGCCCAGCACTAAATGAATGAAGTTTAGTGGGAAGGAAGGTTCTAAAAGGGAATGTGGGAGGGAACTCTAAATCCCAGGTCCTCCAGTCCCAGGTTTGCCCTGGTCTGACCCTGCCTGTCCCCTGTGATCAGGTGGGGGGGCCGCAGCTCCTCCCTCTGAGCTCCTGTTTGCTAATCACCCTGGGACAAAGCAGGTTTGGGTCTTTATGGGACTAAAGAGACCAAAGACCATTAGCCCATCACCCATTAGTGGTCTGAGCATCCAGAGGTCATCCTGAAAGGCAAGTGGGTGCTAAGGCACTGAGCATGTGTGCTGGTGTGTGTGTGCTTGTGTGTCCATGCTTATGTGTGTGTATGTGCTTGTGTTTGTGTGCTCGTATATATACTAGTGTGTGCCTGTGTGTACACGTCCATGTGCTTGCTTGTGCGTGTATGGAAATGGCACAGTGTGATTCCACACAGCCTCATGGGAGCAGAATTTTCTCTTTTTTCTTGAGCACTTGCAGAGACAGGGAGAAGTGAAAACACCAGCAGGACAACCCCCTTCCCTCCCTAGCATAGCCTCAGAGGGAATCTTCCTGAAACCATACTTCCTGCTACCTGCTGAAGAGATAATTGTGCTAAGGACCCAGGTAGCTTCACAAGCAGTATCTGTGCACAACTGGCTGATCAGAAAATTGCCCTGCTGGCATTGGACAGAGTAGATATTTGAAAGGCGGTTGACAGATCACAGAATTCAAGAAGGCCACCCCATGCCACGACCTGCAGAAAACGTTTTGTCCCACACCTTCTAGGCAAAGCCACTGAGGTTGACCTCCTTGAACACCCGTCCAGGTGCCTGAATTCCAGACGGGCAGGTTTCTTGGCCACTAATCAAGCAGAAAACATGAGGTGATGTGGGCAGCGGCACTGGTCAGCTCTCCCGTCAAGGAAATTGAATGGATAATTAATAATTAATATGACTCACTCTTGGCAGGAAAGACTGAGAAGCTGCCCAGGCCAGGGTGAAAACAGGATGAAACCTAGCCAGCCAGTGTCAGCCCCACAGAGCCCTTGACCCCAAGATCCAGCCCAGAGGGTATCCTGTGTCAGGAAGTGCGACACTCCACGTGGAAGAGCAAAGAACACAAAACAGAGCCCTCTGGGGGCAGAAGCCACCGTGGGCCACAAATCCAAGTGCAGAACTCTGCCCCGTGACACTAGTTGAGAAAACTGCTGCCAAATTGCACTTCACTACTAAGGACCAAAAGGCTGCACCATGCCCCGCAGCAGCAAAGCCTGAGGGAGGCCGAGTGGCGTGCATGTGCTCAGGCTGAGCCAGGTGAGCAGGTGAGAGGCGACAGGGTGTGGAGGGCGCCTGGCGGCTGTCGTGCTGCGGGGAGCGGAGATGCTTTATGAGGTGTGGCACCAGGGTGGCGAGACTGCCTGCTCCACAGTTCATAAACCAGCCCCGTCCTGAAGGCTGTTCCCACAGAGATGCTCTAAATACCATTCTGAGTGAGGCCGCCACGGGGAATACGTGCATGGCCTCAGGCTGGGAGGAGACGGGATTGGGGGCGTGCCCGCTGGGAAGTGTGTGCTGGAATGATTGTTCAAAATACTGCATTACAGGCTTGTCTCCTCATACAGCTCTGCTTGTTTTTAAAATCTTCCAACTCCCCTTTTGGAATCTCCATGGTGCCTATGCATGGAGTCCGTAGAATTCCAGAGGAAAAGAAGTAAAGATGCACCTGCATCCGGGCCTTCCACTTCCACCTCTGATAGCTTTTTCCATAAATCTCCCACTTCCTTTCCTGCCTGAACCACCCAAACCTGAGAAACCTGGCCCTCCTGCCACTTCCTGACTCAGACCTCATCCTGCCGCCAAGTCTTGGCAGCTCTAATGAAAGGGCAGGTGACAGTCTCAGGTGCTTCAGAGGCAAGAGCCCCAAAGCCCACGCCTGCAGGAAATTAGCTAATTTTACAAGGTGTCTGATTGAATTCTCCCATGCTTTCCATGCACGCCTGAACACAGAACCCAGCGTCTACACAGGCGGGTAAAACAATGGTTGAGAGAATAACCAGCCATGTTTACAATATAGGATAATGGTCCAAAAGACCTCCGCTTTGTCTTCTGTGGTTTTCCCCAAATTGGTTTGGTATTTACTAAGCAGCCACCTTATGAGAAGCATCCTGCTGCACAAAGAGAGTGGAAGGACAGTCAGACTCACCAGTTTGCCTTCACGTTGCTTCTAGGAAAAGCCCAGGGATAAATACAAATGACACCACAACGGGGAAGGGGCCAGACAGAACCAAAAGCAAAGAGCCCAGTGTGTCTATCAGGAAACCTTCAAGAGGATGGGGCTCTCTTGGACAGGTTCCAAAGGACAGAGCATGTCTACGAGCTCATATTCGTGGAGGGAGGGAGACATTGTGATAGAGTGAAAAGAACCTGTCATTTCACATCATAGAAACCTGAGATCAAACCCTGGTCATGCCGCTCACCAACTGAGCAATTTTGGCCAAGTTGTTTAACCTCCGTGTGCCTTTTATGTACCTCTGAAGTGAGAATAATAACCCCAGGCTCACAGGGCGGCTGCAAGGATCAAATCCACTAACATTGCTGAAGAGCCATCCATGTCTGGCACACACAAGTGTTCAATGAACGTTAATTTATTAATTCTGGACATTGCACTAAGTAGTCTCAGCGTTAACCCCGTGCCGTCCTTCTGCGCTGCTCCCAGGCTGAGAAGCTGGAAGAGGACGAGGGGAGCAGAGGTCATAGCCGACATTCTAAGCCAGACATCGTTCCCGGAATGTACAACAATAAACAACTTTCACTTGTGATTATCCCCGGAATCCTTCTCCCTGGAGTTGATATTACAGAGTTTCAAAGCAAACTGAAGTCAGCATTCAGAACAGAAAAGGCATATGTGCACGCACACGCACACACCCTCCTTTTTGTAAGAAAGGTTGCCATGGAGATGAAACAGAGAAACAGCAAAGACACAGAGGAGCCACTGAAATGGCTATAATTAATTTAAAGCATTAAAAACAATTAAAATTGTATTAAAGCAAGTTCATTTGAACAAAGCATAAATCGGGTGAGCAGAACACATCAAGCATGAACAAAATAAAGCATTGCTTTGGGGTGTTGGAACAGGCACCCCGGCTGTCTTCAAAGAAGGGAAATAAATTATTTTGCAGTATTCAGAAACAATAAAATATGTAACCTAATTTATCTAATGTTTTCTGAAAACAAGATAGTTCTCCAATAATTCTGTTTCCTCGCTAGAGGAAACCCACCTTTCTGCTGGGTTGAAAAACACAATGAGGACAGAAAATTATTCCTTATCAAATAAATCAATCCGTGTTGCTTTGTCCATCACTGTGCCCACAAATTTCTCATCAATAGAAAAGAGGGGGAAGATGGGGACCAGCACTGTGGGATGCCTACTGTATACCTACCGTCCTGGACACTTCTTTCACATTCCCCCAAGCCCCATGAGGAAAGCGTGAGTGGCCCTGTTCTACCAACATGGGACTCAGAAAGACTTGTAACTTACTCAGAGTCTCGCAGCTCTGTGGTCGAGGAGTAAGCACTCGAACTCGGATCTGTTGGGATTCCAAAGCCCATGCTCTTGCCACCATATCATGCTGCTTCTCATGGAAGAAACTAGAATGGGACGTGGGACAATGGGAATCAGGCACCACTTTGCACCCCTGCACTGGGGCAGGGCCTGCGCTACCCATTTGATTTGATCCTCTCAAGGAGTTCCTGTTTCACAGAGAAGGAAACCAGGGAACTCACCAAGTTCAACTTGCCTGACCCCCAGATCTGCCTATTTAACACCCCAATGTCTGCATGTGCTCCTACTGCATGTTAGTGGGTAAATATTTTTGCATGTCACCCCATGCACTATGTATGATAAGGACTTACCAAAGTGGCACATTGAATCTTGACCACAACCATGAGCTGGATAAGTAGTATGGTCTCAATTTTATTAACACAACCTTTGGGGATGGGTTGGGGGGGTTAAAGCAACAGCCTCAGAGAAGTAACCACAGGAGAAGAGGTTAAGAAGTTGGCACGAGCAAAGGAAGAAACCAGGGAAATGAATGGCTGGCGTCTGCTCTCTCACGGCTCAAGGAACTGAGCTTGAGTTTATTTCCAATGGGGAGAAATTCCATGGGTCAAAATGCTAGACCATAAGCTGCCTATGAACAGGCCACCTAACTTGGTGCTTCATTATCCCACTCCCTGAATACATACAGATGGCCAGGTTCAAGAGAGATATTTGTTGATCAAATGAAAAATCAAATGTGCTGGGCGCAGTGGCTCATGCCTGTAATCCCAGCACTTTGGGAGGCCATGGTGGGAGGATCACTTGAGCCCAGGAGTTTGAAACACTATCTCTACAAAAAAATTGTTTAAATTAGCTGGGCATGGTGGTACGTGCCTGTAGTCCCAGCTACTCGGGAGGCTGAGGCAGGAGGATCGCTGGAGCCCAGGAGTTTGAGGCTGCAGTGAGCTGTGATCATGTCCCGACACTACAGCTTGGGTGACAGAGCAAGACCCTGTCTCTAAAAGAAAAAAAAAGGAAACTAATTTTTTTAAAAAAAGAAAAATCAGATGTTTGATAGAAGCTTTGTGGCACCTACGAAGTTTCCTGCCTGTGATGCCGGGATGGGGTGTTGGGGGTAGTCCACAGCCTCCACCCCTCCTGACATGATAAATCGAAGGCCTAGCTGGACAGCTTGCCTCTCCAGAAATATTGTTTGTCCATGTAATTTCATTAGTGCACACAAATGTGGGGCAAAAGCAATGTGTATTTCAAGTTATGATTTCCAGGAGAATAATCTCACATGCCTTGATAAACTATAGCTAAAGGCACAGATCATTCTGAGCTGGGAGAAGTCAAAGGAAAAAAGAAGCAAGTCAGAGCTCACAAGGCAGAAGGCAGGAGGAAGAGGGTGTGGGTTCATTCATTCATCCATCCAGCAAATGTGTAATGGGTACCTGCTATGCACCAGCACTGGGCATAGAAGAGTGAACTGGAGATGTATATTCCCTGCCCTCGTGGAGTCTGCAGTCTAGTGGGGAAGAGAGATGATTTAAACAAATACAAAGATCTGGAGTCCAAGATGCTCTTAGTGTGTGTGGGAAACAGCAAGAAGGCCAACATGGCTAGAACAGGCTTGTAAGGGAAAGAGTAGGTGATAGGCGGGTGAGGGCTGGGTCCTATAGGGCCTCATAGGCCATCGACAAGAGTTTGGATTTCATCCTGGGTCTAAGAGGGGATTTGAAGCAGTTGGAGGTTCAGGACAGTGCACAATCTGATTTATATTTTTAACTGTCTCTAGTAGCTAGGTGGAAAATAGATCACAATAGACTAGAAACAGACATCAGTTAGGAAACCATTTTATTATTGTCTACATTATTTATTGAGGGTTTACTGTGCCGTGTTTTATCATGTATTAACTCGTATAATGCTTACAACCACAAATGACACCTCTCAGCATCTCCGCTTCACAGTCGAGGAGTGAGGCACAGAGGTTAAGGCACGGACAGAAGCAGGTTTTGGCCCCAGGGTCGCTGGCCAGGCCCTGCCCTGCGTGCTGTGCCGTCTCTCCGCAGCAGTCTCGGCAGGAGAGCACAGCCGCTTGGACGGTGATGGCAGCTACAGAGGTGGCAAGAAGTGATCAAATCCCAGTCACACTCTGAAATTAGTGCTGCCAAGACAAGCATCTAAATTAGCTGGGAGATACGAAGGAAAGGCGGTTGGAGACCATGGCTTCAAACGCACCGATTTCAAAGTCCTGGTAAGAGCCAACCACACCCTCTGACTTAGTGGTTCATAAACCTGGAGCCTCAAAAGAAGTTTTCACAAACACAGATTCTAGAAACTTATTCCACATCCACTGAAGGAGGCGTTCCAGAGTGGGGCCCAGGCACTGCGTTTTAAAGCACTTCACAGGTGATCTTGAGGTAGGAAGTCCCCCGGCTGGCATGGGAGCCCCTGCAGGTGGCCACAGGTCATCATTCTTAGAGTGTGAGTACTAAGAGCACCGGCAAGGTCATCTGCCACTGCACCTACAGATGAGGATGTCAAGGCTCTGAGATGGAAGGGATCTGACCCAGTCAACAAGCAGTGGCCCTGGGACCAGAATCTGGGTCTGCTGACTCCTGGGTCAAGGCTGTGCCCACAACCCCATGTTGACTCCTCCTGACAGCACCACATTTTCATCTGCCTCGCTCCTCACTCAAGGTCAGGCAGAACACCCTGAGTACCCTCTGAGGTCACAGGAAAAGCATGCTACTCGGGGTCAGAAGATGTGGGTTTAGGCTCATGCTTAGCCACCTACTAGCTAAGAGCTCCTGGGAAAATCCCTTTAGCCTCTCTGAGCTTCCATTTCCTCCTTTGTAAAACGGGGACATTAGGTCCTGCTACTATTGCTATTTGATTAGATGATGAAATAACACATGTAAAGGCCTTCATGCTAGTTACTGTTGGGGTTTTTATGGCCATTAATCCAGATTTCCTGGTTCCTAATAACATGTCTTTCTCCTACAGCGTTTCATGAGGATTTTGAAGTGTTCGTGTCTCCAAGGTCAGATGCAGGTTCTCCAGGAGGAAGGAACAACTCTAAATGTTACAAGCCAATGCCATGAGAGTTTGGGAGCTGGGTAGCAGGGAAGAGCACACAGGGGAGCAGGTGAGAAATGGGGCAGGGGAGCGATGAATGACACAAACACCATCAGCCCTGACACAAGGACATGGAGGATCCATGATAGGGGAGGGGGTGCTAAATAGCTTTCTGTGTTCTTGGGTGTGGCTGAGCCACAAGAACCAGTTACATATATATATAACAGCTGGCAGCCCACAGAGTGTTTTCATAGATTGTTTCATTGGAGCCTCAGAATAACCCTATCAATCAGCTATTACCACCTTCCATTTTAGAAATGAAAATTTGAGGCTCAGTTAAATCATTTGCCCAGATAAGACACTAATAAGCAACAAATCTGAATTTAGAGCCACACTCTAACTCTAGTCTGGACCAGCTCTATCCAATAGAAATATTATTTCTTAGGTTTACAGGCTACATACATATTCTGTTGCATATTTTTTATTATTATTATTATTTACAAGGCTTTAAATATATAAAATCCATTCTTCACTGACAGGTTGTATAAAAATAGGTCATGGGCCAGATTTGGCCCATGGGTCAATGTTTGTCAACTTCTGCTCTAGACTATAAGCTCACGGAAGGCAGGAACCACATCTAATGTGTGCACTGCTGCCTCCGTCAGTGCCTGCAATATAGCAGGCATTCACCAAACAGTTGTACATTTGAATTTAACTGAAGTAGGTCAGGAAGGATTTATTATTCCCGCTTGACAGATGACAAAAATGAAATCAGAGCGTCAAAGTGACTTATTCAAAGCACATAACTAAGTAAAAGCCCCAGGCTGTGTGGCTTCCTGCCACGGCTCCTTCCTGTGTCACACTTCTTTTGATACCTGTTGACACCCTGTTTCCTGGCTGCATTGGCGGTCACTCTGGTTCCCAGTTCTTCTGTCTCTTTGCCTGTGGATTTGATCTCAGGCTCCCAGGAGCCCCAGCAGCCTGGCAGGAAGGAGGAGTGGAGGGTCCCGGACATTGAAGGAGGTGGGCACAGCTGTTTGTGATGAAGAGCCCATGTCAAGCTCCTGTCCTTCCAGTCTAAGATCTCTCGGAAATGAGTGCTCCTGTAAGTTTAGAGAAAATGCATTTCTATTCTCCTTTTCAGCTAAAAGCATCTGCCTCCTTCACAAAGAAGGTAGTGAACCAGTTATAATTACACACCATACACTGGGGAGCGTGAAAGTGACATTTAGCAACACTTAAGCCTCGGATATGTGGTGGCTGCAGTAAACATTATATAATTGCTGCAGCATCGATCCCAACAATTAACGCCAAAGAGCAGAGACAGAATGGAAGTTCTCCAAGAAACTGCCACAACCTGAGAGTCAAATGGAGTCCAAAGTCTCTTTTGGAGAGAGCTCTCCTCCTCCAAACGGTCAAACTTTTTTTTCGTTAATGTTCTCAGTCCAAACAGTTTTTACCGTGGTGTTCCCAGGGTGGGGGACCAGGAAGCAGCCAGGCAGGTGGAGACAGAAACACCAGGTAGTGCTCTGACAGGGCGGTCCACTCCCCTGGCCCCTCTGCTCTAGCCATGAAACTGGTGAACTTGGAGAACTGCAAGGTCAGTGTGGCCAGATCACAGGAGGCAAGGAGCACACCTCAAGAGAGGGCCCTGGGGAGGTTAGGGTCCAGGGAGGTTAAGGATCGGTCTCACCTGTGGCCAACCAGAGCCACTGGCGGGGTTTATGGTGAGAAGGAGCCATACTGCATTTTGAAAGAGGCGGGGAGACAGGGAGAGAACGACAATGGCTGAATTGTGGTGTGAGGATGGGGAGAAGTGGACAGATCCAAGGGCTATTTAAGAGGCAAAATTGGCAGGGTTCGATGAGTGATAGGACGTAGGAGAGTCAAGGGTGACTCCCGGGCTTCTGGTTTTGGTGACTGGGAGGCTGGTGGTACTGAACTCTGGAAGGAAGGAAGACAGGTTTGGAGGAAAAAGGCAATGCGTTCCAGTGTTGGGCACATTCATGATAAGGTGCCTGTGGGGTATTTGTATAAAAAAGAAAACTGGAAATATGGCCCAGCAGAAGGGCTGGATGGAGACCTAGAAATGTGGGTCATCTGCATGTAGGAAGCGACCAGCCGCAAGGGTGGGTGGGCCACCTGGGGAGAGGAAAGCGAGTGAGGAAAAAAGAGGGGCACAGCAGTTAGAGGTGGAGATAGGAAGAGGCTTCAACCATGGAGACTGAGAAGGAACAAACAGAGAAGGCAAAGGAGAAATGAGGAAAGGGGGGCGTCTCAGAAACCAAGGAAGGGAGTTTTGAAAAAAAAGAGGTGCACAGCCGCATCTGATGCTACAGCAAGGAGAAGTGAGATACACTCATCAGTCAAAGATTTATTGAGCACCTACTATGTGCCTGGTACTATCCTAGGTGCTGAGTAGAGAGCAGTCAGGTGAGCACGACAGACAAAACTTCCCACCCTCATGGAGATTTCATTCTAATGCAGAGATACAGATTATAACCAAATAAATAAGTAAATTTACTAGCTATATGTAGTTGGTTGAATAGTGGCTCCCAAAAAGATATGTCCAAATCCCAACCTCTGAATGTGAATGTGACCTTATTTGGAAATAAGATCTTTGAAGATGGTCATTAAGGTCATTAAATTAAGAATCTCAAGATGAGATCATCCTAGAATTAGGGTGAGCCTTAAATCCAATGACTGGTGTCCTTATAAGAGAAAAGAGAGGGGAATTTGAGATATACAGACACACAGAAAAGACGACCACATGAAGATGGAGACTGGGATCAGAACAATGTCTCTACAAACCAAGAAATGCCAAGGATTGCTAGCAGCCACCAGAGGCTACGAGAGAGGCTTGGAACAGATTCCTCCTCAGATCCTACAGAAAGAACCAACCCTGCCCACACCTTCATTTCAGACTTCTGGCCTCTAAAACGGAGAGAATAAATTCCCGTTGCTTGAAGCCACACAGTTTGTGGTAATTTGTTATGACAGTCCTAGGAGCTTAATATAATATGTTAGAAGGTGACAAGTGCTATGGGGTAGGAGGGAGAGAAAAAGAGAGAAGGGAAATGGAGAGTGGGGAGGTGAAGAGGGAAGGCTTCAGTGAGGAGATGGCGGGAACTGGCCATGCAACCATCTGGGAGCAAAGGTAATATGGACAAACAGTGCAAAGGTCCTGAGGCAGAATCTGCCTAGCAGGTTCAAGAAAAGCCAAGGAGGCCAGCACACCTGGGCAGGGTGGGCAAGAGGCAGGACAGCAGCGTATAATGTCAGGGGATAACACAGGTGTGGGGTAAGAGTCTGTGTGCTGCACTTCTCCATCTGTAACGTGCACGTGAGCCCCCGGAGGACCATGTGAAAGTGCAGGCTGGAGATCCCCTTTATGTTAATAACAAGCTCCCATGCCGTGCCCGGACTGCTGATGACTGAGCTTTGAGCGCAAGGGTAAAGGACAATGTCTTTCAATCCAGAATGCTTATCACAGTCATCTGAGAACCCTTTGGAAAAAAAAAAAAGATAATTGGTCTAGAGCCCTGCCTCCAGACCAATTGAATCCCAGTCTCTGGGAGGTGAGGCCCCGGCACAGGTAATCTAACAGCTTCCTAGGTGATCCCAATGGGCAGCCAGAATGGAGGGACACTGGTTTAGGGTCTTGTCGATTTTTAAAGGACTTTCTCTTTTTCTCTAAAAGAATTGGGAAGCGATAACAGGGTTTTGAGCAGAGGATTGACATGATTTATGTTTTAAAAGGATGTCTTTGGCTTCTGGCTTCTACTCAGGTTATAGAAAGCTGGAAAGAGCATCATTTCCACCATTGTAACAGAGAAGCCATGTAATCTGCAAATTCACAACTTTTCTTGAACCTATCAGAGAGCTGAGGTCTCTGGACTACCAAGGAACTTGAAATCTAAAGAAAGGCATGCAGGAAGCCACACCCCTATTCTTCTTCCCTAACTTCTCAGTCTTCAACCAGTGAAGGAAAAAACCTCTCCCTTCACTCTCGGGCCACAGGTGAAGATCCACTACAGCTTGGGGGGCGTGTGTTAGTCTGCTAGGGCTGCCATAAAAAATACCACAAATACCAAATACCAAAAGCTAAGTGGCTTAAACAACAAAAACTTATTTTCTTATAGTTCTGGAGGCTAGAAGTACGAAACCAAGGTGCCAGCAGATTTGGTGTCTTCTGAGGCCTCTCTCCTTGGCTTGCAGATCACCACCTTCTTGCTGTGTCCTCACAGGGTCTTTGCTGGTATCTCTTTTTGTGTTCAAATTTCTATTTCCTATAAGGACACCAGTCAGATTAGATTAGAGTCTGCCCTAATAGCCCATATTAACTTAATCACCTATTTAAAGGCCCTGTCTCCAAATACTCTCACATTCTGAGGTACTCGGGTTAGCACTTCAACATATGAACTTGGAGGAGGGGGCAAAACTCAGCCCATAACAGAAGAGAAGCCCCTAAGAAACCTTTTAACCTGGAGGATGGCAACGGAAATGTCCTAGACCCTGGTTGTCAGAGATCCTCTGCCACTGAGGAAGGGATATGATCACTGAGGATTTCTTACCACCACGATTCAAGGATATAACACCTAAGATTTTAGCTAAATAAGAACAAAAAATAATGCCCCCTACATCCCCCACCATAAGACGATCAAGCAATAATTAATATAAAACTAGTATTGGAGGAGAAGCAATAGCATGGAAACACACTCTCTAAGACTGTAGTCCCCCACCCCCAAGTAGGGCCCCAGGCCGAGTACCGGTCTGTGGCCTGTTAGGAACTGGGCCATGCATCACTGCCTGAGCTCCGTCTCCTGCCCCCCATCCCTGGAAAAATTGTCTTCCATGAAAATTAGGAACCGGGCCACACAGCAGGAGGTGAGCAGTGGGCCAGCAGAGCAAAGCATCATCTGTATTTACAGCCGCTCCCCATTGCTCACATCACTGCCTGAGCTCCACCTCCCCAACCCCCGCTCCAGCCCGTGGAAAAACTCTTCCATGAAACCAGTCCCTGGTGCCAAAAAGGTTGGGGACCACTGCTCTAAGACATAGGTACAAATTCAAAACCTAAACCTGAGGGCGGAGCAGACATGGAGGAAAGACATCTGGCAAAATTAGTCACTACCACAAGCATGAAGTAACACCAGAGGAATTTAAATCTTGTAGTGCTCTGAGACTAACCATAAAAACAGTAAAACCCAAGACCATCTCAGCTCTTAACTAGATTGATTCAATCCCCAGCGTTAAAGATCTAGCAGAAGAAAAGGTAGACTCTTCTGAATAAATATTATTAACCTCAGTCACTACTGTGTTACACAAGGCAATAGTTTTCAACTAAAAATTACATCACACACACACACACAAAAACACATAAAGTTACAGACAGAAGACAAAGTAATCAATAGAACATGACTCAGGTATGACCAAGATGTTGAAGTTATCATATAGAGAAGTTAAAATAATGTTAATTAATATATTCAAGCCTCTAGGGGGAAGGGTATACAACATGCATGAACAGATGTGAAATTTTATCTTAGAGAGGGAAACTATAAGAAAAAATAAAATGAAATTGCTAGAAATTAAAAATACAGTAACAGAGATAAAGAATATATTCAATGGCCCCATCAGTATAATAGTCACAAGCTGAGGAATGAGTTTGCCCAAACTGAAATACAAATATAAAAAGAAAAAATGAAATAATTAGAAAAATGAGAAGGAAGGGGCAGAAGATGAGGAAGAAAAAGAAGAGGAAAAGGAAGCATTCAAGACCTGTGAAACCATATTAGTCTAACATACCTGTTACTGGGATTCCAAAATGGGAAGAGAGAAAAAAGAGAGTGGAACAGAAGAAATATGTTTCTAAATAAAGACTAAGAATTTTCAAAAATTATTGAAAGACACAAAATCACAAATCCAAAAAGCTCAGAGAAAACCAAGCAGACTAAATATCAAAACAAAACAAAACAAAACAAAAATAATTTTTAAAACCTGGACATCTTGTATTCAAACTTCTGAAAACCAAAGATAAAGAAAAAATCATAGAAGTGGCCACAGGGGAAAGAAGGTACATTACATACAGAGAAATAAAAATAAGATTTACAGTAACTATCAGAATCTATGCAAAAGTCCAAACACAATGGAATGACATCTTTAACACATTAACTTCTGTGAGAGTTGTATTTAACTCACTTTAGTTTTGACTTCGGGGCTGCATGAAACGTGTATAAAATCTTATTTATTGATATTCTTATTGTTACAATTAATATTGACAATTTAATTCTAAAAATGTGTATTAAATGAATAGAAGTCAATAAATTTCATTTTTCTATTTATGTTTACCTTTAAGTTACACTCAAAGTTTTTATTCTATTTTTGTAATAAAACACTGTGGCCCCAAGGAAAAGTTTCTGGGTTTTTTGTGTATGGTAGTCAATGTGTTAAAGTGCCAGGGGGAAAGAACTGTCAACCTAGAGTTCTATACTCAGTGAAAATATCTTTGAAAAATAGAGGAGAAATAAAAGCTCTCTGAGACAATAAAAAGCCAGGAAGATTCATTACCAGCAGACCTACACTAGAAATGATGAAGAAAGTCCTTCAGGAAGAAAAAATATATGACCAGGCAGAAACTTGAATCTACACAAAGAAATAAAAAGCACTTTAAATGTCATAAAGGTAAATATAAAAAATGTTTTTTTATATTTTTAATCATTCTAAAAGATAATTGACTGTTTAAAGGAAAAATTGAATTGCTATTATATATATTTATAGTATATGTGAAAGTAAAATAGATAACAGCAACAGCACAAAGGATGAGAAGAATTTGGTAATATACTGTTGTAAGGTCCATATACTACATGAGAAACAGTATAATAATATTTGAGGTAGACTATAATCAAGCAAAAATATATATAGTAAACTCTAAGGCAACTGCTTTAAAAAATATATTTAAGGGAGATAAATAATAAGCCTATATTGGGGATAAAATGGAATCATAAAAAAAAAAATCCAAAACAAGACAGAAAAAAAAACACAGGAAACAATAGCAGATGAAATAGAAAACTACAAATTAATATGGCCAGATGGTAGATTTTGATGCAGTCATATAATAATTACATTAAATATAAACAGTCTAAACCAGGGGTGGGGAACTTTTTCATGTTCGAAGGCCACATTAAATTAGCTGTAATCAAATAAGGCCACATTCAAGAAACTTCAATCAGCTATACTTAAAAATGTACATTATTTTGTAAAAATCTAACTACTATGTACTTAATAATTTCAAAAAATGAAAACTATTTGTTAATTTTAAAGTTAACCTTTTAATGACTTTGTTTTTTCTGCTCTTTGTTGGAAAGCATTTGAATATTTGGTTACAGCATGGAGGTCCACAGTTTCAGTTGATCCTCTAGATGGGTATCAGTTACTTGTGACCTTAAGAGCATCTTGATTTGGGTTGGGTAGGAGAATGTAGATTCACAGCAATAAGTGGTTGAAAAGCAAGAAAGCATTTTTAGGACATGTTGCCGAAGGCATGGGTATTCTATTGCATTTTTCCATATTTCAATTGAATGTTTCTTAGCATCAAACAATGACTTTAAAATGTCACATACCGAGAGCTCAATCAATTCCATCTGTAGTTCTTTATGTGCCTTGGTGATATCAACTGGGTGAGGCTGAAATGCTAATTTGAGTGTGACATCATGATTTTTGGAGTCAGAGAAACTTTCATTGTATTCTCCAATTAATAGGTCTATAACAGCTGCGTATCCTTCAAATGTATCATGTACATTTGATTCTCATGTATCATCCTGCTCATCAATGACCTTTGCTAACTGGGGAAAATGTTCATCCAAAGCTTCATTTTGAAGTGTTTGAAAAAAAGATAGCTTTTTTCAAAATGCTTGGATTTTTTGCCACATATCATATATAGACTTAGTTTTACCTTGCAAAGAAATATTCAAGTCCTTTTGGTTTGACATGATATCACACAGAACTGCTACATTCCTACAGATATCTTCTTTTAATAAGTCACATTGCTGATTCTGTTCTTCATAAAATGTAACTACCTGTTCTTCCAGAAATAAAATTTTGGCTAACACCTATTCCTGTGATGGCCAAGGTACTTTAGAATGATACAGCAAATGGCCACTGGATACCTCATCCTTCAACTTTAGTATTTTATGAAACTAATGATGCCGTGTTGCATTTGTATGAATATAGTTAACAATACTTATAACTTGTTGCAAAGTGTCACTTAAAATAGTAGCTTTAGCACAGAGATTTTGCTGATGCAAGATACAATGAGAAGAAATGAGAGCATCTGGATCTGCTAATACTTTTTTTATCTGAAATAAACCCTTCATATTTTCCTGTCATGGAAGGTACACCATCTGTACATACATTCACTAAATTTACCAAATTCAGTTCAACTTCATGACATTTATTTTGAAAGTTGTTGAAGATATCTATTCCGCATGTTCTGTCTGCAAGAGTACCCAAAGCAAGTAGCTCTTTGTAGCAAAGAAAATCTTTTGTTATAACCCAAATGAAGTATAAAACCTGCACTGAGTCAATATATCAGTTGATTCATCCAAAGTAATTGAATAATATATATTTTTCTTTTGAAGTATTGCATGAAGTTGTTCTGTTAAGTTGAAGGCTAGTTCGTGCTGCCAATCAGTTATGGCTGTCCTTGGAACAGGCAGTTGTTTGAAACATTACAGGGGTCTAAGCATCCTACAACTTCGACAATGCATTCTTTCACAATTTCTACATCACCGAATGGCTTCCCTTTTTTCCTGAGTATATAAGCTACTTTATAAGTTGCTTCAGTGGCAATATTTCCAGGTCTTATTGCTGCTTGAAAGAATTACCTTTGCTTTTTCTTTTTATCTCTTAATTTCTGTAATACAAGCTTTTGTGCCTCTCCCTCTAATTTAAAATATCTGTGGTCCTTATTAGTGTTATAATGTTGATGAACACTGAATTTCTTTAATGTTGATATTGCATTATCACAAAGCAAGCAACTCATCTTATTTTTAGCAGAAACAAGATAGTATTGCAATTCCCACTTCTCATTTAAAAACCTGTTTTCTTCTTTTAGCATTCTCTCTGTCTTCTTTGACATAAT
>VBSM01001265.1:68437241-68456746 GCA_008086735.1 Cheirogaleus medius | reverse complement strand
AAAAATACTGTTGAGCTATGCAACTATTCACAAATTCCACTTCAAACAGAAACATGGTGCATCATTGCCAAAAGCTGGTAACAGACTGGCGTATTCAACCCTCATAAACTCTCACCAACCAGCCTTGTGCAGTAGTGGAGTCAGTCAGGCAGGGGAAGTTAGAACTAAATCATAAAACCATCAATTTAGCCCTTATGTCTCACTAATGTTCTAATTGTGCTGGTCAACCTGGGAGGATTATTTCATTGAAATTTATTTTATTCTTTGGTATTTTAAACACATTCATTTTTAAAATAAAATAAAAATATGAACCAAAATGTATTAATAAAAACAAAAGGATTTGTTCTGTAAAATTTGGATTTAGTCAAAAGGCAGCAATTAAGGACCTAGAAGGCCACATGTCGTCTTAAAGCTGCAGGTTCCTCACCTCTGGTCTAAATACACCAGTTAAAGACAAAGATTATCACATTGGATATAAAAGTAAGACTCAACTTTTGGCCCTCTAAATATATGGAGATAAATCAAGAGCAAAAGAATGGGAAACTATATATAACATTGAAATATAAATATAAAGAAAACTGAAGTAGTTTTATTAATATCAGACAAAGTAGAAGCCAGAACAATGAATATTTTTACAAGCAGCAGTAACATAATGTTAAAGAGATCAATTCACCAAGCAGACATGCAATCCTAAATGTATATACAACTAATAACAGAGCTTCAAAATGCATAAATCAAGAAATGATAGAACTGAAAGGAGTAATAAACAAATCCACAATTGTGGGAGGCTTCAACATACTCTCTCTGTAATCAATAGAACAATTAAACAGAAAATCAATAAGCATAGAAAAGACTTGAACAGCACTAGCAACCAACTTGACCTGACATTTTTAGAACACTCCACCCAACAATAAGAGAATGCATACTCTTTTGAAGTGCACTTGGAACATTTGACAATATATACCATATTCTGAACCATAAAACAAATCTAAAAATTTTGAAAGAATTAAAATCATACAACATAGGTTCTCAGACCATAATGAAATTCAAGTAAAAATCAATAAGAGAAAAATATTTGGAAAATCTCCAAATATTTAGAAATTTAACAACATACTTCTAAATAAACATGGACAAAGACACAAAGGAAATTTTAAAATATTTGTAATTAAATGAAAATGGAAGCACAATATATAAAAATATGCAGAATGCACTAAAGCAATGCTTAGAGAGAAATTTATAGCATTAAATGTTTATATTAGAAAAAAAGAAATGTCTAAGGTCTATTACCTAAACTTTTACATTCACAAGCTAGAAAAAGAGAAATAAAACTCAAAGCAAGCCAAAGGAAGGAAAGAGCAAAATCAATAAAACAGAAAACAGTAGAGAAAATAAATGAAATCAAAGACTGGTTCTTTGAAAAGATCTATAAAATTGATAAACCTCTATCTAGGCTAAGAAAAAAAGAAAGAAGGAATGAATTACAGCTCTTAGGAATGAAACAAGGTTATCATTACTGATCTCACAGACATGAAGAGAATAATAAGACAGTAAAACAAACAACTCTATGTTTATAAATTTGATGGTTTAGAGGAAATGAACAAACTCCTTGAAAAACACAAACTTCCAAAACTCACTAAAGAAGAAATAAATAGCCTGAATAGCTCTATTAAACACATAAAATTTGCATTTTAAAACTTCCCAACAAAAGAAAAGTTTAGGCACAGATGGCTTCACTGGAAAATTCTATCAAACATTTAAAGGAGAAAGAATAACAATTCTCCACAAAATCTTCCAGAATATAGAAAAGGAAGGAATAATTCCCAACTCATTTTAGGGATCAGTTTGACCTTGATACCAAAATGAGACAAAGATAGGACCAAAAAGAATACTGTAAACCAATAACACTCGTAAACATAAAAGCAAAAATCCTCAAAAGAAAGGCAATACTAATAAATCTAATCCTGCAATAAATAAAAAGGATAATACATGATCAAGTGTGACTTATTCCAGGAATGCAAGGGATGTTTACTATTAAAAAAAAAAAACAACAACAATGAATGGAATTCACCATATCAACAAACTGAAGAGGAAACACTGTATTAGTGGCCCAGAGCTGTCATAACAAATTACCACAAACTAGGTGGCTTAAAACAACAGAACTTTATCCTCTCCCAGTTCTAGAAGCTAGAAGTCTGAAATCAGGTGTCCCAGGGCCATGATCCCTCTGAAGGCTCTCGGGAAGAATCCTTCCTGGTCTTTTCTAGCTTCTAGTGGTTGCCTTAAATCCTTGGCATTCCTTGGTTTGTGGCCACATAACTCCAATCTCTGTCCCCTTCTTCACATAGACTTCTTCCCCATGTCTTCTCTGTGTCTTTAAATCTCTTTCTCCTTTTATGGGCATCAGTCATTGGATTTAGGGTCCTCCCTATTCAATATGACTTCGTCTTAACTCGATGACATCTGCAATGACCTTATTTCCAGTGAGGTCACATTTACAGTAACTGGAGATTAGGACATTTCTATGATTTGCATGATGGTGCCCCCTCCAATGTTTATGTTGAAATTTAATCCCTATTGTGGCGGTATTAAGAGGTGGGGCATTTTGGGGAGGTGATTAAGTCATTAGGGCTTCCCTTTCATGAATGGATTATTGTCATATAAAAGAGCTGAAGGAGACTAGCTTAGGTCTTTTTGCTCTTCTGCCACATGAGGACACAGTGTTTGTCCCCTTTTCCCCCTTGTGTCCTTTCAACCATGTGAGGACACCTTGACAGTGTCATCTATGCGGAACAGTGTCATCTATTCTTCACCTGACACCAAACCTGCCAATGCCTTGATCTTGGACTTTCCAGCCTCCAAAACTGCAAGAAATAAATTTCTATTGCTCATCAATTCCCCAGTCTGTGGTATTTTGTTATAGCAGCATAAACTAAGACAGACTTCAGCATATCTTTTGTGAGAACATAATTCAATCAATAACAAATATCATAGAATCATTTCAATAAGTGCAGAAAAAGCATTTGTAAAATTCAACATCCACTCATGATAAAAATTGCTCAGCCTACTAGAAATAGAAGCAATTTTTCTCAACATGAAAGAGGGCAACTACAAAAAAACCTCTATCTATTAACATATTTAATGGTAAAAAACTAAATGCTTTTCCCCTAAGATGGAGAACAAGGGAAGGATGTTTGCTCTCACTACTTCTATTCGACATCACATTAGAAGTCTTAGCTAGTGCAATAATGCAAGGAAAAAAGGAAGGAAGAATTGGAAAGGAAGAATAGGACTGTCTCTATTTTTAGACAACATGATTGTGTAGAAAATCATAAAGAATCTATAGAAAAATTCCTGGAACTAATAAGTGAGTTTATCAAAGTCATAGGATACAAAGTCAATATGCAGAAAGCCATTGTACTAGTATTTACTAGCTATGAACAATTAGAAATTGAAATTTACAAAAATGCCATTTATAATAGCACCAAAAATCCATGAAACACATATATATAGGACTAACAAAATACGTGGAGGGTTGGTATACTGAAAACTAAAAAACGCTGATGAAAGAAACCGAAGTCCTAAATAAGTGGAGAGATATATTGTTCGTGGATTTGAAGACTCAATGTTATTAAGATATTAATTCTCCCTAAAGTGAGCTACAGATTCAATTCAGTTTCAATCAAAATCTCTGCAGGAATTTTTGTAGAAATCAATATACTAATTCTAAAATTTATATGGAAAGATAAAGGAACTAGAATAGACAAAACAATTTTTTAAAAGAACAAAGTTTGAGAAATCACACTACCCTATTTCAAGACTTACCATAAAGGCACAGTGATTAAGACAGTGTGGTATTGGGAAACACAACCAACATAGTGGTGTGCTGCAGCCAGCCAGCCATGCCAGCTCATGACAGCCAAATGTCAAATTTTCAGGAGTTTTACAGGTTTGTGTTGTCACACTGGTTGCTTGAAATTATCCACTGTGAGAATATTTATAAAACAAAAACCAGCAAACACTACAAATCAGGACTTCCCCACCCCAACCCCCAAAAGAGCCAGTTCTTAAACTGACACATCTCTACAACTAGATCGAGGGAACAGAACTCAGAAATTGACCTAGATACAGTTAGGCAATTTATTTTCAATAAAGATATAAAAGCAATTCAATGTATAAAATATAGTCTTTCCCACAAATGGTGCTGGAACAAATTGAACATCTATATATGAAGGAAAAAAATGAACTTCTATCCATCCTTTGTACCATAAACCAAAATTAACTCAAAATGGATTATAGACATAAATGTAAAATCTAAAACTAAAAAACTATTAGATAAAAACATAGGAGGAGCCAGGTGTGATTTCATATCCCTGTAGTCCCAGTTACTCGGGAGACTAAGGCAGGAGGATCACTTGAGCCCAGGAGTTCCAGGCTGCAGTGAGCTATGATTGTACCACTGCTCTGGGTGACAGAGCATGACCCCATTTATAAAAAAAAAAAAGAAAAAGAAACTAGTGATTGTGAACTTGAGTTGAGTTAGGCAAATATTAATATTTCTTAGATATGACAACAATTGATAAACCAGACTTCACCAAAATTAGAACTTGTGTTCTTCGTAAGACACTGTTATGAGATTGAAAAGACAAACCACAGATTGAGAGATCAAACCACATATCCAATAAATGACTTGACACAGAATATATAAAGTATTCTTGAACTTGATAATAATAAGAAAGCTAACAATCCAGTTTTTTAAATAGGCAGAACAATCGAATAGACACTTTTCATGGCAGTAAGTGCACAAAAAGATGTTCAGCATCATTAGCCACTGGTGAAATACAAATTAAAACCACAATAAGATACCACTACACATCTAGTATAATGGCTAAAATAATTCTTTTAATTGATAATTTCAAGTGCTGGGGATCAAAGTATATATAGGAGTATATCAAAATATACCCCTGCCAGTATGGCAGTTTCTTATAAAGTAAAATATGCCCTAGTAGGATGCAACCCAGCAATCCCACACCCAGGTATTTATCCAAATGAAATGGAAAATTATACTTACAGAAAAACCTGCATGTGAATGTTTAAAGAGCAACTTTATGATTGCCAAAAATTGGAAAGTACCCAATGTCCCTCAACTGAGGAATGGATAAGCAACTGTGGAATGTCCACATAAGGGAATTCTACTCAGTGTTAACAAGGAATGAGCTACCAACACGCACAACATGAATCAATCTTGAATGCATTGTGCTAAATGAAAGAAGCCAGACTCAAAGCTTATGTGCAACACGATTCTATCTATATGACATTCTAAAAAGGCAAAAAGCTTAGAGACAGAAAACAAGTCAGTGGCTGCCAGGGACTGGAGGTAAAGGAAGAGGTTGGTATCAAGGAATTATTTAGAGTGATAAAACTCTTCTTTATCTTGATCACAGTAGAGGTTAAACCACTGTATGTGTTTGTCTATCATGCAGAATTATGTATTAACACAGATGAATTTTGCTATGTATACATTATTCCTTAATGGAGAAAATAGTTCAAATTTTAAGGAAAGGATCACTTTGGCTGTTGGCTTGGGAATAGACTGTAGGGCAAGAAAGGAAGCAGGGGATCATTAAGAGACTCCTGCAGTAGTAGCCTAGGCAAGAGATGACAGTGGCTTGGACCAAAAGTGGCTGTGAAATCTGGCAGTATGCAAGGTCATCAGAGACCCTTGTGGAGGAAGTTCCAGTGAAGGGGCAAAGGGAGAGTCAGCCTGCAGGGGCAAGCAGAGGGAGGTGAGCATGTGCAGACAGCGCTGAATCCTTGATTAATCTTTCAAGAGACCTACAAGGACTTGCCTCCCAGATGAGCCCAGGCTCTGACAAACCATCCCAGTTTGCCTGGGACTTTCCTATTTTTAACATTGGAAGTCCTATCTCCAGGGAAACCCCTCAGGCCCAAGCACACATGGACAGTTGGTCACCTAAGCCTGGCCTCTGTCCTGACCCAGCCTCCGGTCAGTCTGTAGTTCTGGTGTCCCTATGGGGCAGTGACCCTGCCTTCCATCCTTAGAAGCCTCTGAGCTTCTGATACTCAGACTGCTCACAGATGCAAGGATGCAGGAATGCTTGAGAACAGAAGTGACACTCTGCTGCTTTTTGTGTCACCTTGTGAAAGCTATTATGTGACTCATGATACCAGGAAGAAATAAAAGAGTGGTTTTGTCACGCCACTACCACAAAGTCAAAAGCGCCGAGCTTGGAACATACATGCTAGCAAAGAAGGCCAGGGTGATGTCTGAGCGCCTGGACTGTAACATCAAATGGGACCAGGATTTGAATCCCAGCTTTGTCACTTTCCACCAGTGCAACCTTCGACACACTCCTCCAACCTTCAGGTTTCCCCTCTGTAAAATGGTTATAATGAATTCTACCTTGTTGGATTGTTATGAGGATAAAACTAAATGAGATTATGCATGGAGAGAAAAACACTCAGAGCAACACTTGGAAGACAGCAAAGCAACAAATAAATGCAAATATTATAAAATGTTTCCAGCAGTAATGTTCAACAATAGGGAAGTGGTTAATAAATTAGGCTACATACACCATGATTTATTTATAGAATGCTATATGATACAGCCATTAAAAATAATGTTCTGAAGAATATTTAATGGCACAGAAAAATGTTCACAATATAATTTAAGAGAAAAAAATTAGGCTATAAAACTCAAGTCTCAATTCTGTTCATAAAAGAGCATGAGAGAAAGAGAGAGTATGTGTGTGTGTGTGTGTGTGTGTGTGTTATGCCTGTGTGTAGAAAAAGGAACCAAGAAATGTAGCAAAATGGTAGCTGGTTATCCTTTCTTTTTTATTTTTTTATGTCCTTCTGTATTTTTAGGTTTTCTCTAATAACATATACTGTTGGCCCTTTCCATATTGCCAGATTCAACCAACTAAGGATCAAAAATATTTGGGAAAAAAACAATAAAAAATAATATAAATTAAAAATACACAGTATAGCAACGATGTACATTGCATTTACATTGTATTAAGTATTATAAGTAATCTAGAGGTGATTTAAAGCATAGGGGAAGATGTGTTTAGGTTATATGCAAATTCTATGCCCATTTACATACAGGACTTGAGCATACTCAGATTTTGCTATCTGCCGGGTGTCCTGGAACAAATCCCCCATGGCTACTGAGGAAAAACTGTATTATTCTCATAACAATAGGTGTTATTTTTTAAATCCAGTCATCAATTTATTCATTCAACCAAGATTTTTTTCTAGCACACACTGTATACCAAGCAATATTCTAGACTCTGGAGATAACTGTGTTGAAAAGTCAACAGGCAGCATTTTCTCAAGACACCCTCAGGCCTTGCATTTAATTCTCCTTAATTGTTTGGTGCACTAGTTTTGTCTCCAAGACTAAATTATTTCCTCCTCAAGGGAAGGGACCGTGTGGTCCCCTTCTCTGTAACCCTACAACATCACACTCCGTGAACACGAGAAGAACTCAGTAACAGATGTCACTTCACAACCAGGGATTGATTGAATATGGCCCATTTTCTAGAATCAGGTATTACAGGAAGAAAAGAGAAGAAGTGCCTTCCTATGTTGGGCTGAAGTCTGCCCTCTTCCTTCATTTTCCTGGGAGTAATGGGGTTCAACAATCAAGACCAACAAACACAGCAGCCATGTGGCTGGCTCGGCCTCTTGCAAAGGGAGCTTCTCTTTCCCCAAGCACCAGAGCAAACACAACACACCTGCCTTGTCTCACATTAAGCAGCTTCAGAACATGGCAGGCGATCATGTCCTCTTGCATCAGGAGTTCTTTACTTTTATACTTCAGAGCCCTTGGGCAATCTGGTGAGGACTACAGACCTTTCTTGGAATAATGTTTTTCAATGCCTAAAATAAATACACAGGATTACAAAGAAAACTAAGTATACTGAAGTACAATTACCAAAATATGTTTAAAAAATATATATTCCACAGGAATATATATTCTTCTTAGAACTGCATTAAAAATATTTACTACCTTTGAAATACAGCAAAATTAAAGTTAAATTTTATTTTTTAAAAGACATACCCATATAATAGTTATGTTTGTCTAGCTTGAATAAAAACATGACATGGCAGGATGTCTTTGATAAGACAATACACTTACCGTGTTGGACATCAATTGATTTTGATCTTTTTTCCTATGGTAACAATGTTAAAAATCCAATCCTCAAAGATACGTTGTTGAAAATGGAATTAAAGCTTCCATACCTCCTTTACAAAGTAAGGAGAGGTTTCTCTTGGGAAGCACCAAAACTCTCCACAGCTTTTTAACTAAATTCTAGTTGTAGCAGTTTTTTGTCCCAAGTTCAATGAGTTCATCTTTGTCTAGGTCAACACCTGAAGATGATTTATATCAGCAAGAAAAAGAATGCAACTTTATGGTCCAACTTTGATACCATCAACTAGAAATAAGTTTTGAAAGAGCTCTATAATGTTTCCAGGTGTTTGTAGAATTCTCTTTTCAAATAAATTGACAGCATTTTGTATCTCAGCTCTATTAAGGGAAAGCACTTCCTCCAGCATCTGAAAGTTTGCGAAGATGTCAGCCTCACCCCTCCTTTCATATCAACAGCTTAGCCGAGAAAGCTGCTAATGTTTTCAGGTGCATCCATAACGGTGACATCGGGACTTCGAACTGAAAGATTCATCTCATTCAGATGGTTAAAAATATCTTCCAGGTAAGCCAACCTATAGACAAAATTCTTTCTTTCAATGTGTTCAAAGAGTGGGTTTTCTTCTTCTTTTAGGAAAAAAAGTGAAACTCTCCTCTTGAAAGTCAGTGAGCTTCTCTGTGGTAGAGAAGCACTTCATTTTCTGTCATGGTTTCTTGACAAAACCTGTAAAAATTCTATGACTCAGAGACTGGCTTTGGATAAAGTTGATAACTTTTATGGCTGTCAACAAAATTTCTCTCAGGATTTTCGGAAGAGGCGGCATGTGTCTGTGTTAATGTGGTGGGTGGGAACACCACGAGCTGCTCCTTTCTTCACCGAAGTATCAAAGTCAGATGCACAAGCAAGCACGGCAGGAGCACCACCTGCGCGAGGATATGAAGGATTTCTGTCCAGTCAGGTGTGTGTGACCAAACAAGCAAACTTTATACCATTTCCAAAATGTCAGCAGTCTTTGTAGTTTCCAAAGGCGCTCACAAAACAAGAGGTCTTCTTTGTTGACATGAGCGGGTACATCGTGAACAAAGCAAGCAGGTGGCTACATGGAAAGCTGCCCATGCAGGTTCACTGAGCGACTTGCTGACGAGTAGGGTGAGGCAGCCGATTCCTTCATAACCTGCTTCAAGATGTGCCTGTTATTCTTCATGTAACCACCTCTTCTGACTAAGGAGCCACATCTGGTTTTCACCTCTGTTCTGGTTCACAAATCTTCTGCACAACCCCAGTGTACGAGGCTTTAGATAAAGTTTATCCAGTGCCGTGAGGCTTCTTTTGTTTGGCATCTGGCGAGAAACTTCAAGAATGCCTCAGGAATAGATTTTCACAAAACGGCAAATCCATATTTTGAAGTATCTTAGCTTTTTCAAATTGAACTTCCTGCATGCACAGGCACACAAAACCCCTCATTTTCACTGGATACATTTTCCACATGGACAGACATGAGGTGCTCTTTCAGCATCCCCGACTTCAAAATTCTATTCTCAAGAATGTTTTCACAAAACATTGAAAAAAGTCATTGTGATTTTCTTTTTCTGTAAATGAAACCAGATACACAGTTTTCATCAGATCTTCCTTTTCTTTGCCAGTTTAAGATAAATTGGGTCTATAAAAAAATAAATAATAAATAAAGCTGAAATAAAATATTTTATTCCCCTGACATTCTTTGAAATCTCATATTTTGTTTGTGGTTCCTAAGTAATTTGTTTGATAGATCTCCATAAGAGAGAATCATTTGTATGTTAATTAAGTAAAGTGTAAAATATTCATTAAATTTTATGACAAGTGAGTAAAATAAGACAGGTCTCACGATTAGCCAAAGTTTCAGCACTTATTAGTATCTTTTAACCTTTGCATAGATGGGGGATTACAGCTGTTGCTCAGGGACCCTATCCTCCCTGGAATTTATCTCCTATGTAACTTCCTATGACTTTCTAGAAATAATGATGCCAATTTCTAATATCGTCAGTGCTTCTAACAAAGCTATTTTCTAATGCGTGGTATTTTCACAGAATAATAGCACAAGAGCAACATTTGAGTAACACAGGATACAGGCAGGACTGTACTTCATCATGCAGACACTGCACAAAAAGAAAGTAAATAGAGAAAAAACAAATCAGAGAAGGACTTCTGCTTCTCACGGAGCTTGCCGCACCGTGTGCGACCCGTATTACCGTGCAATCTGTCGGCAATCACGAGGAGTTGCGTTAAATATCACACTTCGACAGTTAGCTCCGCCATCAGACATATTCAAACTCATCTGCGCCTCTCAAGGTGGCACTGCCTACGGAGAGTTAAAAATTCAACGTAGAACAGTTCAGGTTGCAAAACTTTAGCAAACTATGAAAATGATTCAACTCCTTCTGCATACGAATCTACAAACAATTTCAGTTAAGGGCTGTTGGAAGGTCTGGGTCACCCCCCAATGAGCACACTCAGATTCACTGCTCAGTGGCTGTCCCACGGATGCCCTGGGTTTCAGAGAAGTGGCCAGCTACGTTGCGGGAGATCTCTAGAGAAGACTGAGTTCACACAATGTCTAGCAGCCTGTCTAATAGCTACCGTAATTTCAAAATAGTAGTGGGTGTAAATGACATTTCCAGATATCTACAACAACTGTAATGTGGTATGAAAATATTTGCGATTTCTATTAATGACAAAAATCACAGTTTGTGCTAATACTACTGGTTTGTTGCCACATTTGTAATTGAAGGAAATACTACATTTCATATGGAGGATAACAAAAATAAAGCTATAATTTTTCCCTATCCAAGTTCCATCTCCACTGCCAACCTTCTGGCTCTTCTTATTCCACAGAACCTTGGGGGTAGTGAGGGTGGCAATTCATGGACCCCAGTTGGGAACCTCTGCTTTGTATGGTTCATAGTTGTCTAGGAGAATGCTTCTTAAGTTTCAGATAAGAGAAATGAGAAAAAGAGTAAATTTTTATAATACTAAACTTATGAAACAAGTTTTTTTCTTCTTTGCTTTTAAAATGTTCTTTGGATTAAATGATAGAGACAGTAGATAGTAATTTTTTAATGCCTTTATTAGGTAAAAATGAAAAGTCAGAAATTTCATGTCAGTTCCTCCACCTACTCTTTCTATTGTATTTATTGGGTTAAGAAATCCAAAATCTGGGACTTGTTGGTCCAGGACATCATTACAAACCCAATGAGCCCAAATGTCTAGTCTCCCCAATAGGACCTTGGGTTAATTCATTTATTTGCTCTTCAGGCCAGGTGGCCCCATTCCCAGCCCGTGGTGAAATCCTTACCAGTCTAAGCCATCATGGCCATACCATCATCCTGGAAGGGTTGGTGTGGGTACCTGACTCAGTCTGGCCAGGTGAACCTGAAAAGGATGCAGTTGTGAACGAGTGTCTGATGTCTGGAAATGCCAAGGTCATCTTGCCACCACAAGGGAAGCCAGCCCCAGGTGAAATCAGCAGAGGCAAGAGGGAGGGAACCTGGGCCCTTCGTGACATCACGGAGCTGACCTACCACCTGGGAGCTGTATCACCACTGGGCTTCTTGCTACATGAGATGACTGTTCATAACCATTGAGTTGGGGGATTTCTTTAACGTGCAGGTGAAGTCACGCTAACTCACGCAGCTAGGCACCTGCGGATGCAGTGGGAAGGAGAATTACCTCTGAAAAATGAGTTCTTGCATCAGGGTCCTAAATGTGCTTGCCCATCCCAGTTCAGACAGATTATCTCTCCTGCAACCCTGACTCAATCCACCACTTTGTGTATTGCTGGTCTTACCTACTTAATATTCCACTGATCCTTCCTATCCTTTTCATCTCCACTGCCAACTCTAGCCCAGCTACTGTCAACTCTTATTTGCTCCAAGGCATCAGCCCACCACCTCCTACTAGGATCTCTTCCATAGAGCAGCTGGGGTGATTTTATTTTAATGCAGATCAGTTCATGTCACTTTCCTGTTTAAAACCTTGCAATGGTTTTCTATTGCACTTAGAATAAAGTGCAAACTGCTTAAGTTCCCTACAAAGCCCTGTAGAACCTGCCCCCCCTTCCCCTCCTATGTCTAGTTAAAGCACCCAGATCCTTTAGCGATCAGCTCAGCAACCACTTACTCAGGGAAGGCTTTAATGACCACATCCTCAACTGGCACCAGAGTACATACTCCCACAACACTCCATAGAGTCTTTCCTGGGATTCAATACATTTTTTTTGTTTGTTTCATCATTGAGTTCCCAGCCCCTAATACAGTGTAAGTGTTCAAAGAATATTTGTGAAATGAACGGATGAATCTTCACAAATAGTCACAGACACACCTGGGGAGTACCTTGTCCCCTGAGGAGTATCTGGCTGCATAAACAGTCCACAGAAGCCCTGTTCACCAGCTCCCTGTGCCCTGCTCAAAGACATGGCAGCTTGCACTTGACCGCTCCCTCCCTGCCCTGCACTGAAGGGGAAGGAGCTGTGTGTGTGTCTCCTCCTGTGCTCCTGCAGGTGGCCCGAACACCCTCGTGCTCTCCGAATCACAGAAGGAGACGCATTGCATAATGCATGTTATGAACTTACTGTTTGCGTCCTCCCAAAACACATATGTTGAAGCTCTAACCCCCTGATGTGTTGGTATTAGGAGGTAGGAACTTTGGAAGATAATTAGGTTTAGATGAAGTCATGAGAATGGTGCCCCCATGATGAGATTAGTGTCTTATGAGAAAAGGAAAGGACTCTCTCTCCCTCTCATGCTCTCTCTCTCTCTTCCTCTCTCTTGATTTCTCCCAACCCTTCACCATTCCTCCCCCTCTCCCATGTAAGGATACAGCAAGAAGGCAGCCATTTGCAAACCAGCAAGAAAGCCCTCGTCAGATTCTGCTGACACTTTGATCTTGGAGCTCCCAGTCTCCAGAACTGTGAGAAATGTTAGTAATAGTTGTTTAAGCCACCCAGTCTATGGCATTTTGTTATAGCAACCCAAGCTGACTAAGACAATGCATTAAAAGTATGGGCTGCAGAATCAGGACATGGACTCATTCCAGCTCTGCCACTTACTGGTTGTGTTTTCCTGGGTTAGGTTCATAACACCTCTGAGCCTCAGTTCCTCATCTGTAAAATGGGATAATAAGAGATGAGCCTCACAAAGTTGCTATAAAGATTAAATGAGATAATAAACGTAAAGCTCTCAGCAGAGTACCTGGGACACAGTATAAACACTCAGCTATGGGGGTATCTTTCCTCTTACTTATATTACTATAGTAGAACTGAAAGAGCCTTGGAGATCAACTACAGTTGACCCCTGAACAACACTGGGGTTAGGGGTGCCATCCCTCTGGCTCAGCAAAAATCCATGTATAACTTTTGATTCCCCAAAAACTTAGCTAGCTTAGCCTTTTCTATAGTTTACTTTATTATAAGAAATCCATAAGGAAGAGAAAATATATTTCCTATTCATTAAGTGGAAGTGGATCATCATCAAGGTCTTTATCCTTATCATCATTTTCACATGGAGTAGGCTGAGGAGGAAGAGGGATTGGTCTTGCTGTCTCAGGGGCATTTCATGGTAGTAAATGATAAAAAATAGACTAGTATCTACATATATTTTATGCATTCATGACATATCTAACTTTTTCTTACTTTTTTTCAATATTTCTAGGCTATGCATTCATCTGTGAGCTTTTTTCAAATAGTCATAAGCCTCCAAAAAATGTTCTAATATATTCATTGAGAAAAATCCATATATTAGTGGACCCGTGAAGTTCAAACCTGTGTTGTCCAAGGGTCAACTGTAGTAAACAATCTGCACAGATGAGGACACATGCTCCAAAGAGGCTCCAGTGGCAGAAGCGCCAGGGGGAGCCTGGCTGGTGGCTCCCACAGGGTGCTGTTTCATCACAGCCTCCACCCTCCCTGATCCTCTGTGCTCTGCCAGCTCAGGGCCCTCTCTGAGAAAGAGTTTGCAAAGGGGACAGCCAGGTGATTCTCCCCTCCCAGCCGATGGTGAGTTGAGATATTTGTTGAATGAATGCAGAAAGGACCAGAGGGGTACTTCTCAGCCCCGAGAGAGCATCCGTTCCCGGCAGAACCCAAAGAGGCACAGCCCAGGAGATGTTTTAATTAACCCAGCACTGTTCATTCCTCTCGACAGGTCTTCCTGGGCAGGACATTCCAGTCTGTTTATTGGGCTTTCTTTCAACGCTATGGTAGCTTTCTCTCCCTCCTGGGACCCACGTAGATGAATTTCCTGTTTATGACATCCTCGCCGTGCCGATACCCAAAGGCTTTTTGCAAGGATGCAGTTCAGACACAGCTTTCATGTGTGCACATCTGAACAAAAAATGTATTCCTTGATGCCTGCTTGATGTTTCAGCTGAAAGCAGCTGCTTGGCAACAACTGGGAAGGGGTGTGTGTGTGTGAGAGAGAGAGAGAGAGAGAGAGAGAAAGAGAGAGAGAGAGGGAGAGAGAATATATCTAAAGAGTGTGTGTGCCGATGGGGCAACACAATCAATCACTTCTAAAGGGCGCACTTCCCCTGGAGAAAAGGTTGACGGAAATAAGCTAGCAGATTTAATGAAAAATTCTGAGTCTATTGATTGAAATCTGTTGCATTTTCTTGCCATTTGAGAACACACCATTTTTGCATTAGGCAATTGGTGTATGACTTATGTAAAAACAGGAAAAACTTTTCAAGAGATGGGAAAGTTTAGCAAGGAGGCCTCATTCAATTCCCCTGCAGTGCTCACACCTCCTTCCCTGTTGTCTTCATGGTAAGACTGGGCCAGGCCCCTGCAGACCGAAGGCTCCCTCTGCTCCGCTGCTGATAATGACAGTCACAATGACAACAAAGCGCTGCTCCCAGAATGCATCGCACTCTCTTCTGTCTCCTTCCTTTGCAGGAGCTGCTCCCTCTGCCGGGAACCACCCCTCCTCTGGACTCTGTCCCCCTTTGTCCACCATTGTTAGCCTAGAAGGTGGCCTTTAACACCATTTCCTGTCAGAAGCTTTTTTTGGTGTCCCCAGGCAACATGAAGAGCTTCCTCCAGTGGGTTCCAATGGCACCTTGTCCTGCCTTGTTGTGACAATGATCACATTGCTGTAACTACCACTTCCAAGACACATTCTTTCCCACACTTTTATGTTCTGATAGGTCGACGTACCCACTCCTATTGTGATAATGATTACTCTGCTTACATTGTTCAGTTTTAAAACACACTTTTCTTTCATGTTTGAATGCTTCTGAAACTGGGATGTTTTGCAAATAATATGTACATTGGTGTGCTGGTGTTTCTGATTTTTTCCTTCTGAAAAGCTGTTATTATATTGAGAGTGCATCTTAACATCAAAGAACTGTATTCTTATCCATGTGTCTTGACTACGAACTCCCAGGGAGCAGGAAACGTGTCTTGATCGCCTCTGCCTCCCCGCCCCTTAGCGGAGTGCCTGCCGTGCAGTCTTGCTCCGCAGAGAGTGGAGCGACCGAGGAATGGGGGATGTCTCCGTTTTGTGCTGCTATAACAGAACCACAAACTGGGTAATTTATAAACAGAAAGGTATTGGCTCACAGTCCTGGAGGCTGGGAAGTCTAAGGTCAAGACACCAGCAGATTCGGTGTCTGGTGAGGACGCTCTCTTCTTCCAAGATGGCGCCTTACACGCTTCGTCCTCACACAGAGGAAGGCAGGACAACAGAGAGAGCCCACTCCCAAAAGCCCCTTTTATAGGGGCACTAATCCTCTCATTAGAGGGAAACCTTCATGACGTAAATAATTCCCATTAGGTCCCACCTCCCAACACTGTTGCATTGGGGAGTTAAGTGTCCCACACATGAATTTGGGGGGACATATTTAAGCCATAGCAGGGGAGAAAGGAAGGGAACTCTCTACAATTTAGACATCACCTTCTCATTGCCATCTCATTTGGTTTCACTTCCTGTCAGAAGGCACTGGGGTGTCTCCCCCAAAGACTCTCCTTTGAGCTCTCCTCTTACCGCTGTCTGGGCACTCACTGTGACAGATTACCAGCACGACACATGAGTAGCCAACCACAGAAAGCACACACGCGACCAGGAGAAAAACCCGTCAGGAGGAAAGTCATAGATTCAAAGGCCTCATTCCATTCAGCTTCAGCAACCAGGAGACCCTGCCATGAACGCTGCTTTCCACAGGTAAGAGCTCACCTGGGCACCCTCCACCCATCTCAGCTCCTCTCCTGGCCCACCAAGCACACCCACCCAGATCTGGTCTCACCCCTACCCCTCTACCCGTTCCACCCCATTTCTAGCAGCGGATTTCCTCATCTTCCTCAGCTCATGCCTTGCAGTGACAGCTGCCCCAGCCCCTTCTATCAAGACCCTGCTCAAGCTCCAGCCCCTCCCAGAGTTCTTCTTATCACCCCTCACCATCCTCTGGATGGTTCCTGTCATCTGGGCCCTACCGATCAGCGCTGTCTGTACTGTGGCTGTTGTTTCATAGCATTTCCCGCAGCACAGAGCTACCCGCAGACATGGGATTGAAACAAATTAATACAACAATCAGCTTTTCTGGGATGCTTCACACTTTATCATTTCCTTGGTCCATGCTTCCTTCTACTCCCAGCCCCCTACCCCACCCCCAAAAAAAATCTGTCTCTCTGAAGCCTTCTAGTTTGTTGAAAATGATGCCCCTTGCATCTGGTTTTTCCAGGTATTTTGTTGGAGACACCCTCAGACCATGCTCCAAGCAGCCCCCTGAGACTTGAGGCTAAAAGCCACCCCTCACTGCCCTGTCCGGACATCTCTCTGGGCTACCCTCTCTCCTTTGCCATTGCTGCACCCTTCTTGCAGGTTCTACTCTGTTCTGGTCAGATGACAGCCTTCGTGGGTTCCTCTGCAATATTCCCTACATCAAGGGGACCTAAGAAGTGGGAGAAGGGTTAGCCAAACCACACAGTTGGCTTGTACGGAATTCACAGCCAATTGACTCTATTAGGTTCTGTTGACATGGGCTGCTATGAAGTTAGGTTTTTCATCTTTTACATAAACAACCGATTTTGTGAACCTAAGGAGTGTAATTTAAATTTGCCCCCATTAAATTTCAACGTTAAATTCCAACAAATTCCTTATCATTCCAGCTGGTGGCAATACTTTTGAAGGTTCATTCTGTCCTTTTGATTCCTTAGCAGGGTGGAAACAAACATAGTGTTCCCAGGCTTTGTGGGTGGCCTCAATGAAAGAATTAACAGTATTTCTACAACAGGGATTTAATTCAGGTCTTGGCCATAAGATACTACAAGACCTGGCCAGCCCAGCTGAACTACCTCTTAATAATGGTGGTACATGCCCCAAATCATTTATAACCTTTTCCCACCTCACTTCCACCCTTAAGCTCCTCCCACAGTGCTCCCTGTCTCAGTAAATGCACCATCATCCCCCAGGTGACCAAGCCAGCAATGGAAGAGACATCTCTAATTCCACTGTCCCCTTGATCCCTGGCAACTGAATCGGTCCCTTAGTCTTATCAATTGATGTTGCCTCCTAAATAATTTAATTCTTCAGCCACCATCCCTCTTCCGTTTCAGCCACACCTTTGTTCAGGCTTCCTCCTGGCCTGTGCACTCTTCCCCCTCTTCATCTACTTAACTTCCACACTTTGGGCTTCAGCTTAAGCCTCACTTCCCGCAAGAAGGTTTTTCTGTCTCAGAGCTTAGACTAGGGGCTCCTGCCACCAGCCTCCCCAACGTGGTGCTTTCTCTATGATATCACCTAATTCACTGTGTGTTGTTGCCTATTCAACTCTTCCCAGCTACATCTAAGTTGTCTGAGGATCAGGAAGGAGTCTGTCTTGCTCATCATATTCCCAGCATACAGTAGATACTCAATAAATATTTCTTTAATTATTGAATTAAGTATGGTATCATGAGCCTGGTTGGACAAGGTTTAAATCACTGGCAAGTAATTTGACTTAACACACACACACACACACACACACACACACGAGGCATCTGCAATGGGGAAAGAATGCCAGCTTTGGCCTCTAAATAGCAGGGGCACCTGAGTCATTCCATGAGCCTCAGTTTCCTCATCTGAGAAGTGGGAATAAAAATGTATCCTATGTATCCTACAGGCTCAAAGGAAATTATACATATGAGTGCGTGCGGAGACTAAAAAGTATGGGTGAAGACTAAAAGTCTTTAAAAGTAAAGACTAAAAAGTACAGGTGTGACCATAGCCACCCAGACCTCTGTGAGTGACTGTGCCCTGGCTTCAGAGGCTGTGCAAAGGCCCCGTGGGCTCAACCTGGAGCACATGCACTCATCAGTGTGGGCTCAGTACTAAGTGTAGGGGGTCTTTTTATATTTTTTCTCAACCTTTTCTGCTATCTACATTCTCCCCCACTACTAAGCCACTTCCAGAAACTTTCATACCCACTACTTCTATTGCACTCTCTTGGAGGGTTTAATCATCCTGAAAGCCCTAGAAATACATGGAATTTAAAACACAAAATGGATAGATAGCATTGGGCATTTCAGTGAAACAGCAATTAGGAGCGGCAGTCACCACGTACTTGGGAGGGCAAGAGAGCGGAGGAGAAAAGAAATAAAGTGACCTCATAAAGACACTTAATTTCATTACCACCAGACACAGTTTCCCATTATTGCTCTTGGTGTTTAATGGTTTTATGATTCTATCTATTGATGCTTAGCTAGTTCATTAACTGTACTGCTAAAAATACAATTATCTCCAACAAACTCTTCATCACTAATAAAAGTGGGGGGAAAAGCCCTGTCGTTACCAGAAAGCAGTGGGGTGGACACACCTTCTGTGTCGTAACGCCTTCGCCCCAAAGTTTTCATGGACACTGAGACTAGAACCACGCAAGTTTCATGCTGCCAGTTTGAAAATTCAGTCAAGCAACTGCTCTATCATTTGGCTGATTTCAGCTAACTCGTTGGATTGATTTTGTGCACCCTATTGACATTGACTTTGATTGAGTCAGCTGAGTAACAAAGCTGGTGACAAATGTGAGGGTCTGCTCAACCACTCATTCATTCGTCAGGTATGTGCTAAGCCCCTACTGGGTGCCAAGCACCGGTTAGACGTACAGCGGTGCATAAAATAGGGAGGGTCCTGTGTTTGGGAAGCCTACAGCCCAGAGGAGAGTGTGTGTCTGCTGGGGTTAGGGGAAGGGGCATCCCAGTTACTGAGCTGGGGGATAAGACATGCCTCTGCTCCTGATTTGGGGTCGGGGAGGAGAGAGTGGGTACTGAGCAGGGCAGAAGGTGAGAATGGCTTTTGTCTACTTTGCACCAAAGCCAAGGTCGTTACGATG
>VBSM01001265.1:68390656-68437141 GCA_008086735.1 Cheirogaleus medius | reverse complement strand
AAGCTCTGGGTCACCTCACAATCTCCCCTCGCCATCCCAACCTCCCTATGCATCCCACTGCCTCTGGTAAAGTCCCTCTGTTGGATGTGCGGTTTCCGCCTTCCTGCCTGAATCCTGACAGATACGATGGACTCAGGAGGGCAATCTGACACAAGCACAGTCTTAGGCACCAAGCCAACACAGGGGAAGGGACAGAGCTCTGACGGAAGCTGTCCCACCATTCCCAACTCAGAGAGGAGCAAAGAAACGAGGAGGAAGCCCAGCAGTGGGGACTGGTCTGTCAGATGCCAGCTGAAGTCTGACCTCACCTGCCAGTGGGGCAGACACAGAGAAGCGTGCCCTGCCTCCATCAGGCTTGGCTCCAGAAGGCCTGAACCCCACGGAGAGCCCAGTGGGTCCAGCTGAGAGATGCTGGGGAGACGGGCTGAGTCCTCGACTCTCTGCATCCCAGGCCTGGCAGAGGCTGCAGTGCAGTCTTTGGGACCTCTTGGCATTGAAGGTGCCAGGTGACCACAGAGACTGTCATCGAATCACATCGGTGGTTATTCTTGCTGCATGGACTTCTCCCTCAGCAATTCAGCCCTGTGACCAGAGCTGAGACAATTCCCAGTCCACTGGTGCACTTTATAACATGTCCGAGCTTGGAATGTGTGAACTTAATTGATAACAGATGCCGTTTTTTTCCTGAGAAGTTGTTATCGGTCGTGCACCTCACTATCAGTGGCATCCTAGAATTGAGGAATTAAAGAAGCAGTCACTCCCAAACCTGGGTGCTTCTCAGAATCCCAGTAGAAGTGCCCGAAGAACTCACCTTCCCAGAACCCAACCTCCAGATGCCCTAGGTCACACTGTTGGTGACAGTCAAGCTGAACTTGTACCTGGTCTTCCTGACTTTCAAAAGCCACACCCCTTCGGCCACACCCTGTCCTCACAGATGCTCACGTGCATACACACATGCACTCGTGGGTCTTATCTACTGTCTACACAGGCAATTCTTTTTTGGAGAAAGCAACGTAGAACACACTGCCAGGTGCATTCAGAGAAGCCAAATCTTCCATAATCCTGGCTGGGTACTTTATTGTTTGCCAAGAGAATGGATTTTTGTGAGCTTTGTGGTTTTTTGTTTTGTTTTTTAATGAGAAGTCTGGTTAGCAGGTAAAGCAAACAAGTTGTAACATGAGAGATTTATGTTTTACCTGGCAAGCAGCTTCATTCGGAAACGAGGCTGCACTGGAAACGTGTTTGGACTCTTAGTACTGGCCTCGCCACCAGGAAGCCTGCCCTGTGTGGCATTGGGCCGGGCCACGCAGGGTAAAGAAGGGTTAACAAATGCCAATCGGCCAAGGACTCTAGCAGGCCACCAAATGCCCCAGGCACGTCTCTTCATTCATCTAACAGACAGGCAACCAGCACCTATAGGTAGGGTCCCAGGCAGAGAGGTAATAAATTATCCCTGCCCTCAAGATGCTCAGCCCGTGTGATGTTACAGCACAACTTAAGCAGCGATAAAACACCTCGGGCCCGTGGGTGCATCCAGGAGGAAGCAGTGCAAGAATGGAGAGGGCAAAAAAAAGGTGTTAAGAAAACTATAACAAGATTGGGGATGCAGGACCAGGGCTTTGAAGATTAAGGAAGATTTTCTTTCACATATAGATAAGGGGGGACGCCTTCCCTACAAGGGCGCTATAAGGGCAACGTAAGGGAGAGCTAAGGGACACAGTGCAGCGGGGACGGTGACGTGGCTGGAGTGAAATCGGGTTGGGGGGAGGTGGGGGGGTCGTATTGGGGAATGAGTCCTAGATTGATGACTTGTCATTTGGGGTTTTTTTAAAAATTCATGCTCGCACACAGCCTGATTTATTTCAGAACCTGGCTTAATTGATATTTTAATTATATGCCTACACCCTGCAACTATTTCGAATGAGAGCAGGTACATGCAATGAGATAATGCATGGGAAAGCACTTAGAGAACTGTGAAGTGTCGGAGCGACGGAGCGCTGTTGTGAAGGTTGTCTGTGTATTGTTCTAAGATTCCTGAGGCGAATCAGTTCCTTCCCAAACATATTTACGGAGCCCCTGTTAGGTGCACAGCAGGGACCAAGGAGCTAGGAGGGCGGAATGGGGGCGGGGGAGGGAACGCACGCAGTGCATCCCCAAACACCCACCCTGGTGCCACCCAGGGCAGGAAGCCACCAACCGTGACTGAGAACGCACAAGTGAGGAAGCGCTGAGACTACACTGGTCGGCATAGCAGTGTTGGGTGCCTGAAACGTAATGGACTCACACTCGGTGTTCACCCCACCTCTCCGCCTGCGGGCCTTGGGGAGCTGCGGCTCCAGGGGGTTGCATTGTCTCTCTGCAACACCCAGAGATAATGGGGACGCCCCACAGTTTTCTCAGCTCTCTGGGGCCTCTCCACTGAATTCAGAAGCAGAAACTCTCCCCTCACCTCTGCCTAATTCACATGTACTTGCCTTCCCAGGGCAAGATGGTACAGGAGCTGCAAGAAGTGAGAAGGAGAGAGGTGTGGACACTCCAGGAACTCTGAGTTCTGATCTGCGCTGTGCCCCTGGCCTCTGCTGCGTCACTGAACAGTATTTCACAGGCTTGGCTCTCTCCCCTGCCAAATATAAAAGACTGCCAAGGAAACCCCTAGCCTCGGCTTATCTCATGGTCAATACCGAATGCCAAATCCATTCATTCTTTAGTAAACATGTATTGACTATCTACAGTTTGTAGGCAATGCACAATGCACTCTGCTACAAAGATTTTTTTTAACATAAAAGATTTTTAAAAAGACAATAAGACATAGCCTCCGGGAATTCATGCAGAATTCTAGCCGAGCTGAAAATATGAATATTTCATTTTTTAAAGCCAGTGATTTAACTGGTGTATTTTGAGATACGCAGACAAACAACTACAAAACAGTGGCACAAGCACTATGATAGAGTCTACATTTTAGAGCAGGGCCCTAGCACAGGGCTAGGCACATACAGTCACCCCTTGGTGTCCATGAGGGATTGGTTCCAGGACCCCACTCAGATACCAAAATCCATGGATGCTTGAGTTCCTGATATATTAACAAAATGGTGTAGAATTTCCATATAACCTACGTGCATCCTCCCGCATATTTTAAATAATCTCTAGATTCCTTGTAATATCTTACACAATGTAAATGCGGTGTGAATAGTTGTGATTCTGTATTGATTTTATTTTTTATTGGTGCATTTTTAAAATTTTTTTCCCCTAGTATTTTCAATCCATGCTGGTTGAATCTGCAGATGTGGAACCCGTGGATACGGAGGGGTAACCGTAGTGGGTGTTCAGTAAACATTTGTTGAGCTATGGAGGTCAGAAGAACAAGGCTTCAAGAAAGTGCCCAGGAGGGGTACTCAGCCCACGAGTGGGGCCAAAGAAGGGCTCTGAGGAAGTGACTGCTGACGCCTGTCATTGCATCCCTTGGGTCACCTGTGGGGGGAAACTCAAGCCGAAGGGCTGGCAAGGGAGCTGCTCTCTAGGGAGCAAGAGGCAAGAGGGCAGGGGATGCATCCCCACGCTGCCCCCCACATTCGAGGGTAGGCTGAGGTGCTGTGGTGTCAACACTGCCTGTGCCAAGAGATGCCCCAGTGGGATAAGGTGTTTTCAGGGCTGGGGGACGTGGTGGTGTCAGATCCAGCCTCCACTCACACTCAACTGTTTCTGAACATGGCCAGTTGGCCACACCTGCCCGCCCAGAGGCTCCTGCTGGCACCTCACTTTCCCTGAGTCCCAGGCTATCTCATTTGGCAGGAGCACCGCAGAATCCAGGCCTGAGTCGCCTGTCCCATCTCCTTCCTGTGACTTCCTGATATAATCATCTTGTCTAGCATCTGTCTTCATGCCAGACGAATGAGTTTGCCCAAGGCCGGCTCCATCAACCCACTCTTTCATCCATGCAGAATTCTAGGCATGCTCAAAACTAGTAGTATTTCATATTTTAGTTGGTGGGATACAAACTTGCAGAACTGCTTTGGGAGGCCATTGGTACTGCAGGTGGCACGTGGCACCGGGAAGAGCCCCGGCTCTTTGATGGGAGCTGGGTCTGACTCTTGGCCCAGCCACTCCCTAGCTCTGGGGCCCTGGGCAAGTCACAGAACATCTCCAAGCCTTGATCTCCTGCCCAAGTGAAGCACTTGGAGGGGTGCTCTGACCTCCAGTGGAAGGGACAGATCCCAGGATGCTCAGGAGCTGAGGGACAAGTTGTAAGCAGCGGCTTAGCAGATGCATTGCTCGGTCACTGGAAGCTCACACTGTTGGACACCTCAGGCAAGTGTGTCTTAAGCCCACTGTATTAGTCGAGGCCTAGAGAGAACAGGTGGCACTGAAATGAGCTCATTCCAGGAGAGTGTATTGACGGGATTATGTACGTAGGTGTGGGCAGGGTAGAGGGAGACCTTAAGAATAGTGCAGGACTCTGAGGCTAATGACAGCCTGGCACCCTTACCATCCAGGAAGGGTGAGGGGCGGGGGTGGTTACCGGAGCCCAGGTGCAGAGAGGAGTATGTGCAGAGAACTTTCCAACTGCAGCTGTGACCTTCAACGAGGGATGCAGCCCACAGGGAGGGAACGAGGGGAATAACTACCCCAACCTCTCCTCCTCGCCCCTCTCCTGGCTCCTGCTGGGGATCCCCACTGGCCACATCCAAGCAGACACTAAAAGGTAAGGGAGCCCTTTGATACAGTCTATACAGTCTACACAGGGCCCAGAGCAGGGTGAAGAAGGGTGAGATATTTGACCTTCTTCTGACAAACAGAAGATACCTAGTACACACCCCAAAAGCAACCCACAAGAGAGTCAACTTTGAATATCTCCTAAAACAATAAGGGCACAAAAATAGCAACATTATGATAGTCCCGGCCATGTAAGATCTTCCCTGCCCCTCACTCCTCTGCGCTCTGCCAGCCCCGAAGGGGTCAGAAACTGCTGCTGTCAGTCAACAGAGCCGAGGATGGGGTGCAGGTTAAAGGCAGGACAACAGAGAGCGAGCTGAGCCTCCTTTCCCACTCCGGGCTGCTGGGAAATGCAGCAGTGAGAGCAGACCAGCTTGCAGAAACAAGCACACCCAACCACCCAGCAACTCTGCACACCAGAAGTTTGTTTCTGGCCCATATAACAGTGCAGGAAAGATCCAGGTTGGGTTAGTGGGAAAGGCAGCTTTGCTCCATCCACGCAGTCATTCAGGGACCCAGGCTGACAATCGTTAACACAGAGGTTCCAAAAACACCCTGAGAATCACTCCTATCTCAGCAGCCTGGAGAGAGGAAATAGTAGGGAGGGGCACACAGGGGAAGGTTTTAAGGGGCAGGAAATGAAACATGTCCCTTCTGTTCACATTCCATTGGCTAAAAACCTAAGTCACATGACCGCTTCCAACTGCAAGGGCAACAGGGAAATGTAGTCAGCTGGCCAGTTGTGCAACCAGAACCCTTATTACAACGGAAAATAGTAGGGGAAAGAGATTTCGTGGACAGTTGCCAGTCTTTGTTACAAAGAAATGTTAAGTCCTGAATTTTGCTGCCACACAGAATGGACTTTTAAATTACTAAAAGGGTTTGTCTCACGATTAAAAGTTACAAGAGAACTTTTATTATTTGACAGTGGCAGAAAGAGTCAAGAGGTCTGACCTCAATTTTACTAAAGGAACAAAAAAGTCCCAGCCGGAGAGCAGGTTTGAACACGAATGAACAACAGTTTGAACAACAGTTTGGAAGTCGTTCGTTTGTATTCTAGGGGCTCCCACTTCCTCAATATGCCCATTGTTCTGCGAACAGAATATGGATTAGATTTTTTTTCTGTCTCTTCTTAATTCTCTGAGAGAAATTTTCTCCATTTCTTAAAATAAATGTCACTTTTAAATGGAGAAAAACATAAAAAATTTTTTTGAAAAGTCAATGAAATTACCCAGTCTTCCTACTCTGATTGTATTTAGTTCTTTACTGACCACTAAGACCCCTGAATTTTAAAAGCCATATATAATATCATCTCATATATATTTATTTTCCTCTGTTTCTGATCCAGCCCCTTAGGCTCAAAGCCGTGCAAGCCTCTTTGACTCTTCTACCCTCTCCCCAGGGCCCAGATGATGGCCAAACCTTGTTATGTGCAAGAGGTTGGTCGTGGCGGCCAGGGAAGGGGTCCGAGGGCAGTAGAGCAGAAGACGCAGGCTAAATTGAGGGCCTGTCAACATGTAAGCACCACAGGCAGGTGCTCGTGAGAAACAGAAATGCTTCAGTGGCAAATCACAGGGAGCTCTGGGTTGGGATCCAAGTAAAATCAGTAAAGAAGTTTTCTAGGGATGGTGGGGCTCACAGATGTCCTCCTGGAGCCAAGTGCAGGGGACAGCACTTTAGACTGTGCATGGCTTAATCCTGCTGAAGTCCTAAGTGAATGTCCTTGCCACTTATAGACCACTTCCCAGCCCCACCTCCATCTGCATTCAGTGTCTGAGCTACGAACGGTAGAGCCAGGGTTTGAACCCAGGCAGTCACCCCAAGACTGTCACCACTCCACAGTGAAAATAACACTCCCACCACCTATTGACCAAATAATGCCTGTACAGCACTTACCCTGGCTGTGTTAGTTTGCCGGGGCTGCCATAACAAGCCAGCACAGATTGGGCAGCTTAAACAACAGGAATGTGCTGTCTCATGGTTCTGGAGTCTGGGAAGTCCAAGAGCAAGGTGTGACTAGGTTGGTTCCTTCTGAAGGCTGTAAGGGAAGGATCTGTTCCAGGCCTCTCTCCTTGGCTTGCAGATGGCCGTCTTCTCCCTGTGTCCTCACATAGTCTTCCCTCTGTGCATGTCTGTGTCCTCATCTCCTCTCTTCATGAGGACCCAGTCCCGTTGCATTAGGGTTCCCCCCCTCTAGTGACCTCAGTTTACCTTAATTACCTCTGGAAAGACCCGGTCTCAGAATACAGTCATATTCTGAGGTAGTGGGGCTAGAGTTTTGACATATGAATTTGGGAAGACACATTCAGCTCGTAACGTTAGCTAAATGGGTACAGCTATTCCTGTGATCCTGGAATTCAAGGATACCCACAACCTGAACCCCTAACCCACCTTTCCATCCATCTTTTTACTCCTGAACCCCATACTAAACTCTTCCAGTCACTGTTAAGCAAAACACCTTGAACTTTCCCTCCCCCAAGCTTTTCCTGCACTACCCTGTCATCCACTTTGTGGTCACACACACACCAGCAGCTCCTCATAGCATGAGACTCAGCTCAAGCCCCTTCAGCCCTGGACCACAGTCTCCACCCCAACCATTTGAAAGGAAGAGAGAAAATTGACAGGTAAGAAACTCTTACGGCATGTCTGGTGTTTTCTCCAGCACCATGTTAGTCTACTCTGTGCACTGCTGTGCCCCCGTTACAGGTTGGCAAATTGAAGCTCAGAGGGGTTAAGTCCTATGTCCCGGGTCACTCCGCAAGTGAAGACAGGAATGTGGTCCTAGCACCACCTGTCTGAGTCCAGGTCCAGCGGTCTCTCCCTCCTGAATGCCTGTAGCAGCCCTGGCCTGAAGCCTCCCAACAGCAGTGACACTCGTCCTGACGCTAACTCTGCATCATCACCTGGAGATTGTACTTTGAGCTGTTATTTTAAGTCTTTATTGTCAATTTCCTATGCACATGTCTTTTCTTCCTAACTAGTAATGTATCTTTAGCATCTTGAGACAGAAATGGGCTTTTTACTTTTATCAATCCCTACATAGCCACCAGCAGGTCTCAGCCAAGGTGGCTGATGTTGCTTCAGGGCCAGCTTGGGGGTTATTTTCTGAAACCTAAAAAAACACACTCACACCTCCAGGGAGGTACTCGAGTTCCTCAGAGAGGTGGGCCAACTGGACAGATGATCCTCTGCCTCCTCCCAGCACAGTGGCTTCATGAACTCATTGACTCCAGAGATGGATGTCCAGCCAGCCCCTCCCAGCCTCAGGCCCCTCCCAGAGCTGGAAGGAGGCCAGGCCTATGCTTGGGAGGGCACCCAGAGCCCACTGCATATCCCCCCTGGCACAGGTGCCCCTGCCCCTTTCCCCTCTGCCCCTCCCTTTCCTGTCCCCTGTCTCTCCTCCCTCCTCTCTCCAGGCCCTCGAGGTTGCCAAAGCTAACCTCCACTGCTTAGTGGTTACTGCAGGCCGGGCACCATCCTCAGCACTTTACAGCTGTGACCGTGGCATCGAACAAGAACGCCTCAGGAAATGGTGTCATAAAGGTATTTTTACTCCGAGTCCCGCAATTCATTTATACTTCCTCAGTGGGGGTGGCCTTTCTTGGATGAAAACTCAAATAGTCTACATGGCTCTTCTGGTCACTCTTAGGTAATAAAAATCTTTATAGTCACTTTAAAATGCAAACAGTCTTAAGTCAGTGATGACAGTGGCCTAATTCCATGCAATAAGCAAAACTTAAAACTTGACTCAAAGGTAAAATGTTCTCGCCTGTCCCGCTGGGCTCTGCAGCCTGGGGGCTCTTTGCAGCAGATATGACCAAGTAGACGGGTGTGCAGGTGGGGGCCTGTGGTGGCCGTGGAGGGGAGCGCTCAAACCTCCTTCAGGAGCAGAGCTGACAGCCCAGCTGCCGCCCTTGGGATCTGCCCGCGTTTGCACAAAAGCCGTGGTTCCCAGGGATGTCCCCAGCTAAAGGCCGGGCGTGGCAAGGGTGCTAGAACCAGGCCATTCCTGCCTGCCAGGGGACCCACATGATGGGCAGCCTTGGTTAGGGACAGTAGGGGCCAGCCAGCCCCGCCCAGACCTGCTCTGCACTGTGCCACCGTCTGAGGCTCTTCCGACCCAGTCCTCCTCCTTTCCTCTCCTGAACCATGGTCCAAAGCCTCTCTCTGCCTAATCTTGCTTCCTTCCCCTTTACTCTTCACAGGAATTCCCCCTAATAATAAATCTCTGCTTCTCAGGGACCTGAACTGATACGTGGCCTTCTTTTTTCCTGCCTTGAGTTTCTACTCCTCTCGCCCCCACCCCTCCCTCCCAGCCAAAAGGGCCAGCAGCGGTCTGGGAAGCAGGTGCAGCTTCTCCTGTGCTCTCAGTGCCTCCGCCCACTCGCGCCCCTTTGCCTCCCTGCCCTGCCCGACTGGCCCTGACTCAGGAGGGCTCCTCACCCTAGGACCTGGCAGGGCCTTGACGCTGACAGTTTTTTCTTATGTGGCACTTTCACGGGTTCTTCAATGCAAGTGGTGTCTTCTCTTCTGCTGACCCTCCCTGGCCTCCCCGTTAACCTCAGTGCATGAGTCAGGGTTCTCCAGAGAAGCAGAAACAACAAGTAGATATAGATAGATAGATAGATAGATAGAGATACATAGATACATAGAAACATACATAGATAGATAGATACATAGATACATACATACATTGATAGATACATAGATCATAAGGAATAGGGCCACACAAATATGGAGGCTGACAAGTCCCAAGAGTTGCAATTAGCAAGCTGCAGACCCAGGAGAGCTGGAGGTATCCTTGCAGTCTGAAAGCCAGCAGGCTCAAGGTCAAAGAGGAGCCAATGTTTTCATTTCAAGTTCAAAGTCAAGAAAAGACTGGTGTCCGAGCTCAAAACAGTCAGGACAAAGGAGTCCCCTCTTATGCAGCCTTGTTGTTCTATTCAGGTCTTCACCTGATTGGGTGAGGCCCACCCACACAAGGAAGGACTACCTGCTTTACTCAGTCTACTGACTGAAATGTCACTCTCACCCAGAGACACCCTCGCAGACACAGCCTGGATAATATTTAACCAAATATCTGAGCACCCTGTGGCCCAGCAAAGTTGACATATAGAATTAACCATCATATCCAGCTACTGCCCCCAAGGGGGACACCCCGCAGTGCCTTAGTGCTAGTGCTGGGGACCCTCTCTCCTCTCTAACATGAGCCCCACGTCTGGCCCAGGGGTACCTGCTATGAGAGGGGAGTGTAGCAGCTTCCAGATGCCACCCTGTATTCTGCTGCTTCGGGCATGAGCCATGCCCAGTCCTCTGTGTCCCTAGGGGCAGGGGGCCTTTCCAGGATCTTTGAGTGGTCCTCACCTCTCCCCACTCCCCCTGGAGGTGGGGGAGGGGTGGGAGGACCCCCCCCCCCCAGCTACCCACAACTCTCTCAGGAAGAGATTTCTCAATCTCTCTCAACTCTGTTGTGCCCTCGCCGTGATGAGCGATGAGCTGTTGCCGTTTGCGTGCTCTGTGGTCCGTGCGTGGTACACCTCCGCCTTTGCGTTTCAGCCTCCACTGTATCTTGGTGCCACAGTGGAAACTCTTCAAACATCCTGTTACATAGGTATTTACTCACGTAAGCATCATGAAAACCTTGTAAGATAGCTGTCATTATTATCCCCATTTCACAGATGGGGAAACAGGTACAGGGAGGTTAAATAATTTATTCAGTGTCACACAGCTATTCAATGGTAGGGCTAGGATCTGAACGCAAAAGGTCTGATCCGTCACCTACGAGTTATACTTACAAAAGTTATAGGGAGGAAGAAAAGACCGCAGCTGCATGGAATTATTTCTTCTCCCCCCAGGACAGTGTTTGCCTGAGTGAAACCACAACTCAGGTCCCTTTACGTAGACACAGTGTTGTCGTGTATGCGCTTCCAGCCCATAATAAGTCTCAGTTCGACTGGCACTTCATTTTGCTGCCCTAGCTCTCCTCTTCCCTTGAATCCTCAGGTTCCTCATCTATTAATATAATGCGAGAATGATATGAGATCCGCCCCACAAGGCCACCGTGAGAATTCCCTGTAATAAATCCGAGGTGCGGTAGCACATGATTATATGGGGAAATCATAATCCTTGGATCAGCAGACTTGGGGGCCAAAGCCCAGCTCCAATATTTGCTAGCTGTGTCACCATGGATGGGCAAGATGCCTTCCCTTACTGAGCCTCAGTTTCCTCACCTGAAAAATGGACACAATAATAGTACCTACATCACAGGATAGTTGTAAAATGAGACTTGGTACCTCGAAAAGGGCTTGACATGTAACAAGTGTTTGATAAAAAACCAATGTTTGCTGCTGTGGCGGCTGCTGATTCACGCAACATTTCTTGAGCTCTTTCCATGACTCAGGCGCTGAGCTGGCTCTGAGATGAAGAAATGAAGCCGGCTCTCTCCTGTCCCCTACGGGTCACCAGGTGAGGGAGGGAGGTGGAGGAGGGGACAGACAAGGCAGGGCAAGGGTGGACACAATGATAGGGTTCACCCTGGGCTGGGAGCAGAGGGAGAATCCCCTGTGGCCTCTCCTTCCCTGGCCTTGGCTTTGGCTCGGCTGACCCCCCCCCCCCCGGTCACTGCCCCAGGATAAGAAGTCCACCTCTCACTTCCTCAGTTCACACTACCCCTGCACCCCCAGATCTCCGAGCTAGGCGGCCGCAACAGGGAGCAGCACAGTGAGGAAATGGCTGTGTCTGTGGCTCTCCGAAATACCTGCTCTTTATAAAAAAGAAGAAAGGCCGGGCGCGGTGGCTCACGCCTATAATCCTAGCACTATGGGAGGCCGAGGCGGGAGGATGGCTTGAGGTCGGGAGTGTGAGACCAACCTGAGCAAAAGTGAGACCCTGTCTCTACCAAAAATAGAAAAAAATAGCCAGGCGTGGTGGCGCATGCCCATAGTCCCAGCTACTCAGGTGGCTGAGGCAGGAGGATCGCTTGAACCCAGGAGTTTGAGGTTACTATGAGCTAGGCTGATGCCACGGCTTTCTAGCCCAGGTGACAGAGCGAGACTCCGTCTCCAAAAAAAAAGAAGAAAATATCTCATGAACCATGAATGCTATTGGTGACGGCCCAGAGTTAGCATATGTCACCCCAATAAGTTAACCAAGCTTATAATGGGCTCCTCATGCACCACTGGAGGCTGCCTGAGAAGACAGGGCATCTCCGTGGGACTCAAACCACGCTCTGTCCCTTGGGCTGGCTCAGCTGCCCGTCCGGAGGAGCTGGCCACCATGCTGGCACCACCAGAGCCCCTGGACACTCCTCTCTCACCTAACATGCTGCTGAATTCCAGGCCAGACCTGCTGAGGAAGAAGTAACACCTCACAGGGCTGGTGGCCAGGGACCACCTGGCCTATCGTGGAGACTGTGATCTTCACGGTGTGAAAGCCACAAACCTGCTGAGGCCTGCCACCTCATTCTCACTGCACCCTTCACCCCAACCTTCCGGTCCCAGGCCGCACCAGCTTCTCCCTTCCAGGCCTTGCTATGTGTCTGGCATCTTTTCTTACCTGCAACTCACTACCCCACCCTCGTTCTGCTCCGCCTTCCGACTCAGCTCAACCAGGCAAGAAGCTCCTGCCTGCCACCCCTCCCTCTAACGCAGCCCTCCCGCCACCTCCTGGGCACCTAGGTCAGGGGGTGCTTAGCTCTAACCAGGCCACCCCCTCCTCAGAAACCTTCCCCAGCTCCCCACTGCCCAGCAGAGGGACAGACTGGTGGCCTCAGGCCAGATGTAGTGTGCAGATGGGATTCGTTTGACCTACATAGTATTTTCAAAATTTTGGAACCAATATTTTAAAATCAAGAGTTGCATATAAAAATCCAGATTTCTGGCTTGTCTTACACACCGGGAGATCGGGCGAGGGTTCGCCTATTTGCCTGGCAGCCATCCGCCGGAGCTGGGTCGCCACCGCTCCCCACTCCACCAGCTCCACTCGTTCCCTCACGCCATGGCCTCCACACACAAGGGACTTTGAGACCCTAGCCAGGAGACTGAAGTGCAGACTCTTTGGCCTCCTTTCCTTAATCCTAGCCAAAGCTTTCCTCGTAACCTCATCTACCACTGTAGACAAAGCGAGCGTAGAACATATCTTCCAAATGGGGATGCTTTTGAAAGTAAAAATGGGTACTCAAAATAATTCACAGGTGTTCATCAATCCACAACAGGCAGGCACTGAGACGTTTTCTGGCAAACCTGGGCATATGGTCACCCAAACTACTGGCCCCAACTTAGGCTTCACATATCCCAAGTTCCAACCAAGCCACGTGGCTCATGTTTCCTTAACATGGCCTACATTGTCGGGTCAGTGCTTTTACCCCTGTGGTTCCTGCTTCTGGAAATATCCTTCCTTCCCCCATCAGCCTGCCAACATCCAATCAGCTCTTCAAAGCCCAGATCAAATGTGACTGCTTCCTTGAAGCACTCACCGTGTTTCCCAATTGGAATTCCATTCACCTCTTTTGAATTTGTAAATCTGTTATTAACCTTCCCTGGATCTTGCATTAGAATCATGTCATTCATTCAGTCAACAAACATTTAGGGCACACTAGGGATACGATAGTGAACAAAACCAAAGTTCCTCACCTCGTTGAGCATGTGTTAGTTGACTGTACAAGCCGGTCTTGCTCATTGGCATATTAACTTCTCAAGGACAGGAATTGGGAGTGGAAGGCCTGGTGCTTTGAACACAGCCGATGATCAAGAATATTTTCCAGATTAAATCATAAAACTGTCTCTGTGCCTTACCCTCCTCAGCTGCCACAGGGGAATAATACCCACTCTTCTTCCTTTACAGCACAGCTCTGAGGACTAATAAGTAGCAAAGGGATGGTGCTTCATGAAGTTAAAAACATTTTAGCCTTGTAGAGTTCCAAAAACAGTAGCTACTGGTTAATCCAAACTGTGGTCAGCACATCTCATACCACCACCTTTTAAAATTCCTAACACGTGGAGATGGGTATCATCATTTCTTTTTAATAGAGGAGTAAACTGAGGCTCAGAGATGTTAATGATTGGCTGGTGAGGGAGAGCCGGGCTCAGCCCCGGGCGTGTCTGCCTCCGGACTCTGATCACTTTCCAACTCACCACGCTGAAAACTGACTGGTTTCCAGTGTGACCCAGTTTTTCCTCTTAGGAACAAGACTAGAAGTGCATCTGAGAGAAATCTAACTTTAGCATTTCCCTGGGGAGTTCCTTGGCAGAGCCTGTTTCTACCCTAAATGACAGTGAAGGAGGGAAACCAGCGACTAGCATGGAGGGACTGAGTTGTGGGACCACCTGGCCAGCCCTGAGCCTGCACCTGTCTCCTCTCTACCCGACCCCACCTCCAATGTCCCCATGGACATTGTGCCTTTGGCCTCTTTGGGCAGCGGGGAATTTCAGAGGCTGCAGCAGGCCTGGTCTTGGACTATGGCAGGCGACTGATGTCCTGGGAGAGGAGAGTGACACCTGCTGACGTCCCCTGCCCCAACACGGGCCTGGAGACTCCATTCAGCACAGGGCGGGAGGAGGGAGGCATGAACGTGGTGGAAGCACAGTGTTCTGGATTCACCTGCTGGGGCTGTGTGTGTCTCTCACCTGGGGCTGCTTCCCGGCCCTGAGGTTAGTGCCTGGCCATCTGCGGACCCTCCGCTCATTGCTGGGAAGGAGAACAAATTGAGTTAAAAAGCCGTACTACCATGATTCCAGGATTCCCTGTCTGTGAGGCTGTGCTACCCATGTCAATGAACAGCCAACTCCCTGTAAATGTCTGCTGGCTTCTATAATTACTTGGGGAAAATGTCATGTTTGCCACTGTGCTATTAGTGTAGCACACAGGCTAAGATGCAAACAACTCCACACCAATATAAATATTTTTAATGGCGCGGTTCCAACTCTCTGGTGCGTGTGCTTCCAGATGATCACACAGGAGAAAATCAAAGACAGGGATCCTCTGTGATGAAGTGTAGTCATAAGGAGGCTGCATCTGAAGACAGACAGTTCCAATCTGGTGTGAAATCCGGTCGGATCCCTGCCTTGGAAACCATGTTTCCTCTCTCTTGCTTGAGACTTCACCACTATCTGATTTGATTATAAAATAAAGAGCTAGATGTTTAAGCAGTTTTCATAGAAACCTTTAGCACAGGTACTATAGGGACATGAAAAGGGAAGAATCAGGATGACTCTGGGCAAGTCAATGACCCTTCCTGGGCCTCAGTTGACCCATCTGTAAAATAGGAATAAGACGTCAGTTGACCGAGGTAAGTTGGGCTTCCTTGAACTTCCTCCAAGCTATGAAATACATGAGGCATTGGAGGCCTGTGATTTTATGCCAAAGTAATAAGCTAATTAATGCCAGGATGCCCTGTGATTCTTGCTGACTCTAGGAGAGGTGGTCAGGCTTGCCCTGACATTCACACGACCCAGGGCAAGTAGCCAGGACAGGATTACATTTGTACAGAAGCCCACGTGTTATATGTCATAATATTTAGAAGTTATAAATCAAGCTAATAAACTATTAAATAAAATATGCTTTGTTCTTCTTCCTTGACAAATGACTTCAAAATGACCCAGAAGGCCAGGATAGACTTTAGAACTTTTGCACTCCTTAGAGCTCCACACCACAGCATGGTAGTAGGAAGAGTCGGCCTCCATCTCTCCCCTTTCCCTCGCACTTCTGTCTCTGACTCATATTGCAAAGGGGCCTTGCACACATGCTCGTGAGCAATGCACCCTGCATGTCCAGGCTCTGAACTCACATACACACACATGTGCACACACGCACAATCACCGTGGGCCCAGGGGTGTGTACACTGGCAGCATAGAGGCCTAATAATGGACTTGAGCTGGAAATCCCAGGGTGGTCTAGAAGAAGGAGCACTTCTATTGGTTCCACTGACTCCTTACCCTGTAAGGGAGTGCACACCCATGGGAGGCCAGAGTAGGGCCAGGGAAAGGACTCCTCTTGACTGGAACTAGGGGCAGCTCTAGAGGTGGTACAAATGACATGCCACTGGCAATGGGCTAATTTCCTTAATATATAAAGAACCCCTTCCCATCAGAGAGAAAAAACCAACTCCATTATAGAAAATAAAGAGACTTCATTTAAAAGAATATGAATAGCTCCTAAAAATGAAAAGGTAAAAACGTTTGGTAGCACATTTTGTTGACAAGGGTGTGAGAAGCAAACACTCTCATCCCACTGCTGGTGGGAATGAAGGTGGTACGCGCTCTTGGAAGCACAATTTGGCAGCTGCTATAAACATTACAAATGCATATACTCTTTGACCCAGCAATTCCGCATCTAGTTGTGGAATCTCAAGAAACACTTCAACAAGAAAGAATATGTATTGCAGTATTTTTTTTTTGTAATAGCAAAATATTGGAAGCAACCTAAAATTCTAGCAATGCAGAACTGGTTAACTTGGCAACGTCCTCCCATGCAATAGAATGGCATGGAGCACAACTGTATGGGCCTATACATGGATTGACCTCAACTATATGTCGCTAAGTGATAAAAGAAAAGTGCCCAGGACAGTGGCGTTGGGCTGAGATTTGTGTGAGAAGAATGAACACATATGCACATATGTTCAATGTGCAGAGACTTGCTGGAGAACAAACAGACACTATTAACAAGGGCTGCATCCAAGGAGAGGCTCTGCCCAGCTGGGGAGAGCTGTGAGTAGGAGACTTACTCCTCACTGTATCATTTTTGTGCCTTTTGAATGTTGCACTGTGTGTATCTTTTATTTATTACAAAATATTCAAGTAATAAAAAGTGAAAAACTTAGCTTAGCACTCTGTCCCTTTCTTAATGGTACTTATCTTTTCTACCTTATATCAGCATTGGTTATATACAATTTTTACGTCATCTTCTATATTTTACAGTTGGTGAGGGCAGAATTCATGTCAAATAATAACTAACATTTTTGCTCATTTATTATAATGCCAAGCCCTGTTCTCAATACTTTGTATGCATTATCTCACTTATTTCTCTACAGTGACCTCTGATGGTAGAGACTGTTATTACCCCATTTTACAGTTGAGAAGCCCAAGGCTCCGGCAGGGCGTAAATCAACTTTGCTAGGTGCTGGGGAAGCTGTCTTATTCCAAGACTGCTTGGCTCTAGTGCTGGCTGATTTCAAGATTGCCTTAACCACTATGCATAGTAGCTCATTCTTTGTATCTCTGCACTCACAGACACGTGCACAGAGTATCTGAAATCAATAAATCCTTGTGCAATAGATGAGTGAATGAGTGAGTGAATAAATGATGAAACTGTCACATCAACAGTCACTAGATTTGGGGAAGGGTAAAGAAAAAATGGGCCTCTTTATACATAGCCATAGGTTTCCATTGCCCACACTACCTGGAGGGAAATACAGAGAAGGAATTTACCAACTAAGGAAGATGAAGGGCTTCGTGGTTTCACAGAAGAGAGGGTATTTTTTAAGCAAAGGTGTTAGGGCTTAGACAAGAGCCTGAGGGCAAATTCTGTCACTTCTGCATGAAGCATAGCTCACTTCTCAAAGCTCTGAAATGTCAGAGAACCAACTGCACGGTCCCTGGCCAAACAGAGCCCAAGGGTCCCTTCCAATAGCAGGTCAGCCTGTTCACGGTCATCCTACAGTCTGAAGGTTGAGCAGCAGTGAGTCCCATATGGGACTGCGCTGTTTGAGCAAAGAAACAAAGGTTGCTCATGCCTCCTCCTTTCAAAAATAGCTGATGTATTCATGTACCTGTTTGCTTTCCATATAAAACAAAGCCTACTTTGGGCTTCCATAAGGCAATTTGAACTAAGCCCATGTTCCTTACACACAATTCTGTCTCCTCATCTTGCATGATTTATATGGGGTTTAAATAATAAATTGCATGGATGCTGTAGAATTTATAGTGCTCCAAGTAGGTCATTAAATAAATCACTGTATAATTTATATAAATGAACCTAAATCATGCAGTAGGAGGATTTCATTAGAAAATCAATCCTGTGAGTGGATAAACATGAGGACCGGCAGGAACATGGCTGTTTTTGAAAAGTCCCTGTGTCTGTGACCTCACGTGAAGGTGCTTGGTGCTGGAGGGCATTTCACTCCTGCCTCCCGCCCAGCCATCAGTGCTCCCAGGGAGCTGGGTTCAGGTTTGCAGCCTCCAAGAAGATTTGCCTCCACCTCTGAGTTTCCGGGCTCTTCTAGCAGAAGTCAACACAGCTACAGGGACTCAGGTGACCTCAAAGCCAGCCAGCCCCTTACCATCTCCACAGCAGAGCCTAGGATAACAGATTAGGATTGTTGTGTTCTGAGTAAGGGAACCCATGGGGTGCTCCTGCCAACTACAAGTCCAGTCTTGGCTTGAACACAGGCCAAGAAAGAAGTCTAAGAGGCTTTGGTTGGCAGGGGTGTTCACCTTGCCGTGGGCAGAGGTCTGCCTGATGCAGCAGCCTGGCAGCTGGCGCTTGCCTTGGCCTCCCATGCAGAATCCATCCCAGCCTCTATAAGGAGCCCACTCTTAAGAGCACATGAAGGGGAGATTGGTCCAAGGGACAGGTCCACTTAGGATAGCTTAAATCCCTCAACCAGGCTCACTCCAAGACAAGAGAGCCCCAGGACCTCCACCCCAGCCAAGAGAGGCTCATTCTTAACAGCAGCCTGCGGCAGCTCTGCCAACCAAGATGGGTGGCCTGCAGGCTGACTGCTGAAGGCACAGACATTTTAGGAGAAGGGAATTTCAGGCAAGAGGAGGTCCTGTATTTTGAAAACCATTGCTTGAGACAGATCAGCGAGATTGAGTCAAACAAGATGCAAAATGAGCAAAGTGCTCTGACAAGCTCTCCTGGAGACACTACCGGTTCTGTGAGGCTCCCCAAAACTTTTGGGGAAGTTTGGCCACAAGGGAAGCTGAAAACATAGGGAGGTGACAGGCCATGAGAGTATCCAGCATTTGTCAGTCACTCTGAGGATGTCAGTTTAAAGACTCTGATCCCACCAACACCTGAATGCCCCAGTTTCTTGGCTTGCACACACCAAAGTACTGCAGGTCCAAGGGTCAAGGTGGCTCTTTGTTCCTGATAGGGGTGGCAGCTGGGGACAAGGCCCAGGAGAGCCTGCAAGGACCACAAACCTGCCTGCCCCACAGCTTGGGAACATGGCCCAGGCCCTTCTCACCCTCTGTTCCTATGGGGGTCATTGTTGCCCAAATACTCAAGGTGACACTGTCCATAGTCTTCACTGAGACCCTTTGGTGGATGATGCCTAAGATACAAGAAAATGAACCACTGATAGCTGGGATACCCTTTGAATCTCCTGGACATTGTTCAGTCTCCCAGTCTTAGTGAGCTGAGATCAAGAGCTATAGAAAAAAATCCACCCTGAACGGCCCACCATTCACCAAATTTCCCAACTGGACCATTGCCTTAGTCCCCTTGGGCTGCTATAACAAAACACTATAAACTGGGGAGCTTATAAACAACAACATTTATTCCTCACAGCTCTAGGGGATGGGAAGTCCAAGATCACAGCAGCACAGATTTGCAGTCTGGTGAGGGCCCACTTTCTGGTTCATAGATGGCACCTTCTCCATGTGTCCTCACATGGTGGAAGTGGTGAGGGAACTCTCTGGGGGCTCTTTTATAAGAGCACTTGTCCCATTTATGACCTAATACCTCCTGAAGGCTCCATCTCCAAACACCATCACATTGAAGATTAGGTTTTAACATATAAATTTAGGGGGGGGACACAAACATTCAAACCATAGGAACACTCAAGATTATCAAGGGGATAGTGGCAGAGGGTCCAGCACACCCTGTGCTTCCAAGATCTCTTTTAGGGTCACAACTGAGATTTTTCCCACTCTGAAATGTGAAAGAGAAAGAGGAGAAAGAAAGAAAGAAAGAAAGAAAGAAAGAAAGAAAGAAAGAAAGAAAGAAAGAAAGAAAGAAAGAGGGAAGGAGGGTGGAGGAAGAGAAAACTCCTAAATCCACTGATTCCCTTGGTCTCTCAAGCTACTATCCTATTTTTCTCTTGCCTTCATTGCCTCACTACTGTTTATTGAATGTGCTCCACCTTGTTGTCTTTTCTACTTAGTCTCTCCCTGGTTTCAGATATCACACCCGTGAAAATGACTCTCAAACCCACCTTTCTGACTCTGACCCCAGACCTTTAAGATCAGCAACCATCTCTGGTCGTCATTAGGTCTCTCTAATTGGATGTCCCACCATCCAACACTGGACCCACCACCCTTCTCTCTGTAACTGGGCCTTCTTTCCTGCAGTCATTATCACCATGAGGAGTATCACCATCCTCAAGCTTCTGAGGCCTGTTGAATCCTCTAGCTATTTTGTACTCACAAGGAGTCCTTCACCAACTCCTGCCAATCATCCCCATATATTTTTCTCACATCCACTAGACTCCCACTGCCCTCATCCTAGACCAGCCTTCATCATCTCATACGTGGACAAGAGAAAGACACTTTCAAAGCTATGAGGAATCTGTCAATCCAAACCTTTATGTGACAGAAGAAAAAACGAAGGCTCAGAGAAGGAGGACGGTGCCCAAGGTCACACAGATGTTTAGAGGCAGGACTTGAACCCAAGCCTCCTGACCCTGCCCCTCACCTTTCCCCTACACCACAGGCAAACCTCACAGTGGCAGCCCAATTCTTCTCACTTTTCCTGATAGGCACTTACCAATCCACTTTCTGGGGTGTCTGTGCATCTCACCCACAAGGGTGGAACCAGCCGTTATACTGTGCCACATGGCCACCCTTCCCTGGTTAGGGCTTCCTAGGTTGGAGATGGTCATCTGCCTTGGAAGGCCAATTGGATTTTTTTCTCCTAATATTTGGCATTAGGGATAGAAAGTTCTAATTCGGTCTGAACTAGTCTCTTAAAGGTAGCCTGCCACCCACCCTGTGCTCTAAGGTACAAAAGAAAGTGGGCTGCAAAGTGATGCACATAAACAGAAAAGATTAGATGTGAATGGGAGGGAGAAGCCCGATGCTTTCTGCTACACAGGAGGCCAAAGGGTGGCTTTGGGGCAGAGGGAAGGACGGGTGGCTTTATCTGCCCCATTATCTCCATTTATGTGTCTAATCCACCCAAATAAACATATAATAAACCAAACCAGACACACATATACCACAAACCTACACAGGGTAGAGGGTAATTTATCTGAAGGCCCTGTAAAGATTTGCCCTACCAGAAGATGTACATGAATGTTCTGATCACCTGCCACTAAACTTGCTCTCACCGCTCCCCACCTCTGCCTGGCACTCTTCTCTGACAAATCCACAGACTCATCACTTTCACTGGCTTGAAGATGCCCTGCTCCAGCCACACCAACGGGCTCATCATCTGTTGTACAGGCCCTGCTTCTACATCTTTGCAAATGCAGTTGTCCCTTCTGCAATGCCCTGGTCCCCTCCTCTACAACATTGTGTGTCCCTGGGTGGCTTCAAACCCTGCCCAAATTAATTTTCCCTGGAAAAGCTTTCTTGTTGAGGCTCATCCAACCCTAAAAGCACCTCCACTCCCAGCCCCAGATCAGCTTCCACTTCCTGTGGAGAACTAGTCCATAAAACACACTCAGGAATGTGAGTTCTATGTTATGGCTTTCCCAGCAGGTGTCCTAACTTCCTGAGATAGTCTATAAGCCCTTCAGCAAGGGAGATAGGCATCCCCTCCCTACAGCAACCGGTGCAGTACTTTCCACATGATAGACACTCAATTAATTTAACTGCCTGGCTGGCTAAAACAGGAAAAGTAATAAGCCAGCATCCAAACTTGCTCCCCACAGGCCTCTAACTGCCTCCCTGGAAATGGCAGGCATCAGGAGCTCCGGGCCCTCCACTCGCTTCCAACCCCAAATTAAGATGTGTTGCTGCATGGATGATTCTGAGCCCTCTGGAACAATCTGAGCAGGGATCAGGCAGAAGGCAGAGCTGATGGCTGTAGGGCAGGATCTTGGAAAGCAAGACCTATCGGGGAAAATGTGGGTGTGAATGTACACAACCAAATCCCCAAACTAGGACAGGGAGCCACCTCAGGATCAGCCTTGGGAGCATGCAGTGGGACTGGGGACCTCCAACCCAACCCCAAAATCTTCCCCACAGTTTTCCTCTTCCAAAGCCCACTGTTAGCATCAGTGCTTTTCCCTACATCATAACTTACATCCCACTCATCACTCTTAACTACTTTTTGCAGAGAGGGGAACAAGAAAAACCTAAGTGACTTTGTATCTTTTTTTTAACCAAGAAAGAAAATTAATATTGACTAGGGTTGCTACAATATGCCAGGAACTGTATCCCTCTTATCTCATTGAATCCTCACAATAAGCCTGGATTAGGTAAATTACTAGTATTATTCCTATTTTATAGAAGGGAAAACAGGTTCAAAGAGATTAAATATCTTGCCTAAAAATATTAAGCATGCCTAAAGCCATTCAGACAAGATGTGGCAGAGCTGGGATTTAAATCCACCTATTTTTTTTGTGCCAAAGTACGGGTATTTTCCTGTATTCCTTGCTGCCTCCTGAGATAAGGCAGCAAGATCTTGTGCTAAGGAAAGGTTATTCAGACTTAAAATTGAGTCCTTCCTGGCCAACAGTAGGTCGGGGAGACCAGCAGGGGGAAGTGACACATTAAAGGTGAAACTGATCATTGAGAGAGAGTAAGATCTTGTGACCATTGCAAGATCGTGTCCCACCCAAAGTGCTATGGCCTACCCAGGCAAAAAGCATTAATGCAGAGCAATGAGTTAGATAACAAAGCTCCAAAAATTAGCTTTGAAGGTGACCTTCTGTTTACTACAAGGAGTCAAAGAAAAACTTGGAGTCCCATGGAAGGGGTAAGTGGGGATTTTGCTTCTCCTTCCCTCACACCTCTGATAGTCAGCAGGCTCCCAAGCTGCCAGAGAGCTTCTCTACCCTCATGATTGCAAAAGCTGCCGCCATCAGTGAACTGAGAGCTCTTGACAACAAAGCACCAGGCTGCCAGCCCCCTTGGGGTCACTCCCCATCACCACAGACTTGAGCCCAGGCAGTGGGCACCATATTGTTTTTCCACCCATTGTGTGCATTTGTCTTGCCAAGGGAGCTTTACGCCTTCAATCTTCATGTCACTGGTCTCCACACAAACATTTCCCAACTCCTGCCCAGACAGCCGTGGCCACAGGGGGTCGGCAGTGGTGGGGGAGGTTCCAGGGGAGTAAGAAAAATCAGAAGACACCCCTAAAGGAGCACACCACCTCTCTAGCAATGGATTCCAACCAAAATGAAAATGCTAAAATGACAGATAAAGAATTCCAAATATGGATTGTAAGAAAGCTCAATGAGATCCAAGAGGAAATTGAAAATCAACACAAAGAAACCATAAAAACAATTCAGAAATTGAATGAAAAATTTACTAAATAGATTTTAAGAAATCAAATAGAACTTCTGGAAATAAAAAATTCATTTAGGGAAGTACAAAACACAGTGGAAATTTTTAAGAATAGACTAGACCAAGCAGAAGAAAGAATTTCAGAGCTTGAAGATAACTCTATCAAATTAACTCACTCAGTCCAAAATAAAGAACAAAGAATCAAAAGGAAAGAATAAAATCTATGAGAAATATGGGATTATGTAAAATGGCCAAATATAAGAATCATGAACATTCTTGAGGGTGAAAAAGAAAAAGGACAAGGTGAGGGAATAATTGAGGAAAACTTCCTTGGTGTTGCTAGAGATTTAAACACCCAGACACAAGAAAATCAACAATCATCTTGTAGATTCTTTGCAAAAAGAGAATCACCAAGGCATGTATTCATCAGACTGGCCAAAGTCAACACAAAGAGGGAACTTCTATGAGCCATGAGGCAAAAACATCAAGTAACTTACTAAGGAAAACCCATCAGACTAATAGCAGACTTCTCAAGAGAAACCTAACAAGCCAGAAAGGAATGGGGTCCTATCTCTAGTCTCCTTAAACAGAATAACTGCCAGACAAGAATTGTGTATCCTGCTAAACTAAGTTTCATACATGAAGGAGAAATAAAGTCTTTCTGAGACAAGCAGACACTAAGGAAAATTGTCACTACTAGATCTGCCCTATAAGAAATGCTCAAAAGTGCATTATACATGCAACAGCACAATAGATACCAACCGATATAAGACCACTCAAAAGTTATAGCTCACCAGCACTTATAAAAAAATAGCATAAGATGGAAAACAAAACAATAAAGTTTCATCTAGCATGTTGAACAGAACAGCATCACATGTATCACTACTAGTCCTCAACATTAACGGTCTGAATGCCTCACTTAAAAGATATAGACTGGCTGAATAGATGAAAAAAAAAAAACAACAATTTTTGCTGTCACCAAAAAACACATCTAAACCACAAGGACTTACACAGATTCAAGGTAATAGAATGGAAAAAATATTCCACACAAATGGAAACCAAAAGTGAGCAAGTGTAGCCGGTCTTATATCAGATAAAACAGACGTTTTTAAAACCATTTTAACCATTTTTTTGTTTCAAAGTATTACAGGGTACAAATCATTTTGGTTCCATGAACCAGTTTTATAATGCTTGAATCATGGTCATAGAGTTCCTGTCGCCCAGATATTATTCACTGTACCCCTTAGGTAGGTTTTTGCCCATACCCTCCTCCCCTCTCCCTCCTGGTTGATTTCTGTTGAATTTATCTTCCCTCTATGCACATGCGCGCTCATTGGTTAGTTCCAGTTTAGTACTGAGTACACACAGTGTTTGTTTTCCATTCTTTAGATACTTCATTTAGGATAATGGCCTCTAGTTCCACCCAAATTGCTGCAAAAGGCATTAATTTATCCTTTCTATGGCAGAGTAGTACTCCATGGTAAACACATACCACATTTTGTTAATCCACCCATGAATTGATGGGCACATGGGTTGATTCCACATCTTTGCAACTGTGAAATTTTGAATTGTGCTATAATAAACATTCAGGTGCAGGTGCCTTTTTTTTTTCTTTTTTCTTTTTTCTTTTTTCTTTTTTTTTTTTTTTTTTTTTTTTTTTTTTTTTTTTTTTGAGACAGAGTCTTGCTCTGTTGCCCGAGCTAGAGTGCCATGGTATCAGCCTAGCTCCCAGTAGTGGGATCGCTGGATTGAATGGTAGGTCTACTTTTAGTTCTCTTTTAGGAATCGCCATACTGTTTTCCATAGGGGTTATACTAATTTGCAGTCCCACCAGCAGTGTATAAGCATTCCTTTCTCCCTGCATCCATGCCAGCATTTCTTGTCTGGGGACTTTTTAATAAAGGCCATTGTGACTGGAGTAAGGTAATATCTCATTGTGGTTTTAATTTGTATTTCCCGGCAACTAGAGACATTGAGCATTTCTCAAGACCAAAATAAAGCCTCAGTTTTGGATTCCATCCTGATGCTGTACAAAATACTTCATTCCCATTGTTTTCATTTTTGTAGAGAATCTGAAAACACCCAAAGATAAAGGTATAAGATTTACACCTGTCTTTCATTCCTTAGGAAGAATTGTTATCTTGATGTAGAAGGCTTGCAGCAGCATTGATTGCAAGGCTGGGGGTGGGCAGGGCGTGATGACTGCAGTCCTTTTGCCTTAGAAGACCAGCCTGTTAACCAGGGTGGGTGCTGGTGACTGCATTGAAATTACAGAGTGAAATTTCAGTCTAGAAAATAGAAATTGTAATTGATCATCATCTTCATATTCTGTTGGATATTGATGTAACATAATCATCGTGAAAAATTCCACAAACACGTATGGATGATTTACAGTATCAAATAGTCGTGCCAGGATCTTAAAAACAAACCAGGTAAGTCACTGACTGAGCCCAGGGGCAGAGGCAGTATGGTAACAAGGGGCACATGGAGAGAGACCTGGAATCAGGAGACCAGTGTTCGAATCTCAGAACTTACTGGGGTACTGCCTCAGAAGCTTCTCGGCCTCTGCTCCGCACTGCACCTATCTGTACAAGGGCAGTGATAGTAATAACCTGCCTCCGTGGCTGGTCATTGATATCAAGTACGGAAGGGTACCTGGCAGAAGTAGAGGCTTCCTAAACATGTTTCCTTCTTATCAGCCAGGACTGTCGTGATAGTGTTGAATTTTACCTGAGCCCTGCACTCCTGGAAAACATTAAAGGTCAAAAAGTCCCTGATCCTTTTGTGTTTTCAGGAATGGTGTACTACAAAGGGCCACCCTTCCCACGTGACTCATGGAAGACTCACAGACGCCCCTTTGTTTATCTATACCAAGCCAGACACAGACCCTCCGAATCATTCTTTGCCTCATAAACCATCAGCTGAACTCTTTTGTCCCAACAGTTCAATAGGAACAATGAGAACAAAATGCTTGTTAATAAAATGTTAGTTAAGTTCCCCTCCTTCCCCCAGGTCCCTGAACTGTGGCTCACCTGAGCCAGCAGCCAGCTCGGCCCAAGCACAGACTGGCCTCAGGATGGAATGTTCTCTGAGCGACTGTTCTGATCCTCTCATCCCACTTCCTCACACCAGCTCTTTCTAGCCTAGTTTACTCCTCCCTGTAAAAGAAAAACCCTTTTTGCCTAACCTTTGAGACAGTTGCAGGTCCATTAGCTTCCCCTTATCTGTGGTTTTTGCTTTCTGGAGTTTCAGTTACCCAGGGTGAACCACGGTCTGAAAATAGGTGAGTACAATACAATGAGAGGTTTTGAGAGAGAGACCATATTCATTTAACTTTGATTACAGCATATTGTTATAATTGTTCTATTTTATTATTTGTTAATCTTTTACTGTGCCTAATTTATAAATTAAACTTTATCACAGATATGTATATATAGGAAAAGCTAAATTAAACTTTTTCATAAGATATGCGTGTATAGGAAAAGCATATATAGGGTTTGGTATATCCACGGTTTCAGGCATCCACTGGGGAGCGTGGAACATATCCCCTACTGACAAAGGACGCTACAGCACTATGGTCAGAGCATTCTCCCTATGGCAATAATCCTTTCCTACTCCACCCCTTGCGAGAATCCTTCAAATAAAATCTCTTCTAAGTCTAGATTTGCTTTTTATTTGACAATTGCAAGCAAGCAACAGTGACTGACAATGGCCATGGAATGGCTTAGTCGCTTAGACTCAACAATTGTCTTCTAAAACTGATCTCCAGTCTTAGAAAGTGCCCATGAGCCAAGCTTCTGGAGCAAATACTACAGCCGTACTTTAGTAAAGCCATTTGTCAAGACACCTCCACTGCCGGACGCTGCGGTGGCTCTCACAGATGAATTCCAATTATCCTTCCTTTCACCTTTTTACTTTCATCTTCGAAGCCTTGGTGTCAGAATCAAAGTCCTGAACCGAGTGCCTGATTGACTCAGCCCAAGTCACATGCCTGTGTTGTGGAGTCAGGAGACCAGGCCAGGGAGAATCTCCCCATGTTGGCTTGGGAAGAGAGAGGCAGCACGCTGCATCCCAGCAATGTTACACACAATGAGTACAAAGCAAAGGAAAAATGATAAATATCTGCTATATCTTTCTGTCTATATCCTAGATTTTTGTTTTTGTTTTGGCGAAGTGTATTGTTGTTAAACAAGATTCCAAAACTTGCTCTTTCTCTCAGTCAATAACGTTGGTATAAAACCTACAAATGATGATGTGTGCCCCAGGGCTTCACAGAGCATCATACGGATTCACGGATGATGCATCTCTCAACCTCCCTCGCTCAAATTGCCCCCTGCCCACACCTTCAACTTTGATTGATCAGCCCAGATGCTGAGGCACGAAGGGTTCTTCTTGCTAACCTCCACGGTCCACAGCTCCTGACACTCGTCCCCTAAGCCTGAGCCACTTATCACTGCAGAGGACCCTGGGCCCCATGTGACAGGACGAAGAGAAGGTGTCAGCATTAACCTGCTACCTGATTCTTCTGGGGCTTCTGCCAAATGCCAGTGGGGAGCTGCAATAAATTGTCGTGCAACATGCCAACATAACAGCTGGTGACCAGCCATTAGAGTAATCCACCAAAGCATGGGAATTTCAAGAACTCCTCAGCACACACAGAAAATGAGAGTTATTGCAAAACCAGGTGTTCTGGTCTAATTGCACAAACCAGTTTGAAATGTTAATCTGCTCCCACAAACTGCATTTTGCATGTGAGGAGTGCAGAAGAGAGATTCCCAGCCAAGGCTTAATAAGGGAGAGCAAATACTTTGTTCCCTCACTTATTTACTCCTTTGAGGTTGTTTCCAAGCTTTTCAGCAATAGAATCACAGAGAAATGTGGCTAGAATTGACCTTGAGGGCATCAGCTCTGTGTCCTGCTGTAACGAACAGCAGCAATCAAACTGTGCCAACCTGGCCCTCGGCAACACAAGCCCACGCTTCCTAGAAACCTGCTGGATTCTGCCTCTCGGATGACACAGCAGTGAGAGGTGCCTCCAGTTCACCCAGGAACTCTCATTTTTGCAGTACAAGCCAAATGTACCTGTTCTGGGAAGCAGTAAAACCTGGCCATTAGGAGAAGTTCAGAGGCAGACACAACTGGCTTCAACTTCTTGTTCTGTCCTTGCTAGCTGTGTGACTTGGGGCAAGTTTCCTAGCCTCTCTGAGTTGCTTGGAGCCTCTGTTTCCTCCTTTCTAGAAACAGAGATAATGACAGCTCCCTCTCACACTGAGGTAAGGATTAACTCAGGTGATACACGCAAAGCACTTAGCAAAATCTGTGGCTCATGGTGAGGACACAGTAAAATAGCTATTATTATTAATTCACTAGATTAGCTAACTTTATTCATTTTCAGGAATTTCAGAAATCAAAGTGTCTTCGTCACGGCTGCATATTTAAAGACAGCACAACTTTCTCACTGATCAATGCCTTCATCCTTTTCTCTCCTGGCTCCATTACTGATATCTAGCGCTTGCTGTCATCTGGCTTTTTCTGCTGCTTCAAGTTGACCACAGGTTTGCAACCCCATTCTTCGCCCCCACCTGCATGACATGCTCTACCCTGCCCCCTGGAATGCCCTTTCTGCCCACCCGCCCTCCCAGACCTATGCTCGTTCAAAGCCCATCTCAAATCCTGCCTTCTCCACACAATTTCTTCTGGCCGCTCCAATTTGTTCACTCAACAGCAAATACTGGCTGAGCGTTGGCATGAGGCTAGGCCTGTGCCTCCCTGAGACAGGGATGGAATGTGGATGGGACATGCTCAGTCCCTGCCTTCCCTGTGCCTCAGTTTAGCCCCTCTGATCACTCCCTCCCCTGAACCTCAATGGCATGTCACAATTTATTCCAACCAATGTTCATAGCTGAGCTGCCTGTCACTCTTGCCCTTTGGATGCTACATTCTTTAAACAAATGATGCAAGGCAGTACACTGAAAGAAAGAACACAAGCTCTGAGATCAGAGAGTCCTAGGTTCGAATCCCAGCTCTGCCTCTGGCCGGCTGTGTGACCCTGGCACATACTTATGCTCATTACAAGAGAAGGTGTGGTATCCACACAGAACCAATGCTCAGTCACAGTGTGGGGATCGATGGCTCCTACCAGAACAAGCTGCAGACACTGTCTGGCGTCCTAGCATCACTGTCCCTTAGCTTCTGTCATGGTAGAATCTGAGGAATATCCCAGTCATTCTCTAGACTAGACACCAAGCAAAGACTTCTACCCTTTCCTCACAATCTGTGCGCAATATACAAGAAATAACACCAGGGTCTTCTTTTTCTAATCACTTCACAAAATGGTTGAGCCAGCTTTTTTGCAGAGTTCTTTCCCTCCTTCTCTGCAGAGCTGTTTATAAGTATATTTTTAAGTTGTCTGGGAAACATATATATCTTGTTATTCGAGAGCTATGTTGCTCAAATGGTGGTAGTACTCACCAGGGAGTCGGGGTGGGGGGAGACCCACATCCTCGGGATATGGCGAGCATTGTGTGGGGGAGAAGGAAATACCTCTAACCCTTCTTAGGGAGAGGCAAAGAAATACAATGTAACCAAAATGTCAAAAAAAAAAAACTTTTATGGGGTGGTGGGCAGGTGGGGGGGAGGGGAAGAGTGTATACTTACATAATGGGTGTGACACGTACCACCAGGGGGTTGGACACGCTTGAAGCTCTAGCACGGGGGGGGGGGGGGGGGGGGGGGGAGTTGGCAGGAGCAATATATGTAACCCTAACAATATCTGTACCCCCATAATATAATGAAATTAAAAAAAAGAGCTATGTTACCATCACTCTGGCTTCTGCTGGGGGAAGAATCTAGGAGAGAGTGAAACGAACTCTGGATGCCCTTTCAAACCAATTCCACTAGTTCTGCACAATATTATCTGACCACGCGCAGAGCAGTGAGAATGTGGCAGAGCCCAGCATATCTCCCAGGGCCACAGCTTTGCTCCCTCGGGGTCTGCCGCTTACACGAATCACTTGGACACAGTCAGGAGAAAAAAGACTCCCAGCCCTGCTTGTCATTGCCTCCTTGTCCCGTGTTCTCTGTCTCTTTGTGGCTTGGAGGATACTTTGGGGTGGCAACAAAGAATATAAGATGAATTTATTTGCCTTTGATCATAGAATATTTGTTCTAACTACTTCCACTCTGAATCTAACCAAAAAATTCATCTGAGTCCATTCAAAGGTGGGTAGACAAAGGAGACCACGCCCCAAATCCACCAAAATGACAATTTTAAAAGTACAAAAGGGAATTAATTCATAAACGTGCTGAGAACAGAAGGAGGGGTGGGAAAGGAGAAAGAAGTCACAGGGTGACTTAAATCATACTGGTGGCAAACAGTGACAGAAGACTGCACCGAGACCAGAGCCATCAAGGAAGAGATCCCTCCCTTACCACTCCCCACCTCAAAATCAGTAGCTGAGACCTAGAGTGGGAGGAGAAGCTGCCACAGAGGTCACTGACTGAGGTGAGAAGACACCCAGCATCAGACTTCCCGGTATTTTTCCACCCAACCTGAAGCTGAAAAATCTGAAGAAGTGGGGAGTTCTTCCTGGAAATGGGTAGGACTTTCACAGTGGGATTGGCATCCCAAAGTAGGACCCTCCCAATTTTGCTTCCTGCTCCTCACCCACACATCCCAAAATGAAGCCTTCAGGTACACATGGCCCACCCACGGGCACTCAGCCCCCTCCTTTAGGGGAAAGGTAATACTCAAGGAAATCTACATACAAGAAGGCATCTATGCTAATCAATCTAGTCCTCCACTCATGAATATGCACAGACAATCCAGGATCGGCAGACCCTGACAGACAAAGGAACAAACAAGCCCTGAAGAAACAGAACTAATAGAGGACATACACTGAACTCTAGAAGAATTCAATTTAGTAACCCCAAAGAGATTTGAGAAGAAACTGCATCCATAAAGAATAAGGTGCCATGAAGATATAACTGTTGAAGAAGAAATACAAGAAAATACTCCAACATGGAAAGTAAAAAGACAAAGAGAGAGATTACATGAAGGAAAAAATGAAAGACATGGAAGACTAATTAGAGCCAATATCCATCTCACAGAAGTCTAGAAAGAGAGAGAACCAAGAAAAAGGAAAGGAGAAAAGAATCAAATAAATACTTCTGAAGTCTGTATGCAGAAAGGCCCACCAAGTACTCAGCAGGATGATTCTCAAAAAATCAAGACCAAGATATATCCTTATGCAATTTCAGAACAGGGTAAAGAGAAGTTTCTAAAACCATTAGAAGAAACAGCATACCTACAAAAGATTGATAATCCCCTCAACAACAACTCTGGATGCTTAAAGGTAGTAGCATTCTATAAAATTTTGAGTAAAGTTATTTTGAACCCAGAAGCCAGCCAAGAGAGAGGACAAAATGAAGATATTTTCAGACCTGCCAAGACCAAGAAATTTTACTTGGAAAAAAAATGACTTAACAATATACTACAAAAAAGCAAACAGATAAAAAGGAATCTGTGGAAATAAATAAACACCAACTGAATGAGAACAAGCAAAGGCTATTGATTCAGAGCTTAGAGATTGCTATACCAAGGGAGTAAGCCACGCTCTGTCACATTTTGCCAGAGACTCAAAAACAAGCAGAGAAATGGAAAAGTTTTATAGTGGAAACAGGGGAGGCTTCAGGTATGCCTGGATTGCAGGCTATTGGCACAGGGAAGCCACAGGTGGATTAATTAGAAGTGGAGTATCCTGTGGGGTTGGTTTGAGGTGCATATTTGACTTTCTTGGTTAGTCCCAAATTGGAAGAAGGGACAAAAATTAGGGACACTGTCAGATACCAATCAAGTCCTGGATGTTTATGGCCTATTGTTTCAGAGGTTATTGTTTGGCTTCCTGGGCTGGTTGCTGGAGATAGTGGCCTGACTTACTATAAGTCTGACTTATAGATAGTAAGTTGGCTTCCTGGGCTGGTTACTATAGATAATGGGTTGGTTTCTGTGCTGGTTGCTGCAACTGGTGACTCAGAGTTCTGTTGTGTTTTATATAGTCTGGCCATGGTCCATTTATATATTCAGTCTCTCAAACCTAAGAAAGAAAGACATGGGATTCAGCAAACAGTGGAACTAAGGGGTGTACCAAAAAAGTGCAGGATGACACAGTTAGAAAGAAGTCTGTTCCAAATTGGCCATTTCTCAAATAGAATGATTAAGAAATTGGATAGCTGGGCATGGTGGTATATGCCTGTAGTCCCAGCTGCTTGGGAGGCTAAGGCAGGAAGATCACAGTAGTTCAAGGCTCCTGAGATATGATCACACCACTGCACTCTAGCCTAAGTGACAGAGCAAGATTCTGTCTCTCAAAAAAAAGAAAATGCTGGACATTCTTAGTAACATGATGAAGGTATGTCAACCAGAAAATAGACACATGCAATTAGAAATTCCAGGATGAGAGACATGTTCCAGATATGAAATAAATGACAATAGTTATTCTATTAAGAATTGATAGCATACAGCAAGAGTCCATTTGACTTTGATGCTTGGAACAACCTCCTTTGAACAACAAAGATTGAGTGACATAAGAGTGCATCTCTTCCATAGAGCCAAACATTCTTCTGATACCGCAGTGAATATTTACAAAATCATAATATTCTTAAAGCCATGTATTGATGATCAATTTTCAGCTTCAACGTATATATAAACAAAGCATGAAAGGACTAATTATGGTTACGGTATAAAATGTAAATGTTCTAAACTTTGACAGTGTCCAAGTAACATTAGCACTGACCAATGCTGGTAGGAAGAGGACTGGGGCTTTGTGGAACTCACTTCCTGGTGTTGTATAGTGGAGAAACAGGAGATACTAAATTAATGAATCAAGGAATGATAAATTTGGGCACATTGTTTTAAATCATAGAGGAAATAAATAGAAGAATAAAAATACAACCAAAATTGGCAGGAAAAAGTTGGGGAAGACCCATGCTTCATCTATCATAGTGGGGAGTCAATAGCTACTGCTTCATACTGATGAGTCAAGAAATAGAAATGTAAGCATATTATCTGAGTTGTGGACAAAAACCACCACCCAAAAAACGCAAGTGAAGAACAAAACTAGCAAAGGAGGTGCAGAGGGAGACTTACTTTTCATTTCATCCCCTTCTGACTATTTTAATTATTTCCCTAGGGTTATATGGTTAATATTCTTTCCTTCCTTTTATATTTAAAAGAAGTCAGGATTCAGAGGCAACACTCAAGCACTCCTACAGAACTAATTTCTTTTTCTCTGTCCCTTAAAACAACCCAGCTTTATTATTTGGGCTTCACCTAGTTTGTGATTTCAACTGTACTTTCTCAGACCCACCTTCTTGGGGACCTAGAGGAGACATTTAATACATATTTATTGAATAGATTGGAAGATAATGGTTCTTGCCTTCAGTAAATATTTTCAGAGCATTTACTATGTGCTAGGCACTGCAGATACAGGAGTGAACAAAACAAAGTCCCTGCCCTCAGGGGAAGTATTTATATTGTTGTGGGCAAGACAGACTCCAAACAAGGAACAGCTGCCCTTCCTTCACCTACTGAAAGAAAAGAACACAGGCTTTGGAGCTGGGCAAACTCAGGCCTGCATCTTTGTTACCAGCTGTGAGTCCTTGATCCAATGACCAAACCTCTCTGAGCCTTAGTATCTCCATCTGTCAACTAGGATGCCTACTTTTCAGGGTTGTCAAAAGAGTAAAGATGTATCCAGGCTCCCAAGTGGAGTTACATTAATACATTGATACAAATCAGGTTTTTTTCTTTGTTTTTAATAAAATAGAAAGGAAATATAAAATTAATTAAAATTCTAACACCCTTTGAGAAGGCGCTTGTAACAACATAAATATTAAACTATTTTTGGTTTACTTGAGAGATGTTTAGACGTCGAGCCTTTTGGTATTGGTGACTTTGAAAATCATCAGGATGAATCTTCATTCAAGTAAGACTCTATTTCCAAAAATGTGTTTGGGAAAACACTTTGTCTATCGCTAAACAAATAATAGAAACACAGAATATTATAGCCCTCTCTTAGACAGTCATTATGCATGTTAGTGTAATAAAGGTCCTGAAAAGTCCTGCAGCAAACAGATCTGTTCAACCCACAGTTTCCCAATTTACTTCATCATGGAATTCTTCCACCTACTCCTCACTCACAGAATGGGTGGATCCCTGTCCCACACAAACATCCCCTGCCCACCCTAATTCCACTGAATTGGTACTTAGCAGAATACACTTTAGAAAATGCTGATATAGAGGGCTTGTGGATTCTGTTTAGCTCAAGCCAGACTTAATAGTCTTCATGAGCTCCCCAACACTAAAAATAGCTGGCCAGACGTGAGTGAGACCCACGTGGCCAATGACAGACCTGTTTGTGGGTGGCACATGAGTGGCAGCAGAATCCCTCTGAGCCCAGGGTGCAGAGAACCTATCTGCACAGCCTGTGAACCCCTCGCACGCCCCCAGGGCTCCTGTCATCAAGTCAGGTTCAACAGCGAATCTGAACCATCATGTCCTGCCATCTAACCGGTGCTGGAAATCCACCCCAAGAACGCCTTTTCCTCCAACAGCTGACTAATCCTGCAGACACTTCTAGAACACAGAGGCTGTCACATAGAGAGGTGCATGGCAGCAGCTTCCAATGACACCACTGGATACGCCCAGCCCCGGGTGCCCTCCGCCCTTCCCCTTCACCCCTGCCCATCCACATCATGCACCCTCACACAGAGAGAGCTTCCTCTTGGCTTCTCGCACCTGTCAAAAAGACAAAAAAATAAAAAAGGCTGTCCTTGGGCCACACAGGCTTTGCAAGAAAAGAGTGTTGGGGGCACAACTCCTGCTGCTACTGGGAAAAACTAGCAAATCAAAGGGCATGACTGGCATTTCCTTCTGTCTCCGTGACATCTTCATCTTGAGAGGAACGTGGAGTCTGGATACCGCTGACAGCTGCTGATCCTTCTGCGGGAGGCCCGCAGCCCACAGTCCCTCCAAATGGCAAGTTCTGCTGTCCCTCCCCTCACGCAGTGGGGTGCAGGCTGTCACCTGAAGCCTTGCCTGGCTTTGTTCCCTTCCATGGAGACTCGCTGGCAGTCAGGCCCGTGTTCTGCCGACACTGACACACCATTCCATTCAAACCACACCAAGCAGGTGGAAAAGGGTTGCAGAATGGGTGGCGGAGGAACAGGCAACTGCCTACTGGGGGTGATCAGAGCATGAAAAATCCTCTTCCCTCCAAAACATTCTTTCCCACCGGCCGTAAATGCCTAAAATGTTAGAGTAAGAGTTCAACTCCTATGGCTGAAAGCAGGTGGCGGGTGGGAGATGCCTCATCCTCTGAGTTCTTGGCAGGTGTCCCTCCACGATCCCGGAATTGGTTCTTGCAGTGTCATGACTTTGCACCCCTTTCCTGCCACTGCCCTACCAAGCTTCCTGTCAGGTTTTAATCCCATTAAATATATCTTCCCATATTTGTGGGAAGTCATTTAAAATAATCCAGCAAAAAAAATGTATGGGGGAAACCGTTGATAGATGGAAGCAAAAATGACACATTGTTGATAAATGTTGAAGGGGTATGAGTGAGTTCGGCTTACTTTTCTCTCTTCTTCGTGTATATTTTCAATTTCTAAAATAAAAATATTTATACATATTTGTATATGTATACGTATACATATGGTTTATATATACGACAGTTCTCCTTCCTACCTGATATCACTGTAAACACATAGCAATTTAAATTGTAATGTGAATGTTTTTTCTTCTTTTTGAGAGCAAATTTTGACAGTAAAAGAATAGAAGGAAAGATGAATTCTCAGAGAACAGGAGACAGCCACCAGTTGGGAGAAAAAGAGAGTTAAACATATTTGGGAAGCAGGGGTTCCGAGAAACATGCAATGGTGCTTGCTTTACAAACAGTTGGTGCTATTTATGAGCAATCACATTGGGATGGGGAAGTCTGGGGAGAAATTGAATGGCCTTTTGTTCTTGACATTTTTTATTTCTGAAGTGTTAATTTTTGCTGTTACCCACCTCTGGTTTTTGCATCAACCCATCTTGAGTATTAGAGGCCAAGGTTTTGATTTGAGGTGTGAACTTTAAAAGTTTAGGGACCAGCCTACCTGTTGTTTCACTGAACCCGGTTTTCAAGTTCATGACTATATTCTTTTCTCTGATCCCAAGAACACCCAGGGATCTGGTCTCAGCTTCCAGAAGATTTAGAAGAGTTTGTTTCTCATCCATAATTTATTGAACCATTTTCATTTAAGCTTCATATATGAGGCTTCACCTATGAATATTGTGAGGTGGGATAAGTTGGTCTTTCCAGCCCAGGGGCCCAACATCTCCTCTTTCCATTATGTCTCCCTCTAAACTCAGGTTGTTCCCTTGTTCAAAAAACAATCAATAAAAATGTAATTCTACTATAGGAACATTCATTCTTAAACCATTCAGCAATAGGAGTTTGGTTAAATAAACCTAGTTACACATGCAATGGAATATCTATGCAACTGCCCAAAAAAGATACACTTGAAGCTCTGACTAAAGGGGGAGGGGAGAGGCAAGGGCAATATATGTAACCTAAATGTTTGTACCCCCATAATATGCTGAAATAAAAAGAGAGAGAGAAAGAAAAAAAAGATACTTAATCATAGAATTACCCATTTTCTGAAAGCATCCATCCCAAAGCAAAAGGCTACTTCCTTGAACTTTCCTCAAAATCACTTGACACAAAACCAAATCTTATCAGATGTCCTTTCTAACACCCTCTTACTCAGAGGTCCCACAATTCCTCATATGTCCTCTCTCTCTTGTGAAATGAACAAACAAATCTAAGTTGATCAACTGTCAGTGTGTTTTGTGGTCTCCCGGTGGAAGACACTTTGAATAAGCTTTTTCTATTTATGAAAATTAAAGACTTATTCACAATTTTAAAAAAAGGATGTATTAAGTCCACAGGGGATGATATGAAAAGATCTCCAAGACATATACTATTTAGTACGTGGCAAAAATCCAGTAGCCCTGTGGTCCTGAAGGGAGAAGATCATCCCCTGCATGGAGAGGAAGAATTTACCTGTTAATCACCAGAACTGATGGCTGACAAAGCCTGCCCCTGAGCGGAAAGGCAGATCTACATGGTTGAGCACGGTGAGATGGCAGAATTTGAAAATGGTCTTGTGCCTCATACCAGAAAAAAAGTAAAGCTATTCCCCTCTACACAGAGGCTTGAGAGCAGCTGAAAGGAACAAAGCTTGCTGTGATTTTTGCATATTTATACCTGCCTTTTGGGGATGCAAAGCAGTCACCTTAATATCCAAGCATATAAGTCGTAAGTTTCTGAGCATCTGGTATTTTCTTTGTTTATTTTCTTCTTTTTACACCTGAGTATTTAATAAGGATCTTTGAAAAATCCCAGGAGATCTCACTGATGCTAGAGACAAGGAAAGAAAAGAGGTGTTGCGCTTCCTGGGTCTAAATGAACGGTGGGCCCTTGGCTGGGGTAAGGTCAAGTAAGTAAGATAAATGCACCAAACAGAAGGTAAACATTAAGGGCTCAAGCTCTTTCAGTTCACGCTTATATCTGGATATTTCCTTTTTACAATTCTTCTGTGCTGTAAATTTTGGGGTTACCTTCGCAGGGTGTGGCAGAGACTGACATGGTCTCCTCTTATACTTACCTATATTCTCTGATCTGTGGCTGGGCTAATGGCTGTGTGAAATAAAGACCACGTTTCCCAACCTTTATGGCTACGAGGTGAGGGCAATTGACTAAATCAACAGAAAAGTAAAAGGATATGATAAGTGCAAGTAGAAAGTGTGATTTCTGAACAGAGCCCTTAAAGGGAGAGATTCTGACTCCTTCTCTTTCCTTTTTCCTGCTGGCTGGAATATGAACGTAATGGCTGGAGCTGGAGTAGCCCTTTCGGACCACAAGGTGGATGTCTCGTGTTGAAGACAGAGGGCAACAAGAGACAAGGAGCCTGGGGGCCTGGTGATTGTATTATAACACTAATATGCCAGTTTAGGACAGCCTAGGTTCATGTAAGACAAAAATTTCTATTTGGTTTAGCTCTCCGTTGTGTTGGATTTTCTGTCACTCATAGTCAAGCTTAACCGTGGCTAATGGAGATAGAAAACTTTCTAAAGTCTTCTGCCTTAGAAGAGTCCAAGATCTTCATCAGCGGGTGGGGTGGGTGCGTATGAATCTTTTCAGAGTCCTGAAATAGCTCAGCAGCCATTCTCAAGCCATGTAGGGCTGGAGATAAGGCTTCCATGGAGGGCTCCCGAGAGGGGTCATGGGCCTCTTCCTCTATTTTTGCAGGAGAGTCTCATTCCTGGACATCCTTGCTCCCTTCTTCCCCAGCCCACCCCTGAGATCCCTGGGCAGGCTGCGAATCAGCAAGCAATGAATTGTTCAGAACAGCTTCAATCAATTCCTGTCACAGTCCAGGTGACTAAGTCAGAGTGGCCCAATTACAGTGACCAGCATTGCCCTGAGTCATTAGGTAAGAGCCCCAGTTCTGACACTAGACTCCTTTTTCCTCCAATAACCCAGCCTTCGCCCAGCTTAAGATAAATTTGAGTCAGTTTCATCAGAACTGAATCTTCCCTTCAGATCCACTATTTCCAGTGGACCCACCGCCAAGATGCAGATGTTCATGAAAGTCCTAACAAGAAAGACCATCATTCTCAAGTTTGAACCTATGGATACAATAAAAAGAGTGAAAGCCAAGATTCCTCCAAATCAGCAGAAACTGGTTTTGTGGCAAGCAACGGGAAGATGGATGCACCAATGTCTGATTGCAACACAGAGGCCACTGTGTCACTTGGAGATGGCTGAAGGGATGAGCTCTTAGATCACCGGAGACCAAGCCACTAGTGGAAGGACAGTAGGACAGTAACTAGTCACGAAACCTATTACATATTCTTACAGAGGGGCATTCTCTATGCACAGTGATTCACAGGAAACCTCCAAAGTGTGCAAAATAAAGCAACCCACAAAAGAGAAAAAGAAAACACTTAGTGTGTTCAACCTGACTTGTTAAACAGAAGAGTTATCACCAAAAAAAAAAAAAAAATTCATGCACAAAGTCAGCATTCCAGTCTGTTCTCTGTAGATATCTGCCTGGAATCTTGCTTACAGAAACCTAGAACCAACCATGGAGTTAGGAAGGAAGTTGGCATACAGAGAGAAGAGCTCCAAATGAGATTAAATTTCCCACTAGCACAGTACAGTGGGGACACGGAGTCAGAGTTAGGTGTATTTACAGTCAAGTACAGAATTGGAGATTTCTTATCCATCTGAGTTTGGGGACTGAGAAAACTCGCACACTGATCACTCTTGATGACTAAGTAGCCCTTCTTCTTCTTACTCCCTTGCTCCAGGAGAGGCTGGGATGTTTTCTGTGTCCACACCACTCAGCCCACCTGGGACTTTGGCTGCAGCTGTGAGAGCCGGTTGCCATGCATGGTCTGTATGGTCCAGGGACCACCTCAAGCACTTTATTTGTCTACCTGTCTGCCCCAGGGCTTTTTATTCTAAATCGTAGGACCTGGGAGCACACGGCAGTCTGAAGGTAAACGCCCCGGAGGGCAACCCTCAACAAATGGGGTCAGAAGTCAGTGAATAAATGCACCAGCCTCCCCTCCAGAGTGACACTTCTGACAGATCCTCATCTGGACTGAGCCCGGTTGCCCACCATGGTAGCCAGCTCCATGCTGACTTTTCCTTCTTCCCTGACCCTTCTGTTCCCTTACTCCTTTTCCTTGGATCACCTCAAAAATAAACTCACTGCTCCCAAATCCTTGTTTCAGGATCAGCTTTCAGGGAAACCCAAACTAAGACAAATGGCTAGACGATGACTCCCTACTCCATCTCACTCATTCCATGAGGTCCTAGAGCCAGTTCCTGGAACACAATCGCACATTTCCATCAAATGTCGATGGCTGGAAAAACTTAAATCTACTAATGTCAGTAAATGGGCTAAGACGTTGGTCGTTTCTAATGAAGAAGCTTTGCAGCTACTTCCCTCTACCATGTCAGGAAGCTGCCACTCTGCAGGTTGCAGGTCCCTCTTGCCTCCAGCCCAGGTTCCCCTCAGCACCTGGCTGCAACCAGAAGATCCTGACCATCTCTGTCTCCTGCCCTTGTTTGTGCAATGAGCCCCAAGAGGCTGGTGCTCTAAGCATTTCGGCACCCACTGGAGGGCTTGCAGTTTCTTCACTAATTAGCCAGGTGAAAGGGCTGTGTGGAGGAGTCTTTACTCCTGCATCCAACGCCAGCATTACACCAGGTGGCATATCTTTCCCCGTCCCCCATCAGTCTGTTCAAGCCCGTTGCCTCCCAGCCACAACTGCTCAGGTTAAGATGCGTCAAGATGGAAAGTTGCCACTTGATTAAGATAAAAATAAAATAATCAAAATATATACCACTTTCCTCCTTTGAACAGATGGCTGGGGAGCTTGCCTCATAACATTGAACATCGAAAATGAATCAGAGCCTCATCTTCCTGCATGATCAAGAATTTGCTTACTGTTTGTACTACAGCCAGGCAAGAGTTGAAGATGCTATCGGCAAAGGTTGAAAAATGACAAAGAAACCATTGGTTCCATCCTGAGGTTTTGCCTGGTCCTTTCCTCAGCCTGTCGGGCAATGCTAGTCAGCTTCAGCCATGGTGTCAGCGTGTGCATGAGCAAGCAGGGAGAGGATGCAGAGGCATAAGATAAATGAAAGACATATCAATTCAGCCTTTCAGGAGGACCTGGAGCAACCCTTTATCAAACTGTACCTGTGGACATTTTTTCATAAGAAAGAGTATTCCAGCCACCTCGTGTTTTTTTATCTCATGGAGACATCCCAGTCTAGACACTTGTCACTTCACTCTAGTTACAACATTTAAGCACACCGTATGATGATTTATTTGTTTACTTGTCTTAGCTTCCTTGAGCTCTTTGAAAATAAGGATCATTTCTCATGTGACTTGATATCACAAAGCCCAGCAAGGATCTGAATGTTTGATGATTGAATGAATGAGAATAATCAGAATTATTGAAAGAGCCTCTCAGTTGGTCTAGCTTCCTCCATTCTCTTTGCTCTATTCTATACAGCCACCAGTTTAAATCTTTCTAAAACCTTCAGTGCAGTAGACCTATAGGGGCTATGAAATTATCTCCAAGATATATGGTAAGGTGAAAAAGTAAGATGCAGAACAATGTGTAGATAAGACATGTATAATTGATTTAAAAGGAGAGGAGGAGTGTATATATATATATATATATATTCCTAAATATTTCCAAGATATACAAGAAATGGAAAAATGTTTGACTCTGAGAAAAGAGAGTTAAGAGTTAAGGATGGAAAAGAAACTTGCTTTTCATTACACATCCCTGTGTTCTCTGAATTTTTACCTTGTATATGTATTTCTACTTTTCCATTTTAAAACCCAGTTAATAGGCCGGTTTGGTGGCTCACGCTAGTAATCCTAGCACTCCGGGAGGCCAAGGTGCGTAGATCATTTGAGCTCAGGAGTTCGAGACCAGCCTGAGCAAGAGCAAGACCCCATCTCTACTAAAAAAATAGAAAGAAATTAGCTGGACAACTAAAAGTATATATAGAAAAAATTAACTGGGCATGGTGGCGCATGCCTGTAGTCCCAGCTACTCGGGAGGCTGAGGCAGTAGGATAGCTTGAGCCCAGGAGTTTGAGGTTGCTGTGAGCTAGGCTGACGCCATGGCACTCTAGCCCGGGCAACAGAGTGAGATTCTGTTTTTTTAAAAAAAAAAAGCCAGTTAATAATAATTATTTTAGGAATCACTGTTAAAATTACTTTCCTACTCAAAACTACTCACTGACTGCCTTTTTCCTTCAAGTCAGTTAAACTCATAAACCCCAACTTGGATTCTAACCTTTCTAACCTTTCCCTGATTCAGACCCTCCACAGACCCTCTCATTAACAAGCGAGTCTCTGTGCTATGGAATCGTTTATATCAGTCACCAGAGCTGTTCACAAATACCCTCCTTCTCCTCCCATGCACGCGGTAGGATTATACATCCCTGTCCCCCCACCCCCACCCTGCAGTTACAGATGTCACACCCCTAATGGGCATGGATGGAGGGTGGAAGCATATGGAGCCTGTGGTGGCACCTTCTAAAACACTTCCTGGCAGGTGTGCCCTGGTGTGGTCCCCTCCCCTTGAGTGTGGGCGGGGCCCAGTGACTTCACTAGAAAGTTGAGTAGAATATGGCAAAGTGGATGGGATGTCATGTCCAAGATTAGGTAATAAAAGACTGTAGCTTCCACCTTGCTGACATTCTCTCTTTCTCTCTGGCTATTTCGTGTGCTTGCCTTGCCACCTGGCAAGGTCACTAAGGGTGCTCTACAGCCCTCTGTCCAATGAATCCTGCCAACAACTGTGTGAGTGAACTTGGACGTGGATCCTGGCCCAGTTGAGTCTTGAGATGACTGTGCCCCAGCAGACACTTTGATTGCAGTTTTATAAGAGACCCAGAGGCAGAACACTCAGCTAAAACACATCTGGATTCCTGACCCACAGAAACGGTGATAGAATTAGTGCTTGTCGTTTTAGGGTGGGTCCCGTGTTACGCAGCAGAAGGTAACTAAGATAGAGCCGCCACACCATTCCCTGCCCTCTGCTTGGTGATCCTGAAAGCACAGGCTGATATGGACCTCATCCCTGAGTGAGTATGATGAGCAGACCCCCTCCACCAAGCCACACTGAACAAGTAGACGAACAAGATATAAACTTTCGTCTGTTGGAGTTGCTTGTTACCGCAGCATAACTTTGTCTATTTTGACTAATGCTGCATGCATGTGAAAGCACTGTGAAATTTTAAAGTATAATTCAAATGTAAACTCTTACTACTCACAACTGAACATTGATTGCTGGTTCCTATATCCTGACCTTTGGACCCCATCCTTCCTCTCCAACTATTCACACTGACCATTCTTCACTCTGACCTCGCCCACAAACTACTCTCTAATTACCCCAGTCTATAGCAATCCACCCCCTCCTCTGGACACAAATCACCCCCCTCTCCTCTTTCCTATCATTTATTATGACCATAACTGGTGATGTATGTATCTATTTATATTCATCTTTGTTAGAATATAAATTCCATGAGGACAGGGATCCTATTGGTTTTATCCACCATTATATTCCCGGCACCTGGCACAGTACCTAATACAAACATTTAAATAAATATTTAAATGAAGGAATGAATGCAATCACACACTCTTATCCTCCTCTGTACACTCACTCTGACACAATCACAGAAGGCTTTGTAGTTATTTTCATATCTCACGTGTTTGTTATGGATCGCACCTCCCAAGCAGATTCTGAGTCCCTTGAGGCCTGAATTGCATCCTACAGTTGGCTAGTACAACTGGCAACCACAACTGTGCCTCAAACATAGTATAATGCCTAGCACGGTGCCTTGCTCATGGTTGTGACACAATAACTGCTAAATTAATAATATTCCATGTGCTCACCAAATTATTGATAAATAAATTAATATAAGCAAGCATATATCAATATAATGGTGTGAATATAATTCTTAAGGAAACAGAGCAAATGAGTGAGGAGTATGAGTTGAGAGCAGATGAGACCGGCTTTCTGCAGGAGGAGAGTTTGGGAACACATTTGTAAGGGGATAGAGAAATGACCCCACATTAGCTGGTTGCTGTGTTAGGCATTATTTTGTTTAACTATCCAATTAGCCCTACCTGGTAGGTTCTATTATCTCCACTTTACAATGGGGAAACTGGGGCCCGGAGAGGTTAAATGACTTGCCCCAGGTTACAGAGCTTACCAATGGCAGAAGCAACAACAAACCTAGATCTGCCTCTCACCAAAACCCACCTCTTTCTTAGCATGGAAGAACATAAATTTGGATGTAAGCCTGGCCCTGTCATTTACTGGCTGTATGGCCTTGGGCAGTATCCTTAACCTCTCTTGCCTCAGTTTCCTCAGTTAAGTTGGAATTAGCACAGTACCTATCTCATAGGATTGTTGTGAGCATTAAGTGAGATAACATATGTAAAATGCTTAGAACAGTGCCTGGGTCATGGTAGGTACTCAATAAATGTTAGTCATTATTGTAACCTTTTACAAACGCATTTCAGAAGAAAAAAAATTTTCTTTTCCCAAAAATGAATTTCTATGAATGCCCCTTTTAATGACACCTACTTTTGTTTGGTATTACTACACCCTAAGCCTTAGGACTGCAAGAAGAAGGGAGTTTTGGAGTTTCGGGGACAGGAAAAGCCACATGGGAAACCCAGGGACAGATGCCCTCTCACCTTCCCCTGCCAGCTCTCCCACACTCCATACATTGCCCTCTGCAGCCTAGAGTCCCCTGGCATTAATCCAAGGAGTGGCACGGGGGCAGCCTCCTGTGCACTGCCCTCTGACCACCACCCACGCCCATTCTGACAGCTCCTCAAACAGGATCAGCTACATCATTAGCAGGTCCCAGTGCAAGTGAAAATGTAGGGCCCCTTGGTCAAACAGTATTAAGACTTTGAAAACAGCAACAGCGGAGCATCAAGCCAAGCTTGGGGCCCTTCTGAGCACAGGGCCCTGTGCGACCTCACAGGTCACCCAAAAAGCTGTCCCTGTCCTCAAACCTCGCCACAGGGGGCCAAACGAGCCAAGCCATCTCCCACCTTGGCTTCTCCATCCAGGCAAAACCCAATGTCCGAAAACCCCTTCCTACAGATTAACTCAGTATTTTGATTAAAAACCATGATAAACTTGTGGGTGCAACAAAAGAAGAAATTGATGTTTTAATATAACTCATTAGAGCACCTTTATTAACTCCAGAAATAGAAAGAGGATATAAAATAGAAAGATTAGTTTAAAATCAACACTGCTGGTAAGGGCAGCCACGATTCCAGGAACATTAATTGCTGGGTAGTCTCATTACTGATTAAATAAGAAATCTCAAATACCATTAGACAATTGTGATTAAATGTATGTCATTCTAATTGTATGCGTGGTTTATTGCCTTCCACTGAATCAGCGGGTCACCTTCCTGTTTTGTATATTTGGAAAGGGCACATCTATGCAGTGACAGCACAGAGCCATTATTTCTCAGAGAGCACTGAAACCTTCGCAGTTGTATCCTAAAATATGGCTGTATTTGCAGGTGGTGAAAGAGTATGTCATACAATAGGGAACCTGAGATGATGAAAATAAATCCCACTTAATGTCACGGCTGGGCACTTTCTCCTCTCATCTCATTACCCAGTTCGAGTCGCTTGCAGTCCCTGCGCCTCTGCAGTCACTCGAGGACTAGGGGGAGTTGGGCATCTCTCTGGCTCAGAGAGGAAGCTCCGAGTCCTTGAAACTGGATCTGGCTGGGATTTGGGGAAATGAGAAACCTTTGGTCTAATCTCTCCCTCACTTCTGCGAAAGAGCCTGGGCAGAAGAGTCTTCTAAGGTCCATTCTTTTCGGTTTCCCAAGGACAAGGACGCAAAGTTAATTTTGTCACTGTTCTGACTAGTTTCTGCTGCCCATCTATCCCGTGGGACATGGGCTATCATGTCCCCTCCCTGCTCTTTGCTTTGCTTGGGTTAAGAGTCAAGATAAAGCGGGACAAGCACCTTACCATGTACCTACAGACTATACCGTCCCACACAGTGCATTATCCTAGAAGCTACCAGGGCAGCGCCAGTCCCCTGCCCACCCTGGAGGAGATTATACAAGAGGTTAAGCTATTCTTAGTTGCCCTTTGTTGTGTGCCCACGGGAGCGTGCTCGCGTGCACACACACACACACACACACACACACAGTTACCATGATCTTTCTGAACTCCAGATCTGGTCACATCGGTACTCTGATTCTAGTAAAAGCTGGGTTTTTCCCACAAGCTGAGCCTTCAAAACCCTCTGCTAGCTAGCCCAGCCTCCCTCTTCCACCTGATCCCCTGATGACATCCTACACCATGGTGCACAGACTCTCAACAGATCCCAACACGGGGACACTCACACTGCCTGCTCTGCCTAGAACACTCTTGCTACAGTTATTGGGAAATGACTTGACATAATACTTCTCCAGAGGAGAAAGAATGCTTCCCACTCTTAAGAGTTAAGCCAGTTATCAGTCCTTTATCGGATGTGTAGCTTGCAAGAATTTTCTCCCATTCTGTGAGTTGTCTGTTTGCTCTCTTGACAGTTTCTTTGGCTATGCAGAAGCTTTTTAATTTGATCAGGTCCCATTTATTTATTTCTGTTGCTGCTGTGATTGCCTTTGGGGTCTTCTTCACAAACTCTTTGCCTAGGCCAATGTCTAGAAGAGTATTTCCAATGTTTTCCTCTAAAATT